>OZ004713.1:7376782-8576782 GCA_963924515.1 Vespertilio murinus
GTGTCAGAAATGAAATAAAATTAGTAAAATGTATATACAATCTCCCTCCTGTCAGATCTGGGGCACACCACATGACCTGGACAAGTCTCCACCCACCACCTCACACACTGAAAACTCAGGAGACCCGGACCCGCTGGACCCACCCCTGTCCAGTCCCTGTGGGTGGGGGGGTCAGCTTCAGGCCCCGGCCGGGCACTGGGCAGGTGGCATGGCCTGAGGGCCCCCGTCAAGCCCAGCCCCTCCCCTGCAGCTTCACCTCGGCGCTGAACGGGCTGATGGGGCGCACACGGGCAGTCACTCCCTAGTCCCAGGCCGGGGTGCAGGCAGGCAGCTTCACCTCGGCGGGGCAGGGACCCGTGCCGTGTGACGCCAGCACTGGGGGCAGAATCCCCATCCCCATCCCCGCCCACAGACTGGTCCTGACTAGGACACCATAATGGACAAATTAGCATATTACTTCTTTATGTGTACAGATTGTCCATGTAAATGCATCATTTTATTTATTTTTTTACCTTTTGGATTTATTTCATTTCTGTCCCTCCCATGCATGGACTTAGTGACTTATTCACCTTCTCTGGCCCTTACTTTCCTCAGGCCTGGCTGCACGGAGGAGGCACTGTGGCTTAAGGAAGCACACACTGCTCCCCCACACTGATCCCAGTGACACAGATTAGACCCTAGCTGCCGGCTAGCTTGAGACAGTTCCAGCTGTAGACGTCTGTGGTCCAGCACACCGTCTGATGAGGTGGCTGAGACGAGGGGACCGGGCAGTTGGCACAGTGCTCCTCAGGGCCACACTCACACGGAAACCAAAAGCCTAAACCTGCTCTGACTCAGCAGTTCTATTTCTAGACATTTATTCTTTTTAAAATATATATATATTTTATTGACTTTTTACAGAGAGGAAGAGAGATGGATAGAGAGTTAGAAACATCGATGAGAGAGAAACATCGATCAGCTGCCTCTTGCACAGCCCCCAATTGGGGATGTGCCCACAACCAAAGTACATGCCCTTGACCGGAATCGAACCTGGGGCCTTTCAGTCCACAGGCCGATGCTCTACCCACTGAGCCAAACCGGTTTCGGCTCCAGGCATTTATTCTTAAACCATATGGCGTCCACCAACAACGCACACACTTTGAATAATTATAAAGGCAGTGTTTCTTAAACTCAATTTTCAAAATTGAGTTGTCAGCTGTCAAAGTGCATACATTTTTGGGGGATACCCTGTATGTGCTGTACCAAATATTTAGTTATGAGCGTGTTCATCTCAGCATTATATACAATAGAGAAAAATGAAAATCAGCATAAATGGGAGAATTTAAATAAATTATGGTATAACCACCCAGGGGAATAGTATGCAGATATAAATATCATCATTCTATTAAAAATATTTTACATCAATGGAGGCTGCTGGTTCCACACACAACTCGCATGTTCCTTATTATCCTATGGGCTGGCAACCAGGCTGGGCCCACTAATAGCACCCCATTTTGGCATCGTGACAGGACAGATCCCACATGCTGCCTGGCGGCTCTGACGGTCCGCTCCGCAGGCTTCTCAGCCTCTGGCCTCCCTGGTCAGGAGTGACCCAGTTCCTCAAGGAAAGAACCTTTCCCAGGCCTATTGGCCTCTGTTGCCAGCGGGGAGGAGGGAGCCGGGTCCTTGGAATAATGGGGTCTCTCCTGCCTCCAAGCTTCCAGGGAGGCCCCCTCCCCCTCCCAGTGTCCCTGCTCTCAAGGTCTCACCACTACCTGTCCCCTGGGACTTCAGGTCTAAGCTCATTCCTACATTGTCCGGAGGTGTCACTCACTCACAGGCCACATCCCCAGAGTGCCCGACCTCCCACATGGCAGGTTACCCATGCTCCCCAAGCCCTCAATGTTATAGAAACTGAAGAAGAACAAAGCAATACTTAGAGAGATGGAGTTACATTTATTAGGCGGGTCCAGAGGAAAATGTCTCTCAAATTCTGGGCCCCAACATGCAGGAACTCACCCTATTTATGTGATTTTACCTTCTTTGTCTCCCAAATATGGAATGTTTCCGGCCCCTTTTGCAAGTTCTTAAAGAGCCCATATGTACTGGGGCCATGAGACCTCAACCAGAGGCCCAGCCTGGCACCAGCACTGATAACCTTGTCTGGTGAAGGTTTAATGGCCTCTCTGAAGTGGGAGTAGTCTTAGCAAGCAATAATTTACAGAAGCCAAACAGCAGGGTTAAAATTTCAAACAGCAGCTTTTATATAAGATGGATGCTTTACCATGAACTCCCCATTCTGTTTCTACCCCCCTCCACACCCTCACTCCTCCCTAACTCTTGACAACCTTGTTTCTCTGGAACTCATCCTTCATTTTTGCTCCTGGAGAGGCGGGTGGAGCCCTCCCTGCTGACTTTGCCGCCCTGGACCATCCTGGAAGGCTTTAGGCCTTCAAACTAAAGCCTCCGTCTGCCCCTGCCCCATCGCCCCCTGGGTCACTCCTCCTCGTGGCTCTGGGACCTGCCTGTGGTTCCGGCCACTCCATCCACGCCTCCTGCCTCAGCTGCTCATAGGATCTCCACGAGACCATCATGGCCATTGTCTATCATCGTATTGTCAAGTCTTGTTCTACTTTCTGCCCCTTTTCTTCCCAGCTCTTTCTTCTGACACATTAACTCCAGCGGTCAAAATAAAACCTATTGATCTGCACTTGTTCCGAGTGCCCCAACCCCTCATGTCTCCCCCCCCTCCCCCCAAATTCCACCTTTCTCCCCCCACACAGCTCCCAGTTCCCTTACTGCTTCCCTGCTTTGTGGCTCCCACTTGGCCAGATCTGGCCCCTCTGATGCTTGCCTCTGTGTCTACAACTGCACAGCAGAGTGCTGGGGCACCCCCCCCCCCCCCAAGTGACTGCGTCCACACTAACCTCCAGCGGGTCCCTAGTCTGCATCTTTATGTAACAGGGCTGGGCGGGCCGGATCCAGTGAATAAAACTATTGAATTAAAGAAAAAAAGACCGTACCCTTTTATGTAATGATGTTTACTTCAAATTTATATTAGTTCACACAAACACTCCATCCATGCTTTTGTTCCGGCCCTCCGGTCCAGTTTAAGAACCCATTGTGGCCCTCGGGTCAAAAAGTTTGCCCACCCCTAGTCTAAAACATCTGAGGAGGTCACTTAAAGTGAACCCTAAAGAAGTAACTAGGCCTAGGGTGCAGGGGAAGTGAGTGAGGAGCAGAAAGAAAGGGTTACTGTTCCATCGTGAACACTTTCTTCACCCCTAACTTCTTCAGAGATTCATCAGCTCCTGTACTTACCTGAGGCTGACTCTCTTCTGAGGACACCTGGCTCCCTGGGGGCTTCCTCCTGCCCCTTGTCATCTCCGAGGAGGGGGAGAAGGCAAGCGTTCTTCCTCCCACCGCTGCTTCCAAACAGCTAAGCGCACCTTCTAGCTTTTCCTTTCAGTGCCCCGCCCTGCCCGTGCTGCCCTCCACACCCCTGACGTCCTTTCAGAAGGTCCTTAGAGGCCGCACTGGCTGCTGGTGGGACCTTCGCTGCCCTTTTCTCTGCTAGCTTTGCAGTAGCATTTACCACAACCACCTCTGGTCTGCGAAAGCTTTCACCCCTAGGTGCGAAGTTCTTGTTTAATTTTTGGAATGTATAGATCATGAAATTCCTATACTGGAGGGCTGATAGTATTCTGGTTGCACTTTCTGCTTCCTGCAAGTACACATGGTGCTAAATATACCAGCTTCCTGCAGTGACCGCAGATGGACACGCAGTGCCAGAGCTGCGATGCCCTCTGTGTGGTGTGCTCCTGCGTGGCTGCGTGGCTTGCCCGTGAGGCTTGTGTCACCATCTCTGGGTCTTCCCTGCACTTTCCCTCAGAGCACGGGCAGTGTCTGTTTTGCATTCTCACTGATGAGATTCTGCCCCGATGCTCTAATCTGTCCGAATGTTTATAAACCACCGCATCTGTCTTTAAGCGAGGATTTCCTACACACACTCTGGTCCCTGTCTTGCGTGCATCTGGCAGTCTTTTGTTTGGGCTCCTTCACAGGTGCTAGGCCACTCTGTCTCTGGGCTGCCGGCCCCAGGAGCAGCTGCCCAGAGCGCTGCCCACGCCCTCCGTGGGCCTGGCCTTAGGGTCCCTGCTCTCTTCCTCACAAGTGACTCCCTGTCCCAGCTTAGCATCTACGTTCCTCTTTCATCTAAGAAGCAGACTTTCTAACACTCCTCTTGCTCTGACTACAAGGCCGACACTTGTTTTCTTGTTCTGTTTTGAAATGAAAATCCGTTCTTCTCCAGTGTCCAAGTCAACAGCCTCTTAGAGACAGGGCAGATCTTTTGGAATTTCCTTTAGCTTCTTGTTGAGGTTTTGTTCTCTTTCATTTTTTGTTTTAATCTCAACCCCAAAAGTAGCAGACTTACTATGTGGTAAGGTCATCAAACCTCTTTATAAAGATCCTCTGATAACCCTACTGGTTGAACCTGCACACTGGGGTTCTGAAATTCACAACCAGTATCAGAAATTATGCAATTAACCATCCAGAATTAACACTGAGCTTCAAGGCAGTCTTTCTCTAGCCTCAGGCCTGTGTGCAGGCCTCCTGAACCAGAGGCACTCCCCTCTGTTGAGTAAGGAGGGACAGAATGTGGGCAGCTACCTCCTGCTGCATCCCGCCCCCCTCCCCACTCCATGATCTTGATGTGACTAGAACAAAAAGCTTCAGCTGCACAGGTGCCCTGGAGCTGTCACATCTACACTCCTGGATAAGAACCGCTGAAGGGGAGAACAATAGGTGGTGTTTCTGCCTAAAAGCTCACACTCCATTGGTCCCTAACCTTTGCTTCGTATCCCCTGGGGGCGCAAACAGTCCTCAGGGCACTTTATTAAAGACCCCTGCTCTGTTCCCAAGTCTTACAAGAAATGTAAAATAAATTATTTAAGGAAAATGAAAGGGTACTAGTTAGTAATAGGAAAATATAAAACACACTGGTAAAGGCAAATTAAGAATACTCTAATGGGCAATAGGGTAGTAATGAACTGTGGGGAAGGTAGGTAGAGGGTGAGAAGAAGGGAGGGGAAAATGGGAGATATCTGTAATACTATTAACAATAAAAAATATTTTTAAATGAATACTCTAATATGGTGGTATTTTAATCACTTAACCCCATTACAAAAGTACAAAGACAAAAGTATTTTATAAAGCTATAGCTACAATAATTTGTTAATGAGTGCAAAATAAAAAAAAATTAACTGTGTTATCAAAAGTCATTGTGTGTATGGAGAGTTAAGGAGTAGAATTTTGTATGTGACTCCATTAATTTGTTATCAGCATAAAATAGACTGTTATAAATATCAGATGCTCCATGCGTGCCTCATGATAACCACAAAGAAACACCTACAGGAGAGCCCTGGCTGGTGCGGCTTGGTGGGTGAGTGTCTCCTGTCCACTGAGAGGTCTCAGTTCACTTCCTGGCCAGGGAACATGCCCAGCTGGTGGGTTCAGTCCCAGTCAGGGTGTGTACAGAAGGCCACAAACTGATGTTTCTCTCTTGCATCAATATTTCTTTCTCTCTCCCTTCCTCTCTTTAAAAATAAGAATAAATTTTTAAAAACCTACAGTAAATACACAAAATATAAATAACAGAATCAAAGCATATCATTATGAAAATCATCAGTTCAAAAAGACAGCAAAATAGGAACAAAGGATACAAAATAGCTATAAAATAGTTTAATAAATCCTTACTTATCACTAATTAATTTGGATTTAAGTGGGTTAAATTACCAAATCAAAATTCATAGTGACTGAAGAGTTAAAAAATAAGACCCAACTAAATACTACCTAGAAGAAATTCATTTAATCTTTAAGGACACACATAGGCTCAAAGAGAAGGAATAGAAAAATATATTTCATACAAATAGAAACAAAGACAGCAGGAGTAGCTACAGTTATATCACAAAATAGACTTTAAGTCTAAACTATGAGAAAAAGAATGCCATTATATAATAAGGGTTCATTAAATCAAGAGGATATGAAAATTGTGAGAATATATGCACTGAACATCTGAGTAAGTAAAAAGACTAAGCAAACACTAGTAGACCCAAGGAAGAAAGAGACAATAAATGATAGTAGGAGCTTTAGTATTCCCCTTTCCACGATGGATAGGTGATCCAGACCAAAAATTAATCAGCAAACACTGGACTTGAACTATCAAATGAACCTAAGATTCATATACAGAATATTTCATCTGCTAACAGTAGAACATACATTCTTCTCAAGAGCACATGGGACATTCTCCAAGATAGATCATATGTTAGGTCACAAAACATGTCTTAGCAAATTTAAGAAGACTGAAATAATAAGCATATTTTTCAACCACAATGGTATGGAACTAGAAATCAGTAACAGGAGGAAAACTGGAAAAGTCATAAATACACAAAAATTAAACACACCCTTGAATAGCTCATGGACCAAAAAAATCTTTAAACAAATTAAAATAGAAACACACACCCTTAAACTTTTAGAATGCCAGCAAAAACAATTCTAAGAAGGAAGTTTGTGTCTTTAAATGCCTACATTAAGAAAAATATCTCAGATACACAACCTGACGCCACACCTCAAGGAACTAGGAAAAAAGAGAATAATCTGAGTCTAAGATTAGCAGCAGAAGAGAAATAACAAAGATTAAAGAAAAATTAATTAAACAGAGATAAAAAACAATAGAAAAGATTCGCGGAAGTAAGAGTTGATTTTTTTGAAAAGATAAACAAAATTGAAAAAAAAACTTTAGCTCTACTAAGAAAAAAAGCTCAAAGACATAAAATCAGAAATGAAAAAGAAAACAGTTCCACTGGTAATACAGAAATACAAAGAAGACTAACTTGGGTAGCCTATAAGATATGGATGAATTTATAGGAATATACAATCTACCAAGACTTAATCATAAGAAAATAGAAAATCTGAACAGACCAATAACAAGTGTGAACTTTAAATAACTATTCAAAACAAACTTCTCAATGAGGCTGGCCAGCGTGGCTCAGTGGTTGAGTACCAACCTATGAATCCCAAGATCATGGTTTGATTCCCAGTCAGGGCACATGCACAGTTTGTGGGCTCAGTCTTCAGTAGGGGGCATACAGGAGGCAGTTGCCAATCAATGTTTCTCTGTCATCGCTGTTTCTCTCTTTCAGTCTCTCTTCTCCTCTCTCTAAGATATATAAAGGTGTGTCTGTCTATCTATCTATCTATCTATCTATCTATCTATCTATCTATCTATCCATCTATCCATCTATCTATCATGCTAATTGATCCTAATGGTGTCCCAGTCATGACCATTCAGCAGGCTGCATGTGCACAGGAGCTGGTGGGTGGGACGGGGCCGGGGACTTGCGCCATGGGGACATGAGGCTATGGGTGAAGGCGTGTGTAGGCCCACCATGCTGCCTGGCCAGGAGGGGGGCATCAGGACAGGGCAGCCCCCCTGACAGAGGTGCGCACAGGCCCACTATGTCACTCAGCCCAGAGGGGGGCATCAGGATGGGCCATGGCAGCCACCCTGGTGGAGGCACAGCATCAAGATGAAGGCACCCTCCTCCCCCGGAAGAACTGTGCACAGGCCTGAAGTGCCACCTGGCCCAGAGTGGGGGTGTCAGGACAGGGATGGGGCCTCATCGAAGAGCTCTCAGCACTCCTGCACCAGGGTCTGAAGGCACGGAGAGGAAGGGAGAGCAGATGGGCAGTTAGGATGTGTAGGCCTGGAGGGGAGAGCAGATAGGCAGTTAGGGGGATCAGGCAGTCAGGATAGCAGTTAGGGGCATCAGGCAAGTGGGGGGGTGATTGCTTAGGAGCCAGTGGTTCTGAATTGTGAGAGGGGTCCCAGATTGGAGAGCATGCAGGCCAGATTGAGAGACACCTCCTCTCTGTGCACGAATTTCATGCACTGGGCTTCTAATATGCTAATAATAGAGGAATATGCAAATTGTCCTGGATGCCATCATGTAATGACCAATCAGAGCAGGGGTGGGGCTGCAATGGAGAGCTCTCAGCATACCTATGCTGTGGATCGAAAGGGAGTGGAGACCAAGGGAGAGCAGATAGGCAGTTAGGGGATCAGGCAAGGAGGGAAGTGCAGATAGGCAGTTTGGGGGATCAGCCTGGCAGGGGAGAATGGTTAGAATCAGACTGGCAGGGGAGCAGTTAGGGGCATCAGGCAGGCAGACAGGTGAGCAGTTAGGAGCCAGTGGTTCTGGATTGGGAGAAGGATCTTGGATTGCAGGAGGGTTCAGGCTGGGCTGAGGGACAACCCCTTCCCCATGCATGAATTTTATGCACCAGGCCACAATCAATAGTTGCACTGGTCTTGGCACAGATGTTTTCAATATGATACTCACAGTAGAAGCAACACAAGCAAAAATAAACAAGTGGCACTGCATCAAACTAACAACCTCTGCCCAGCCAATGAAGCAAATGACAAAGTGAAAAGCCTATAATGTGGAAATATTTGCAAACCATACATCGAATAAGGGGTTGATATCCAAAATATATACAAAACTCTATAACTCATTAGTTAATAAAATAAAAATTAATAACAATTTAAAAATGATAAGAAAACATGAAGAGATATTTTTCTAAAGAACATACAAATGACCAACATACACATGAAAAAAAATGCTTGACTTCATTAATCATTAGGAAAATGCAAATCATCTCGCACCTGTCAGAATGTCTATCGTCAAAGATGTTAACTCTTATTGTGTTTAACCAGGGCAGTGTATTCTTTAAATCTTCTGTGGAGAAAAGTAATTGAAGAATGGCTCCATCGTTGGTAACTGACGGAACTTTAAAATTTTTTAAAAGCATGCTTATTTTTCTGCACATCTATTTTGGGTACCTACTCTGTGCCAGACAACATTGCTTGATATAGTTCTCATATAACACTTTGGGAAACGGGAAAGTTTACAAAGATCAGCTATTCTAAAGAAACGAATAGCCAGTGAGTCAAAGCAAGAGGTCGCTCTCTGTCCCAGGATGCCGTGCTTTCCCAAAGCAGCCTTGCTCCCCTGGCCGAAGCGCTGAGAGGCTGCATGTTGGCGTCATTACCCTGGACTACAAATCTTCACAAAATGATGTTTTTATAACCAATTTGGGGTCTTTAATATCACGGTACATTTCCACCCATCACGCATCCACAGTAACATTGAAATATGACGGTCACCAGAAATATCTCTCCCAGAATCATCTAACTATGCCAAGTCCTCGTTTGACTCTTTTGCCCATAAACACGATCACCTGCTGAAGTCTCGGGAGCTACTAGGAGAGCTCCTGGACCTAAAAGGTGTGTTTTCTCCAAGCAGTCTTTGTTTGGACCGAGTCCATGTTTTCATGTTGTCGAGTGCACAGCCTGAGGAAGTATTGGGAAGTCTGAACTGATATGTAGGTTCAATTTATCAGGCATTCTTTCTAATAGCTCTTGGTCACAAATAGTTTTCTACAAGATAACTATAGCTACATAAAGGATACTAATAACTTAAAATGAGCAAAAGAGCATGTTGAACCATATCACCTTCTAATATAATTAGCAAAGTCATATTTCATACAATTTTTTGAATTGATACTAAATATCCAAACACTTGCAGATGAAAGTATAGGCCTACTTGTATTTAGTCCAATGCTTTTACCAAAGACTGCATATAACCTGCAATTGGGGCCAGTAATGCTTTCCCCTAACTTGTAGCACTCCAATCATGGTGCTCTGGCACCAAGTGTGGGCTGAGTTTCAGGATCCTTCTCAACACAGCACCCAAGGAACCGCGGCCAAAGGGTCAGCATTCAAAAAAATTGGAATCTATTAGTCATCTTAATTTTTATTTGTCTTCCTCTTTCTATGTTAACCAGCTGAACGCATTACAGCACAGTAACAGGTTAAGATGAAGATTTGAAAAAAGTAGCATGAGGGAGCCTGGTGTGTGTCTCTTAGAGTATGTAACATTGGATCTGGGTTTCTGCTGCGAGGATGGAGGTTATTGAAAACCCAGGAGGAGGCAGGAGACTGCCCTGGCTGTGTGCACAGGAGAGCTGGAAGGCAGAGATGAGTGGCAGAAGCAAAGAGGAAGAAGGAAGTGAATGACATCAGAATTTGAGATTTAAGGAACTAGAAATAGAGAAGAAAAATGGCAAAGAAAGTTTGCAGGAATCATGTAATTTAATTTTGACTGTGGTGAACTGCTTGGGCAGGAGACACATCTGCATTTAGCCATCAAAGCAGACAGAAATGAAAGCTTGGCAGAGGAAGAAAGGCCTGGAACGAAGCCATCTCCTGAGCAGGTGTGAGATCTCAAGGTAAGTGAGCGCATGAGAGGGGTGGCAAGGCTGTGGCAGAGAGGACTGAGGTGGAGAAAGTAGGTGAGAGCTTCTGATGGAGTCAGGACAAGAGCCACAGGTAGATGGTGGGCAGAATGAAACAGAAGAGTTGTCTGAGAAGCACGTGGCTGTCTCCATCTTTAGTGGAGAGTGCAGAGGCAGCCTGAGGGCAGGAGAGATGTGACATTGCTCACTGTGATTTGAGCTCACTGGTGACTGTAGAATGAAAACCTTGGGTCTCTTTCCATCTCCCTTTTAGGCAAGCTTCTCCCCGTTTTCTATTATACACCATGACTCCATGGAAGTAAATCTCGTGGTAGAAGAAAATCATCCCTCAGACCTCTTCTCACCTCACCTTTCGTCGGCATTTGGCCATGCCAACCACTTCCCTTTAACTCCCTCGCTTCAGGGATTTGGGTGAGCAAATTGTTCTTGGTTATCTGTTAACTCCGCTTTTCCATGCGTCTTTCCCCTCCCCATGGCTGCACATACTAGTTTCTTAAGGCTTTATGCTCACCCCTCTTTCCTTCTCATTTTATGTTCTCTCTCTGATGCCATCAAATCTATGATGTGAATGAGTCCATAGATTCAGCTCCTCATGGATTTTCATTCACATGTCTTAAAGTTTCTCCCAGCTGAACATTTCCAAAACCAAAGTCAAGTTATCTTCCCACAAAATAGAACAAGCACACCCTTGTTCCCAAGCTGGACCCTCTCCTGCAGGCTCTGGATTCCTCTCCTTCCTACACCGGCTGTCACCCCGTCCTGCTCACATGAACTCTAACTCCTTTCTCCACCTCTGCCGCCACCACATTAGTTCCAACTACCTGCAGCGATCACCATCTATTGAAATAAGCTAATTTTTGTTTTCCTATTTTAAGCGTTGTCTTCAAGTTCCTTGATATGTGTTCCATTGAGAGCTTGGAAGTGAACCCTCTAGTTCCAGGGCTAATTTGGCCCCCTCACCTGGGTGTACTTGGCCCTACATTGCCCTGAGTAGCAGCACAGAAGCCCCTCTGTGAGGAGCTGGGCCCTCAAAGGTGATGCAGCTTCACCTTGCTTGTTGCAACCTCACATTGGAGTTCTGCATGCTGCAGTCAGAGTGCTGTTAGTTGGCAGTTCTAGTCTCTGTGTGTTCTTAGTCAATGCCCAGACAAGTGAGTGAGCAAGACCTTGGGATGATTCCAGCTGCTGGGTGTCAATTCACAATCAATTTTGAGTCCTTCCAGCTAGAGCCCCAGGCATGGTGGAGAAGCAGTAGGCCATGCCTTTTCTCTCCATCTTCCACCCCATTCCACTTCTCCACCTCCTACCCCTCAAGACCTGTCCAAGTTCCAGAGCAATAAATCAGTCACATGATGGAAAGATCATCCCGAGCCCATAAATGCTGGGGTGATTTTTTATGCACCAACAATAACTCAAACCCTGCTGTGTTCCATTTATCTCCACAGACTCCTAATTTGTTCTTGACACTGCAGAGCCAGAGGAACTTAAAACTTAACCCCCTTTGGAGCCAAGTAACTCCCAGCTTAAAACCCTTCAGTAGTGTTCCCCTTCTCTTAGGTGAAAGACCAGCATTCCTAGCATGACCGGGAGGACTCGACAGTGCGCCTCCACCCTCATCTCATGGACACAGCCTGCTCTCTGCTTTCCAGCCACACCGCCCTTCTTCCAGTTCTCTCTGCCCCATGGTTGCCCGGCCCTGGCATTCTGGGCAGTTCTTTTGCCTGCAGTGCTTGCCCTCCTCTCTTCACCTATAATGGCAATCCACCGTGCAGACCACAAATCAGTTATGCTTCCTCAGGAACAAGCAAGATGCTGCTCTTTCCAATATTATACTAGAGGTCCTCACCAGTGTAATAAGCAAAGAGATAAAATACATAAAAATTGTCCAGTCAGTGTGACTGTGGTTTAACCCAACTACTGGTTCGATTCCTGGTCAGGGCATATGTTGGGGATGGGGGCTCATCCCCAATAGGGGGTGTGCAGGAGGCAGCCGATTGATGATGTTTCCCTCTCATCTGAAACCTAAGAGCTCTCGGGCTAATAAGTGAACTTACAATGGGATAGAAATAACTGTTTTTCTGTGTACTTACAGTAAAAAGTTGAAAACAATGTTTTTTAAAGTATTATTTATAATATGTATGAAAGTTCTATACTTTAAACTTTGAAACATTGCTGAGATAAATTAAAGTAGATATAAATAAATTAAGATATATAACATATTTATGGATTGAAAACATAGGTAATTATACCATCTCAATTCTCTTCAAATTGATCTCCTGATTCAATGCAATTACAACCAAAATTCCAAATTTGTATAAATTTACAAGCTGATTTTATAATTTATATAAAAATATAAAGTACTTGGAATAGCCACAATAATTTTGAAAAAATGTTAATAGACATAGTACCTGATTTTAATACTTATTATAAAGCTATGTTAATCAAGACTGTGTATAATCAGCATAAAAATAGACAAATAAATTATTGATAGAGAGCTCAGAAATAGACCTACACTTACAAGGTTTTGACCAAAATATCACAGTACTTTATTGAGAAAAAGACTTTACAAAGAATTGAATATCTATATAAGAAAAAAATCAACCCAGGTTCATGTTTTATATAATACAAAAGCTCTAAAGGTAAAAACTAAAAATATAATACCTCTATAACAAAACACTGGAAAAAAATTCACTTCATGCCTTAGGGTATGCAAAGATTTCTTAGAGAGAACCCAAAAAAGCATTAACCAAAAAAGAAATAAAAGATTAGACTTTATTAAAATTAAAAGCTTTTGCACATGAATATTTATGAGAGCATTATTCATAGTGGCCAATGTATAAACATTAGAACATGGAGGAACCTGAAAAAAAAACCACAAAAAAAAACACCATGCTGAGTGAGAAAAGTCAGCACAAAAGCCACATATTTGATATTTCCTTTGATATGAATCTAGTAGCTCAGTGCATGGATTTGTGCACATGGAAAGGAAATTAGAAGAAATATGTTAATATCACTATTTGCCCTTTCTCTATGATAGAAGTGTCAGAGATTAAAGAAAATTAATAAATGTATATGAAAATAAGATATAAATTTATTAATAAACAATAACATGACATAACAACAGCAAAGACATAATATAAAACAATAAAAACAAAAACAATGACTGATAAATTGATTAAACTTATTCTAATATCTCCCTATATACCACATTAAGAGTAAAAATACTTTCAGAGTGCTTAACTAATTTCCCTTGTGATGAGGTATTTACAACTTTAACATCACATGCTCTTAGAACTTGAAAGAAAGCAACGTATAACTGACCATGTGCAAAAAATGGGTTCAGATATGAATATTCTACTCTGTCTAGAGTTTGTCCTTGTGATTTATTAATAGTCATCTCAAATGCTGGCATCATGGGAAACTGTCTTTGAATTAATTTAAATGGGAGACCAATGTCAGACAGAGACAAATCCATTCTTGGAATCAGAACAATCTCTCCTTCTGCAGATCCTAATAATACTTCAGCTTTGATTAGTTAAGTCGCAATCTTGTGATAATAAATCTAGAGCCATTACAAAGACTCCATTTACTATTAAGATTTCTCAGTAGAATGATGTTTGCACCTGCTTTCAATTGTAATTTATAACAGTGCATTAAGAAATTTGACAGAAACTTTATATGTATTACACATGCATGAGTCAATGTTTATTTTTAAATTGCCAGTGCACGTCATATGTACTGACCAGTCGGTTGGTCAAATGCTCAGCTGGCCAGCCATTTATATATAGAGATGTCTGTAGTAGGCAAATCTGCAGAGACAAAGCAGATGATTGCCTGGCATTCGGGAGGGGATGAGGATGAACTCTAAACAGTTCAGAAATAGCTTGTTGGGGCAATGGAAATGTTCTAAAACTGGGTTATGGTAATGGCTCTACAACTTAACTTTATTAGAAATCATTTAATTATACACTTAGAGTGAGTGGGTCTTGTGGAATTAATTTATACATCAAGACAGTTATAAAAACAATTTTACATTTCTGCTCATAAGAAAACAGATTAAACCTGGCTGGTGTGGCTCAACAGTTGATCATAGACCCAGCAACCAGGAAGTTGCCAGTTTGATTCCTGGTCAGGACACATGCTCAGGTTGTGGGCTCGATAGCCAGTGGGGACCGTGCAAAAGGCAGCCAATCGATGACTTTCCCTCTCATCAATGTTTCTACCTCTCTCTCCCTTTCCCTTCTTCTCTCTCTAAAAACCAATAAAATATTTTAAAAAGAAGAAAAAAGAAAAGAGAGTAAGATAATGAATAGGAAAACCACAGAGCAGAAAATATATTCATTATAACTTATATTTGACATAGGTCTTTACCCAGAGTGTATCATGAATCCTTACAACTCAATAATAAAAGGACAGACAACTATCCAAAAACAGACAGAACACTTGCATAGGTACTTCACAAAGGAAGACAGTTTAACAGCCAAAAGCATCATACAAGTGCTGGTCATTTATCATCTGAGAAGCACACATCCAAAGTACAGCAAGACCACTAACTACCCACGAGAATGGCTGAACCAAACCCCAAGCCTGACAGCACCAAATGGGTGTTGGTGTGGGGCGACTTCAGACTGACATATCACTGTTTGGAATTCAAATGGCTCAGTCACTATGGCAGCTACACACTTCGTTGTGTGCGTGTCTCCCATGACCCTGAAATTCCATTGTTAGGTGCACATGCAAGAGAAACAGATATCCACAAGTAGATTGGAACAAGGGTATTTTAGCTGCTTTTTTCATAATACCCCTCAATTAGAAATAATTCAAAGTTTATCAACAGAGGAACAAATAAACAACTTTTGATAAATCCCTTTCATGAATACTGCGTCCACCACGAGCCTGGGAACGAGGCCGGTGCTCAGTCCAGCAGACAGACACTCATCTCAGCCCAGCAGGCCACGCCCGGTCACCTCCTCTGGGTCCAGGCCCGGAGAGTGATGGGCGTGGAGCAGTTGCTCGCCCACGCGGAGCCCTCAGATCTTGGCGAGACAAAGCCCACGGGAGCGACGAGAAGGCAGGACCCTTCTCGGAGCAGCGCTGACCCCTCACTCAGCTGGAGGAAGTGCCGCCAGGACCGCAAACACCTGCTCGTTTCCTTCCCGGACTCGCCTGGACTCCCGGTAGCAGTCGTCCACCAAGGCGCTGCCCACCCGCCAGCAGCGCAGGTTGGTGTTGTCCCTGGAGTCTGTGATGGTGCAGTTCACGGCGAGGGAGGAGCCTGAAACCGCGTTCAAACACTCGGTGAAAACCGACCCGACCCGGGGCACACACACCCGGGGCAGAGCCCGACCGCCTCCTCACCCCAGACACGCCCGGGCCAGAGCTGACCCCTTTGCCGGGCAGAGGGCATAAGGGGCACGGGACCCTGTGTCGTCGCTTTTCATCTGCAGCGCCATCTCCATCCACATTTTATGCTCCTCTAATTTCTGATCGGTGATTTCTTCCACTGACTTTATTTTTGAAAGTACATCATTCTGGCATTAGAGTTTTTAAAAATGTCTTTAGTTTTATTGTAATTTTTGTGTTTCTTTTATATATACTAGTGGCCTGGTGCACGGATTCATGCACATTGAAAATAAATTAATTTGAAGAAATATATATATATTAAAATATATTTTATTGTTTTTTTACAAAGAGGAAGGGAGATGGATAGAAAGTTAGAAACATCAATGATGAGAGAGAAACATCGACCAGCTGCCTCCTGCACACCCCCAACTGGGGATGTGCCTGCAACCAAGGTACATTCCCTTGACAGGAATGGAACCGGGGATCTTCCAGTCCACAGACCGAAGCTCTATCCACTGAATCAAACCGGTTTAGGCAGAAAAAATATTTTAATATTGCAATTCACTCTTTCTCTATAATAGAAATGAAAGAAAATTAGTAAAATGTATATGAAAATAATATATAGATTGATTAATTATTAACAACATGATATAACAACAAAGACATGATATAAAAACATAATATAAAACAACAAAAGCATGATATAAAAACAATGACTGATAAATTGATTAAATTTATTCTAATATCTCCCAAGGGAACCCCCACCCAGATCCAGGACACCCTTCAGGGTAAACCAGGAGGCCCTACCCATGCAACAGGCCTCTATCCTATCTAATAAAAGAGTAATATGCAAATTTACCATCACTCCAACATAGAAGATGGCTGCCCCCATGTGCACACAAGATGGTAACCACAAGATGGCCAGCAAGGGAGGGCAGTTGGAAGGGACCAGGCCTGCAGGGGAGGAAAGTTGTGGGCAATCAGGCCAGCATGTGAGGTCAGTTGGGAGGAACCAGGCCTGCAAGGGAAGGCAGTTGGGAACAAGCAAGCCTGCAGGGGAGGGCAGTTAGGGGTGACCAGTCCAGCAGAGGAGCAAACAGGCTGGCAGGGGAGCAGTTATACATCAGTCAGGCTGGCAGGGGAGTGGTTAGGGAGTGATCAGGCTGGCAGGGGAGTGGTTAGGGGTGATCAGGCTGGCAGGCAGAAGCAGTTAGGGGTAATCAGGAAGGCAGGCAGTTGAGCAGTTGGGAGCCAGCAGTCCTGGATTGTGAGAGGTATGTCATACTGCCCATTTAGGGCAATTGGACATCCCTTGAGGGGTCCCAGATTAGAGAGAGTGCAGTGCAGGCTTAGAATGCACTTGGAATTTAATTTAATTTAATTTAATTTAATTTAATTTAATTTAAACTGAAATGGACTTGGAATTTAATTTTCATCAAATGACCTTTATTTTTCAACTGCTTTAATATCCTATATAATAAAAAGGCAATATGCAAATTGACCATCACTCCAACACACATGATGGCCTCCACAAGATGACTGGCAGGGGAGAGCAGTTAAGGGTGACCAGGTAGCAAGGGAAGGCAGTTAAGGATGACCAGGCCAGCAGGGGAGGGCAGTTGGGGGGTGGAGGTGACCAGGCTGGCAAGGGAGGGCAGTTAGGGGTGACCAGGCCATCAGGTGACAGCATTTGGGGGTGACCAGGACTGCAGGGGAGGACAGTTAGGGGTGACTGGGCCAGCAGGAGAGGGCAGTTAGAGGCAATTGGGCCAGCAGGGGAGCAGTTAGGCATTGATCAGGCTGGCAGGGGAGTGGTTAGGAGTGATCAGGCTGGTAGGCAGAAGCAGATAGGCACAATTAGGCAGGTGAGCAAATTTTGTGCCCCAGGCCTCTAGTCCAAACACAATAGCTGTTTTAATATTTTCTCTCTATTAATTCTATCACTTATGCCAATTTGGGGTCAATTTTAATTGATTGGCTTTTTTATTTTTTATTAGGGATAGTATTTTCCAGCTCCTTTGCATGGTTGGTCATTTTCACATGCATGCAAGACATTGTTAACATTAGCTTGGGTGGTTTTGCATCCCTGGGACTGGGCCTCTGCTGTCTCTGGGTCCATGAGAAGTTGCATGGCAGCAGCTTGATCTTTTTGGGTCTTTTCTCTGAGTTATCTGATGTGTGACAGCCCTTCAGTTAGTCGTTTTCCATTCCAGATGCTCGGAGGAGATACTCTTCCTGCGTTGTCAGCTGTGATGATTGCTAGTTGACCTTTTTGGGTATTCCTCTCCTTGACTTCAGATAATGGTCTCACCAGCAGGAGCTGGTCCATACCCAGGTGAGAGACTAAGGGCCCTGCAGGTATCTGGGCAGAGCTCTTGCTGACCCTCTGCTCTCTGAGTTGTGGTCTCTTGGGCCTCCTAACTGCCAGCTCTGACTGCTCATCTCTTCCCCTCCCAGACCCACAGCCTAGAAACCCTCCAGGAAGCAAGCTGGGCACTTGTGGGTTTATTTCATCTGCTGACTGTCTCTCAGAGTTGATTATTACTCATTGCCTGATGTCAGTGTCTTAAGAGTTATTGAATCATGTATTTTTTCCAGTTTTCAGTTGTTTTAGGAAAAAGGTAAATCTTGTCCCTTTTACTTCAGCTAGCCCCTAAGTGGACATCACAAAATCTGCTCTTTAAACACTTAAAACATGTCACAAACACTTCCTATTTATTTAAATATTGTTACTCTACATAATTTTTATGACTATGAAGTATTTTATTAGTTTGAAGTACCATGGATTATTTCATGAATTGTTGAATTTGTATTCAGTTTTGTCTCTCACTGTTACCCATAACATTGTCTATGAGAAGCTGAATAGCTTTGAATATTGATGATTTCCTTAAATACATTAACAGAAGAGGAATTGCCAAGAAAAAGATTTTTTTAATTCAAATTTTAAAGTTATTCTCTAAAAAGGTTGTATCAGCTCATATATCTATTATATCTCTATACTTTTTGCCAGTATTGGGTATTATAATTTTGTAATGCTTTCTACATTAATTGGTAAATTAAAATGGCACTTTTATTCATTCTAATTTGTATTTCTTGATTAGGTTTGATGCATAACATTTTAATAAATTTGTTGAACATTTATATACCCTCCTTTAAATTTTCTGGTTATGCCTTTTGCCTATGAACCCTCTCCTCTCCAATTTGGGACAACCCTCTCATAGTCCAGGACTGCTGCCTCTCAACCGCTCTCCTGCCTGCCTACCTGATTGTCCCTAGCTGCTTTTTCCTGCCATCCTGATCACCCCCTAACTACGCCCCTGCCAGCCTGCTGGCCTGATAACTCATAACTGCCTTCCCTTGCCAGCCTGATTGCCCCCAACTGCCCTCCTCTTCCAGCCTGGTCACGCCCAACTGCCCTCCACTGCCAGCCTGGTAGCTCCTAACTGCTCTCCCCTGCTTTCCTGGTTTCCTCCAACTGCCCTCCCCTGCTGGCTAGATCACCCACAACTGCCCTCCCCTTTCAGCCATCTTGTGGCAGCCATCTTATGTCCATATGGGGTGGCCATCTTGTGTGTTGGATTGACAGTTAATTTGCATATTACTATTCTATTAAATAATATATTTGTGTAGACAGTATATATGTGTTTATGTATATAAACTATGTATATAAAATATAAGAATATTTTATATTTTAAATATTTTCCCAGGGTTTTTCTTGATGTTTATAGTACATTCAGATGTAACGAAATTGATTTGATTTTTGCCATTATCATTTTTATATATATAGCTATGCTTAGAAAGTGAATATTAATCCCAACTCATAAGCAAATAAATGTTTTATTCTATTTGTTTGAAGCTTTATTTATTTATTTATTTATTTATTTATTTATTTATTTTTACTTTTAAAACTCAAATGCACTTGGAATTTAATTTTTCATCAATTGACCTTTATTTTCAACTGCTTTAATATCCTATATAATAAAAAAGTAATATGCAAATTGACCATCACTCCAACACACAAGATGGCCACCCCCAGTGGACACAAGATGACCACCAAAGTTGACCTGCAGGGGACGGCAGTTGGGGGAGACCTAGCTGACAAGGCAGGGAAGTGAAGGGTTACCAGGCCAACAGGGGAGGGCAGTTGAAGGTGGAGGTGACCAGGCTGGCAAGAGAGGGCAGTTAGGGGTGACCAGGCCAGCAGGAAATGGCATTTGGGGATGACCAGAACTGCAGGGGAGGACAGTTAGGGGTGACTGGGCCAGCAGGGAGGGCAGTTAGAGGCAATTGGGCCAGCAGGGGAGCAGTTAGGCATTGATCAGGCTGGCAGGGGAGTGGTTAGGGGGTGAGCAGGCTGGCAGGCAGAAGCAGTTAGGCACAATCAGGCAGGTAGGCAAAGAATCGATTGGGAGCCAGCAGTCCTGGATTGTGAGAGGGATGTCCTAGATTGAAGAGGGTGCAGGCTGGGTTGAGGGACACCACCCTCCCCCATGCATGAATTTTGTGCACCAGGCCTCTATTTTATAACGCTTATATTAAAGCTTTTATAATGTTTTTGTAAACATAAATGTTTTTTAACATATTTTATTTATTTATTATAGAGAGAAAGAGAGAGGGATAGTTAGAAACATCGATGAGAGAGAATCATTGATCAGCTACCTCTTGTACACCCCCTACTGGGGATGTGCCCGTAACCAAGGTACATGCCCTTGACTGGAATCGAACCTGGGACCTTTCAGTCTGTAGGCCTACGCTCTGTCCACTGAGCCAAACCAGTTTTGGCTTAAATGGTTTTAATGTTATTTATTTAAAACCCATTCTTTCCCTCAGATTTGATAAGTTTTTGAAAATCATTTTATGATAAATTACTACAAATGTTTACATCTGTTTCTAGATGTTCTATTCTGTATCATTAATCAATGTGTCTCCAGTGGCTGTTCCATATTTTTTTTTAATTACAATTACTGAAGCCTTATTGGGTATCAGTAGGCCCAACAGAGAATATTGGAAAAGTAAATCATCCATTTTCTTATCCTTTTACTATTTTTCACATTTCCGTGGCTGGTCTCAGGTCTATCTGGGAAGCTGAAAAGCAGTGCAGATATTGGGTAGTAGGCAGGCTTCACTTTCATCGCTCCTAGTTCAAATCCCAGCTCCTCAGAGATGGGCAGGGTGACAACATGTTTAGTCACTTCTCTGGAGCTGGTCTTCCTTCTCCAGGAAGTAGAGGTAGTAAAGTCCCTACCTTAAAAACCTTGATGATGGTGGTGGTGGTGGTGGGTGGGACCAGTAATGAATACACTCAATAAAAAGTTAGTTTTGCTATTTTTATTAAAATGACTCTGGTGCCTCAATATTCTGATGCTTTGTACTTCAGACCGAAGGGCAACATCTGTTAGATATTATGTGCTACTCATTACACAAGTATATCAGCAAATAAATTGTTTTCTTTTAAACATGTGTCATCAACTAGGAAAGTTGATTTCAGGAGAACTAGACAGGATCTTGAAGAAAAACAATTTCAAGGGGATGACTAATGTGACTTTCTAAAAATGCAAGTGTGGTCTCCATGAAATCACCTTTTTTCCCCCTTCTGCAATCCTCTTTCATTCCAAAGTCTAAACTTTCTTCAACTCTTCAAAATATCTTTACTTTATCACAGATGACAATCTGTCATAAATATGTACAGCACTAGAGAATTTCAGCATGTAAAGGTCATGTTTAAATTCTTACCAGCTCCAGTTGCTAGGTTACCATCTAAATTGCTAAGTTTTAAAAGATTCTGGATCACGAAGGAAAAAGTTGAAATTTACTTAAATAGGATGAAAGAATGAGAACACAACCTATAGATCAGCCTTTCCTCCAAGATTTTACAGTGTTGGAAGGTGAGGGATGTGATTGAGACACAAGAGAATGAAGGCCACCAGGTGTGGAAATGCTGAGAACATCATCTACAGATCTGAGTTTCCTCTAACACTCTCACTGCATTAGAAGCCACAGTATTTGATGAGATTCCAGGGAACAAAGACCATAATAAAAGGGAGGCATCAAATCACAATAAGAACATTTCTGGTCAAGGCAAAGACTGTCTACACACTCAGACCCCTGGCCCAGACCTAAGCTCGGATCCCACCCACTTCTCTAGATAACCATTGCTTTTCCTGTGGCAACTTCTGCTGCCTGCTTGTTGTGCTCCTTGTAGCCACACATTGTCATCTCACTGTCCATAGAGACCTGTCTCATAAGGCCACTCAGAGGCCATTGCTAATCAGTATTGATGTGAGTCAGACCCTAGATTTAGAGGCAGCATGGTGTATTTTTTTGTTTTATATAATCAAACTAATTTGTGTCCTTCTGATACAGGGCAAAGGTCTGTTGACTATCTAGAATGATCATGTAGCAGAGAAGATACTTTATCTGATTAGACTAGGGAAGAAGTGCTTTTAAGAATGTCGGAATAATCTCTAAGATAGGAAGTTTCCTCTGATAACAGAAATCCAAGAAATACAGCAGAAGCAGCTTCCTGACAACATAGATAGCAAAAGGCCTGTTCAGGAAGAGCAGAAGTTGAGTTTATGAGGTCTTTGTAAGGGAAATACAGTGCAAAGCACCCATGGAGATCAAGTTGTTTCTTACCAGCAAAGACTGCTACCTTTTTGTTGATAGATCCACAAGGAAAATAGTTGTAGACATACTATTGTCAACTCTCAGTTACTAATCCTATCTAATAAAGAAGGAATATGCTAATTGACCATCAAGCCCTCATGAAGATGGTGGCACCCACAGCCAATAAGGAGGGAATATGCTAATTGTTGCCATGCCCTCAAAGATGGCGGCACCCATAGCCACAAGATGGTGGCACCCAGTCCTCTTAGCCTTGCCAGGGCGGCAGGTGCTCTGCATGGCTGGGCCTGCCCCCAGGCAAGTCCTGCTGCTCCATACACCTGCCTCCAGAGTCCCCCAGTCTTCTCAGCCTCCCACCACCACCCAGGGCCAGCCTGAGCCACAGGAAAGCCTTATATGGCAGTTGTCCAGTCACCCAGGCCTGCCCAAGGCTCAGGTAACCAGGGCCAGCTGAGGCTTGTGCTGCCAGCAGTGGTGGCAGCAGCAGAGGTGTGATGGGGCATTGCTTTCCCCTGATCACAGGTTACCCCCACCCCTGAGGGCTCCCAGACTCTGAGAGGGGGCGAGCTGGGTTGAGGGACACCTCCCTCCAGTGCATACATTTTCATGCACTGGACCTCTAGTTGCTAGATAATAAACTACAGTTTAGCTTAAACAATAAGAAAAGGTATTTATCATCTCACTCATTTTCTGTGAGGCCAGAATCTGAGTGCCTTGGGTGGTAGTTCTACTTCAGAGTCTTCCAGGAAGCTGTGGTCAAGCTATTGGCCAGAGGGAACTGGAGGACTTGCCTCCACATGGCTCAGGTAGTTGTTGGCAGGAGCTCCCATGCATCTCCATGTGGAGCACGTCACAGGGCTGCTAACACGTGGCTTCTCTCAGAATGACAAGAGAGGCCTACTTGGCAGCCACTTGCCTTTTGTAATCCAATCTTGGAAGTGGCTTACTCCATGTTTTTTTGGTCATGTAGACTTACTTGGAAGAATTTGGGAGGACACTGCACAGGGATGTGATCGAGGAGAAGTAGAGATCACCACTCATGAAGGCTGGTGGCCATAATGACTAGAGCTGGTTTTATTGGGTCCTTACAATTTACAGTACCCATTCTTTTGTTTAAGTTACTCAAGCTTTGCTCAGCTGGCGTGGCTCAGTAGCTGAGCATCAACCTATGAACCAGGAGGTCATGGTTACATTCCTGGTCCGGGCACATGCCTGGGTTCTATTTCCAGTGTGGGGCCTTGAGGAGGCAGCCAATCAATGATTCTCACTCATCATTGATATTTATATATCTCGCTCCCTTTCTCCTTCCCTTTTAAATCAATAAAAATATTTTTAAAGATTACTCAAGTTTTGTTACTCCTTGAATCTTGTTAAAATGTGGAAAAATCTAAATGTGTTCTATAGAAATCATTGACTAAATATCTTCCATTATTACTTTTTGGAGAAGGAGGGAATGAGGGAGGGAGGGAGGGAGAGAAAGAGAGAGAGAGAGAGAGAGAGAGAGAGAGAGAGAGAGAGAGAAGAGAGAGAGAGAGAGATGAGTGGGGAGTTAGAGAGAGAAAGAATATAAAATTGAATTTTTCAGGTAAAAATCATTTTTTTCTTCCATTCAACATACAGCTTCAATATAACTCCTACTCCTCAACTCCCAAATCAAGCACCTCTGTTAACTATCAGCTAAACAAGGAACTTTTACAAAATTGGAATAGGAGTAGGAGGGAGCGGGACACTAGCTCCATGAAACATTTGTAAGTTCTCAGAGTGACAGAAAGATACTGCATCTAGTCTTTGACCTGCATAGATTACATTAGGATAAGTAGAAGCCAATTATTAAGGCTAACTGCTTTAATAAAATCAAGTAAATTCCTGAAAATAGAAATATTTTCTACTGGTTATGGAATCATAAATCTGAATGAACTTACTATGAAATATGATTGAATTTTATTTCCTGTTCAATATGATGAAGAGTACAGAGGTGCAGGGTGAAGGGTGAAGTAGAGACATACAAGGCTTGTCATATAAGGAAGTGGAGTTCCTGATTATGTATTGAATTTATTTAGAGTTTTCTGAGTTAAAACACTTTCCATACAGTTTTCTTTATTTTGTAGGTGCTGAGACTCATTCATAAGCTATTAAACATTTGTACTTATAAGGCTTTTAAGAGGTTGCTTTCCCCTCCTCCCCTCAAGAAACTTTCTGCTCCTTGAGGGAATAAAGCAGCAAGACTGAAGAGTCAACCTTTTCAATGGTTGCAGCAAGCAAGTAAGAGATGGGAGAAGGGAGAAGAGGGTGATCATGGGAAGGGGAAGGGGGCCAAAAGGCAGATGTGACAGTGAAAAAGGAATTTTCAATCTGTAACCGTAGCTTCTTTCTAAAAGGGGTGAGCCTTCCTGGCTGCCTAGCACTTTGGTGGGTTTGGGGTGTGCCTGCTGTGAGGCTCCTGAGTCCCAGGAAGGGGGTTTATCAATAGGGAGAGAAGAGGAGGAGAGAGCTCTTGATGGTAAGAGGCCACGAGAACTTCATGGGATGTACAAACCCTTATCTGAGTAGCCAGAACTGTTTGCTGTAACTGGATTTCTGGTGCAAACTAGAGAAGTGCTGTGTTCTGGCCTCCTGCTGAGTGAAACCGAGAGTGACTCCTGGGCACGGAAGCTGACACAGAGAAGACCCGGAGACACTGAGCCCGGGAATTAATGAGCATCATGGGAGGACACAGGGTTGTCATGAATGTGGGATCATAGTGGTTCTGAACCAATTATTCCTGGTTCTTCAAAGTGCAGTGAAGACTAGCTAACCACTTGGTTTGGGAAATTCAGTAAGATTTTGACATTATCAAAGCTTACTTTTGTTTAATGCCGCGTTAAGCTGTCCTCTTCTTGTGGACAGAACACATGTACATATACAAATATACACACACCCCACATACCATCCCACCATAACCATATTTCACCCCCCCCACACACACACACGCTTCTTCTCTTCCAGCAGCACCAAGCTGTTCCTATTTCAGACAAACAAATTTGGCCAATTTCCATCTTGCCTTTCATGTCACAGATGTTCTGCTTCCATAGAGAAGAGTTGACTTTTGTCGGTTCTGGGGCACTTTTATTCAGAAAAGTCACCTCCAAGGGTATAGTAATCATTAGTGGGTGTGGCTGGAGGGCACAGGAAAGGTTTTCTGGGAGAATCTGAAGGGGGAGACCCTCTGAAGGACTGGCTCGTCCAGGCCCTCCCACCCATGGGTGTCAGCAGGAGGCTCTGAGTGCCACTTGCAGAGCCCTAACCAATGGGGAGATTCCTAAAGGAGACTTCCTGCAGCTGCCCTGCTGCCAAGATGCCCTCTTCCTCCGGCACTGTGAGTGCCGAGTCCTGGGTAGATGTCGCCTCTCCGAGCTTCACCAAATGTCAAGCTATTTACAGAAACATTGACGATGTCTCTCATTATCTTGATGATTATCGAGTACATAAATGGCAATGCTGAGAGACTCTTTGAAAGGTGAATCCCACAGCAGAGCTGGCTCACACTTTTAAGAACTGCTGTCTTAACTCTCAAGGGGTGAGAAAGGTAGTGAGAGATCTCTAGTTAGGGGAGAACCTGCGTGGCCATGTGAGAAAGGTGTTTTAAATTCCCTCTTGAACAAAGACTACTTTACAGTCTTTCAATAGCTTACTCCAATTTTTTAAAATATTAATATTTTTAATATCTATTTTAAACTAAAATTTTTCAGATTTTTCAAGTGCTACCCCACCCCATTTATTCATAAAGTTTAAATTGCTTGAGGCCAGGAATGAGGCTGATGCTTGCCTTCCATCTGCCCGGTGCTGGCCCTCTGCTGGGCACATCGCGGGCACTGGTGGTGGGTCTGGGTGCTCCTCCAGGTCTGACCTGGGGAGAAGTGTGGTGACAGCAGGTGGCCGTGTCTGCTGCAGGAAGACTATGGGGGAGTTGGATTCTGCTGTGGATGCTCATCTTTTGAGTTTGGGGACCACAGGTAAGGGAGAGGAGGTGATTCAGCTTTCTTGATCTTGATGCAAATATGAAGAAAAATAACTATTGAAATTTGTTTTCTAAGTTCAATTGGATGGGCTGAATTGGTTGAATGTGTGAACCGTCAAAAAGCCACAGTATTAATTAATATGGTTGACCCCTGGCATAGAAATTCATTTAATATTGATAGCAATACTGTTTGCACTATTTAGAGAGGTTTGGACATCTGTCCAAAGCCACATGGCTACAAGGAAACCAGGCTTTATTCAAACTAAGCACTTGTCACGATATTAGAGTTAATTGGCTGATGGCACATTCAAAAGTCAACAACATTTTGAAAAAAAAACACAACATGGATGATTCAAGCTGGTTTACTCAGAATTCTAATGATTGCAACGTGTCCACAAATCTGTATTATAACCCGTGAGACAGGCATGTGATAGCTTATGGTGGCATGTGGAAAGAGTCCAGCTGTGGAGGCCGTGGGTCTGCTTTACCTTTCCCGGCTGTTAACTTGGGGAGGGGAATCAGCCACCTGTGTGGTCCTGGGGTGTGCACACAGAGCTGGCCCATACCCAGGAAGTGTTTTCTCAGCACTGACATGGCTGCATCCACAGTGGAGCCTGCTGCACAGGCCGCCTGCCCCCAGTGCTTCAGCTGCCAGGAAGTTACAGCTGCCAGCCCCTCGCCGCCCTGAGCGACCTGCAGGGGTGAAGGCAGGGAGGCTGCTGAGAAAGTCCCCCCAGGGGGGCAGGGTATGGTGAGGGTGAAATATGATCTTCGACGGAGATAATATTGAAATTGGGTGTGTAGGTTCATCAACGATCTTTCAAATAGAGAATGTGGTGGAAACTGAAGTTGACATTTGTGAACAATGTCGGGTTCATCTTATCAGTAACGTGGTTCCTGTGTCCTCACTGATAAGGAAAATGGGAGGATTTTAAAGAAGGCTGGCTCTTGCTCTCAGCACAGCACAGTGGAGACTGGCCCTCAGAGCAAGCACTGCTGAGGGGAGTCGGGGAAGGAGGAGCTCAGTGCCCCGCACGGGTGGTAAGTGCCTTTGGGGTGTTTCCAAAAATACTTTTATCTCAAAGGGAATGGGATTTTAAAACAAAAATTTAGGTTAAAAATAATAATTGCTCTTGATCTTTTGTTTGTGGAAAACAGTATCACCAGTGGGAACACCAAGCTAGCGACTGACAGGGTCCCTGGCAGCCCTGTCTGCGGAGCCGGAGCTGTGGCCACAGGGATGGGCACCTGTCCGTGGGAGGTGGCAGGGGCCTTGCAGTATATGTACAGAGCGCTCAGATGCCAGGGTCACTTTTTCCGGAATCCACTAAAATCCAGAAGCGGGATCTACTCAAGCTGGTGGAGAACAGAAAAGCCCGGAGGGTGTACTGGGCTGCCGGGTGAAGGTCAGGGAGTGCCTGTGTTTGGAGGAAGAGAACCACAGGAGGGAAGGGAACAGTGAGAGCGTGAGGGGGAGGAGGGGCAGGCTGCTGAGGACTGGTCGTTCCAGGCGTTGGCTGCGGGATGGTGGGCAGTGGCTGAACACGTGATTGAGGTCATATTTGTCACTGGTGCCTGCTCGGCTTGAAGGCTCCATTCTTTTCTCTCTGAAGGCAGCTCAACAAAGTGTGTTGAGGCAATAATGGCCAGGCTGGCGCCAACGCCTCACCCAGGTCACCCATTAGTTCCCTCTGTTTCCTCCAGAAGCAGGAAAGCAGGGCTATGCTTACCTCCAGCGGCAGCACTTCCCTCACTTGCTATGGAGGCCAGACTATTCATGTATGATTGCCCTCCTGTCAGAGCCAGTAGCAAGGGCACTGCAGAGCTCTGCTGTCTGACTGGCACTGGTCTGGGCAGAGCTGGTAGAGGGTCTGGGGAGACGGAGGAGGAGATGGACAGGCTGTGGGTGTGTAAGGATGAGTCTATTGCTGAAGCCAGTGGCCACATAGCCATCAGTCAGAACAGTCCAAACAGCCAAGTCCTGGCGGGCGGCACCCGGCCACCCGCTGGTGAGCATACCTCTTCCCCATGAAGCAGCATCCGTCCCTGTACCCACAGCCTCAGCTGAGCAGCCACTCGCTGCCTCAGACTCACCGCCACACGTCGTAGCAGCACGTGAGCTCCAGCTCAGCAGCTTCTCCGTCTTTCCTGCCAAACTGCTCACATTCCCTCCCAGCCGCTCTCCCCAGCAGGCTTCTCCTCACTCCATCCTCAGCAGATTCAGCCGACTCAAGCCAACTAGTTGGTCAGTATCCTACTTTCATTCCATTTAGACTAAGAAAGCTTCATGCCAACAGCGACATCCATCACACTGGCACAGAACGGCACAGTGTACCCTGTGTCCTTGCATCTGTTCATGATGGTTCCCAGGCTCAGTGTCCTGAACATTGTGTTAGGGTGCATGCCCAGTGTGGCCTGTTACCATTCTGGTGTATTGATAGTAAGGCATCTTGGCTCCATTGGCCTTGACTATCTGGGGACCTGGCATTACACCTCCTTCTCCCCCTCGCTCAAACCTCAATATGAACATTCTTATCCAATTTCTGCTGCTCTATGTAGAGCATTGGAGACAGAAAGCTGTGGCCTTAGGCAGAGCTGCAATGCATCCCTGCCCTTATACTTACTTGATGCACAACTGCAGGCAATTCAACCGCCCTCTCTAATTTGTTTATTGCTCACTATAGAGCCATCATTTTATACTAATTCCAAGCTCAAAGGGTGGTTTCTTGGGATCACTTGGCTGTGAAGTACATACCTTGCTGGCAGCAGCAATTAATAACGACATCCGCTGGCACTGCCATCACCTTCCTGTCCTGCTCTGGGTTCCCTGTCTGTGCTCTGCAGGCAGGCCGCATGGCTGCTCATTTGAACTAGACAGACCCTCAGCAGGACATCAGGTGCTCTCTGTTCTCAGGGTTGCTCAAGTAGGAGCACGGTCCCTCAGTGCCTTCCTGACCAGGTGGCTCAGCTTTGGGAGGTGTGGACCAATGGCTCCAGCAGACCTGGTGTCTAGCTTTCAGATACCTGTTACTATAGGGAACTCCATCTGGGTCCTTCAAATATTTGTTTAATGATTGTGAGGGTCTATATGTCTCTGGCCACCCTTCACCCTTCTCAGATTTCTGTCAGTGAAAGACAGACAAATGCAAAACAGAAGCCCTCCAGAGTTTTGGTGGCACTTATATCCAAGGGCACATGCACCCCAGAGAGAGGAGCACAACACAGAAGTCTCCCCACAGTGGTGATGTGCAGACTTGGAGTAGAGGTGTGCACGTGCGCAGGGAGCGTGACTGAGCCAGTGGAGGGAGAGGCCTTTGGGTCGGCAACAAAACTCTCAGGGCAACCAAGCCAGTTCCCAGAAAGAGGAAGGAAAAGACTCCTGACTCTAACGGAGGCCTCTAACAACACTTTTTTATTTTATTGTGGTAAAAGCCTTAACATGAGCTCTTCTTTAACAATTTATTAAATGTACAGTCCAGTATTATTAACTACTGGAGGCTGGTGCACGAAATTCATGCAAGGGGGTGGTAGGGGTTGTATCCATCAGCCCAGCCTGAACCCTCTCCAATTTGGGACTCCCCGTGGGTCTAAACAGGCAGTCGAACATCCCTCTCACAATCCAGGACTGCTGGCTCCCAACTGCTCACCTGCCTGCCTTCCTGATTGCCCCTAATCGCTTCTGCCTGCCAGCCTGATCACCCCCTAACCACTCCCATGTCAGCCTGATTAATGTCTAACTGCTCCCCTGCCAGCCCATTTGCCCTCAACTTCCCTCCTCTGCCAGCCTGGTCACCCCTAACTGCCCTCCCCTGCAGGGTTGATCACCTCCAACTGCCCTCCCTTGCAGGCCTCGTCCCTTTCAACTGCCCTTCCTTGCAGGCCTGGTGCCTTCCAACTGCCCTCCCCTGCTGGCCATCTTGTGTCCACATAGGGGCAGGATCTTTGACCACGTGGGGCAGCCATCTTGTGTGTTGGAATGATGGTCAATTTGCATATTACTCTTTTATTAGATAAGATAGAGGCCTGATGCATGGGTGGAAGCCAGCTAGTTTGCCCTGAAGGGTGTCCCAGATCAGGGTGGGGGTTCCCTTGAGGCATGGGGCAGCCTGAGCAAGGGGCCTGCCATGCTCCTTGATGACCCAAGTAGAGGCTCTGGTATCTGGAATTTATTTACCTTCTACAATTGAAACTTTGTAGCGTGGAGTGGAGCCAAGCCTCCTGCTTACTCCATGGCCTGCAGCCATTTCTGTTGGAATTTATGTATCTTCTATAATTGAAACTTTGTAGCTTGGAGTGGAGGCCTGGGCTTGCCAGGGTGTGTGGAAAGCTTTGCTTCCTCCATTGCCAGGGGGAACCCTAGCCTCTTGCTCTCTCTAGCTCTGCCATTTCTGTTTGGATTTGTTTACCTTATAAAATTGAAACTGTAGCCTTGAGTGGAGGCTTAGGCCAGCAAGGGCAGGTGGAAAGCTTGGCTTCCTCCATTGCCTGGGAAACCTAAGCTCCCTCCTGCTCTCTGTGGCTGTAGCCATCTTGGTTGAGTTTATCTGCATACTAGCTCTGATGGGCTGGTGGGCATGGCTGGTGGGTGTAGCAGAGTGATGGTTAATTTGCATATTACTCTTTTAATTAGGTAGGATAGACACATATTATACACAAATCTCCTGAAGGTATTTGTTTTACTTAACTGAAACTGTGTATACTGACTACCCCAGGGGTGGGCAAACTTTTTGACTCAAGGGCCACAATGGGTTCTTAAACTGGACCGGAGGGCTGGAACAAAAGCATGGATGGAGTGTTTGTGTGAACTAATATAAATTCAAAGTAAACATCATTACATAAAAGGGTAGTCTTTTTTTTTTTTTTTTTCAATAGTTTAGAACAGCCGAACGGGCCGGATCCGGCCCGAGGGCCATAGTTTGCCCACAGCTGGACTACCCCCTCATTACCCTCTTCCACCAGCCCCTGAAAAGCACTACTCTACTTGCTGTGAGCTTGACTAGTTTAGATGTCTCATATAAGGGGACTCATTCGGTACTTGTCCCTCTGCTGGTGCATTTCACTTAACAGAATGGCATCAAGGTTCGGGCTGAATAGAATCCCCTATATGTTTTCGCATACCTTCTTAGCCATCCCTCTTTCCATAGACATCTGTGTTGTTTGAACATCTTAGCTCTTGTGAATAATGCTTCTGTGAATGGGGAATGCTCATGTTTCTTTGAGATGCTGATTTCAATTTTTTTTGGACAAATCTCAGAAGTTGTATTGCTGAATCATGTTTTTTCCTACTTTTAATTTTCTCAGAAACCTTCATATTCTTTTCCATAGCCATTGCACCATTTTCACTCCCACCAGCAGTGCACAAGTTTGCCCTTTTCCCCACATCCTTGCCAACACTTGTTATCTTTTGTTTCTTTGATAATAGACATCCTGAGAGGTGGAGGCAGGCAGGATCTCATTGTGGTTTTGGTTTGCATTTCTCCGATGATTCGTGTGATGAGCATTTCTTCTATACCTGTTGCCTGTTTGTATATCTTCTTCGGAGAAATATCTATGTATAAAGTCTTTGGTCCATTTTAAAAATTGGGTTATTATTTCTTGCTATTGAGTTGTATGAAATACGTATGCATTTTGAAAATCAATTACTTATCAGATATATGGTTTGATGTATTTTCTTCCATTCCATAGATTGCCTTTTTATTCTGTTGTTAACTTTGTTGTGCAGAAGCTTTTTAGCTTGATGTGGTTCAACTGTCTATTTCTCTTTTTTGCTTTATGCCTATTCTTCCATGCTCTTGGTGTCATATCCATTAATTCATTGCCAAGACTAATTCCATGAAGTTTACCCCTATGTGTTTTTTAGAATTTTTACTGAGGATTGAGCTCAAACATAGGGGAGAATGGAGAAATGGGGTGATTCAGAGGATCTGGGTAAAGGGTGGGAGGCTCCAGCTGGTCTGGGACAAAATTGTCTGTAACACTCGTGTAATAACAGCAACAGTCACTGTTCCTTGAGACTGCTATGTGCTATACCCTGAGCCAAGAGCTTTCCATGCACAATATCCTCTAGTTCTTAGGAGAATTCTGTGGCATAGGATGAAAGTCATACTTCATGCTAACGCTGAGGAGAGCATGGGCTTGTGGCAGCCGAGGCTGAATATAAACTCGGGAATGGTTGGGCTGAGTGGGTAGAATCAGCTCTGGAACCATATGTGACTGAGCTACGGGTGAAAAGGTACAGTCCCCTGAGGGAAAAACGCAACAAGGAGCTGGTGTCCACTCGGACGTCATAGATATTTTGATAAGAGCGTATAACTTCCTCCCAAGGTGGGTGGATAGCTTGATAACTTCAACAGCCACAGACCCTATCTGAGACTACTATCATCTTTTGATAGCTTCCTTCCACGTGATTTAGGTAGATGTTAAGTGCCAACTGAGCTCACTCTAAGCTGGGAATCTCAGAAGCCTTCAAATAGAAGTGATGAAGGGACTGAGGGATCAGTGACTGGGCACTGGAGCCTCCACCCTCTTGGCCCCACTGAACATAGCCAAGGCTACCCGGGTGGCAGCTTGTCCCTGAAGAAAGGTGCAGGATGATGCTGGTGCATCTGAGGTCCCGGATGCTCTCTAGGCTTCTCAGGCTCTCTGCCTACCACCTAGGGACTAATCAGTACTTTCCAAAGTCATCTTCACTGTGGTCCTTAGTTGGTCAGAAAATATCAGCCACTGTCTGCTAAACACTTGTCTTACTCTACACTAGAGTCTGAATGTCTTCAGTTCATTTTCTGAGCTTGACTCCCACTCTGGAGAGGGATGTGTTTCCTTGGGTTCCGCTACTCTGTAGGAATGGTGAGCATAGCAGTAGAGACAGGGACTTCAGTTGTGAATTCACTCATCTTTTTACTTTTCGTGAGCAGAACGCTGAAAGATCCTGGGTTGGAATGTGTGAAATTGCTTTATCTTCATTTTGATGTTTTTGAGTAGTTAACTGGAAATTTCAGCATTTTCCCCTCTAACAAGTTTCTGTTAGATCACTGATGACATAAACACCAAACTTTCAAAAGACTCTAGAGAAGTTACTTGGTGGAGGAATTTTCTGGTAAATTAGCCTTATATGCAAAGTGATTAACCTTTCAAAATGTGATCTATATTAAGCTTCATAAAATTAAGACATTCTTAAATCATGGTGACCAAGCATATGTGTGGGTTTGCAGTATTAGAGCAAAATAGAGGTTTAACTCAAACATGCCTCCTTTGGGCTTTTCACTGTTCTCTCTTCTTCAGTGTCTGCTTGCTGCTATCCAGTTACCCCATTTTTCAGTCTGTCAGTGATGGTCTGTGCCTCTGGCCTCTGGGTCAAATCCAGGGGTTACTCACCCACCTCTTATTTCCATTTTCACCTTTGTAATTAAAGTACCTTAATTATAACTTTCTTATAAACAAAAGGTTGATTAAGTAAAAATGTATTTGGAAAGGAAATTAATCCTCATGCTACACAACAATAGACCATTCACTCATTTGTTCATTCAAAAGGTATTTATTGAGGGCCTCTCCATGGAATCTTAAGTGAACAAGATAGAAAAAAATATATGTGCTATAAAATAAGAGCCCAGGAAAACAGGTTAATGGAATTTGGGAGTGTAATCTCAGTTGAGGAGTAGAGACTGCATTAAGCAGGAGGTGATGGAGTGAGCCAGACATCTGCCACACAGATGGAGGAAGAGAGGAGGCTACATCTGGCACAAACGCTCTGAAGTGGGGCAAGCTTGGGGTGTTCAGGGAAGAGGGAGGAAAAAAAGTATCCAGGGAGTGGAATGAGGTGGAGGGCATAGAAAGGCCTAAATAAGAGGTGTGAGGGACGGCATGACCATGAGGCCCTTTTTGTCCATCACATTGAATTTGGCTACCACTGAGTGAAAGGGGAGTTTTGGTAATAGGAGTGATCAAAAGGATCTTACTGATTTCTGCTTTGAAAACAGATTTTAGAGGGCAAGAGAAGAACCAGAGGCACATTTACAGACTTCTGCAATAATCCAGAGAAGAGGTGGTAATGGCCAGGATCAGTAGTGAGGACCGTGGTGAATGGCCACATTGTTGAGTTCTGATATTTGAAAAGTAGATTAAATGGGACTTGCTGATGGATTGGATGACATGGATTGGGGGGAAAGAGGTGTAAGAAAACTTTCCTGAGTTTTGATCTGTGCTGCGGTAATGATGGAGTTGGCATCAACCAACATGGTAAGGGAGATTGGAAGAGCAATCTTCCCCTTCGTGGGAAGAACAAGTATTTTGAAAATCTAAGGTACAGGCAAGTGGAAATGTCAGTAGGCAGGGAATATCTGAGTCTGAAGTAAAAAAGAAAATCCGGACAGTGTAATCAGTATATTCATCTCAAGTGATGATTAAAACCAGGAAAGCAGATGCCATCTGCTGGGGAGTGTAGATAGGAAAATAGCTTGGAGAACTGAACTATGCAGTGGTGGGGGAAGAGGAGATGTGAAGAACAGCCGCAGGGCTTGGAGAAAGATGGACAAGAAGTTGCTCAACAGAGGCTGCTCAGAGCTCAAGTAAGATCAAGACTGAGGACTGATTAGCAACAAGATGGCGGCAGAGGTAAATGCCTAACTGCAGCCGCACTCAACAATTTCAAAAAATACAACTAAAATATAAAGTGGACACTATCCAGAACTACAGGAAAGTTGACTGACTGGAAATTCTACAACTAGAAGGAAAGAGAAAACCAGAAGGAAAACCAGAGGAGCTGTAAAAGCCTAAGCTACGAAGACACGGGGTGCACATGGGGAGAGGACGGAGCCGGAGAGGAGGGGCGGCTGAGTGCCTGGCTGGCATTCCCTAGCGGGAAGGAGATAAAAGCTCCGGACTGTGCTGAACCCCAACTCCGACTGCACTGAACCCCAGTTCTGGGCGAGACCCCGGGGGTCCCAGGCTCATACAGAGGGAATCTGGGCTGTAAGACAGAAGCTCAGCGGAGCTGCGAAGGGCAGAACCCTGGAGTTGCGCACATTGCGCACAGAGGAGGGACTGTTCACTGAGCTGCTGGATTGCCCTAGCGGGAAGGAATCAAAAGCTCAGGACTGTGCTGAGCCCCAGTTCTGACTGCACTGAACCCCAGTCCTGGGCAAGACTCTCGGGCCCCAGCCTCATACGGAGGGAATCTGGGCTGTAAGACAGAAGCTCAGAGGAACAGCGAAAGGCAGAGCCCCTGAGTCGTGCACATTGCGCGCACAGAGGACAGACTGTTGATTGGGCTGCGAGATTGCCCTAGCAGGAAGGAGACATAAGCTCAGGACTGTGCTGAGCCCCAGTTCTGACTGCACTGAACCCCAGTTGTGGGCTTGTTGGGGGACAGACTACACTGTCTGGTAGTGGGTGAAGCTCTAGGGAGCCTTTCTCTCAGAAGTGCTTGCAGAGAGTACCAAAAGACACTGAGGTACACTGAGACTCAGGAACCTCAGAGGGCAGGGCTAACCTGAAGCCAAGGCTGTAGGCTCCACCCTGAAACTCTGCCCTATCCAAGCTGAACTCAGAGAGGCTTTTGCAGGTTTCCAAGTCTAGTGGAATAGGTTGTCTCCTGGCATAGACACAGCTGATCCTCCCAACCTACCAACTCAGGGAAGCAGCGAAAATGCCGAAACGAGGAAACAGATCACAAACGAAAGAAATGGAGGACAAAAAGCGACTGGATATAGAGTTCAAAGCCACACTTATAAGGTTGTTCAACAATCTCTTAGAAAAGGCCGATAAAATAAATGAGACCTATGAGGATATGAAAAGGGATCAACAAGAAATGATAAAGGGTCAACTAGAAATAAGGAATACAATCTCTGAAATAAATAATATTATACAGAGTCCTAAAAACAGATTGGAAGATTGCAAGAATCAAGTCCATGATTTGGAACACAAAGAGCCAGAAGAGATTCCTCCACAGAAGCAAGAAGACAAGAGAATCCAGGAAGTTGAAGGTAGTGTAAGAAACCTCTGGGACAACTTCAAGCGAACCAACATCAGAATTATGGGCATCCCAGAAGATGACAGAGAGCAAGATACCGAAAACATATTGAAAGAAATAGTGACAGAAATGGTGAAAGAAATAGACTTACAAGTCCAGGAAGCACACAGAACCCCAAACAAAAGGAATCCAAAGAGGACCACACCAAGACACATCATAATTAAAATTCCAAGAGCTAAAGACAAAGAGAGAATATTAAATGCAGCAAGACAAAAGCAGGTAGTTACCTATAAAGGGGCACCCATATGACTGTCAGCTGATTTCTCAACAGAAACCATGCAGGCCAGACGGGAAAGGCAAGAAATATTCAAGGTGATGAATAACAAGAACCTACAGCCAAAAATACTCTACCCAGCAAAACTTTCACTCAGAATCGAAGGCCAGATAAAGAGCTTCACAAATAAATTTAAGCTAAAGGAATTCATCACTGCCAAGCCAGAATTATATGAATTGCTAAAAGGGGTTCTTTAGGAAGAGGAAGAAAATAAAGATAAAAATTATGAACAAAAACGTAACTATCAACAAGTGAGTCTAAAAACCAAGGGAAGTAAAAATCATGATGAACAATATTAACTGGTGAATATAATAGAATCAGAGGTATGGAAGGGGAGTGGACTGATGATTCTCGGGGAAATGGGGAGTGGAGCGGGGCGGGAAGAAACTGAACATAAACTGCACTTATGGATGAGGACAATGGGGGATGGGGAAAGGGCAGAGAATTGAATGGAAACTTGGTGTAGGGGAGCAATGGAGGGGGGGAATGAGGAACATTTGTAATAATATGAACAATAAAGATTTATTAAAAAAAAAAAGACTGAGGACTGACATTGGTCTTAGCAGTTACATGGAAACAATTGGCGACTTTGACAACAACACAATACCGTTACATTCTTAACCAGTTTAGAAAATCAAAATTAACAAGAAATGTAGTGTTCCCAAAGTGGATTCTGATTCTATAAGGCTATTTGCAAAAACAATCAAGAAAACAGACAAAACAAGAAAAGAAATAGAGAAGAGATTCTAAGTTCTCAACACTTCTTCTAGGTTTTATGTAGACAAATACAAATTTCTATTTAGGAAAGTTTTATAGGGAAAATAAGAAGTTGTTCTTTTGTACCCTTGAGACTCTCTACCTTCACTCTTGCATATTTCATCTAGTCTAGGGGTTTAATTTCATGTGTACACTAACATCCCAAATGTATATGTCCCACCCTGACATGCCTTCCAGAATTCAGAAGGAAATATCCCACTGATGACCTGGCACCTCTGGGTGTATGTCTAATGGATACATCAAGCTGGATGTGTCCAAAAGGATCCTACTCCAAACCTGTTCCACATCTACTCTCATCATCCAGCAAATAGCAAACTATTTGTCCAGGTATTTGTGCCAAACATTGGAGTCATCACTGATTTCTCTCTTCCTCTCATACCCTATATCTTATTCATCAAGAAATCCTATCAGCTATACCTCAAATTATATCTAAAATCCATCCTTGTCTCACCACCTATATTTCCACACCCTGTTCTAAGTCACCATCTCTCTCTCTCTAGCATCTTAACTTACTTTTCTCCTTCATCCCTTGTCTTCCTTAAAGTATTTCCAACACCCAGAGTGCTCTTGCTTAAGTCCACATCTGGCCATGTCATCCTTGGTTTGAAACCCTCTAGTGGTTTACGTCTCACTGAGTAAAAGCCAAAGTACTCAAGATGACTCATGAGGCCATGCACAATTTGATCACCAGAAGTCTCTGACCTGCCTTAGTTCTCCACCATATCTCACTCCACTGAAGCCATGTGGCTCCCTGCTGCTCTCCAAAAATGAGGTTTGCTTCTGCTTTCTGACCTCCTCATGCTTTCCCCTGCAGCTTGGGCTGTGTTTTAGCTGTTTATTAAATGCTACCTTTCTCATCAGCTTTCCCAAGTCACCCTCCCTAAAATTTCACCTCTCTAACTTTCCTTATTTCCCCCCTCCTCTTTCTTTTCCTTTCTAAACATATCACCATCCAAATATTTTATAAATATACAAGAGGCCTGGTGCATGAAAATCATGCATGGGGTAGGGGGTTCTGACCCCATTGGGGCATGTCCAACTGCTGGTTTAGGTCCAATCCCACAGGGATTCCTGCAGGATCAGGCCTAAATTGGGAGTCAGATATCCCTCTCGCAATCCAGGACTGTTGGCTTCTAACTGCTTGCCTGCCTGCCTGACTGATCACCCCTAACTGCCTCTGCCTCACCTCCCAGGCTTAGTTCAAAAGGACATCTGGAATGATGCCCGGAGGTTTTTCAGCTGTCTAGTATAATTAGCATATTACACTTTTATTATCATAGACTAATATATAATAAGCATATTACACATTTATTATCAAAATTCGTGCACTTAAGGGGGGGATGTCTCTCAGCCCAGCCTGCACTCTCTCTAATCTAGGACCCCTTGGGCAATGTCTTACTGCAGGATTGGGCCTAAACTGGCAGTTGGACATTCCTCTCACAATCTGGGACTGCTGGCTCCTAACCACTCTGCCTGCCAGCCTAATAGCCCCCTAACTGCTCCCCTGCCAGCCTGCTTGACACCTAACTGCTCCCCTGCCAGCTCAATCATTCCCAACTGCCTTCCTCTGCAGGCCTAGTCACCCCCAACTGCCCTCCCCTGCAGACCTGGTCTCCTCCAATTTGTGACAATGTGGGGGTGTCCATTTTGTGATGACATAGGGTGGTCATTTTGTGGTAGCCATCTTGTGACACAAGGGCATCAGGGTCAATTTGCATATTACTGCTTTATTATATAGAATTTTACTGATTTATATTTTTATTGTTCTTTTTCATTAGGATATAAATTGCATATTGGCAGGTATTTTTTTTTTGTCTTTGTTTTTTAATAGATACCCAGTATTTAAGAGTAATGGACACCTAAGAAAGAAGTCCTCATTGGATGTCTGGGTTCAGTTTTTGTTCTTACAGTTGATGCAGAATTGAGATATTAGTTGTGGAAACACAGAAATATTTACTTACTAACTTATGAGGCAATAGCTCCTAACTCAGGAGCTCCCAGTGGCCTCCACTGCCCTTCTTTTGACCTCTGCACATCCAGAAACTGCAGGAGTAGGCCCAGCTCACTCTCAGGGGCTGTTGTATTGCTTCTGTAAAATATTTCAGGTGTCATATTTTCTCTCACAAGACACTGCTGGCTGATTGCTCTTAGTCTCAGATGGAAAGATTGAAATAAATTCAAAAGACAAAATTATCTAATTATTTTTTGAAAGACAGACTGCAGAATTTGTTCTGGACAAGTTGTTCTTAGAATAGTTTATACCAAAAACAATTACCTCTAGAGACTATTATGGAAAGTTTGATCATAAAGCATTGACAAGACCTCCAGTGGAGGTTTGTTACAGTATTTCATAAATGAATCTGGGTTTGTTGACTTCAGTACAGTGCTCTTCCTATTATGTTATGTGGAAGAATATGAGTATTTTATTTTACTTATTAAAAAAATTTCTTTATTGATTAAGGTATCACATATTTGTCCTTAACCCCCCATTCCAATCCCCCACCCTTCCCCACTCATGCCCGCACCCCCTTAATGTCCTTGACCTCTGGTTAAGGTCATATGTATGCACACAAGTCCTTTGGTTGATCTCTTCCTTTTATCCCCACCGTCCCTTTGAAGTCCAACAGTCTGACCCATGGCTCCTTATCTCTGGGTCTGTTCTTGTTCATCAGTCTATGTTCACCACTTCCCCTAGGTGAGTGAGATCATGTCCTACTGGAAATATACTTATAAGAATAAAAAATGAGACAAGCAATAATGGTTATGCTGAAAGGCATATGAATCAGTCTGAAGTGAGTTTCTTTCTGGGCCAACAGTTCTTTTGAGAACCAATTTTAATGCCAAACAGTTCCTTATGTGTACATGTCAGCAATGATATTTCAGTTCTGGATGGTGGGCACATGGTGGTAATGCAGGTCCAACCCTCTCTGGTTTGGTCCTGGGCAACCTGCAGCGATGCACAGCTGCTGACTGCTATTATGTCAAGGCGTCGTCAGCATCTTCCATCTCTGGACTGCTTCTCTTCTGTCTTCATGGCTGGAGCAGTCCTGTCACTTCCTCTCTGTTGTCAGAATCCACATGGTCTCAGAGTTGTTTTCTGAAAATATACAAACATATTCTCGACCCAAAGTTAATAAAGGAATATTTTCTATAAATTTGACTTGGCATCCTTTTTCATTTTTTGCCCAGATGATTTTCCTCTGGCTTGTTTTGACATCATATATGTTTTTTCATGGGTGTCTTTCTGTTAGCATTATAATTAATTTTCTAAAGTAAAAATTTTCTAGATGTAATTTACTTACAGGATATATTTCCTTACATGATATTCTTTTATCCCCCCCCCCTTTGATTTAAATATTAGGAGGCTTTTGAAATTTTCATAATGTAGTCTTTTCTTAAAATTTATTAAGGTATTATATGTGTACATAGCTTACCATTGCCCCCCCCCCTCCCATTCATACCCTCCCTCCCCAGAGTTGTGTGTTCCTTAGTTGTACTTATATGCATGCATACCAGTCCTTCGGTTGTTCTCTTATCTCCCCCCAGGTCTCCTTCCTCTCCCCACTGTCATTTGACAATCTGCTTGTTTTATGGTGACTATCTCAGGACCACATGAATAGAATCTGCTCCCAATTTGGCAGTCTGCTTGTTTTATGGTGACTATGTCAGGACCACACGAATAGAATCCACTCCTCCTCTGGTTCACACCGCACCCCCCAGTTCCCACTGCTTCCCTGGGGCACATGGCTCTCCCGGGACACCTGGCCCCCCTGGGGCACACGGCTCACCCAGGACACCCGGCCCCCCTGGGGCACACGGCCCCCTGGGGCACACGGCTCTCTCGTGGCACCCAGCCCCCTGGAGCACACGGCTCACCCGGAGCACATGGCCCCCTGGGGCACACGGCTCACCTGGGGAACTTGGCCCTCCTGGGGCCCTGGGGTCGCAAACGGGAAGCACCATGCCAGCTCCTCGCTAGCACAGCAGGTAGGCTGGGACAGCTGTGGGCGGGGAAACTGCGATCCAAGGAGTCTCGTTCCGGGCTGGAGTGGAGCAGCTGCGGACGTGCAGGCCAAGCTCCGAAGCCGCCCACTCCCTGGGCCCGGGGCCGAGTGAGCTCCACTCTCGGTGGGCTTCCCCCACTCGCGGCGGTAGCAGGTGCGGCGGCGATGGTGGCTCAATCTCCATTGTAGTTTCAAAATCCACAAGCAGCAGCGGCAGAAGCTCCGGCCCGGCCATGCAGTGGCGGACAAAGGACTCGCCAGGGCCGAGAACGGAAGCAGCAGCGCCAGCTCCTCACCAGAACGGCGGGGCTATGTCTGCATCTTTTAAGATCACGATCTCAGTGTTCGTAGTCTTTATAATTTTAGCCATAAAGTAAGATTTCATGGTAGTTTTAATTATTTGCATTTCTCTAATGACTAATAAATTTGAGCATGTTTTTCATGTGCTTGTTGTGTATTGATATACTTTCTTTTGTGAAATCTAAGTTCAAGTATTTTTCTCATTTTTTAATTGGACTGTTTTGTCTTCTTTATATTAAGGTGTAAGACTTATTTATAAATTATAGATACATGTCTTTTTTTTAATTTAATTTTATTAAGGTATTATTTGTGTACATAGCTAACCATTGCCCCCCCCTCACCTCCCACTTATGCCCTCCCTCCCCAGAGTTCCGTGTTCGTTGGTTGTAACTATGCTCATGCATACCAGTCCCTCGGTTGCTCTCCCATCCCACCCCAGGTCTCCCTACCCTCCCCGCTGTCATTTGACAATCTGCTCGTTTTATGGTGACCATCCCAGGACCCCATGAATAGAGTCCGCTCCTCATTTGGCAGTCTGCTTGTTTTATGGTGACTATCTCAGGACCACAAGACCAGAGTCCGCTGCTCCTCTGGTCCCCACCGACCCTTTCCCTGGGTCCCACTGCTTCCCCTGGGACACTCGGCTCGCCCGGGGCACTCGGCCCCCTGGGACACTCAGCTCACACGGGGCACTCGGCCCCCTGGGACACTCGGCTCACCCGGGGCACTCGGCCCCTGGGACACTTGGCTCACCCGGGGCACTCGGCCCCATGGGACACACGGCTCACCCGGGACACCCTTCCCCTTTGGGGGGTACGGCTCACCCGGGGCACACGGCCCCATGGGACACTCGGCTCACCCGGGGCACTCGGCCCCCTGGGACACTTGGCTCACCCGGGGCACATGGCCCCTCTAGGGTGTTGGGGTCGCATATTGGAGGTGCCGCCCTAGCTCCTTGCTAGCATGGCGGGCAGGCTAGGACAGCTGCAGTTGGGCTGAGATGGTTGCAGGCGGGGGGACTCGTTCGGTGTCTCGTTCGGTGTGGGAGCGGAGCAGCTGCAGACATGGAGGCTAAGTTCTGAGGTCGCCCACTCCCTGAGCCCAAGGCGTGGTGAGCTCTATTCTCAGTGTATTTCCTTTATTCACGGCGGCAGTGGCAGGTGGTGGTGCCAGGTGCAGCAGTGACGGTCACTCCTGTGGTTCAATTACCACTGTAGTTTTGAAGTTCACATGGCAGTGGTGGCGAGAGCTTCGGCTCAGCCATGCGGCATCGGAGGAAGGGCTCGCCTGGGCTGCTAATGGAAGGCGCCGTGCCATTTCCTCACCAGCGCGCTCCATCTCCCTCCCAGCATGGTGGGTGTGCTGGGAAGATTGTGGGCAGGCTGAGATGGCTGCATGGGGAGAGTCCGCCCTCAATGGTGTCCTCTTTGGTGCGGATGTGGCCATGCGGCAGCGGAGAGAGGATTCTCCGGGTCTGCCAACGGAAGGCGCAGCACCAGCACCGTGCATGCGAAGGCCTGGCAGAGCAGGCCGCGGGCGATGGCAGTGGTTGAGGCCGCAGGATCCACGGGTATGGCGCAAAGGCAGGGCCGAGCTGGTCGCAGGCGGTGGCGGAGAGTCCCCGCAATGTCTTAGTCTTTCAGGCTTAGTGGAACGCTTCCCCTGAGCCAGGAGAAGCAGCACCACCACAAATATTGGCCAGCTCAGTGCTGCCCCTCTACAGGTGACAGTAGGGGCATCCTCACCTCGGTAGGCCTTTGCTCTTGGAGGTCTTAACCAGTGGAAGGCAGCACGGTACAGAACTGCTCCACCTTCTCAGTCCTCCGGTAGATACATGTCTTTCATCAGGTGTATAAATAGTATCTTGTCTGAGTCTGTGGGTTGGCCTTGTTCAAACTTTAAGTATGTCTTTTGAGAAACAGAAGTTCTTAATTTTGATGAAGTCCAAGTTATTTCTTTTTCTTTCATGATTTGTGAGTTTTGTATCCATTCTATGAACTATTACCCTACTTCAAGTTATGAAGATTATCTACTCTGTAGTTTTACTCTATGTGTATAATCCATTTTAATATAGATAGATAGCCAGTTTTTCTATAATCATTTTTGAAAACACTGTTTTCCCCATAGACTTATCATGGCATTACTACAAAAATTAATTTACTGCCTATGTTAGACTCTATTTATAAACTCTTTTCTGATACTTTGATTTATATCTTGATCTTTATGTCAATACAACCATGGTTTCATTATTACAACTTTATATTAAGCCTTTAAGGTGTGTTGTATAAGTTATCCATTTTGTTCTTGTTTTTTAAACAATATCTTATCTATTCTAAGTACTTTGATTTTCCATGTAACTTTTATAATTCTCATAGAGATTATAGATGATAACCCTAATGCTGGGAAAATAAAGCTTACACTGACTAAGACACATGAAGACGTGCAGGAATTAATGAAGGATGAAAAATGCTGCTGTGGAATTTGTATGGGAGAGATTGTCTGGGTCATAAAAACTCAGTCCCAAAGGGCCGTTAGTTATAATTTAGTCATTTCACATATAGCAACACTTAAGACATGTGGCCAGCACCTCCATTTCTCCTCATGTCCGTCCTCTGTCCACAGAGCTCCTTCAATCTGCTTGATGCTCACTCTCTTCTTGGTTCCAAGGGTGACTTAGGCCTCACCTTACTGTGAGATACAACAGAAAAGACAAAGTTCTAAAACTTAGGTATGTTTTAGATATGTAAAAATGTGTTAGAAAATAAATTGCATCTATTCAGATCCATATACAAACTTTCTTTTCAGACTCAAAATTCCACCACCTAATCATTGTATTGATTCATTCAACAAACACTTTGAGCACCTACTTTGTGTAGGCACTGCCTTAGGCATGTGAGTTATTTTTTTATTTTTTAAAATATATTTTATTGATTTTTTACAGAGAGGAAGAGAGAGCTAGAAACATCGATGATAGAGAATCATTGATCAGCTGCCTCTTGCACACCCCCCACTGGGAATGTACCCACAACCAAGTATATGCCCTTGACCGGTATCGAACCTGGGACCTTTCAGTCCACAGGCCGATGCTCTATTCACTGAGCCAAACCGGTTTTGGCAGGCATGTGAGTTATATCCCTGGACAAAACTGACAAAATCTCCTTTTGGAGCTCATATTTAGTGGGAGAAACAGAACATCTACAAAAAACCCGTGCAGAAGTGGAATGTTAGATGAGGAGTGCTCTAGAGAAAGCAGAGCAGACAAAGAGATAGGGAATGTGGGAGAGACATGCAATTTAAAACTGATTGAATAGATACTCAAACAAATATATGGACACCAATGCTCATAGCTGCCCTATTCACAACAGTTAAAAGTAAAAGCATCCCAAATGTCTATTAACAGATAAATGGGCAAACAAATTGTGCTACATACATACTGTGGAGTTGTTGTGCCCAAGTATCATGATCCCCAAAGACTACTCTTTTCCCCCGAAAATAAGACAGTGTCTTATATTAATTTTTGCTCCCAAAGATGCACTAGGTCTTATTTTCAGGGGATGTCTTATTTTGCCATGAAGAAGAATATGGTACACATTTATTGTTAAGTGAAAATAAAGGAAATTTATTACCTGTACATGGTATGGTAGTACGGTAGTTGTCAACACAAACCAGACAAACTGTGAATCCTACGGTATCAAGAATTTACTCATTTATTCAACGGCAATCATGTCATCATCTTCTGGAACATCATCATAACAATCCAATTCCTGAATTTCCTGGTGAATTTCTTGTGACTCTATTTCTTTCAGAATCAAAGAAATCTCTTTGGACCAAATCTCTCATGTTTAGCAATAGCACTGTCTTTAAATGTGCTATTCTTGTCAAAGTAGCCTGCTCGCAGTGCATTTGCAATGCAACTGTCAGTGATTTTCTCCCATGAATTCTTCACCCAAGTCACAACTTCTTGCAATTTAGGTTTCACAAAGTTTCCACTCTGATTTCTCTCCATTCACACAGCAGTGACGTCAGGACTCCGCAAGTAACGTCCCAGGTTGCTAGACGCCAGTCAGGGCGGCCCTAGCAACCAGTTTCTGGTAAATTAATTTTCATTCTGAGACAGAGACAGGGGGCCTTATTTTGGGGGGGATGCCTTATATTTCACTCAGAAGGAAACCTGTAAGTAGGTCTTATTTACCGGGAAACACGGTACCAAGGAGCTGCAAATGATGCGATTGCAGAAAGCCTGTATTTATTTCAGACTAGTATGAGCTCCTTCCCACTTACGCCGGCAACAGCATGGTGAGAGAGAGAGAGAATTTAACACACCAATAAGTTTCATAGGGGTGGTGATGTGACCCTGGTTGGTTGGGAATAGGGTCAAATTACACAAAATGGAGTCGGGAGCTGGCCTGGCCCCGCCTTCTCAGAGTATTGTTCAACCATTGAAAGGAATGAAGTACTAGTACATGTTTCAACATGAATGAACCTAGAAAAGACTATGCTAAATTAAGGAAATCAGATACAAAAGGTTCTTACTGTGTGATTCCATTTAATGGGACTTTCAAGATAGGTAAATCCATAGAAATACAAAGTGGATTGGTGGTTGCTAGGGGCTAGGGGAAAGAAGAAATGGGGGAAGTGGCTGCTAATGCTGTGGGTTTTATTTGGGGCAAAGAAAGTGTTCTGGAACCAGGTACTAGTAGAAGTGGTGTTGCATAGCATCGTGAATCTACTAATGCCACTGGATTACCCCTTTAAAATGGCTATTGTTATGTGATGTAAATTTTTCACCTCAATAAAAACAAAATCAGACAAAAATAAAATAAAATTGTATAACTAGGGCAAGGCCCGTTGAGAGGACACACGGGGAGCATTGAGTGTGAGGAGGTGAGAGGGACGCCTAGAGGGTAACTGGAAGGAGTCATCCAGACAGAAAAAAGAGCAGTGCCAAGGAGGAATGGGCCAGGGATTTAAGGGTTGGCAAGGGGAGCACAGGGCTGGGAAGGAGGAGTCAGAGAGGTCTCAGGTCCCATTGGCTGCTGCACTGTGTGTGTGGAGCGTCTCCTTTGGGAGAGGAGAGAAGACTTGGGAGGCCATATGATTCTACCTGAGTTTTCAGAGTATCTGGACCCTCTGTATTAGCAAGAATCTGAAGAGAAGCACCAGTAGAAGCAATGAGATGCTGTTAAAATTCAGGAGAGAGATGAGGGTGGCTCAGACAAGAAAGGTGGCAATGGAGGTGGAGGCAGGAAGTGGCAGGTAGGACGTATTTCAAAGGTGAAACCATAGGCTCTCCTGACGGATGGCATGTCAGATATGTGAGGAAGATGAGGGTTGATTATGTACAGAGTTTAGCCCTGAGCACTGGGAGGGTGGAGGGGCATTGCTGAGAGAAGAAGGCCTGTGGGAAGCTGCCCTCTCTGGGGGCAGGCGGGGAGGCCTACGGGAGAATCTGTCTTCTTTAGGGGAGGGAATAGGTCTGGAGATAGTAAGAATGTCAACTCCGGTTTGTCCTTGAATATATATGACTTCTCCTAGTTTTTTAAAGGAAGAATTGGGTGAGGCCCAAAGGAGGGTGGAGGGAAAGAACTGGGTGTTGAGTACTCCTAGAATTCAGAGGGTAGCAAAGAAAAATAAAAAAACAAGTCCTTGTCCCGAGGTCTCAGGGATGGAGCTGGGCCCGAAGCCTTCTCCAGAGGCACAGGCCAGGCCCCTGCCACCACACGTGGCTCTGCCCACATCTCGTCAGGAAAAAGGTGGAATTCAGGTGGCATCTCAGATGCTCTCCGATGAAATGAAGAAACAGTTGCCCTTACTCTTATGAGAATTGTCTGAGAACCCGATTCACTTAAGTTCCTATATTTAACGTGAGGAAAATGTCCTGATTTTGGATGTTGTTTACAGTAAGACAAGGCGCAGATGACCAGCTGTGGTTTGTGGGACTTTTTATATTTAGCTACAAAACTATCCAAGAAAAATGTAGAAGCCTCCCAGGGCCTCTTCCATGTCATGAAAAACTTCGGTGCCACTTTCCAGATGTAAGCAGCTAGCTGTTACTCTGGCAAGAAAAGGTTTTCTGTTTGCTTTTTATGTCTTTTTGTGTTTTAGGGAAAATATCATAGATAGGGACATGTGTTATTTCAAAACCTTAACCTCCAAATCAGAAAAAACTTATGACCAAATTAGGTTAGGTTAACATTGACAATGAAGAGTGCTGGGGAATCCTACAAAGAGGGAATGGATGTATCAGAAACGGCAAACATTGGAGAGTTCTCACGTGGGCGGAATTGAAGGCTGCTCAAACCTGCTTGCTTTATTTATTTATTTATTTATTTATTTATTAGTGGCTCTTGCTTCTCACCTTTTGTCTTGTTAAGTTACTATCAACTACTATACTGTAGCCCTAGCCAGTTTTGCTCAGTGGATAGAGCATCCATCCATCAGCCTGTGGACCAAAGTGTCCTGGGTTCGATTCCGGTCATGGGAAGGTATCTGGGTTGCAGGCTCCTCTTTGGCCCAGGCCCTGGTCAGGCATGTGCAGGAAGCAACCAATTGATGTGTTCCTCTCACATCTATGTTTCTCTCTTTCTCTCCCTCTCTCTTCTGCTCTCCCTAAAAATCAATGGGAAAATTTCTTTGGGTGAGAATTAACAAAAAATAAACTACAGTACTATAGTTTTGTATTGGATGGTATCATGGTATATAAGAGGCCCAAGGTAAAGAGGGTGAGTTTATTTTGTTTAATATAAGAAGGAAAGACTGCTCCAACCTCACTCTTTTTCAGTTGATATTAGAAAAAAAGAAAGAAAACAAAACAAAACAAAACAAAAAAACAAGAAAAACCCCCAAAAAACTTGGCTTTGAGGTTCAACAAGCTTGGTTTCAGCCCCAGCCACAACTGGGGAAGTTGGTCACGTGACTTCACTGGTCTCATCCTTGGGTTTTCCTTTTCATCTATAAAATTTTAATGATGTTGATGTAAGTATCACAAAGTAGTGATAGGACTTAACTGTTGAATGGATGACTGAATTATCCTATCTAATAAAAGAGTAATATGCAAATTTACTATCACTCCAACACACCAGATGGTTGCCCCCATGTGGACACAAAATGGCCACCACAAGATGACCAGCAGGGGAGGGCAATTGGGAGGGACGGGGCCTGAAAGAGAGGGAAGTTGGGACATTCAAGCCTACAAGGAAGGGAAGTTAGGGGTGACTAGGCTGGCAGAGGATGGAAGTTGGGGGCAACCAGACCTGTAGGGAAGGACAATTGGGGGGGGGCTCAGACCTTCAGGGGAGGGCAGTTGCAGGGTTCCAGGCCTGCAGGGGAGGGCAGTTAGGGGCAATTAGGCTGGTAGGAGAGCAGTTAGGTATCAATCAGGCTGGCAGGGAAGTGGTTAGGGGGTGATCAGGCTGGCAGGCAGAAGCGGTTAGGGACAATCAGGAAGGCAGACAGGCAAGCAGTTGGGAACGAGCAGTCCTGGACTGTGAGAGGGATATCCTACTGCCTGTTTAGGAAATCGGCCTGCCTCATGGGGTTTGGAAACCGGGATCAGGCCTTAACGGGCAGTGGGACATCCCTCAAAACGTCCCAGATTGCAGAGGGTGCAGGCTGGGCTGAGAGACAACCCCTCCCTGTGCACAAATTTTGTGTATCGGGCCTCTAGTTTTATAATAATAGGCTTTATTAAATGTTTCTGTAAGATTTCATGGATATTATGTTAAAACTAGAGTCCTGATGCATGAAGATTCACGCAATTTTAGGCCTTCCTTCCCCTGACTGCCGACACCAGGTTCTCTCTGGCACCCAGGACCCAGGCCTTTGCTCTGGCTGCTGCTTTCACTCCAGGGCTGGGTACTGCCTCTCACCTTCACTCTGGGGCTGGGAGCCACCTCCCACCTTTGCTCTGAGCTGGCTGCTGCCATCTTTGTCACATTAATTTGCATATTCCCTTCTTATTGGCTGTGGGTGCTGCCATTTTTTTGTTGCAAAGTGACAGTCAATTTGCATATTTCATCTTTATTAGATAGGATCCTAAATGAGACCTCATTTTAAACTAAGAAACCTAATTTAAAACTAAAAAAAGCAATGTAAATGTGCCCTAGTTTAATGAATAAATGCCCAAATAACATTTATGAAAATATGTTTTAGGATACAAAATATAAGTCCATATTCAAGTAGAAGAACATTTAGTATTATATTATTTTATTTAGCAAAACATTATGTAGAGCTTACAGTTCCCCAGACATTGTCCCAAGCTTGCCTGCTCCTGATTCTGTGGCCTCATGGCCAAAATTCATATGATCTTTGATAATAAGAAAGAAACCAGACTGATCTGAAGTCTGAAGCCGCCTGCCCCTGCTTGAACCAAACCCCATGAGGCAGGGTTGAATCCTATCTGAGCGTTTATTCCAGTCCTGCCGGCAGCAGTGGGGGCAGCAGGGCCCCTTGGACATTCTGCTCCGACCCCTCGCCAGCTGCCGGTCACACACAGGAGGGGAGACAGCTGCGTGCAGCGCCGTGTCACAGGGAAGGGCAGGGAGGGTCCGCAGGCGGCCTTCGGGAGCTCAGAGTCCGCCAGCCAGGCTGACCTTCTGTGCTGTCACACTGTACCCACAGCTCCGCCCGCGCCGGCCCAGGACGATCAGTGTCCTGAGGTAACCCCCAGAGGGGTCAGGGTCTGGGCACAGCCACCAAATGAAAGCGTGTCCTGCTCTTGGTCTGTTCTCTGAGTCATGGACACATGGAGGCATCTTCTCTCTTTACAGCCTCGTTTCCTGCTCCAGTGCCCGGGGTCTGTAAGAAAACTCCCATCTGTGGTTAGTGAGGTGAGTAATTGTTAGCCAGCCTGGCTCTCTTCCTGTTGGTGCCCCTCCACAGGATTAAGAACTTTGAAAACAAACTGGAGATTAACAATGAGTGGACCTAATTCCCCAAATTTATGCCAAACATCTCATCTTCAGTCTTCCAGTAACGACAGGAATGCCTTTTCCATCCGGGCGCATGCCTGGTCCACAATCTGATCAGCTCCGGGCAGGCTGGCGGGGCGGGGCGGTGAGGGCAGGGCGGGGTCCACTCCGGAGCCCTGGACTCCCTGGGCAGCGCCTCCGCTCCTCGCCCTCCTTACCGGTGGCACTAGGACTGGTGATTAGGCACCTCGCCTTTGGAGCCAGCCCGCTCGGCCTCAAGCTCTGCTCGACCCCTTCGATGTGTGGGACTCGGACAGTGGCTTAGTGGCTCTGTGCCTGAGCGTCCTTCTCTGTAAACTGTGATACTAATAACAGCATCCGCCTCGTCGGGTGAGAATGGAGTCAATCCATTTGAATCACTTAGAACTGTATCTGGCATAGAGAGATTTCTAGGAAAAGCTTAGCTGTTGTCATTCTTAATAATATCGTGCTGGTCTGGAATTAGTCCCCGGATCCTTCTGGGAAGTGATGAATTTCAAAATTAAGCTGCATTTACTCAAGTAGAGTCATACCAGCGATGCAGAGCTGAAATTCGTTTCACAGGAGCCCAAGGATTATGCCCTGCCCTCAAGGCAGCCTTCTTACTCAAAGCCTCCCCTGCTTCCCTGAGCTCCTTAGAGAACCTTCTTCTTCCCATCAGAACCGCCAGCAGGAACTTAAGGCTAAGGAGCTGGAGACTGTTTTGGGTGAGATTGCATCACATTCTGAACCATAAACAAGCATTTCCAGGCTCTCTCAGGGCTTGCTTGCTTCTCACGGCTTGTCCTGGGCTGCTTTTGAAACTCTCATCTGCCCCCACTGGCTGAGCAAGAAGCATCCAGGACTCTGGGAGGATGGGTTCAAGGCCCCAGCACTTCAAGTTTATCTGGAGAAAGTTTATTATTAACGGGTAATAATGCCAGGGTGATAAATGGCAAGCACTTTCTAGTTTGAGAACCTGATGCTGAATAGAGGGAGGCGATTTGGTGACTTCCTCCCTCAAGGAGTGTTGTCCTTGGGCTTAAATATTTGTGTACCAAGGTTAGGAATTCCTGGTACATGATGCACCGGCATTTTTGAACGTCATGAATTTTGGCACCGAATCAGCGTTGAGGGTGGGTGGGGTGGTGGGCGGGGTGGTGCTGGCCTGAGGATGTCTGGACAGCTCCCTGGGATAAGAGCGCAGGCACGGAGGAGCGGCAGGGAGCAGAGAGCCGCGGGAGCAGCGTGGAGCGGCGGTCCTGAGCGGCCCTCAGGTGGGTGAGCACACTTACCTAAAGCTGTGCCAAAAGCTTTTCCACTCATTTGGTGAAAAGTATCACTAACCTGTGTTTAGAGGAAGAGTGCTTTCTTAAAAGCTGTGTTTATTCTTATTTTTGTGGAATTCGATGTTGGTTCCCGCCCTCCCCTGACTTTTAAAGAAAAGACTCTCTTGCTGCAGGAAACCAGGAGAGTGTGCGCGTGCCTTTCCAGGCCTGTGGAAAGCCTCCGGCGTCGGGGGCGAAGCTGGGGGGTCCGTGCGGTGTGCGGGCAGCGGCTCACCCTCGCTCTGGCACACGCCCGGCGGCGTTCTGAGGGTGTGCGTGCCCGAGTGTGGCCACGCCGTGCACACAGCCGCCAGCCTGTGCAGATGGTTGTGCTTTGATATTAGCATCCACCGTATTGTGCTTTTCAGGGCCTTTCACATTATGTGGTCTTAATTTCTTCAGTAATATAAGTTCATTTTCTTTCCTTTTAAGTTCGCTCCTTTCAGCCCGTTGTCTTCAGACAGGGAAGGCGTGGCCGTGGCGGGGGGCTCTCGGTCCACGGCCCGGCACGGCGGCAGGACGCCCCCCTGAGACCGCCGTCCCGTTTCTGCACGGACACAGCTGGTGTGGCGTTCCTGGGTGTCCTTAGCAAGGAGAGGTCCTGGTGTAAATATTTTCAAGCGGTTTGTATGACTTTTTTTCAGGGAGAGACGGACACTCTTTCCAGTGATAGGCCCTAGGAGCACCGTCCGCCTCCGCACACGCCAGGAACTCAACCTGAATCATCGCGACCATCAATGGGCAACGCTGCTCCAGCTGACAAGCCGAGAATGAGACTTCGGGTCCTGGCGGTTGTAACAGTTCTTGTCCATGCCACAACGGCTTCAATCAGTACGTATCGCTTTGCAACTGCAACTTAAAATGTTCAAGAACATTTGCCTGGTTTTAAGCTGCTTGCTTATAGTCATTCCAGTTGAATGGTAACCTGGGAATTTATTTATGCTCTACAGTCACCTTCATTTCAAACCCGTGAAAACGCGTTCCGCAGAGATAAGGCATCATTTAACGTTAACCTTCAAAGATGCCCAGCTTGCCAGGGCGCCCGCGGGGGAGGCGCTGCGCCCTCCGATGGCAGCTGCTCTGCACAGCGGCCGCGCCTCGCCCAGGGGAGCAGTTCGGGGGACATTGACTCTCCCACCTCTGCACCCCTCGGAGCATTTCAGAGATCTCCATCACTTCTTTCTCGGGTTAATATCACAAAGCGTGGCCATTGCTCAGTCCTAGAGGGGATGTCCTAGAGCAGTGTTTCCCAAACTTTTGGCATATGTGTACCCCTTCTATAATTTTTGTAACGCTGAGTACCCCTCATCAAAAAAATGGATGTATTTAAATAACGATCAAAATATATTTATTTTTTATGTTTTTGGTACATACACAAAATAATAATAAATGAAAAATAAAATTATTCATAATAAAATATAAATAAAAGTTATATTATGAATAGCATTTATTTGCACACCGGACCATCTCACACCTCACAAGACTGTCTTGACTTGATTCATGAGAACGTAGAATCAGGCGCAGCTAAGCACGGTGCAGTGCATGTCCCCACCGAACTCCGGTGCAACGTGCACCCCACCACACTCTTCCCGCACCCCCGGGGTACGCGTACCACACTCTGGGAAACACTGTCCTAGAGGATAAGCATTGCAATCGTTATACAGTCATTTCAGAATTATTTTGTATTTTTAATTTGCAGCCAGGTTCTCCGGGGGGATGGAAAATGAGGCTCTAATTGTGAGATGTCCTAAACAAGGAAGATTCCCTGTGGATTGGTATTACTCACAGACGAACCAACTCATCAGCACCCAGAAAGGAAACCGTGTGATTGCTTCAGGGCAACGTCTGAAGTTCCTCCCAGCCAAAGCGGAGGACTCCGGCGTGTACACCTGCATTCTCAGAAGGTGGTGCGGTCACTCCGACCGTTAGGCTCGCTCTCTTTCCTTTCAGAGACGATGGCCTGGGTGCCCTCACTTTCCTTCTCTTTATAGACTTTCCTGGTGCCGTTGACTTTGCAAAGTGCTCCTAGGAACGCCCTCAGGTCGGGGTGAAGGTGATTAGGAACTAGCTACTTGGATGGGAAACTGCAGCACTAATTTTCGCCCAATCTTTTCAGTTAGTGACAAGAAAACTGAGACCAGCTGCTCACTGCTGCTGGAAGTGAGAGTTAGTCGCACCGCAAGCAGTAAGTGAGGCAGTGGGCACCGGGGCCCGTGGGTGGCACAGGAGGCATCACCCTGCCTGCACCTGACAGGTGACCGAGAAGGGATGCCAGATTGCGCGCCTACAAATCATTCTCTCTACAGACAGGCTGCTACAGGTTTTGATTGCGTGCCTGTATTTGGTACAGGCAGCACATCAGATGAACTTCGCTGAAAGGCAGGACGTGCATACGTAGGATGCCTAGGTCCTAAGGGCAGACAAGCGTCAGTTTCAGCTTCCTCTCCATCACTAGTCAGCTGGATGCTTGCAGGTTGCTTCTCTGTCTCTCAATTTCTTCATCTGTGATCTACATGCATAATATAAACCAGATAGGGTTAAAATTATTTCATAATGCTAAGTAACTTTTTAAATTGTTGGACTTATTTTAATAGTTCTACCTCCAATAAGACTGGACATGTGAATGTCACCATATATAAAAAACAACCAGGCTGCGAAATTCCAGAAGACCTGATATATTTAACAACCTATGGATCAGAAAAAAATTCCAAACTATATTGTCCTACCATTACCCTCTACAACTGGACAGCACCTGTTGAGTGGTTTAAGGTAAAGGAAATTTAGGGAAAATAAATGAAAATTACACAAAATAGATGGAAGTTGGGATTATTGAGTGTGGGATGGCATATTGTATTTCAGAACTGTCAAGCTCTTCAAGGACCAAGATACTACATACGAGATACTTATTTGCTGATTGACAATGCAACTAGCAAGGATACGGGGGATTATACATGCAAATTTAATCACCATGAAGACGGAGCCAGTTACAGTGTGACAGCAACCAGATCCTTCGCCTTTAAGGGTAAGCGGCAGAACTCAGCACAATGGGATGTTTGGGGGGAGCGGCCCTGCAGGCTGGTGTTGGGGCTGCCCGCCTCCTGTGGCCCCTCAGTCGGCATGGTCTCTGCCGTGACCACTACGGAGACTCAGACACTCCAGAGGGAGACGGTGCTCCTCACTGAAACCACCTGCTCTTTCCTTTCCTTTCTTAATTTTCTAAGATAATGTGATCGAATGCTAACTTAACATTTTTGACTGCAGTAAAACTATTTGAAGAGCAAGACTAACATTTCTTCCCCGATTTGTTGTCAAAGGTTCTGTAGATAGAAAACAGTCTATTAACCTCTGATATAACTCACTGGGCTCGAAGTTGAGTGGCAGCTTTATAGAGACACCTGGGTGTTGGCAAGTGGCCCTCAGCCCTGGTTTGCAATGCCTTCAACACCGCCAAAGGCCTCAAGTAGGTCCCTTAATTATAATTTTTTTTCCAATTTATTTTAAACTCCACAAAAGCCCATTCAGGGATAAGATATCGCCATCAAGAGTGTCACGTGGACAAAGATGGTCTCCTCGGCCTGGCGTGGCTGTGGGTGTGGAGAAGCAGGCCCATGTGTAGGATTTCCTGGGGCAGAGCCACTCGGGAGCCCGAAGGGAAAGGGGCCGCAGACCACACTCCACCAGCAGTCACACTCACAGTGGACCCGCAGGCCTCAGGGCAGGGCCCAGTCGGGGGCACACAGTCGTGCATGGTCCCTGGGCGCCGGGCCCCAGGCCAGCACTTGCCGAGAGGCTGGGCCCCGGGAGGCCCCAGCGGAATCGGGGCTCCCGCCGCCACCATTCTCAGGGGCCTTCTGAAGGCTCCTGCCCCGCAGAGTGCTTTTCTGACAACTGTTAGGTCGTACGATTAATTAATGGGCTGGCCTAGTATTCCTGTAATGAGGTAGAAGAGAATAGAAAATATCAAAGAGCACAGTCACCAGTAAGGGAAAATACTGTTTTATTTTAAAGTTTTGTTTATTTGCATCTGCGTATTTCTGCCATTGTCATCAGAAAATTTGAGAAACATTGCTATGAAATAGCATAGAAATTTGAAATATGTTTTATATTGATGACCATCCAAAAACTGTTCTAACAGTGTATTCTCTTGTTGTCTTTAAGAAGAAAATGGCTTTTCAATGTTGCCAGTAATAACAGCACCTCCTCAAAATGCAACCCAGGACGTGCAAGTCGGTAAGGAAACTCTAAGCACCCGGTAACTGTGGCCTGGAAACCCTCCCCTCCCCCCCCCCAGACCCCCAGAGGGTCCGCTCTGCACCCAGTGTCCTGAGGGTTACATGAGGGGCGGAGGCAACCTGCCCGGGCTCTGGCTAAGAGTGGGGCATGTGGTACAGCCATGCACGCATCTACTCCTGCATCTACTCCGGGGCAGCTGTCACGTCTGCCCAGGGCGGAGGCTGGTCCCTCTATGCTGTGGGGCTATGGGTACTGGGTACGTAGGCTCAGAGGGACTGGACCGATGACGTGCCAGGGTGTGAATATTCAGTGATAGGCCAGAACCCAGACTCCTACTCGCAGTCTCCACCTTTCCTGGTCCCCCAGCGGTGGGAGATGCAAATAAGGTTTTGCATTTAAATGTCCCGCCCAACTGGTCCTCACCCACATCCTGGCTCATCTGCAGCCATTCCCCCATGGCCGCCGTGGCTGTGACACGGACATGGGCACTTCTACCTCCGGGCCTGCTTCTGCCCATTGTTTCGCTTCTCACCTCTGAACACAAAGCTCAGAGGCAGGCCTCTGCGCCGCCGGCAGCAGGAGCACCGCTGTCAGCACAGGCCTCCGTTCCCCGCGCAGCAGGCGGCCTCTCCCTGCAGGACTTCTCTTGCGTCCCATGTCGCTGCAGCCTCTCACTTTGTGTGCTCGTGGCTTCTTTACACCCTGTCCCCATGGAGAGACGCTGAGCTCCTTTTCTCTCTCCAGACACCTAGCTCTAGAGGCAGGAGCAGGAAGGGGGCTGGTGCACAGCCCCAGAACCTCTCGGGGAGGGAGCCCTGGGCTCTGAGGGGAGGCAGCCTGGCCTCAGGGCTGAGGGACGAAGGCTCACATTAAAGGATTGGAAAGACAGGGCTCTTGGACAATGAAATACTGACATGGTAGTCAGGTCAGTAAAGCTTCACTCGCCTGGAGCAACAGGAATAGAATTCAAAAGGAAGAGAAATGCATGCGGGAGAGCAGTTAAAGGAAAATCCAGTTTTCTGAGAAGGGAATAGGCCTTTGTAACTAACTTGGGATTGAAGCTGGAGTCATTTGTCTCTTGGGCTTCCTCCTGTGGTGAGGGTGGGAAGGGGCTGAGATCCAAGCCGACCTGTGAGTGACATAATAGCGGGGAGGCGGCGCAGGCAGGGAGGGGTGAGAGTCAGCGACGCGTCTTCACATTAAATAAATACCATTTGCTGCGTTTAACTTTACCGGTGAATGTCTTCTCCCCCAGGGCAAGCAGCGAACATCACTTGCTCCGCTTGCTTTGGGAAAGGCTCGCAGATCCTGGCCGTGGTCCTGTGGCAGGTCGGTGGAAGAAGAGTGGGGAACTCCAGTGAAACAAGAATTTGGGAGGAGCAAGAGCAAAATCAAAGGTATTTTCATATTGAAGTGAAAACACCCCTGGCCTCCCACACAATTGCAACTGCAAACTAGCTTGAAGGTAACCATTTGCCTTGTCAGTTCCAGCGACGAGCTGGCCTGCGCGAGATCCGTTCTGAGAATAGCAGATGTGAGAGAAGAGGATTTGTTGCTGAAGTACGACTGTCTGGCCGCGAATTTAGATGGCGTGAGAACTCACTCGCTACAGCTCAGGAGGAGAAAGCCAAGTAAGAAGTGTTTCTGAGACGCTGTCACCAGCCTGTTGCACCGGTGGTGAGCTGAGAGCGAGCGCTTTCTTAGAGAGCGAGGTGCTGCAGGTGGGTGCGGCCACAGGACAGCACTGGCTCCCAGCAAAGGCGCTTCTCCCTTGAGCACAAGACCCTGCAGTCAGGCCGCCTCCCAATGTCCGCAGCCTCTCCACCGCTTTACCTCCTTCCCCCACCTCTCCCTGCCCCGTCTCCTGGGCCTCGCCCCCGCCCTCTGCTCTGGCCCCGCTCCCCTGTGGGTTCCGCACCTCGGCTTCCCCGGGCCTCCCGCTTCCAGCCTGGCAGCCCTCTCTGGCGCGCTGTGTGGGAAAGAAGACAGCCGTCTGTGAACATGTTCTCTTGTTACCGTTTATAACATGTCATAAACACCGTCCCTTTTATAATGCATGTATTGTTGTTTTTTGTCATGAAAAGCACACATTTTGTTAGTGGAGCTGGCAACATGGATGGAATGATGAAGTACTTAATTTCTGTTCGTTCCTGTAAGAAAATCGTATCCCTATGCTTTGCTTATGTTGCCATTTTAGGGATGTTCTCTGGCTACGGGCTGGAACTGCCTTCATGTCACATGTACCTGGTGTTTTGTTCCTTCTAGTTTCTCTGTATTTGGTACCTTTCCCCTGTTTCTTCAGATCAATGTGGTTATGTTCTATCTCAACAACTGTGTAAATTAAACAAAAATTGATGCTATTGTTGTACTGTCATGACCAATTCCTTTATTTCTCATCCTATACAATAAAGAGGAAATATGCAAATTGACCCTCACACCCTAACATAAGATGGCCATCCCCATGTAGTCAAAGATGGCCAACACAAGATGGCTGGCAGGGGAGGGTAGTTAAGGGCAACCAGGCCAGCAGGGAAGGGAAGTTGGAGGCAACCAGGCATACAGGAGAGGGCAGTTAGGGGTGACAAAGCTGGCAGGGGAGGGCAGTTGGGGGGAACCAGGCCTGCAGGGGAGGGCAGTTAGGTGAGACTGGGCCTGCAGGAGAGGGCAATTGGGGACAACCACGCTGGCAGGGGAGGGCAGTTGGGGGCAATTGGGCTGGCAGGGGAGTGGTTAGGGGGTGATCAGGCTGGCAGGCAGACAAGCGGTTGGAAGCCAGTAGTCCTGGATTGTGAGAGGGATGGGCCTAAACCAGCAGTTGGACATCCCTGAGAGGTTCCAAATTGGAGAGGGTGCAGGCTGGGCTGAGGGACACACACCCCAGTGCATAAATTTCATGCACCGAGCCTCTAGTCATAGAATAAAAGAAATTACAGCATTGTCTTTAATTTTAAAAACAAAAACATAAAAGACCTGCATCCCCATATTATTAAATATTATTCAACTAGAGGCATCGTGATACACTTCTGGTGTTTTTTGGGGGTTGGATGACAATGGTTAACAAAATTATATGTGTTTAAGGCACATAAATTCTCCAGCACATCATCTGTACACTGTACTGTGTGTTCACCACCCCCAGTCAAGTCTCTGTCCATCACCTTTTATCCCCCTTATCCTCTTCCCTCTCCCTTCAGCCCCCTCCCCCTGGCAATCACCACACAAAGTCCATGTCCATGAATTTCCTCTTCTTTTTTCCTTTTTGCTCAATCTCTCCCCTCTCCACACTCTGTTCCACCCCATCCCAACAGCTGTCACCTTCTCTCGATGAGTCTGTCTCTATTTTGCTTGTTAGCTCATTTTATTCATTAGAGTCCACATCTGAGTGAAGTCCATTGTGCTTGTCTTCCTCAGTCTGTCTTGGTCATTCTTGGTCTCAGTGCTGGGTGCTCAGGAAGTGGTGAGCAATTAATTGAAGGGAATTTTTAATATGGGCCTGTGCTTTTCCTTATCAACCTGGGGAGCTCATGCTTTGAGATTTCAGATGAAAATCAGAGGAGAACTATATAACCAATGCTCATTTGAGATTCTTCTCTTGTGCATCACTAAGTGGGGTCATTTGCAAAATATGGTAGTTAGCAGTTCCAGAGGGAGAAGTGAACCTGAAACAGCACCAAGACCATCAATGGTCACAGCTCTTATGTTCCGCTTGCACATACCTGTCACAAGTCCTTGAAGACAAAGACCACCATGCATGTATTTTGTGGGGCAGTGAGTGCAGGACACAGTTCAGCGATGGCTAACTAATGTTCACCATAAGAGAGGTGAGGGGTCTGGGTGGGACCTGGAGCTAGAGCTTTACTTCTCCCCCAAAGAGCTCTAGAGGCTTACATGGCTCTCACTTCTTCCCACTTCTCCAAGCCATCAACTCCAGATTCAGAAAGCTCCAAGACCTGTTGACGCTTTCTCCTTAATGCCCCCACACTGGCTTGTCCACTCCTTTCTCATTGCACAGTTAGAGCCCTCCTCACCGCTTACTCCAAGCTGCAGAAACTTCCTGCCCACTCTACTCCAAGTTTCTTTCCACAGAAACAAGCCTTCAACTGCCATCAAATTAATTCTGCTTAAAAGTCATGTTCACCATTAACACATCACTCAACAATCTGCATTGGCTCCTTTGACCTTCAGAATAAAGGCAAAACGCCTTAGCTGTAGCCTAGATTCCTATCCTATCTTCATTCCCCAAACTGGATTACTCCTGTCTTCAGAAAACACACTCCCGCCCTTGCCCTTGCGCTCACTGCGCTGTCTCTTACCAGGAGCAATACAGCTCTTTTTGCAGCAACCCCATTCTCGCCTCCTCCAGGGCCCCTCCCGCAGGAAGTCTTCATTCCCAGTCCAGGAAGCACGCACTCCTTTCTAAAGCCTCTGGTAGTTGTCTCCCACCTTAGTTACGTTTGCGTGTTACATGTCTATGCCCCGTACGCTCCTTTTCACAATAATGTTTGTCCTCCCCTATCTTTGAATAGTTGATCGTCAGAGCACCTACTACATGCTTGCTGGATTTGGCATACTGTTAATGCTGATTAACATCATGATGATAATGCTGAAAGTGTTCTGGATCGAGGTTATTCTTCTCTGGAGGGACATAGTGAGGCCTTACAAAGCTAGGAATGGTGAGTGGCAAGTTTTGAGTTCTTAAAAAAAAAGGGGGGGTACCTAATGGCTCTTTGGTACTTGTGTCTTACTCTATGGCTGTGGTGCAAACCCAGCTTTCCTTGTGATTAGCAGCATGTACTTTGCGAGCCTTTCTGAGTCCACTCAGAAGCCATTCTTCATCCTGCCTGTGGTTCTAAGATGCAACTTAACAATTCAGACTTCCTTCCCAAAGATTGCTTTTCCTGCTGAAGCCCCAGTGACAGCCTCTGCCAAAGCCCAGGAAGGTTTACACATTGAAACACATTGTGGAATTTAAACCTTAACTAAATGCTCCTGTCCCCAGACATGTGGAGGCCGGACGCGTCCACCGGCGCCCAGGGGCCTGCTGCTGGGTCTGGCCAAGACCTGGAGCACGCACAGGAAAGCAGACAGCTCACCACCGATGTGAAACGGGCTTCAGCTCGTCCACGGGCCCACTCCACGCAGGCTGCTTGTGGGAGCTGTGGGAGACTCCGCTCCCTTAAACCTTTGCTCCCTGGCCACATTAGCCTTTAGCAATCCTACTTCCCCAGGGGAAGCGCCAGGCAAACCAAAGACAAGATGGAGATCTGCCAGCACAGCTACCTCATGCATGACTATGCACACTTGCTAACAGAGTACTGATTAAATGTGACAATATTGTTTGAACAAAACTGCCAACCTCTTGCCGGTTCTCTCTCATTCAGTCTGGACAGTAAAAAGGAGAATTTTGGAATTAAGATTGATTTTCTGATGACATTTGTGGCAGTATACTGTTGTCACCTAGATTCTACAATATTTTGGGGTGTTGGATACATTCATCAATAACCATAAAACTTGCTGGTGCATACTAATTTCTTATAATCAGATGATAAAATTGTACTTTTTGCTCTCATTTTCAGATGGAAAGATCTATGATGCTTATGTTATCTATCCACGGAGCCACAAAGAGAGTCCGGAGGGGACCTCTTCTGCAGAGTACTTTGTTCACCACATTTTGCCTGATGTTCTTGAAAATAAATGTGGCTATCACTTATGCATTTATGGGCGAGATCTGCTACCTGGAGAAGGTAACACCACAGCATACGTGCAGGACAGAAATGCACTTCCTCAGAAGGCTCAGGGTGGTGGTCTCATCCCTGCAGCAGATACAGACTCGGTCATTATTCCAGGCCTGAGAACTGGTGATTTTAGCTGTTTCTCTAGAGGAAAGAGATGCTTTTTCCTGCTTCCTCCTGCCTCGGTCGGGGAGGCACCTGCACAGGCCCTGCCCCCTGGGAGATGCTGTCAGGGTGCTGCCCTTCTCTCTGCTGGAGCAGGGCTCCTGTCCCGGCCATTACCCTCCGTGGCTGTTTGCTCATAACTGCTTCCTTCCTCACACACGGGGGTGCAACCGCTCCCTGATTTGCCATTCTGGGGGTCTGCCTCACCTCTCACTGACTTCCCTGGCTCTGTCCCCACAAACTCTCTTTCCTCAGTCCTTCTGAGCATGCCGTGTCTTCTGTTAAGGTCCTGACTGGCCCAAGGTCTCTGTCTGGCTCTATTAGTATGCCCTTCCTTGCTTCAGACCCAGTCAATTGCAGTCTCTCAGCCGCCTTCTCGGGAACATGTGGAGTGGTTTTGTCCCTGGCTGGGCTTTCTGAACCTGCATCACCTTTGCAGTGAGAACTGGGTTTACTGTTTATCCAAGCCCACCCAGATGTGGATCTGTCTTCCTAAAGACCTCTCTCGTCTGGGTCACATCCATTTCTAAAACAGGGAGCAGGGGCTGGAGTGGATCCGGGACTTCCCAGAGACGTCAGTCCTCAGAGGAGCAAGGGCTCCAGAGTCTACACTCTGTTTTTCTCTTGATCCTCTCAGAGGACGTGTTTCCATCGATTTCTTTTTCTTTGAGAGAGAGAGAAACATGATGTGAGAGAGAAACATTGACCTCCCATATATGCTCCGACTGGGCATAGCATCTGCAACCCAGGCATGGAAATGCAACCAGCAGCCTTGTTGTAGGGGATGGTTCTCCAACCAACTGCGCCGCTGGCCAGACCTGAGTTTGCACTCCTTAATATGAGAGTAAAACTTCTAATCTCCGTCAAAACATGTAAACGAATATTCTAGAAAGACACGGTGTAGTTAATGAACCTGAATTCTTAGGACTGACCCACCTGGGGGAGGAGGCGGGTGAAAGGGGTCAGAGTGGCTCTCGCAGGCTCCATCCCGCACACGGCCTCTCCCCAGGGGGACTGCCGGTGCCGGATCTCCCACAGAGGCCGGAACATCGACGGGGGCATTAGCCCTAAGAACGCAGACAGGCAATCTTCTCCACGTCTTTCCTCACCAGATGTGGCCACGGCGGTGGAGACCAACATCCGACAGAGCCGGCGGCACATCTTCGTGCTGACGCCGGAGCACGGCCCCGAGCTGGCCTACGAGCAGGAGGTGGCGCTGCACAGCGCCCTGGTGCAGGGCGACGCCAAGGCCATCCTCATCGAGGTGCCCGGGCCCCGCGGCGGCCTGCAGCTCCCCGCGCTGCCCCGCGCCCTCCAGCACCTGGTGCAGGTGCAGGGCACCATCAAGTGGAGGGAGGACCACGTGGCCAACAAGCGCTCCCTGAACTCCCGGTTCTGGAAGCATGTGCGGTACCACATGCCGGTGCCCAGCAAACCTCCGCGGAAGACCGCCCCCGGGGGGGAGACCCCGCCAAGGGCCGCAGCACCGGTGCGCATGCAGCGGGTGGGGCTGAGAGGTGGGAGGGGTGCTCCTCCCCAGCGTTCTTCCAGAAGCCTGCCTGCCTCCTCCTGACTCTGCCGGTCACCACTGCTTCCAGAGGCTGTGCTCCCTCCCCTCTCTCCTTGGCTGGTCTTCCTCCAGGGGGCCTGGAGTCTCTTCACTATCCGGTCCTCTTTCTGCTTGCCTCTCCTCAGTCCTCGTCCATTTCCTACATTTGAACATCAACTGAGTCTCAGAGTTAAATTTATGTAAGCTGGAAGAACACTCAGATTTCCTTGTGCAGAATGCTATTAATAAATCTTCTTTCCACATGCCAGAATCCTGTCTAATAAAAGAGTAATATGCAGATTGACCATCACCCCAACACACAAGATGGCTGCCCCCATGTGGACACAAGATGGCCACCATAAGATGGCCAGCAGGGGAGGGCATTTGGGAGGGTCCAGGCCTGCAAAGGAGGGCAGTTGGGGGTGATCAAGCCTGCAGGGGAGGGCAGTTAGAGATGACCAAGCTGGCAGAGGATGGAAGTTGGGGGAGACTGGGCCTGCAGGGGAGCAGTTAGACATCAATCAGGCTGGAAAGGGAGTGGTTAGGGGATGATCAGGCTGGCAGGCAGAAGCAGTTAGAGGCAACCAGCAAAGCAGGCAGACAAGCACTTAGGAGCCAGCAGTCCTGAATTGTGAGAGGAATGTCCCAGATCAGAGGGGGTGCAGGCTGGGCTGAGGGACAACCCTTCCCCATGCACGAATTTCATGCACTGGGCCTCTAGTTTATTATGTTTCATTTGATTGAAGCTTAGTTTTATCATTTCATCATTGCCTAATGTGTTGGACTATCTCACCCAATTGACATTATAATCAAACTAGCCCTGAGGATGAATCCGTGTGCCAGGAGCTCACTGCCATCCTCCAGTAGTTCTCTGCCTGCTGCCCTGCCTTCTGAGTAGCTCCTTTCCCTCCCCCCCCCATAGCTTGCTGCCCCGCCCCCTCTTGTATCTCTCCACTGCCCACTTGTAGCTCGATGCCCCACCCTCCTGCTGATCTGTGATCTGGTCATTACACAGTTGGTTGTTATGCTTCATGGCGTAACGACCATTTGCAAGTTACATCTGTATTATATAGAATTCTTTTCAGTTCTAATATTTCTTTCATAGCCCTAGCTGGTTTGTCTCAGTGGACAGAGTGTAGGCTTATGGACTGAAAGGTCCTCAGTTCAATTCCAGTCAATGGCACATGCCTAGGTTGTGGGCTCAATCCCCATTAGGGGGCATGCAGGAAGCAACCAATCAGTGATTCTCTCTCATCATTGATGTTTCTATCTCTCTCACTCTCTCCTTTCTTCTCTGAAATCAATAAATATATATTAAAAAATAAATATAATTTCTTTCATATATTGCTATGTCTATAGAAATATTGTCAATAGAAATTAGAACAATAAGTATAAAAGAAGAAAATAAATAAAAATAATTCATAGATCTATCATACTAAAATTATGTATTTGCTTTTAAAAGTGAATTCATACTTAAACATACCATTTATATAGCTAAGATTACATAGTGTATAGTTTTTATATTTTTTCAACTTCACATCATGATCAAAGTACTTGACATGTCATTTAAATTTTAACATTTTAAAGTATTCATAGTGTAAATATATAACTTGTGTACAATATAAATAGCCATCATTACAATAATTCTGCAATGACCATATCAGTATGTCTTATATCTTTTATTTATTTTTAAAATAAATCTTTATTGTTCAGATTATTGCAATTGTTTCTCCTTCCCCTCCCCCAATAGCTCTCCTCCATCTGGTCCCCATTCCACCCTGTGCCCTTACCTCCTTCCCAACCCCCCATTGTCCTCATCCATAGGTATATGATTTGTGTCCAGTCTCTTCCTGTACCCCTTACACAGACACCCCTTTCCTCCTGATAATTATCAATCCCCTCCCATTCTATGCCCCTGATCCTATTATTTTCACCAGTTTTTCTGTTCCTCAGATTTTTAATTCACTTGACTTTTAGATTCACTTGTTGATAGATAGGTATTTGTTGTTCATAATTTTTATCTTTACTTTTTTCTTCTTTCTCCTCTTTTTAAAGAACACCTTTTAGCATTTCATATAATACTGGTTTGGTGGTGATGTACTCCTTTAGCTTTTTCTGATCTGTGAAGCTTTTTATCTTTCCTTTAATTCTGAATGATAACTTTGCTGGGTAGAGTAATCTTGGTTGTAGGTTCTTGCTATTCATCACTTTGAATATTTCTTGCCACTCCTGTCTGGCCTGCATAGTTTCTATTGAGAAATCAACTGATAATCATATGGGTGCTCCCTTGTAGGTAACTGTTTTTCTCTTGCTGCTTTAAGGTTCTCTCTTTGTCTTTTGCTCTTGGCATTTTAATTATGATGTGTCTTGGTGTGGTCCTCTTTGAATTCCTTTTGTTTGGGGTTCTGTGTGCTTCCTGGACTTGTAAGTCTATTTCTTTCACCAGGTGGGGGAAGTTTTCTATCATTATTTCTTCAAATAGGTTTTCAGTGTCTTGTTCTCTCTCTTCTTCTGGTACCCCCATAATTCTGATGTTGGTACTCTTGAAGTTGTCCCAGAGATTTCTTACACTATCTTCAACTTTCTGGATTCTCTTCTCTTCTTACTTCTCTGGAAGAGTGTCCTTTGCCTCTTTGTATTCCAAATCTTTGACTTGATTTTTGCATTTTTCTAGTCTGCTTTTGGGTCTCTGTATAATATTTTTTTATTTCAGTCAGTTTATGTTTAATTTCTAGTTGGTTTAATTTCATTTTCATAATCTCGAGGGTCTTGTTAAATTTATCAGCCTTTTGTAGGAAATTCTTTAAAAACCTTATAACTGTGGTTTTGAACTCTATATCCAGTCTTTTGTTCTCCTCCATTTCTTTTGTTTGAGATCTCCTTTCTTTTCTCAGCATTTTCGCTGCTTCCCTGAGATGGTAGGGTAGCTTTGTGTGCCTGGGTGTCCTATATGGTTCAATGGGTCAGCCTCCTATTTGCCTGATGTGGACACTCTTGGTGAACCCATTTGTGGACTGTGTGTACACCCTTGTTGTAGTTAATTCTTGATTGTTGTTGGTGTCACTGACAAATTGGCTGTGAGGACCTGTTGTGTCTATAACGGAAGAATTGCTGTGCTGGAGACACGTTTATGGGGGAGGATTTGTTCCCATAGGGCTTTGGTGCTCACTGAGTCTGTCTCTTGAACATGTCCCTTATGAGAGTAGTTGAAATCTGGTGTCTCACACTGACCACTAGATACACTAGTTTCCAGATCTCCAGTGGGGTGCAGTTCAGCTACTGTCTGAAGCCACCCTGCAGGAGCTACAGCGAGAACCACAGTCCTCTCCTCCCTGCTTGGAGCTTGGAAGTTTAGGAGCTGTCTGCACCAGGTTGCAAGTTTGCTAGGCTAAACTGCAATAGAGAAGGCCATTCATATGCAAAAGCCGCTGCTTGGAGCTTGGGTGTGTTTGTGGATTGTGCGGGACAGAGTCTCAGGGTGGAGTCTCAGGGTGTCTCTAGGCTGGGGCGTGGCAAACAGCAATGGCTGCCAGTCAGCCTTCTCTGCCTCTCTGAGCGTGTTCCCGCTCAGCACAGCAAACAATTATTCTTGCACGCAGCTCTGCAAGCAAGCCACCCTCACTTTTAGACCCGATGGCAGACAGTCCAGCTCCTTTCCAGAAACTGGATTCCAGAGAGATTGGGAGCTTGTCTCTCTTCGGGTTGAAGAAAGCAACCCCCTCCACCAGCCGGGATCTGCCGCCAGCCCATATAACGCTTGCGCCCCTGTACCTGTTTTTCAGCTCTTGTGCCCTGAATGCTCTTTTCTCTTTCAATCTAGTTGTAGAGCTTCCTTTAAGCCAGTTTTCCCGTGGTTCTGGGTGATAGACATTTTGTTTTTAATCGTAGTTTTGAAATTGTTGTGCATGGCAGCAGTTTAGGTGTGTTTACCTAAGCCGCCATCTTGGATCTTCAGGTAATATTTATTGTCTGTCTTATATCTTTTAATTAAAAAAGACCTTTTAATTTAAGAAACTCTACTTGTAGCATTTCTGTGACATCAGCAGACCCCAAACCCAGGCAGATTGTCCGTGGCTGGGAGGCCTGCAGGACGCAGGTTTGGAGAGGGATAGTGCTTCTGCCTGCAATGGAGCTGCTGAGTGAAGGGTATGAGTTTTATTTAGCTGCACCCCCTCCCCCAATAAAAACAAACCAACAGGCACTGTGGTTCTGCCAGGAAGTGCAGTCTTGAACTCACTCCATTGAGCCCTTGCAGAATCTCACCCGTAAAGAAACCCTGTGTCTGGAAAGTCCCCTAGAGGAGCTCTAGCTACACATCTTCTAGGTACCCTACAGCTACCTGTCCCTTTAGATGCCCTGTAATAAATACCCTACAGCTATCTGTCCCTTTAGATACCCTGTAATAAATACCCTACAGCTACCTGTCCCTTTAGATACCCTGTAATAAATAACCTACAGCTATCTGTCCCTTTAGATACCCTGTAATAAATACCCTACAGCTATCTGTCCCTCTAGGTACCCTATAGCTAGTCATCCCTCTACGTATCTTGTAATAAATACTCTACAGCTACCCATCCTTTAGGTATCCTACGCTGTGACTCCTCGGATTAAGGTTGCCAGATAAAGAGAAAGTTGAATTCAGAGGATAAAATATCATCTGAAATTGATTTGAAATTAAAATTTACTTGGACATCTGGTATCTTTGTTTCTTAAACCTGCTTACCCTACTCTGTAGATTATTGTACTTTTTATGTGGTAACTTCTGTGTGTGTGGGTTGTTGTTTTTTTTAATTACTAAAAAGTTAGCCAGTGAAAAGGATGTGTATAGTTGATTAACATCACATATTTGGAATCGACCAGTCATCCTCCATTACCTGCAAGCTGTGTAACCATGAGCAAGTGAACTCTCTAAAATCATGAACAAGTTAGGTGCATGAGAATAATCATAACAAACCCCTTTGCATTCTGTACTAATCAAATGAAAAGAAAAGTACTGGCATTTGGACTAGAGTAAGAATTTAAAAGTGGCAGCAGTGGTGAGGACACATCCCTGTGCTTCTTGCAAAGTGGATTGATTCTATTCCTTGTCCTCTCAGTGAGGACCTCGCTATCAGAATAAACTCCTCTTTCTTCCTGCTCCCCCACCCTCCTCGAATGACAGAAGCATACTGATTTTGGACACAAGATTTTTTTTATAATGTGTTTTAAATTGATTTTTAGAGAGAGAGAGAGGAAGGGAGAGGGAGATAGGAATGTGAATGGTGACAGAATCGTTGCCTCCTGCACAACCCCTACTGGGGCTGCAGCCTGCAACCCGGGCCAGGCTTCCCTGGGAATCTCACCAGCGACCGACCCTTCAGCGCACAGGCGGAGCCCACCTACTGAGCACACGGCCAGGGCAACAAGGCTTTCGGAGCTGATTTATTTCCCTTTTCATTCGCTTCTTGGAAGCATAGAGTAAGATTTGCAATCTTTCTACAGCAAGTATAGAGGGTATCATGACAAGGAATTTGTAATAATGTCTGGCTACATTATTTGACCTATATTTCTTATTTTTAAATACATTTAACTCTCTATATTATAAGCTCCTTTGCAAGTATTTCTAAACATGTGCTGAGTATATCTCCCTGGGAGGGCGGGAGATGGAGGTGAGTAAGGCACACTCCTGCCTTATCTTACAAGGTATAGCACCCACGGTGGGAGCTTGGGAGGCAGAGGAATACATGTCCGAGAGGCCAGGCAGGGCTGGTCTCAGGGAAACTCGGCTCTTCTCTCCATCGTTCCTTTTCCTGAACCTGCACACCACTCCCCAGGCACCTGGGCGCTCTGGGCCCCAAGGTCTGCGACTGAAGAGGGGAGGAGAAGAGCCGCAGCACTTTCTCAGCTCCGTGGCTGGCGATCAAGCTGCACGCAGAGCTCAGAGAACGGCCTACCAGCGTCCCTGTGTCCTCCCGAAGAGGGGAGGGGCTCACGCCCACACAGGGCCCGGTGGGTACAGTGAACCCAGCAAACCCTCCGAGTGCCTCCCATGTGGTTGTGCTGAAAATTCCTGTCAGTGAAACACACTCAGAGAGTATTTTTAGTTTCTTTAAACTTGTCTACAACAAAATGTAGATCCTAAGCCACTTGTTTGACAATTACACCCCATGTAGTTACCACCCAACGCAAGACAGAAGCGTGTGATGCCTTACAGACTCCCCGCCTGCCCGAGACAAGCACGGCTCTGATTCCACCTCCGGGATCAGCTTTGCCAGGTCTTGATATTCCAATCAATGGAGTCAGGTGACAGTGTGGCTCCTGACTTCCTGTGAATGCCGTGGTCTGGAGGCTCTCCGGCGCTTCGCCCGTGTGCGTGGTTCGCTCCTTCGAGCGCCGTGGGCTTCCGTTCTGCGCTGCACAGCGGTGTCCCGGCCGCTTCCCTGCTGATGGGCACGGTTTCTTCCAGTGTAGCTATTACGAATACGGCTGCTCCGGACATTCTTGTGGACACAGTTTTTGGTTCAAGAAGAAGTCAATATTTAACATAGAAAAAAACCCGACCAATTGTTTCGCAAGCTAATTGTACGGTTTTCCATCCCTGCAGTTCCACCGGAGGCTTCTGTGGCTCCTCCTCACCGCGGTTGGCCTTGTCAGGCGTCCTTTGTCTCATTAGGCGGGTGCAAATGAATCTTGTGGTGTGCTTTGCAGTTCTCTGGTGACGAATGATGCTGAGCCTTTTCCATGCTCCTGTTGGTCATTCATATATCATTTTGTGAAGGTGAATATTTATTTTTTAAATTTGTCTTTATTATCGAAAGTATTACTGATGTCCTCCTCTTATTCCCCATTGACCCCCTCCACCCCGCATCCGGCCCTGCCAGGCCTTCACCACACTATTGTCAGTGTCCACGGACCATGAATATATACATGCTAGGCCCAGTGCACGAATCCGTGCTCCTTGAAAGGAACTGTGGGCAGTGAGGCTGCGATGCGCATAGGAGCAAGTCTCAGCCCACCCTCCACACGCTCGCCGGGCCCTTCCCACCGCAGCCCTCTGTCCCTCGTCCGCTGGCAGCCCTGCTGCTGCCGCCGCCGCCGCTGCTCCCATGACTGACGGAGCCGGCCCCGCTCACATCCACTGATGTGCGCCAGCAGCGGGTGTGAGGGGGGCCAGCGCTGTCAGTGGGTGCAAGTGGTAGCTCCTGCCACCCTGATTGCCGCTCAGGAGTAGGGGAAGGTAGAGAAGGCCTCAGGGGCAATCACGACTGGCAGCCACCACTGGTACCCGCTGATGGCACCAAGTGATGGGGGCCAGTGCTGGGAGCCAGCAGCAGGTGCAAGCATCAGGCAGAACCACAGCACACTGGAGCAAAGAATTTTCAGTAACCACCAGAGGTTCACCCCGATAATAGCGACTGGCACCCCACCGCGGCTGATGCCTGCCATGTTCCATGCTCATCCCCTGGTGGTCAGCGCATGTCGTAGCAACCGGTTGGTCAGTTGTTTGGTTGTTCCGCCTTCAGTCTATTTGGATACTAGCCTTTGATTATATAGGTTAAGTCCCAGGTTAATCTCTCCCCACCACCACCACCTCCCTTTCCCCTGAGATTCATCAGTCTGTTCCCTGCTTCTGTCTCTGGACCTATTTTGTTCAACAGTTTATTTTGTTCATTAGGTTCAGCTTATGAGTGAGATCTTGTGATACTTCTCTTACTGCTTATTTTGCTTAGCATAATCCTCTCCAGGCCCCTCCATGCTACCTCAAAGGGTAAGAGATCCCTCTTCTTTACTGCTGCCTAGTATCCCATGCTATAAATGTACCACAGCTTCTTATCCACTCATCTGCTGATGGGCACTTGGGCTGTTTCCAGATCTTAGCCATTGTAAATTGTGCTGCAACGAACATAGGGGTACACACATTCTTTCCGATAAGTGTTTCGGGTTTCTTAGGATATATTCCTAGAAGTGGGATCACTGGGTCAAATGGCAGTTCCATTTTTTAAATTTTGAGGAAAACATATTGTTTTCTATAGTGGCTACACCAGTCTGCATTCCCACCAGCAGGGTTCCTTTTTCTCCACATCCTCTCCATCACTTGTCATTGGCAGCCATTCTGACAGGTCTGAGGTGACACCTCAATGTCATTTTAATTTTCATCTCTCTGATGATTAGTGACTGAACATTTTTTGATATGTTACTTGGCCATCTGTATGCCCACTTTGGAGAAATATCTGTTTAGGTCCTTTGCCCAATTTTTAATTAGATTGTCTGACTTCCTTTTATTAAATTGTATGAATTTCTTATATATTTTGGAAATTAACCCCTTATGAGATGTATCACTGCCTATGTTCTCCCTTGCCGTGGGCTCTCTTCATTTTGTTGATGGGTTTTTTTGTTTTTTTGTTTTTGTTTTTCTGTGCGGATGCCTTTTATTTTGATATAACCCCATTAATTTTTCTTTAGGTCCCCTTGTCGTAGGAGAAGTATGCTCAAACATTGCTACAAGAGATGTCTAAGATTTTGCTGCCTATGCTTTCTTCGAAAATTTTTATAGTTTCATGGCTTATATTTAAATATTTTACTTATTTTGAGTTTATTCTTGTGTATGGTGTAAGTTGGTGGTCTAGTTTCATTTTTTGCATGTATCTAATTTTCCCAGCACCATTTATTGAAGAGATGGGCTTTACTCCATTGTGTTCTCTTGCCTCCTTTGTGAGATATTGAGTGTAATGGCTTGGGTTGATTTCTCCGTTCTGTTCCATTGTTTATTTGTCTGTTCTTGTGCCAGTACCAAGCTGTTTTGATTATGGTGGCTTTGTGGTATAACTGCTATCTGGTATTGTGATCCCTCCAACTTGGTTCTTCCTTCCCAACATAGCTGCAGCTATTCAGGGTCTTTTTTGGTTCCATATAAATTTTTGGAATTTTTTTTCTAGGTCTGTGAAATATGCCATTGGCATTTAAATGGCGATTGCATCAAATTTGATTGCATCAAATTTGTAGATTGCTTTGGGTAGTATGGACATTTTAATGATGTTGATTTTACCAACCCAATAATATGGTTTATTCTTCCATTTATTTGTATCTTCTTCTAACTCTTTTTCAACATCCTGTAGTTTTCTGAGTATAGGTATTTTACCCCCTGGGTTAAGTTTTTCCTAAGTATCTTAATTTTGTTGTTACAATGGTAAATGGGATTATTTTTATTTTAGTTTCTCTTTCTTGGAGCTCATTATTGGTGCATAAAAATGCCCTCAAGCCCACTTGCTTGGCTCAATGGATAGAGCATTGGCCTGTGGACTGGAGGGTCCCGGGTTTGATTCCAGTCAAGGACACATGCTCAGGTAAGGGGAGTGCAGGAGGCAGCCGATCAATGATTCTCTCTCATTATTGATGTTTCTATCTCTATCTCCCTCTCCCTTCCTCTTTGAAATCAATAAAAATATATATATTTTTTAAATGCCATCAATTTCTGGGTGTTATTTTTGTATCCTGAAACATTATGGAGTTCATTTATTGAATCTAATAGTTTTTTTATGAAGTCTTTCTGGTTTTCTACAAACAATATAATGTCATCTGTGAATAATAAAGTTTTGCTTCCTTCTTTCTAATTAGGATGGCTTTTTTTTTCTTGTCTGATTGTTGAGGCTAGGACTTCTAGCAATATGTTGAATAAGAGTGATGAAAGCAGAGATCCCTGTCTTGTTCCTCTTCCTAGGGACAATGGTTTTAGTTTTTGCCCATTGAATATGATGTTGGCTGTAGGTTTGTCATATATGGCCTTTATTATGTTGAATTATGATCTCTCTATTCCCACTTTGCTGAGAGCTTTTATAAAAAAAAAGGTGTTGGATTTTGTCAAATGCTTTTTCTGTATCAATTTATATGATCATGTGATGTTTGTCTTTCAATTTGTTTGTGTGATGTGTCACATTTATAGATTTGTGAATATTGGACCAACTGGCCTCCATAGAATAAATCCCACTTTCTCATGGTGTATAATCTTTGTAATATATTGCTGGTTCTGATTCGCTAATATTTTGTTTTGGATTTTAGCATCCATTGGCCTGTAATTCTCTTTCTTGGGAATGTCTTCATCTGGTTTTAGAATTAGGATAATACTGGCCTAATAGAAAGAGCTTGGGAGTGTCCCTGCCTTGGATTTTTTTTGTGTGTGTGTGAATAGTTTGAGGAGGGTAGCTGTTAGTTTTTATTTGAATGTTTGGTAAAATTCCTCTGAGAAGTTGCCTGGACCAGAGCTTTTTTTTTTCCTGTGAGTTTTAAAAAATATATATTTTTATTAATTTCAGAGAGGAAGGGAGTGAGGGAAAGAGATAGAAACATCAATTATGAGAGAGTCATTGATTGGCTGCCTCCTACTTGCCCCATATCAGGGAATTTAGCTTGCAACCCAGGATGTGTCCTTACCGGGAATCGAACTGTGGCTTTCTGGTTCATAGGTCAACTCTCAGCTACTGAGCCATGCTGGCCTGCTGTGAGTTTTGATTGCTGCTTCAATCTCATCAGTAGTTATTGGACTATTAAGGACTTTTTATTCTTCCCTGTAGAGGGCCACCTGAGAAGGCACATGGACATTCTTTAAATTGTTAGCTGAGCCTGAGGCACTGACAGAGTACCTTTGTCCAGGTGCCAGCAGAGGCGGGTCTAGATATGTAAATCCAGTAATGCTAGAGCCTAGTTAAGAATGCAAAAAGCTCCTTGACCCTATAAATAAACCTGCGTGTTTTGGGGGGTCACCTTGCTGCCTCTCCATCAGAGAGATGGCGCCCACCTAGCACCCAGCTTGATGAATCTATTTCTGCCTCCATGTCTCTTTCTTCTTTCTTCTATTTCTTAATCCCCAGCTCCTCCACTCAGGAACCTGTTGTTTTCCGTGATGGACATGGAAAACAGAGAAACAGCCCCCCACACTTCCCAAATGAATTTTGGAAGATTGCATTTTTCTAGGAATTTGTCCATTTTATCCAGGTTGTCCAGCTTCTTAGACTATAGTTGTTCATAGTATTTCCTTTATGATAGTTTGTATTTCTGTGGTGTCAGTTGTTACTTCACCTCTTTCATTTCTAATATTGTTTATTTGGGTCCTCTCTTTGTTTCTTGGTGAGTCTGGCTAAAGGTTTATCAAGCTTGTTTATCTTTTCAAAGAACCAGCTCTTGGTTTTCTTGATCTTTTGTATGTTTCTTTTATTTGCTTGTTTTTGTTTGGTTTTTAGTCTCTATGTAGTTTATTTCCACTCTGGTCTTTATTATTTCCTTCCTTCTAGTTCCTATGGGCTTTTCCTCCTATTCTCTTTCTAATTCTTTAAGTTGTTGTTTTTGATTTCTTCCTTAAAATCCTCCAGAAGTGTTTTTATCTATTTGGGTGCTTCTTTATTGGGTACATATATGTTTACCAGAGTTATATCCTCTTGCTATATTGATCCCTTAAGTATTGTGAAGTGGCCATCATTGTCTCTTTTTATGGTCTTCATTTTGAAGTGTACTTTGTCAGATATGTATTGTTACTTTTTCATTTCCATTTAAATGGAAAATTTTCCCATCCCTCACTTTATTTTGTGTGAGTCTTTTGGTCTGAGGTAGGTCTCTTGTAGACAGCATATATATAGGTCATGTTTTCTTATCCATTCAGCTACCTGATGTTCTTTGATTGGAGCATTTAAGCTACTAACATTTAAGGTTATTACAATGCCACTTGGTTCTCCCTCTCCTATGTATTTTTATGAAATATAATTCTTTTGGTTAATCCTCACCTGAGGGTATTCCTTCCATTACTTCTGAGAAGAAGGGAGGAGGGAGAGGGAGAGAAAGAAAGAGATATGTCAATGTGAGAGAATGAACCCTAACCCAGGTACATACCCTTGGCTGGGAATTGAATCTGAGACCCTTAGGTGCTCAGGCCATGGCTCTATTCACTGAGCAACACTGGACAGGGCTATGAAATATTTCTGGTTCCAGCTTTTCTGTTTAGGTCTATAATAGCTGGTGAATTAATATTTGCATATAGAATGAGGTAAGGGTCAAGGTTCTTTTCTAGATAGATAGATAGATAGATAGATATCCAATTGTTCCAACAACATATGTCAAAGACCTTTCTTTCCCCCATTGAATTGAAATAGTTCTTTGGTAAAAAACAAACAAACAAAAAAACCCAAGGGACTACGTATGTGTGGATTTATTATCATTGTCTATTATTTTCCATTTATATTCTCATGCAGAAGAGTATATAAATGGAAATAGGAATCTTAACACTGTAAAGATTTCTATTGCTTTGTTGTAAAACTTCAAGCCACTTTGTTTTCTTTTCTCAAGCTTGCTCTGACTATTCTAGATTGTTCGTGTTTTTACATTAATTTTAGAAATAGCTTCTCAAACTATTTGCAAATTCCTAATGAAATTTGGATTGAGATTGCATGAAATATATGAACTCTATAAGTTATTGAATTAAAAAATGTATGGACTATAAACTCCATAGTTTGTGAAGAATAGTTATTGGTCAGTGAGTCTCCCAATCCATAAACATGGTATATTTCTTCATTTATTTAGCAGTGTATTATAGATTTTATAGTAGATATCTTGTACATTTTTCAAAGAATTTATACTTTGGTATTTAATTTTTATGCTATTGCAAATTGTATTTCTAACAAATTTTACTTTCCAAATTTCCATTTAAGATTGTATAGAATTACAATTGATTTTTGTGTTAACATTGTATTCCATGATCTTGTTAAACTCATTTATTATTTCCAGTAGACTTTTGTAGATTTCAAAGAATGATGTACATAAAATTATGCCCTCTGTCAAAGAGTAGTTTTATTCCTTCCTTTCCCATCTTTAGGCGTCCTATTTTCATTATTTTATTTGATACAATTTGATTGTTCTAGTTGAGAGCTGTCCTTATATTGTTCCTTATCTTAGCAAAATCAAAGCATTTCCCTATTAACTATGAGACTGACTGTAGGTTTCTTACAGATGTTCCCTCCTAGTTGTGGTTTTCCAAGAATTAGTAATCAAGAAATTGTGTTGACTTTTGTCAGAATCTTTAAATTGTACTTATCAAGTTAATCAAATGATTTTCCTTTTATTATATTTATTATACATAATATTATATTGGCACTCTATGTTATATTTACCATATGATGACTTATCATCCTATATAATAAAAGCCTAATATGCTAAGTGTCTGGTCATCCATTCAATAAATCAAAGCGTAATATGTTAATGATATGCTAAGGCCACTCAACTGCTCCCCATGTGTGTACTGAACCCCAGGATTAGATGCTCTGACCAGTAGGTTAGCTTGCTACTGGGATCCGTCTGATCAGTACTGAGTGAGATGGGCCAGACACGCCCTGGAGCCCTCCCACGGTCCCTCCCCAGCTGGCCAACCTCCTGCATCCCTCCCCAACACCTCTCCTGCACCGATGGGGTCCCTCAGCCTGGACTGTGCCTTCTCACAATCCTGGACCGTGGGGGATGTCAGGGAGCTGGTTTTGGCTGGATTCAGCTCATCTCAGGAGCTGCGCCCCGGTGGTCAATGTGCTCCCTCCCACAGGAAGGAGTGGGGCTCACAGCTGGCAAGCATAGCGGATGTGAGAGCCTGTCCCTCCAGGCCGCCTTGCTGAGGACGGCCAACTGGCGACTTAGGCCCGCTCCCCAGCCATCAGTCGGACATCCCCCAAGGACTCCCGAACTGGGAGAGCCCCCCCCCCCCCAGTGCATGAATGTCATGCTCCAGGCCTCTAGTAATTGTATAAAAGAAATGAAAATTAGTCTCATTAAGTCCTTTTCCTGTAAACCAGGGTTTCATTCTTCATTTTTGTTTGAAAGATTCACCTGCAGATCAGTCTGAAATGTGTCCCTCGGTCCCACCATGCAGCTCTCCTCCAGCCTGTCCACCGAGCTGTTTCCTCCCAGTTCCACATGGCGCCGCTCTGTGGCTTCCCAACCGCCACCCCCTCCACCCCCCTCACCCCCAACCCCCCCACCCACACCCCGCCACCCACACCCACACCCCCTCCCCCCCACCCCCCACACACCCCACACCCACACCCACACCCCCACACACACACCCACATCCCCACACACACCCCCACCCTCACCCACCCACACCCCCACCCACACCCCCACCCCCACACACCCCCACACACCCCAACACCCACACCCCACCCCCACCCCCCCACACACCCCCACCCCCCCACACCCACCCCCCCACCCCCCACACCCACCCCCCCACCCCCCCACCCCCCCACACACACCCACATCCCCACACCCCCCCACACACCCGCACCCACCCCCCGCTGGGCTAAGCAGGGGACCGGGTGCCTCACACGCACCCCCTCCTGATCTCTGGCTCACCCCAGGACCCGCCCCAGCCTTTCCCGCGCCTTCCCTCGGAGCAGATGCCCCACCCGAGGGCCGGGCCGGGCTCCCTCCTCCTTCCTGGGTGCTCACCGCCCCAGCCCCGTGCGCAGCAGCCACGGGGCCTCCCACCCACCGCCCCGCGGCCCCACCCACCGCCCAGAGCACCTGGGGCCGCACCGTGACCCCGCCTGCCCCAGGCCGGCCTCCTCCCGCACCCCTCCTCCCGCGCCTCCCCTCGGCCACCGGCTCTCCTTCCAGTTCTCCGGCCCCTGTCCTGCGGGGCTCCGGGGCCTCTCCTCCTGTCCTGCGGGGCTCCGGGGCCTCTCCTCCTGTCCTGCGGGCCCCCGTGCCCCTCCTCCTGTCCTGCGGCCCCCGGTGCCCCTCCTCCTGTCCTGCGGGCCCCGGTGCCTTTCTTCCTTTCCTGCGGGCCCCGGTGCCTCTCCTCCTGTCCTGCGGCCCCCGGTGCCCCTCCTCCTGTCCTGCGGGCCCCGGGGCCTCTCCTCCTGTCCTGCGGGGCTCCGGGGCCTCTCCTCCTGTCCTGCGGGCCCCGGTGCCTCTCCTCCTGTCCTGCGGGCCCCGGTGCCCCTCCTCCTTTCCCGCAGGGCCCCGGTGCCCCTCCTCCTTTCCTGCGGGGCCCCCGTGCCCCTCCTCCTTTCCTGCGGGGCTCCGGGGCCTCTCCTCCTTTCCCGCGGAGCCCGGTGCCTCTCCTCCGTTCCTGCGGCCCCCGGTGCCTCTCCTCCTGTCCTGCGGGCTCCGGTGCCTCTCCTCCTGTCCTGCGGCCCCCGGGGCCTCTCCTCCTGTCCTGCGGGCCCCGGTGCCCCTCCTCCTGTCCTGCGGCCCCCGGTGCCTCTCCTCCTGTCCTGCGGCCCCCGGGGCCTCTCCTCCTGTCCTGCGGGCTCCGGTGCCTCTCCTCCTGTCCTGCGGCCCCCGGGGCCTCTCCTCCTGTCCTGCGGCCCCCGGTGCCTCTCCTCCTGTCCTGCGGGGCCCCCGGGCCTCTCCTCCGTTCCTGCGGCCCCCGGTGCCTCTCCTCCGTTCCTGCGGCCCCCGGTGCCTCTCCTCCTGTCCTGCGGGGCTCCGGGGCCTCTCCTCCTTTCCTGCTGGGCCCCGGTGCCTCTCCTCCTGTCCTGCGGGGCCCCGGCGCCTCTCCTCCCCACACCTGGGGCCTCCGCCGGCCGCCGGACCCGGGCCGCCCGCCGCCCCGGTGGAGGGGCCGCCCCGGAGGTAAGGGCCGCCCGCCGCGGCTGTGCCCCCCGCCCGCCCCGCCCTCCTCGCCTGCGGGCAGGCTTTCTGAACACAAAACCCATTTTCAACGGAAAAAGGAAAGGCGCCCCCCGGTGGGATAGGGGCTGCTCGGGGACCTGCGGTGGAAGGGGAGGGACCTGCTTCGGGGACCGGTCTGCGCCTGGGAGAGCGAGCCCCGCGCCTCCAGCCTCAGGCCCATGGGCTCAGGAACCCACCCCTCACCCCGCAGTGTTTCCACTTTTCAGGAAAAAAACAGGAATGCCTTAACCTCGAAAGTAATACTATTATGTCGTAGGCGTTATAGTGTATAGTAATAGTGCACACTACATAGAAGATCCGTGTGTGAGTGTGTGTGCTGTGTATGCACTCACACACACATGAATAGAAGTGGCCGAGTGGGGGGAGCATGGGCAGGAACGGCCTTCCTCCCCCCAGTGAGGGGCCAGTTCACCCTCTCCTCCCCCCCGTGAGGGCCAGACCCACAGGACACCCACCAGGCGTGTCAGCCTGCCGGAGGTGGCTCAGGGAACAGCAGCGCGCCTGGCGCTCCCTCCCTACGGAGAGGCAAGGAGCACAGAGTCTGCCCTGGTTGACGAGACGCCTTCATTAAAGGCCCGCAAACCAGCGAGCAGGCATAGAACGGTGCAGGTCAGTCAGTGAAAAGTGCTATAAATCAGGAAACCAAGCCAGGGGAGGGGGAGGGAGTGCCGGTGGAGCAGGAGGCGTGGGTGGCTGAGCTGAGCTGTAAGGAGGATGCTGTGAATCCATCACAAGCTGGTCCTGGGGTCCTGGGCAGGTACTTGGGAAAAGTAAGTGGCGTTGACCCCATCTGCATACCAAACAAGAAAAGGACATGTTAGTGGATGAAACAAATCAAATGTGAAGAAAAACTAAGCCATAAAATAAAGAAAAAACACATAACTGTGTATTTGACCACTGAGAGGAAAGGCATGTCCTAAATGGTAACGTACATGGAAAAATCACAGCGCAAAGCCCGGCAGGGTGGCTGCACAAAGTAAACTCTTCCGGATTTTAAAACATCGAAGGAGGAATTAAAAGGTAAACTAAGCAACAGGTCGTAGAAAACACTAAACTTCTAAAAATGGACAAAAGCCATGAAAGGACAGTTCATAAACAGGAAACTAGCTACAAAGTGCATGACTAATATTTTGCTGTCTTTATACCAATAGAAATGCATATAAAACCATGAGCTACATTGTACTAATCTGAGTACCTAACTGAAGAATGAGAACGCTCAGTGCTTCCTTGGATGTGGTAGGCAAATAATGAATTATGACTGCAGTTCTGGGATGCTGATTGCATTTAAATGTTTAAAATGTCTTCTTCGTACTGCCGTGTAGTGACATCAAGAAAGAGCTACAGATAAATAATAAAGCTAGCCTCTAAGTAGCATTTGTTATTCACCAGGCATTTTGGAATAGCCATTTCTGTGACCTTCACACCAGCTGTAGGCAGTGGCATTGCTCTCCCCTGCCATGGCAAAGTAAAGCAAGAGACTGAGCGTAACTGGCCGGCACCATTTAGCTGGTGACGGGAGAGCGAGAATGTGAGTCCCGCCAGGCTGGCTGCGAGGCCACGCTTCAGAATCGGGTCCTGCGGCCTTCCACGGGAGCATGGCTGTGGCCATTTACCATGAAATACATGCTGGAAGTATAACCTGCCCATATGGAAGAGTGTGGTGTGACAGTTAAATGGGGTGACAGAGATTGCTGCGACACAGGAAAAAGCAGGATAGGAAATAATTTAAAGGTATCTTAGTTATTTGAAAACATATAAAGTACAAGAAAACACACTAAAGTATTAGACATGTTGATATTATTTTCTTCTTTTCAATCTTCGTTTTATACATATCCTATAATTGGCATATATTACCTTAGAAATCAGGAACATTTTTAAAAAGAAAGAAAAGAAGGAAGAAAATTTAAAATTATGTAAAGGTAAGAAATAATATCAACATCAAAGTAAACTATTTGATGTTGATATTATTAGAAAAATCTCCAGAATTTCCACATGCAAGAAATTTAATACTTCTATCCTCCTACATATATTTTATAACTAAGTTATCTATGATATTTTTCAGAATAACTTTTCTTTTAGAAATTAACTTTTATAATTTAATATCTTAATCTTTTAAATCTACAACAAATATATTAGAAATTTTATATATACACATGCATAGAGCAGGGCAGATACCCACTAATTTGTATACTGGAATATCAACATGTTTCATATTGAAACTGAGTTAAGTCATCAGAATGATGAGTCATCTCATAATAACTTCATCTCTCAGGAGACCTTGAACATTTAAGAAACCGCAGACCAAGAAAGCAGCAGCGCTCTTCAAGGCGCTGTCAACCTCAGCCAGAGGAAATAGCCCTTTTCCTTCTACCCTAGATGAGAGAACAGATAGTTAACAACTAAACGTGTGTGTGCGTGTGCATGCGGGTACGGAGGCTGCTGGAAGCCATAGACGTATTCTAATTTCATTATGAACAGTTGGTGCTTTCCATACTTCCTTTACATTATTGATCATTGTCTCCCGGAAATGACATCAAATACTTGGTGATTATTCATAAAGATTGCTGTACGTGGTTCAGCAGCTTAGCCGTTGAATGTTATCCAGGATGGGGGCATTTGTGGGTTTTGTTGTTGTTGTTTGTGTGTGTTTTGTTTTGCTTTGTTTAGAGTGGGAGGTGAGTTGTAACTGGTGAGAGAACTACTTTGGGCTGAGAGGCTCCATGCACCCAGCCCAGGACTCTTCACAAACATTCGCTCTCAGACTGCTCAGTAATTCTGGAGACGGACATTCTTACCATCTCCATTTTGGAATGAGCAAACAGACGCAGGCTTTTAAGTAACTTGCCCAAGGTTGCACACTTTGTCATGTGCCCTTTCCATAATGCTGTGCATCCTCAATCAGTAATGTGAGGTGTCTGGTATAAAAGAAGCATGGGATGGCCGGCCAGCTGGTGTGGCTCAGTGGTTGAGCATCAACTTATGAACCAGGAGGTCACGGTTCCATTCCCAGTCAGGGCACATGCCTGGGTTGTGGGCTTGATCCCCAGTAGCGGGTGTGGAGGAGGCAACAAATCAATGATTCTCATCATTGGTGTTTCTATCTCTCTTTCTTCCCCCTTCTCTCTGAAATCAATAAAAATATTTTTAAAAAATAAAAGAAACATGGGATTATTTATGAAAAACTCAAACCTGGTATAGGAGCCCCAACACACCCTTCCTATCTATCCTACCTCTAAATTTGTAATTAGTAGGACAAAACTTGGGTTGGAGTAAGATCGAAAGACAACTCAGATTTGAGTTCTTTGAGTCTGTTTCTGTCTGGAATGTATGCAGTTTCCACTTTGTCTCTCCATTTCCCTAAAATAAACACATATGGGCTTATGAGTGCAGAAATATGCACACACATCCACATACCTGTTTCTCGTTAATGAGTATCCATGAACTCTTACTATGTGCTAACCATTGTGTTGAACTTCAGGGAGACAGTTATGTAACTTCTGCAACTTGTGTTCTGAAGGAGATGGATAAGAGAAAACAACAACTGGAACTCTCACTCTCTCTCTCTCTCTCTCTCTCTCTCTCCCTCCTACGGGGGCAGGATGTCAAACATATTTCAGTAGGTTGCAGACTTTCTATAAATACAGTTGTCCTAAACTTTGTTCTTGGAGGCAAGATTTAGTAGACCAGGCCTAAAACACATGAGGGTCTCTGTATTAGAGAATTGTATTACCAGGGATTTCTTCTGGATGCCAAACTTCATTGAAATTTTATTAATTCTACTTGCCTGAAAGTTCCAAGAAGACTTGGTGACTAGATGGAGGTCTATGAACATTTTCTGGGTCCATTTTTAAAATTCTGTGTGCCAGAAGATGTTTTAAAACCTTCTTCATTCATAAGAAAATAAGTTTTTTCTGTGAAAGTTTTAACTGAACCTGACTTATTTTGTTTTCCAGGAAAACTTTTTGAAGCAGAACCCTAAAACATGCAACTGGGACAACTGCCCTTGACGCTTTTGGTTCTCATGTTCAGATACACCTCAGGTAAGTCATAGCAAGGTTCTGCTGCTTGTTTTAGGAGGTGGCTATAGAAGATGCTGAATTTATTAAAATTAGCGGGTGATTTTAAGTTTAGAGAGTTGCTTAATGTTTTGGTGTCTCTGCTCTGGCACAGGAGTGGGGTCAAATAAAGAAACATATGCTTTATTGGAAGGAAGAAAAGGTGGCCCCGAGTTGATGTAGAGAGAGCAGTGTGAAACCTTGCATCCTGAAATAAATTACATTTGTCTGGATGAGAATCTGCTTTGTGTTGTTTGAAACTGAATATGTCACAGGTGACTTTTTACTGACTTTTAGAACATTTTACACAAGTTATCTCCTTCCCAAAATGAAGGCAAAGATCCATGTCATAATTTAGGGAGTGAAGGGTGTCCGTGGGAATACCTCACAAATATTAAGAAAAATATTCTAGTCAGAGCAACTACTAGTATATATGAAAGATATGCCTTAGGCCAGGAAAGTCAAGGAAGCTTTCTGGCAGGTGTCGAATACCAATTTTAATTTATTAGCAGTGACTGCTTGATGACTTAAAAAATAGTTTAAATTGACTTTTAGGAAGAGAAGAAAGGAGAGGGAGAGAGAATCATCCATGAGATGGAAACATCTATCAGCTGCCTCCTGCATACCCCCTACTGGGAATTGAGCCTGCAACCTGGGCATGTGCCTCACCAGGAATCAAACTCACCACCTCTCAGTACGTGGGATGCAGCATCTGCACCCACCACCGCACCTACTGGGGCAGTGGCTGGCTGAGTAGACTGGTTGAGTGCAGAAGCCCCTCTGAAGTCTCTGGGTTTTTGGCATCTTCTCTATGGAGACTCCTCAGTAAGGATGTTTTCGGGGAGGTGTGGCAATGCTGTCTTCTGTGGCTTCCTGTGTGAGGAAGTTGTCGTGTGCAACACTTTCTTTTAAGAGATTACACTGCAGGTGCCTGCCCCCCAGGGTGGGGGCCAGCCGCTGCCCTCCTCCTGTGGAGGGCCTGTTGTTTCTCTGCCCTCGCTGATGTTCTAGAAATGCCTTCTTGTGGGGAAATCACCTCTGTCACTGTGTGTTTGATTTTTTCTTTTATTTTGCTAATCTTTTGAAGAAACCTGTACTGCACGTCTTCATATTAATGCCCTTGAAGGGGAGCCTTTCTTTCTGAAATATTGCCCATTTTCCCCTGGGCATGAGAATGAGCCAAGCACCACAAAGTGGCTCAGGAGCAATGGCTCACACGGACCAGCTGAGCTCCGCCCAAGCAGTTCCCCCAGAATGGCTGTGCATGCCTATGTTTTGGAGTTTTGGCCAGTTGAGTTGGATGACAGTGGATCTTACTTTTTCCAAATGGGGTGAGTATCCTTCTCTTCATGTTAGTGCATTCCACGGCACTCCGGCACTTGGTTCATAAAAACAATGGACAGTAATCTGAAAGGTCAGATAACCCAAGCATTGTGTCTCTCCTACTTTTCCTACAATAAGAAATAAATACTTCATTATTGAAGAATTAAACTAGATGTTGCCCCTGTGTTTATGTTCTTAGTGGTCTTAATGAGATGAAGATGATGAAAGGAGATTGCCTTAAAAATTGTTTCCTTTTAGGGTGTTCTTGCCAAAGGTGAATGGAGGCCGAGTGACATTCATTCTCAGACTCAGCCAGGCCTGCTGGCTAGAGCTGCCAGTCAAGCAGAACGCCTGGCTGGGCTCGGACGGACGGCGTGAGCATGAACAGGGCCAGTGCCTGCTCCTGGCAGTGCACGCTCGGGCAGGGGTGATGGGTGCAGGCGCACCCCGGCCTAGTCCCCAGGTGTCTGCTGAGGCCGGTGACAGTGGTGGAGGAGGTGTGCGTGGCAGTGGATGGCAGAGCTCTGCCCAGGGCCAGAGAAGGGGAGTGCCGAAGGGCCTGGCACAGCCTTCTCCTGGCCCCAAGCATGCCAACTCCCAGAGTCAGAGCTTGTCCAGGGAAGGAGAGAACTGCTGGATGTGCCAGCTGCTGAGCACTCTCTGTCTTTGTTTGATGGGACCGTGTGTGTGTGTGTGTGTGTGTGTGTGTGTGCGCGCGTGCACACACCAGAGAAGGAGTGCTCTGTGATGGGGCTGCTGCGGACATGGAGATCCGTGTTTGGCCATCTTGTGTATGTACCTAGGTATCTGTGTGTGCATGTGTTTATAGAGATTTGAGACCGACCTACAGGAAACAGCTCAGGGCCGGGGGAGGGTGATGGTGCCAGCGTGAGGAGCACCTGAGTGAGTCCTGGCCGGATGGGCGCAGTGAAGGCAGTGAGAGGCCCAGTGACCCCAGCGTCACTCCGGCGGTTTTAGGGGTGAGGTCACTTGGTTTGTTTTTACATGTAGACACCCAAGAGTCAGAAAGAAGTTCAAGAACTCTTGGTTTTTAACCCATGAAATGTATGTGACCTTTCAGGAGACCTGATTCCGGGAATGAGTCACAGCCGAACTTTCCACGGTGACGGAGCGTGAGCGTGGCCAGCACGGCTCCGGCGCCTGGGCGTGAAGGGGCCTCTTGGGGAACAGGCACAGAGCCGGGAGGGCCCACCTCCCCCGCACTCAGAGGGACAGGGACAGGGCGCGGCGTCTCCCACCCGGAAGGTGGCGAGCACGCCTGGGTCAGGGGGAGAAGTGGGTCTCAGAGTCGGGCGGCAGAGGGGGTGTGGACCAGAGGTCAGGAGGAGCCGGCAGCCCAGGCGCTCAGGAAAGAGGAGGCTTGATAGTGGCTTTGAAAGTGAGTGGGAACCTTGCAGGTACAGACTTTCTGAAGGTGGACCAGTGCCTGTCTGAAGTGATGTGTGTGCACGTGGAGTGGGCGCCTTGTAGCGAGCGAGGCCCGTGGTCTCTGGGACCTGTCCGTGCGGGCCTCACCCCGGACCGTCCCCTTAGAACTGCAGCCTGGCGTTTCCAGGAAACGCTGGCTAGGGTCACGTTCCTCTGGAGGCGCGCCCTCCCCTCCTGCAGCGACCCCCTGGGCCAGGTAAGTTCTCAGGGGGAAACCCCCTGCGAAGGAGGATACAGGCATGTCCTTGCGGTCAGAGTCAGCGTGAAGGCAGAGAGCACAGCGCCCGCCTCGGGCTTCGCAGGGCCTGGGCCAGGGGGCGGCCTCTCCCATCCCTCTGTGTCGCCAGGGGTGGTTCTCACACCGGGATGACCGGTCCTGACCGGACTGTGGGCGGTCACCCCTGGGTCGGGCTCGGCTGCATGCCCCCTGGGAGCTCCTGGAGGCACAGGGCGCCCCTTGTTTCAGCACGGGGATCTGGGCTAGGGGCAGCTGGGGGGTGCTTGCTGAGTGGCAGGCCGAGGGCTGCAGAGCAGGAAACAGTCTGACCTGAGAGCATGGAGGGGTCATCGGCTTCCCAGAGAGATCCACCACCAGCCTGCCCAGGGCAGCGGGCCAGCAGGGAGCACCAGCCACGTGGGCGGGATAGGCCCCTCAGCTCCATACTGCTGTGGCCGCTGCCCGCTCCTGTGACCGGGACCGGAAGGCCTGCCCGCGCCCCTGCTCCCAGCCCCCCGCCCTGTATAAATTCACAGGCAGGGAAGGGCCAGGCTCACACTGATTGTCATCACACAGTCTCTGCCAAAACACTAAGGCCTTCAGGATCAGAGATGGGGGTGCCTCCCAGGCGTGTGCCGGGGAGATGCTTAACTCACTGGGAGGCTAGCTCGCTCGCTTACCCTCAGGAAAGTCCTCCTGCACATGCAGCCCTGCGCCGGGGGTGCCAGTGGCTCCCCTCAGTGCGGACTGTAGGCAGCCAGAGCCCTCCGTGGGCCAGACTTTCCACACACACAGGGCAACTGCTGGGTTTGGGATAGGACTCTACATACTGCTTGCACAGTTTAAGCAAACGTTAGATTGCAAACAGTTTTCTTCTAAAAACATTGCAAGATTTCTTTCTTTTAGATTTCTAATTTCTAACCAGAAGGAACAACAATACCTATTCAAATAAACCTTTGCTCAGCGAGGCACAGAAGTGCTAATGGGGCCCGCTCAGGGCAGCCCACAGCTAGGAAGGCATTGGCCTGAGGCTTAGCCCTACAGACCCTGAGAATTCAGACTTCAGAGAGCAGGTCGGGGCCTCAGGAAGACATCGCCCCCTCCTGTCTTGGGTTAAGAACCCCTGAACTTGTTCATCGCCAAAATCGTTGATGTTTAAAAATTTCTGGTCTGCAGTAGGGTGTGTGTGTATGTGTGTGTGTGTGCGCGCGCACACATGTGTGTGCACATGTGTGTGTGCTTTCAGGTCTGCTCAGGTTTATCTTTTTCCCCGCCTTCTACCCCCATGCCATGACATTTACATTTCTTGCTACGCTGAACCTAAAAGAGCAGAGCAGAGTTTGGGCAATCAGTAAATTATACAAAAACAGGAAAAAAATTGTTGCATTGGTTACTCAATGATGGTATTTGCAAAGTCCCTGTACTAATTATAAAAAATATCTTTAAACCTTTATGTCATAGAAGTCATACTCGTGAATGGAAACTAAATGTCATCAGAAGAAGTAAACACAGCTGTTTTACTGAAAAACAAGTAATTAGTAAAACTGTGGAAGTTGGAAAGGCTTTACAAGTGGACTGTAACCATAGTTACTATCGAAACCTGGTCAACAGAACGGCACTGTATAAGGTAACACTTTCAAAGGTTTAACTTCCGACCTGGTAGAAAAGACAAAATTCCAAAACGAGGGTCTGGTGGCTGTGGCGCGTTTTGTACTCGGGACATAGAAGCCGTGTGACCTCAGGCAGCTCACTGGCCTCTGAGGGAGGTGGCCGCTCGGGCTGCTGTGATGAGAGCCGACACATGCAGCGTGGGCACAGCTGCTGCCTGATGCTCAGGTTCAGGAAATGACACGGCTCCTCTCTCTTGTCCTTCATTAGTTTGTCTTCTCTTTCAATAAATTATATTTTAGAAATATTAAAGATTTTTATTTTCCTCTTCCACATATACTTAAAATTTAAATTCTATTATACACACACTTGAGGCCCTGTGCACAAAATTCGTGCATGGGGCAGGGGTCCCCTCAGTCCAGCCTGCACCCTCTCCAATCCAGGACCCCTCAGGGGATGTTGACTGTCAGTTTAGGCCCACTCCTGGAGATCAGTCTAAACTGGCAGTCAGACATTCCTCTCACAATCCAGGGACCGTTGACTCCTAACCACTCACCTGACTGCCTGACTGATCACCCCTAACTGACCCCTCTGCCAGCCTGGTCGCCCCACGCAGCCTGCTGTTCGGTAGTTTGGTCATCCCTCACTAACTGTGAGGGCGTCCTGACCAATTACCCTTTTATTAGTATAGATTTTCCTGGTTGTGTAAGTTCATTTTATAAAATTGGAAGGTAAAGAAATAGATAGAAAGATAGCAGAAATAACTTATAATCCCATCAGTCAGAGACATTTGTTCCCTGTGCAAATATCTTTTTTAAAAAGTGCTATTTTTAATTGCTTGCATTTTTCTTTATTCACTAAAAATTATATTGTGATTATTCTATATCTTTAAACATTCTTCTGACATGAGATTCCATGTGTATGTCCTTGTACCTGACTAATCCCCTGTTATGGACATTGGCTAGTTTCTACTCTTCACTGTTATTACTAAGACTAACACAAATACTATTCCTGTAAGTCTGAATGTATATATGACTTTATCCTCTAACCAAAGCCATAATGTGGGATTGTTGGATCAGAGCTAAGAGCAGGTGTGTGCCTTTTGACACATCAAACCCCGTGCCAGGGGCCAGGCCAACTAACCCCTCCTCCCGCCGTGGCCACCAGCCTGGGGGGCTGCTCAGGGACCGCTCAACCCTGACATGCCAACCTCTGCAGCTCCTAGCGGTGCCCCCGCTCCTCTCAACAACACATCAAATGCTTCTTGTGTATTAATTGCATCTTCGTATTATTTCTTTTGAGGATTGTCTACCTTCTTTGTCTGTTTTCTTCAGTTAGTATACCTTTTACTTGTTAAGCCTTAAGAGCTCTTTTAGACAATACTATATAGATTATTATATAGAGAGGGTACATATACACATGCATTTGTACCCTCACATGTATGCAAATGCAATACACACACACACACACACACACACACACACAATAATAGCATGCATGCACACGCACAACCCAGATTATATTATTTCTGTAGAAGCACAAGCATGAAGGCCGTGGTTGCGTTGTGTGGCTGAGAGACGCTGGTCTGAACAGAAGACCTTGGGAAAGATAAACCGATTCCTTAGGAACTTTTGTTTGTTCCTTTTGCGTGAACACTGTTTACTTGTGTTTTCCAAGACAGCTCTTATGCAAAATGTTTTCTAAATGCCTGAGCCAATCTGCAGTGGGCTTGACCCCATTTCCTGCCGAACGAGAAATGTGTGCATCACATGACACGTGAGGCTCAGCGTGCGGGGTCTCAGCAATCCCCACACGCAGACAGTTCGCTTAGAGGATGGAGCTGGATGCTCGTAGCTGGACAGATGGCCTCGGCTCAGTTTCCCAGCCTGTTTACACATCCCGACCTACTTGAGGGAGGGAGCAAGGAAGCTGAGTCCATAAACAAGTGACGGAAACAAGAGTCGTTGATGTTTCAGCATGGCGGGAAGGGTCAGTTTGAGTTCATAAACATTCGGTGTCCACAGAGCAATCCCTGCCGTGAGGTCACGTGGGTGCCTCCCAGCCCACACTGCGCCCTCTGCAAGGGGCCCCAGCTGGGCTGCTCTCAGAGAGGAGCTGGGGACAGGGGTACGTGGTCAGATCAGCAGTTCCATTCCTGTTTTCCCAGCTGGCTCTGAGGTGGCTTCATAACCTACCTGAGCAAAGAGGACTGCCAGGTGGCGTTCCTATTGTTAATCCCTCTGACACGGATGGAAGTGTGAGATGCAGAGGCTTGTGCGTGCGTGTCCTTGGACTTGAATATTCTCCATGCATTTCCAATCAGACACTGTGTCCTGGTGCAGGACATCAAATGGGGTGTCTGCTCAGTCCTCGGGGTCACTTGTTCCCGTGCCCTGCCCCTCCCCCTGTCATGAAATAGAATTGTGTAAAATTTTGAGTTCTTATAACATTGCTTTTACCTAAAATATTTTAACTTGCTTTTTAAAAATAGAACTGTGAAAAGATAGAGAACAATAAAGGCCCATCTTTAAAGAAGAATGCAGAGTTTAAAGACCAGGGATATTATACCTGCATGTTTTTCCTTCATCACAATGCAAAACTATTCAATGTCACCAGCACCTACAATATAACAATAGTTGAAGGTAAGAGAAATTTTAGATCTGGGAGGAAACAAATGTATCTTAGCAAAAGAGACTATTTTTTTCTCCTAACGCAGTACAGGGAGCCAGAGGCAAGTTAGAGGGCGCTGGGGCCACCCACTCATGCCAGCGGAAGGCTCCCAGCCCTGGCTGTGCTCTCTGGGCCTGAGATTCCTGGGGAGGGGAACTAAAGCTCACAAAGGTGAACCTCCCAGTCCCTTCGGTCCCTTACTTGGTATTTGAATGATGTGGGTCGTTTATTGTGAAGCACGTGTTTTCCTTCAACAAACATGTATGGAGGGTGCCTGCATCTAATGACCTCTGAGCACTGGAGGGCGGGAGCAGGGACGTAGGAAATGGAGTGAGTGACATACTCTCCCAAGAGCCTCACAGAGCTCCACGCCGGGCGAAGGATGCCGATCGCCGCACAGTCAAAAACCTGGGAATCACTTCTGGTTTTCCCAAAGCTCAACTACTGATAGCCGGGTCTTGGAGAGCAGCCTTTCTTATAACACATATTTTATATGTCATATGCATTCTGTCCTTCCAATTAATTAAGCTAGAGGGAAAGCACTTTATTGAGAAAAATCCGAAGGAAGAGGAAGTGCATTTGCTGTATTTAGTGAGAAAGTCTGCATACAAGGGGCCATGCAGCTCAGACCTGCATTGTTCCAGGGTCACGTGCTCGGGAGCCTGGAGTCACCTGGAGGCATTGGGGCCGAGGGGGTGGGAGTGAGAGTGAAGACAGCGAAGGAGTTGTTGCTGCTCAGTCCAGGCGCTGAGTGATGGGCGGCAGAGGCGGAGCTTGAGGAGAGGGTGCCGGGAGCCAGGCCGGCGGGAGGGTGCGCTTTTGGAGGTGATGGTCTCGGTCAGGTTTGTCATGGACCCAGTTGCACACAATGGAAAAACTCAGGCCTGAGCTTTGAGTGATGGAGGCCTAAGAGGTGACTTGATTAACTTTTCCCAGGGAAGCTGTCCTCATGGCCCAGGATGGCTCGTCCAGTGCGTCTGGTGATGACCATGGACACCACCAGGTCACAGCGGCCCAGATTGTACTATTTGGTGTTGAGTCCTTTTCCCCGTGGAGTTCAACAAGCCTCATGAGCCTCTCATTGGTGACACACCGATGGACTGGCCCCTCCTAACGGCTTCCCCTCCACATTCCTCCCCGCCGTCTATAAGACTCCCATGATGCCTCACTCCCTGAGCAGGGGCTCAGGAAGCAGAGCTGCTGGTGGCGGCCACTTGTTCCTCTTCGTATTACTGTCCACTTACACAGCTGTGCTCCTGGGCCAGCTGCCACACGCCCACCGTCCCCTCACAACAGAAATCACTTACCCAATGGTTCTGCAAATGGGAGTCTAACAGGGTTTGACTGGGATAAAATCAAGGTCTGAGCAGGACTGCGCTCCTCTGGAGGTCCTGGGGGGAGTAGGTTCCTTGCGATTTCTAGTTTCTAAAAGCCACCTGCGTCCTCACCTCCTGCATCTCCCACTGTGTCCTCACCTCCTGCATCTCCCACTGTGTCCTCACCTCCTGCATCTCCCACTGGGCCCTCACCTCCTGCATCTCCCACTGTGTCCTCACCTCCTGCATCTCCCACTGTGTCCTCACCTCCTGCATCTCCCACTGTGTCCTCACCTCCTGCATCTCCCACTGTGCCCTCACCTCCTGCATCTCCCACTGTGCCCTCACCTCCTGCATCTCCCATTGTGCCCTCACCTCCTGCACTCTTTTCATCTGCAAAGCCTGCAATGGACCATCTTCAAATCTCTCCCTAACCCTTGCTCCCAACAATCACACTTCCTGTCCTAATACACTTCTTCCCTCTTATGAGGATCCCTTTAGTAACACCAGCCACCTGGATGGCCCAGGACACTGTCCTCATGTGGCAGTCCTCAGTCTGGCCACTCTGCAGGCCATTGGGCCACGTGAGGTGCAGTGTTCACAGGGTCTGGGAGGGGATGCATCTGTGGAGGGGCTTTACTCTGCCTGCCACAGCTGTGCCTGGGAATCTCATACCTCATTCTGAACCTCGGACACCACATTCTCTATCTGTCCCCTAAATTCCTCAGCTCTCCTTCCCCATAGATATCCGTCCACCTCACATCTCTGGTCCTTCGACACTCCCACCACCAACACTCCCACCCTCTGTTTCGCATGTCAGCTCCTCTCTTATTCTGCCCGGGAAGGATTAAGGACATTCTGGATGGAAGAGCCCTCAGGACAGGCCAGCACTGTACCTCGTGCCGGAACGGAATCATTCATGACCCCTCCCGCAGCCCCGGGTGAACTGCATTACTTGTTTGTGGCTCGGATGCCTCCTAGTCAGCGGGCACTGCGGACGGGAGCGAGGCATTGAGGTGGTGCCAACTCAGGGAGAGCATGGGTTGGGTCTCCTCGGAGCTGCCAGCTGTCCCTCAGGACTCAGCTCCAATGCCTCCCACCTGTGTGTCCCACGCTCTTATTCATGTTTCGGCTCACTGCCAGAGCGTGGTCACGTGGCTGTCTCTGCAGTAGACTGAGAAGCTCTTGGAAAGAAGCGATTGAACTGAGTTCTCTTCCTCACCTTGCATCTCCAGCACGGACGCCTGGCACTTGGTCATAGGAGGTGCTCAGTACACGTCTGCTGAGTGGATTCGTGAGCCTCATTCCACACCTCTAGGCTCTTAGCCATCCTGGCCATCTTCCTTTGGCTGGTGATGTTTGCATCATGCTTCTAAACGGAGAGCTTAGAGCTGTTCAGAGGAGGCATCTTGACCTCCTTGAGGCACGGGACGCTGAGGTCTGCAGTTGGTGTGGGGCGTGAGGTCTCTCAGCACGGGTGGGGTCTTGAGTCAGTTCTCTGGCCTCCCACCGGCACCTATGTTTTCTCTCCTGCCCGGCTGAGCGGGTAATGTGCCTCCGGCAGACTAGGCCTCCAGGGCATGTCAGGCTGCTTCCTTCCTTCCGCACCTTAAAGAGGTGTCACCCTCATGGACACCAGCCCCACTAACCCAGTGCTACTGTGGTTCCCGGCCACACACGTCTCGCTTTAGAGCCGGGTCCAGAGGAAGAGGCCGCCGCGTTCCCATCCTCAGGCCGCCGCCTTGTGCTGGTGTGGGCTCCGGGTTCACATCCCAGCCCTCGGCGGTTCCCGGGGATCCACACCTGCCCAGCGAGTCGAGTCTCAGAGGAGCCAGGCCTGCTGGGGTTTCCCTGCCCTAGTTTCACTCTCCAGTTCCTGCCCACGTGCAGCCCCACCTGCTTCTCCCCGCACCTGCCCCGCCCGTGGGTGTGAGGGGCGCAGCGGCGCTGCGGGAACCTCCCTGCCCCCTCCGCCCCTGCATTGAGCAGAGTGAGGCGGGAGGGCTGCTCCCGACACCAGACGTGCACCAGGGCCAGCTGGCCACAGGAGCAGCAGCCTTGATCCGTGCGGCCAGCGTGACAGCTCTGGGCTCTGCAGTGATTAGCTGTTCCAGGTGGCCCCAGGCGTCCACAGCAGCTCCGGGTCCTTCCTGAGAATAGCTAGACTAGACGCAGCACCTGGGGCTGGGGGGAGGGAGGGCCCAGAGGTCAGAGGGAGAGAAGGAGAGCTGGGCTGGGCGAGGCACCAGGGCAGAGGCTGGGAGGGAGTGGAGGAACCCCCCGCCCCCCAGAGGGTGAGGACCAGCAGGAGGCACCGGTGGCCTGGCCTCCGTGCCCCTATGAGCCGCTTCCTCCAGCACGAAGCACAGCAGCAGAGGCCCGGGCTGGACGGGCGGGAGAGCTAGCTGTGAGCTTCCCCGGCCTGTGGGCCAGAGGGGTGGAGGAGTCACCTCGCCGTCAGGTAATGCAAGCATGGCTGAAATGGAGGCCGCGGTGACCCAGCCTGTGCGACGGGATGAGAGATTGGACCACCGGGCCCTCCCCTCTGCCTCCTCCGAGGAGCGACACCCACACACGTTTCCTTCTCACCTCAGGCCCCAGCACCGTCACCCCAGTCATCCTTGGACCGGAGGTTCGCCGTGTGGAAGTGGAGCTAGGTATGCTCTCACATGCTGTCTGTCCTGCATTAGGAATGGCCTGCGGGGTCTGCCGCGGCCAGCCTGGTCGTTATGGTCAGTGCTGAGTGCGGAGCAGCCTGCACACGAAGGGGGGAACGTCCCGGAAGCAGCAGCCTGTCATGGGCTGAGTGCTGCCATTTTAGCCGATTGAAACGAACAGCCTGGACGGCCTGTGGTTTGCACGTCAGGGTTTAGTCACCCTGCTTGTGGCTTTTCTCTCAGTCGCCATGGTCGTTTTTAAGTGTGAAAACTCAGTAGGAACGCTCAGGGGCCTTATTCAGACTTGTCTGACTTGAGTATCTGATTAATGAATTGAGCCTTGACTTGACTGCACAATCCGGAATTGTCTAGAGAGGTCTGGAGTGTCAACATCTTCTTTCGAAAAGAAAAGGAAGGAAGGAAGGAAGGAAGGAAGGAAGACATTTACAGTGTACACCAACTTTTCTGTGAGGTGATTGAAATATGCTAATGAGTTAAATCCGACAGCAACTCGGAGTCTTTCTGTTTCCAGAAGTGACTGAGCTCAGAGAGGTTCAGTGTTTGTCTCCGAGGCCGCCGGCCAGTGGCGGGGGCGGGCCCGGGGGCCGGCTTCCTGCCCACGCCTGCCGCGGTCCTGCTGCTCTCCACACGCTCTGTGCTGCTGGGCACTCCGCCGCTGTATTCGCGGTTTCCTGCTTCCTATTCTACTGCTTTATGAACTTGTCTATTAGTTTTCTCCTCATTTTGGGCTTAATTTGCACCTCATTTTCCATTTGTCTGCACGGAGAGTTAGGGAGTTATTTCCAGTTACTTTCTCTTGCAGTCTATGCAATTTCAGCTCTATTTCCTTTATCACGCCTTTAGCTGTTTGTTCCACAAGTACTGAAACACCAGATTTTCATTGCTGTTCTTTCAAAACTTTAAAGAAACTTTCTCTTATGATTTCCTCTTTCATCTATGGACTTTACTGTCCAAATATTTGGACAATTTTGTAGTTATTTTTCTATAATTGATGTCCAATTTAGTTCTATTATGATCCAAGATTATATACTATATTATTTCAATCTTTTGAAACTTGTAGTAACCTGCTTAAGGACCAGAATATAGTGTATTTTAAAAACATTTTAAGATACAATTTTAAAAATCAATTTCAGAAAGAAAGGGAGAGGGAGAGAGGGATAGAAAAAAATCAAGATGGGAGAGAATCACTGACAGCTGCCTCTGGCACCCCTCTGCTGGGGAGGGAGCCCACACCCAGGACTGAACTGTGACCTCCTGAACGGTCAGCCTCTGAGCCCGCCAGCGGGTGGAATACAGTGTATTTTGATGAATGTTTAAATGCATTTGAAAAAATGTGCATCTGCACGTTTTGGTTTTATCGCCCTGTTAATGTCAAGGAGGTGAAGTTGATAAGTCATTTATATCCATATTAATATTTTGTGTGAGTTCTTTATCTATTGCTGAGAGAGATGTTAAATCTCTAGAAGAGCCAATTTGTCTTACATCCTTTAGTTATGTCAATTTTTGCTTTATGTATATAATTTTTAATCCTTGCCTGAGGATATTCCTATGACTTTTAGAGAGAGGGGAAAGGAGAGAGGGAGAGAGAGAAACATTGATCAGTTGCCTTCTGTACATGCCCCAATCAGGAATCGAACACACAACTTTTCAATGCATGGGATGATGCTCCAACCAACTGAGCCATCCGGCCAGAGCTTTGCTGTATATGTGTTGAGGTTATCTACTGTATTTCTGCTGAAGGCCACCTATGTTTTAATCACTTATTTAACATAAATTTGAAGAGAAGCCAATTCGTATTTTGGTGATGAGTTATAATGGGTACCTAATTTCTATACTTGATATACTTTTCATATTTAAAACAAAGCATGTCTGTTTTCTTTCTGGAAGTAGCACTATATTCCCATTATATATCCATTAGCATATATTGATTATATTAAGTTAAAACTCATAAATCTGAGTTTCTAAAATCAGAACTTTGGCTCTGACTGGTGTTGCTCAGTGGCCAGAGCACCAGCCCATACATGGAAGCATCACAGGTTCGATCCCCAGCCCTGGTCAGGATGCTTATGGGAGGCAACTGCTAGGTATTTCTCTCTCACATTGATCTTCCTCTCCCTTCCTCTCTCTAAAATCAATGGAGAACATGTGAAAAACCAAAATGAAATCAGAACATTGTCAACCTCTCCTAGGAGCAGATGTGCAGCTCAACTGCTCCGCTGCGCTGAACGAACAGGATCATGTCTATTGGACCTTCCGCAGGGACGACGGGCAGGACCCCAACGAGCACGAAGGGGAGGAGGTCAAGGCCAGGTGTGTAGCAGCCATGTGCGATGGACAGCACCACATGTGTGAGTGCCCTGGCCTCATCTGGGCTGATGTGAACACTCCAGATGCCTGAAGAGCTAACGGAATGTTGGCATAAGTTGTAATTTACGGTTATAATTACAATCCCCACACTCTGTGCTGATTGGGTGGTGCAGAAGCTCATTGCTGAGATTTAACCTGAGGAAAGAACATCAAGGAGGCTCTTAGCATTGCCTCGCAAGAGTAGCCCTAGTCCGCCAGCTTCTGACGGGGACAGAGGCCGTACCTGCGCCTCTTACAAAGGAGTGGCTACCAGCCCACGGGTGTTCAGATTGGGAAGATTCTGTTAAGGGCTTTGCTTTTGCGAATGTGCCAGAGTGAAGGCAGCTCCGGAGCCTGTGACACGTGCAAAGTGGGTGTCCCGGGCCTTGTCCGTGCCTCCATGCGAGCGGCAGGGTCTGCGTGCACAGCAGCTCAGCGTCCCAGCCCCACGGGCCATGCAGCTGCCGGCGTCTCCACGGGGTCCTCACACGCACACTTTCTTTTGTCTGATGGTTGGAAACGATCCATTGTGAGAAACGAGAAATCCTGAAAATCACAGCGAAGGAAATAGTCATGCAAACGCAGTAATGTGTGTGCTTCGGAATTGCCTTGTGGGCAAGCGACCCACTGACATAGCCACTGGCGCCTGCTGGCTCGTGGCTTCATATCAGAGCGTCCCTGGCCGCGATTACCTCCTAAGTAATTAGCAGAGCACTGAGGGATTATATCCAGTGTGGAAGGTTCCAGAGATTGTCTCAGCAAATGTGATTGTCCCAGCAAATCAGCAGTCACCTGGATTGACACTGAACACACTAATTATTTTCCTGTCGGAGTCCATTCACGGAAATTAGAAACACACGACAGTGAGAACAGGGAGAGAAAGCAAACAGGAAGTGATGAGGAATGAGCACCAAGGAGGCACTGTAGGTGCAAAACGCCCCAAGCGGCAGGTGTTGGTCCCTGGGTCTCCTGTCTTCCTCCCATAGGAGTGGCCAGGCTGCTGAGAACAAACAGGCCAATTGTGTGGTCATCCACGTTCCCAGAGCCCGGCCCTGCGGCCTTGCTGGTCACCGGCACCCTCGCTCCTGGCCAGCAGGGACCTGGGGGGCCCACAGCCCGCGGCCTGAGCCACGGGCCCCTCTGGTGCGGCCTCCACTGCTCCCCAGTGTGGGCCACAAGCCGCATTCCCCCAGTGCACATCGGAACCGGCTAGGCGAAGGCCTCACAGCAGGCTCGGAAGGGGCTGGAGCCTGCTAAGCCAGGAGGGCCCTGTCACTGTCCCAGCACCAGCTTAGGTCACTGCTGGGCCTCTCCATGGCCAGGGCCTCTCTCCAGGTTGGTCCCAGTGTCTGAGAGGGTGTTTCTGTGCTGGTGACACCGCCCTGAGATGCGGGGGGAGCTGGGGAGCTGGGGGAGTTGGGGGGCTGGGGAGCTGGGGAATTGGGGTGCTGGGGAGCTGGGGGAGCTGGGGTGCTGGGGAGCTGGGGAGTTGGGGAGCTGGAGAGCTGGGGGGCTGGGGGGCTGGGGGAGTTGGGGAGCTGGGGGAGCTGGGGGAGCTGGGGAGCTGGGGAGCTGGGGAGTTGGGGAGCTGGGGGAGGGGGGAGCTGGGGGCCACAGTGGGCACAGGCCCAGGTGGTCACCTGCTGCTAGGGGTGGCAGCGGCCCAGGCTGGGAGCGCTCTGCTTGCCAGGCCCCTAAGAGCGGGGGCTGCCCCTCACCCGGTGTGGACAGCATGAGTGAGCCGTGGGAGAGGAACCTCGCTGAGGGGTTGTGGTTCCTGGTGCTCACTGAGCAGCCCTCCTGGGCCTCTGTCCCCAGTGGTGCCGGCACAATTGGTTTAAAACGGCTTTAACGGCTGAACAGAGTAACAGGGACCTTGGGCATTGCACAGGCGCCGCGGTGAGCGTGGTCTACGCCGCCCTTGCAGTCACCACAGCTGTTAGAGGCCTGGCTGCAGGAGCGCTGGGCAGGTGGGGGAGGAGAGCAGGACAGAGATCTAAGAGGGGGCCTGTTGCTGTGTTTTGGTTTAGCGCCATGTCCTGCCTCGCCTTTTACCAGTTCTAGGTAGTTGCTCTCTCTCGGGGCCTGGCTCCTGGGCCCCTGGCTTCCTGGGCAGCAGGCGGCCCCTGGGGCAGGCCCTCCGGGAATGCGCGGCAGAGAACAAAGCTTGCTAACTTGCTTTCCTCCCTTGCAGGACTTCAGAAGGCAAATGGCATGCTTCAAGAATATTAAGAATTGAGAATATTAATGAAAAAAACCTAAATTTTTCATATAATTGCACTGTGTCCAGCGAGAAAGGCCTAGACACCAAACGCTTCATCTTATTGACAAAAGGTTTGAGAAATGTTGGTTTGGGAAGTCTGGGGATTTGAGCACTTGCGGGGGCACCTCAGAGGTCACCCCTTTCTCACTGTACGCAAAGCTGCTCCCACGAGGCGTGCACACAGGCCAGCCGGCCGGAACCCCGGGCCCAAGTCCAAGCGGAGCAGCAGGCACGCAGTTATTCCTTTGCCCTCAGCTCCAATCCTATGTAGAGGCCAGGGCTCCGGGCAGGGAGGCAGGTGGGTGGTGAGGAGAGTCCACGGAGGCAGCTGGCCGGCTGTGGCACCCCAGGACACAGGGGTGGGGCAATTGGGAGGGGGAGCGAAGGTCAGAGTGGGATGCAGCCAGTGGCACTGGAAGGGGTGCAGCCAAGGGCACTGGAGGGGGAACAGCCAGCGGCACTGGAGGGGGTGCAGCCAAGGGCACTGGAGGGGTACAGCCAATGGCACTGGAAGGGGAACAGCCAACGGCACTGGAGGGGGAACAGCCAATGGCACTGGAGGGGGAACAGCCAACGGCACTGGAGGGGGAACAGCCAATGGCGCTGGAAGGGGAACAGCCAGTGGCGCTGGAGGGGGTGCAGCCAATGGCACTGGAGGGGGTACAGCCAATGGCACTGGAGGGGGTGCAGCCAATGGCACTGGAGGGGGTGCAGCCAATGGCACTGGAGGGGGTGCAGCCAATGGCACTGGAGGGGGAACAGCCAATGGCACTGGAAGGGGAACAGCCAGTGGCGCTGGAGGGGGTACAGCCAATGGCACTGGAGGGGGTGCAGCCAATGGCACTGGAGGGGTACAGCCAATGGCACTGGAGGGGGTGCAGCCAATGGCACTGGAGGGGGTGCAGCCAATGGCACTGGAAGGGGAACAGCCAGTGGCGCTGGAGGGGGTACAGCCAGTGGCACTGGAGGGGGTACAGCCAATGGCACTGGAGGGGGTACAGCCAATGGCACTGGAGGGGGTGCAGCCAATGGCACTGGAAGGGGAACAGCCAGTGGCGCTGGAGGGGGTGCAGCCAATGGCACTGGAAGGGGAACAGCGAGTGGCGCTGGAGGGGTTACAGCCAGTGGCGCTGGAGGGGGAACAGCCAATGGCACTGGAGGGGGAACAGCCAATGGCACTGGAAGGGGAACAGCCAATGGCACTGGAAGGGGAACAGCCAATGGCACTGGAGGGGGTACAGCCAATGGCACTGGAGGGGGTGCAGCCAATGGCACTGGAAGGGGAACAGCCAGTGGCGCTGGAGGGCCCCTAACCTCCTGCCACTGGGCAGGCATGGCCCTGGGTGCTCATTCCTCAGTGACGCTAACAAAGGCCTTGAACTTGGTGAGTGGACAATGGACGGCCTGGTCAGAGGATCCTTTGAGTTTTTCTCGAGCTGCCTCCGTCTCCCACGCATAGTCCACCAGAGCCTCTGCCTCCGCTCCCAGCATGCCTGTGTCCAGGCAGAAAGCTGTGCTCCCGTGACTCCTCACTCACCACTCGTTCCCAGGGTGGCACCACCCACATGCAGGGAAAGACTGGGATCTGAGAGAGAGGAAGAGAGGGAGAGGGAGAGAGGGAGGAGTGTGTGCTCTCTGGCTTTGGTGAGAAACCAAAGGAGTGAGGGGCACAGAAGCTAAGGCCTGAGGCCCCCCTCCTGGGTGTGGAGTCCTGGTTCCCATCCACCACTCCTCTGGAGGCCATTGGTCTACCCACGCACTCACAGGATGGCTGACACTCTTCACATGGGCGGTGCAAGGCTTTGACCCCCGCTCACCCTGAACTGTACCACACGTCACACAAGTGAAGACAGCAGAGCTAGACTCCATGGGCGTGAGACCCCACGGGCTGCGAGACCCACAGACTGTGAGACCCATGGGGGGTGGGACCCATGGACTGTGAGACCCATGGGCTGCTAGAGCCCAGGGGCTGTGAGACCCACAGAGGGTGAGACCCCCTGGATGGACTGTGAGACCCACGGGCGATGATACCCACAGGCGGTGAGACCCAAAGACAGTGAGACTAACTGTTGAGCTCGGGCTCTGCCTCCTATAGGATTGTCACGATGCCCTTCCGCCTCAGCATGTGCAGGGAGGGTTTCTGACATGGTTCCGCTTGCTCATCGCACGCCTGGTTTGTGATGGCTCCCCAGCCATCTCCCCTCTTGTCAGTGCCGGGTGTCCGGTCCCTGCCACATAGGGTTCCGCCTCGCCATCCCCTCTGTCTGCTCACCAATGGCACTGGCACAGCCTCCCACTCCACCATGACCCTGCAGGAGTTCGCGCCCCTGTGAAAGTGTATGCGTGTTGTATGTGTGTACATGTGTGCAGGCGTGTGTGTGTGTGTGTGTGTGTGCACATGTGTGCATAGGGCACAGTCAGGATGGGCGGCCTTTCACAGACCAGGATCCCAGGGACTGGCTTTATTCAGAGTTCACTTAGCAAATGCAGTTGATCACTTATATCCTAGGAGTAAATGTCACTAGAAAGATCACTTCTAAAATTTGTGCCAAGATGTCAAGAGCTTTCTACTCTTTGACCTGAATCCCCTCAGTGTTTAGAACCTGCTCTAGCAGAATCACCACGCACAAGCATGCAGTCTGTGCAGCTGTTCAATGGAGCACTGGTAAATTTATAAACATTACAATCAGCCTAAGTACTGGGACATTGTGCAGCATAACTTCACAGGCACAGCGAACTGCTCATAAAATAGTGCAACGCAAGAAAGAGTGACTACTCTCTGGCCCCAATTAAGTCTATTTTTAGGGGAAATAAAAACCTAAAACAAAACATACTAGCATGTTAGCATGCCCATCACCCCATTGTGGGATGGTTGTTAAAAAGTCTTTTGTACTGTTTTGTATTTACCGCATTGAGCATCACTGACCCAGTCTAAGACCTGCAGTTTCCCCAGAGGTTTATGGAAGATGCGCTGACATTGTAGGCTGTGTGCCTGACGCTGTCTCAGCTGCTGCGCCAGGTCTCATGTCAGCCCTGAGGGAAGCATGGAGTGCTGTTAGCTCCGTTGCAGATTAAAACACTAAGCGTTGAGGGCATCGGGGACATTTCCCAGGACATAAGCCGGTGCAGCCCGGGGCTGGGAGCCCAGACAGTCTTGCTCTCCCAAGACTCTCGCCTCCACTTACGTTCACAGCTGCTACCCTGGTGTATTTCATCCAGCATCTTCTAGCTGGGCCCGACTCCCCCCGACAGGGATAGGCGACAATAGGAAGCTTTCAGTTCAGGCTCTGAATACCCCTGTGCACATTTTAATTTGTTAAAAATGGGAGTAGAAAGACCACCCCCAAACTGAAGGTAGGAATGTGGAGCAGCTCAATGAACTGTCGGCCGACAGCTGGTTAGTGTTCCTGGTGAACGTGGACATCTGCAGGATGGTGGTGGACACAGTGCCACAATGTCCGTGACTAATTCTTCCCATCTTCTTCCTTCTAGATCGGCGTGACATCCCCGGCCATGTCTTTACTGGAGGAATGATCACAGCTGTTGTGATCTCGGTGGGAGCTCTATGCCTAGTGATTGTGGCTGTTATTTTTAGAGTTGACTTGGCTCTATTTTGCAGACATTTCATGGGAAGAGATGAAACATTAACAGGTAACAAATAAATATCGGAATGTTGGGATTTCTTACCCTATGGTTGGGATTTCTTACCCTATTAGGAAACCTGATAAAGAAACATTAACCTTCATCTCATTTACACTAGGTTGTGACTAATGTGTGGCAGGGTTTCCAGAGGAAACACGGCTCTGAGTGCATCATTATTGTGCCTCCTGTCTGTGCCACCTTCTTTGTACTTAGATGTTGCCCCAAATTGTCCTCTAATTGTTTCATGTATGTGTATGTCGTGTGTTCTTCAATGCCCTGTGAGATGCCTGCTCCTAGGGACTCAGCGTCACTGTTTGCCACCATCCAGGTGCCTTGCGAAATGCGGTCACTCAATAAAGGCCATGTAAGTTGATCTGTATGATGGCTCCTTATTCTAACCGGCAAAGGAGGCTGATGGGTGCCTGAAGGACTGGCAGGTTTCACTACTGTTTCTCTCTGGGACTCTGTCTCGGTTCCCCTGTTTTTTAAGAGCAGCGATAAATCCTCTAGGTTCCGTATAATTACTGAATTAAAATATCAGTCTAATCCGTTGTACTTGCTTTTGTTTTCATGTGCATGTGTGCGCATGTGTGTGTATGTGTGCACATGTGTATGATTTGTGTAGGACACACACATCCAAAGAACAGTCTAAGAAATTGTAGGGAAATTTCTCAGCCTTCCCATGCCTGTGCTTCTTACCTCACCACACAGAGAGTGTCACTAAGCAGGTACAAATCTTGTTCTTCTGTTAAAAACAAGTCTTGCTGTTTAACGCACACTGCTCTGAACTTGCCTCACTCTCCTTCGGATCTCCTGCCATGAGTTTATAAAGTCTCTAATTTTTAAAAAAAATATATTTTATTGATTTTTTACAGAGAGGAAGGGAGAGGGATAGAGAGTTAGAAACATCGATGAAAGAGAATCATTGATCAGCTAGCTACTACTGAGGTTGTGCCTGCAACCAAGGTACATGCCCTTGACCAGAATTGAACCTGGGACCTTTCAGTCTGCAGGCCAATGCTCTCTATCCACTGAGCCAAACTGGTTTCAGCAAGTCTCTCATTTTTTATCCATAGAAATAAAACCCTGCAAAGGTTTATTTCTGTGGATATGTCACTGCTTATTTAGTCACCTTTTATATACTTTATTGATTTCATAGAGAAAAGGAGAGGGAGAGATAGAGAGAAACATCAAAGATGAGAGTATCAGTGTTTGGCTGTTTCCTGCACACCCTACTGGGGACTGAGCTCACAACTCAAGCATGTGCCTTGACTGGAATCGAACACAGGACCCCTCAATCTCCAGGCTGACACTCTATCCACTGAGCCACACCGGCTAGAGCTTTAGGCATCTTTTGATAGACATTGGTTGTTTGTAACCTTTTGTCATTACATGAAGGATGTGACAGATGGCTTTGTGCTGTGATTATTTCATAAGTGCATAGTGTGGCTGAAGGAAAAATTCCCCATGGTGGCATTGCTGGAAATACTAAGTTCAGGCGCCGTTGTTGTTTTTTAAATATTGCCAATTTGCCCTCCCCACTGCTCTCCTTCCTCCTGCCTTCACAGGAGGGCACACCTGCTCCCACCGCTCGCCCATCGCCGTGGCATCTGGCCAATGCCGCCGGGCAGCAGCGGTGGGTCACTCCCTGTGCAGCAGCGGGGGCAGCTCTGCGATCCAGAGTCTCGTGGTATTTCCTTTCTCAACGGACCATTCCCAACTGGCCCCTTTGTTAAATGGGTTGTTTGCTTTGCTTTGCTTGCTTATTTCTAGGAGCAATTTCTATTTTAAGGATGTTAGCCTGTTATCTACAATATGAAAAGCAAATATTGTTCCCAGGTTGTATTTGTCTTTTGACTTTTTTATGTGGAATATTCTTTAATGTATTCACATTTATTTTTCTCTTATGGTGCTCTAGTTACAAAGGAATTCTTATATATTTTAAGATTTTTAAAGATTGATTATTCACATTTACATCTTTTAATTTAATGATATAACATTAGCAAAGGTAATTAATTTAGCTTTGAACCTGCATGTGTGTGTGTGATTTTGCTATGGAGAGAGATGCTCCAAAAAACTGGGAGGTCTGTTTTTATTTTTTTAATCCTCACCCAAGAAGGTGTTTTTATTAATTTTTTATTGATGAGAGAGGATCAATAATGAGAAAGAGAAACATCACCCCATTGTCTCTCTTATTATTTTTTTAAATATATTTTATTGATTTTACACAGAGAGGAATTGAGAGGGATAGAGAGTTGGAAACATCAATGAGAGAGAAACATCGACCAGCTGCCTCTTGCACATCCCCCACTGAGAATGTGCCGGCAACTAAGGTACATGCCCTTGACCGGAATCGAACCTGGGACTTTTCAGTCCACAGGCCGACGCTCTATCCACTGAGCCAAACCGGTTTCGGCCATTGTCTCTCTTATTCACCTCAACTGGGGATCGAACCCACAACCTTTTGGTGCATGGCTGAGGCTCCAACCGCTGGGGTAGTTTATCGCCAGGTCTCTACAGGCACAGACCAGTATGCATCTCAGAATGGACATTCACTGATATCTCTCTCTTTCGGTTTTCAACTAAGATGTTATTTGCCCTCCAGTTGTGTGTGACCCAGTGCACAGATCCTTTTCTAAATTCCTGTTTCCGAGCACGGAGAACTCAGGTCTGAGCACCTGGGTGGGGCCTGAAGACAGAGACATACTCTACAGCAGTGCCGCTGAGAGTGGGCTCCATGGACAGAGAGCAGTCGTGAGAAGTAAAAATGGAGAAATGAGTGCAAAAATTAAAACTTTTACATTAGAGCAATTTTATATTGCTGCACTATCAAGAATGTGTTCAGTTATTGGTTTATGAATAATTGGAAATGAAAGAAACCAATCAACAACAACAACAAAACTAAACAAGTTAAAACATGGCCACGTGCACACAGAGCTTGTCTAAGACATGTCTGACTCCCCGTGGCCCAGACATCCTCACAGGCTGGTTTCGTTGACGCAGAACAAAATGATCAGCTTCCAGGTTGCTTAGCTTGGCACCTCACTGGATTTATCAGTTATTACAGCCGCCAAAGCTTTCATTCCTTGGGTTGAAAAAAATTATAATATGGATTAGTATATTTGCTAAACCAAGAAGAGAACTGCATAAAATGAATTTGAAAGCTATATCACTACATAAATTTGACTGGTTTATCTTTCCAATTTATTGCAAGTAGTACATTCCTATTATGAGAAAAATATAACGTCATAAAGTGTACTCATTTATTCCTCACATCTTGATGCCTGTTTCACTCACTGACACGATGACTCTGCTAATGGAAGCACTAGCTCTCATCCTAATACACAGTTCAAGACAGGCTTACAGAACAAACCAGGAACCATTTACTCACATATTAACAACTGGCTGTATTTTACTGACTTGTAACCTACCTTGGATAAGCATGATAATTTTGCAACTTTGATGAAAATGCTCTGTCACTCACATGCATGTCATTCTGAAGAGCAATCGCTTTGAAACACACCCACGGTGGGCTCTGACTCAAACTCAGGACAAGAGTCTGCGGGCAGGACTGAAGCAGTTTTTGCCAGAAACTGTTCTTTGTGAACCTGGATGCTGTGAGGAATGGGGCCAGGCTGTTGAGCATAGATGATGTGGAGCCACAGATATGTGGGCTCAATGGTTTCGTCTATTAATTTTAATAAAGAAGCTAATATTGTTTAGTCTTCAACTCAGAAGCAAATTCACCAATCCCAACCCTGGACCCGAGCATACATCTGACTCCTCCATCAGCTAACCAGTTGCCCTCTCCTGGCCCCTCCCATGCGAGTTATTTAGAACACATGTCCTTTCAGAACACTTGTCCATGGGGACTCCGCATTTTCTGACCAGATTATTTTTTGTTTTGTTTGTGTTCCACTTTGTTGTGTCTGCCGATGTGTTATTTGTAAACTTTTCAAGTTGTTGCATTTGTGTGCGAACTCGTCTCTGACAGAATGGATAAAGGTAGAAGAAAGACATGTAAATAAATTGTTAGAAAGGCAGTTAGTAGAAAGGTCTTAGTTTTTAGGTAACGCATTCCATTTGAATGTGTCTCTGGTCATCTGCACACACAGCGCTGCTTCAATGTCGGGGATAAGAGAGCAGCAGATGTGTCCATGCAAACCTTCCCACCGACGGAGTTTCCGCATTGGCGGGGCATTCTGTAACGTTTCACCGTGCCAGCATGATTCCCACAGCTTCAGTTCGCTCAGCTATTTCCTCCCACTCTCCAGTGCAAACACTCCACATTGTATTTTTAACTTAAGTTTTATTTTCAATCACAGTTTACATTCACATTGGTTTGTATTGGTTTCATGAGCACAGCAACGTGGTTAGACAATCCTGTGCTTTGCGAGGTGACCCCCGGCATTTCTGGCACCACCTGGCACACCCCTACTGCATACAGCATCACTGACTCCGTCCCCAGCTGTGCTTTACCCCTCAGGACTATTTTGTAACAACCGATTTATCGCCACGTCCCAGGGAGGTATGAAGATGTACATGGGATGGTTATAGAATTGAATGCTTGAAGTGGAATAAGCCGAGGTGACATTTACTTTCTAACCCTGGGCCCAGCACATACTAGAATTTGGGCTACTTGCTCCTCTGTTATCTTTAAACCCTGTTATTTCTCTGACTGTGACATGCATTTCTCTCTGTCCCTCTGTCATGTCAAACAGTGAGTCTCAATGCATATGCTTAAAAGTAAAAACACTTGCTAATTGATCGATCGATTATCATATGAGCTTTGAGGATGCTATTTGTTTTTTAATGATAATTGGATATAATCATTGTTTATTGACATTTAAAAATTCAGAGGTAGCCAAAACGGGTTTGGCTCAGTGGATAGAGCGTCGGCCTGTGGACTGAAAGGTCCTGGGTTCAATTCTGGTCAAGGGCATGTACCTTGGTTGTGGGCACATCTCCAGTAGGGGGTGTGTAAGAGACAGCTGATCAATGATTCTCTCATTGATGTTTCTAACTCTCTATCCTACTCTCTTCCTCGCTGTAAAAAAATCAATAAATATATTTTTAAAAATTTTAGAGATAAAAAATCCTTTCTAATAAAAGAGTAATATACAGCCGAAACCGGTTTGGCTCAGTGGTAGAGCGTCAGTCTGCGGACTGAAGGGTCCCAGGTTCGATTCTGGTCAAGGGCATGTACATTGGTTGCGGGCACATCCCCGGTAATAAAATAGATAGATAGATAGATAGATAGATAGATATAGATATAGATAGATAGATATAGATATAGATATAGATATAGATATAGATATAGATATAGATATAGATATAGATATAGATATTTTACAGAGAGGAAGAGAGAGAGATAGAGAGCTAGAAATGTTGATGAGAGAGAAACATCTACCAGCTGCCTCTTGCACACCCCCTACTGGGGATGTGCCCACAACCAATGTACATGCCCTTGACCGGAATCGAACCAGGGACCTTTCAGTCTGCAGACCGACGCTCTACCACTGAGCCAAACCGGTTTCGGCCTAAAATATATATTTTTAAAAAGAGTAATATACAAAGTGACCATCACTCCAACACACAAGATGGCTGCCCCCATGTGGACACAAGATGGCCAGCAGGGGAAGGCAGTTGTGGGAGATCAGGCTAGCAGAGGAGGGCAGTTGGAAGGACCAGGCCTTCAGGGGCAGACAGTTAGGGGTGACAATGCCTGCAGGGGAGGGTAGTTAGGGGCAATCGGGCCAGCAGCAGAGCAGTTAAGCATTTATCAGGCTGGCAACGGAGTGGTTAATGGGTGATCAGGCTGGCAGGCAAGTGAGTGGCTGGGAGCCAGCAGTCCTTGATTGTGAGAGGGATGTCTGACTTCCCATTAAGGCACGATCCCAGTGGAACATCCCTCAAGTGGTCCCAGATTGGAGAGGGTGCAGGCTGGGCTGAGGGACACATCCCCCTCACCCCCTGTGCATGAATTTCATGCACTAAGCCTCTAGTAATGCATAAAAAAGAATAATAAAACCGAAGACTATGTAGGGACCTTACAGGTGACCCAAACAGTCTTGTTTTTCAATTTGTTTTCTATCAAAAATATTTTCTTTATTTTTTTAACAGCTTCATTGAGGCATAATTAACAAAGACCTGTGCATATTTAATATTTACAATTTGATGTGTGTGGACACAAGAATGGCATATTTAACTTTTCTTTTTCAATAATTCCATGCTCGTTTTTCATGACTTTCATTCCAATTTTAACTTAAACTTTTATTCATGCACTAATTAAAGGAACTAACCTTGCCTCCTAGATGGGAAGACATATGACGCCTTTGTGTCCTACCTGAAGGGGGGCCGGCCGGAGGACGGGGAGGAGCACGCCTTCGCGGTAGAGGTGCTGCCCCGGGCGCTGGAGGGGCACTTCGGGTACAAGTTGTGCATATTCGAGAGGGATGTGGCGCCCGGAGGAGGTGAGAGAGGGCCTGCAGGTTGGAAACTCGTGGAGACACTTTCTCTTTATAGGATGATAGCTTAGGCCAGTGTTTCCCAAACTTTTGACATATGTGTACCCCTTCTATAATTTTCGTAACGCTGAGTACCCCTCTTCAAAAAAAAGTGGATGTATTTTAATAACAATCAAAATATGTTTCTTTTTTCTTTTTTGGCATACACACAAAATAATAATAAACAAAAATAAAATTATTCATAATAAAATATAAATAAAAGTTATATTATAAATAACATTTATTTGCACACTGGACCATCTCACACCTCACTTGACTTGACTCTTGAGAACGTAGAATTCGGCGCAGCTAATCACGGTGCAGTGCATATCCCCCACCAAACTCTTCCCATACCCCTGGAGGTACCCATACCACACTTTGGGAAACACTGGCTAAGGTGAACCCTGTTTTACTTAAAAATGAGCAATCTTCCCAGGTCCTCTTGCCAGAAATAACCGGCAAAGTCAGCATGGTGAGCAGTGAGGGAGGCCGGCTGGCTGCTCCCGTGGGGACCTGCGCTCGTGCAGTGGGTGGGGGCGGGGCAGCATCTTTAGAAGCCACCGAGCGGGCACCCACAGGAGGTGGTCTCGCAGCCACTGAGAAGGCCTCCTCTGAGAACTCCTGGTTCAGCAGATGGAGCGATCGATCGTGTGCTCCTGTGAGCACAGACCCAGCGGTGCTCGCCCTCCACCGCACTGACTGCGCAGAGAGCTTCGGTGGGAATAGGGACCTTGGAAAAATAGATAAAAGGAGATTGGTGGTTCACGTCATGTTTGAGTATAAAGTGCAGTTTTAAATTTATATGTGAATACAAATGGCCATCACGCATGTCTTAAAGCAAAACACAGTGAGAATCAAAGATCCTGAGAAGCAGCTCCGTGTTTTCTCTTAAGTCTGTAGAGCAAGAGTTTGAAGCGGGTACTGTGGGTGCCATGGGTGCTGTGGGTGCTGTGGGTGCTGTGGGTGTTGCTGTATTGCCAACAATGAAACACAGGTTACCATCCCTCCTCATCTCTCCAACTCTGGGCACCGTCCGTGCACGGGGTCTGAACTGGGCGTTGCAGACGTGCCAATAAGTGAGAACCAGGGTGCCGTCCTCTCCCTCCTCTCTCAGGAAGAGAAGATGTGCTGCCACTAAGTACACGACTCCCAAAGGAACGGCAGCCTCCGCCGCAGGCACAGGGACACTGTGTCGTGTGCGTGAACGCGTCCTAGAACGTGGCGAGCATCACGGCTGGCCTTCACATCCTTTTATTATTCATCACTGGTTTCTAGCAGCCATTTAAAAAATTTGATTTTTTTCTTAGTTCCTAAATACTGTGAAAATGAAGAAGATGTGTCCTCTGCGGTGATGAGCTTCCGTTACAGCCTCTGTCTGGAAAGAGATGGAGGCTTAGAGCAGAGGGCAATCTCCCAGCCAGGCCAGTGCCTTTTCAGAGCCCACAGCAGAGTGAGCTGTGACAAAAGCTGTATGACCTGCAAAGCCTGACATATTTACTATCAGGCCCCGAACAGAAAAAGGTTGTTAGCCTCTGGTCTAAAATAATGGCAGGTTTTGGTTTTATTTTTAAATCCTAATGTCAGCGTGCTCCTCCAGGTGTGTGGGAAGGAAGACAGTGTCAGTCAGAAACCAGAACTCCAGACGGAGCAGGGGGTTCAGATTCTGTCTCTGCCGTTTACTACCTGTGTGACTCTGGGCCAGTTACTCAACCTCTCTGTGCTTCAGCTTCTTCATCTGTAAAAGGGGGTGCCCTTTCTTTAGGGGTCATGGTGATTAGATGAGTTAATATACATAAGACAGGTAGTAAAGGGTGTGACACAGAGGAAGTGATAAGAAAGTACTCATTATTATTGTTACCTTGATAATTGCTTTTAATAGGCATATAAAACTGAGAATACATGGTTTGTCTTAAGGAAAAACTTATTTGTGAACTTCAGACTTAAATACTACAAAGTTAGACTGTGCGGAATGATTTTTTGCTTCATGCTCACCCTTTCAGTTCTCTTAAATTAATATTCCATGCCCTGCATTTTCAGCTGTTGTTGATGAAATCCACTCGCTGATAGAGCAAAGCCGAAGACTAATCATTGTCCTAAGTACCAGTTACATGTTTAACGAAGTGAGGTATGAACTTGAAAGTGGACTCCATGAAGCACTGGTGGAAAGGAAAATTAAAATCATCCTAATTGAATTTGCACCCGTGAGTGACTTCACATTCTTGCCCCAATCACTAGAGCTTTTGAAATCTCACAGGGTTCTGAAGTGGAAGGCCGACAGGTCTCTCTCATATAACTCAAGGTTCTGGAAAAACCTTCTTTACCTGATGCCTGCGAAAACGGCCCCGCCTCAGAGAGGTGAATGCGAAGCCGAGCCGGTGCTTGCCGGGGCCTGCCCTTAGGGAAGTGGTGAGGGCAAGCTGCCAGCTCTGGCGATGAGGAAGGAGCCAGCTCCATCCACGGCGTGGTGCCTCCATTTCACTCCACGGAAATCCTGCTCCCAGTTCCACCAGGACGCCTCGCCAGGCTGGGCTGCCTGGAGGAGGCCCCAGCGAGCTGCGCATGTCCCAGAAGACTCTGGACGCTACAGAAGTGGCTCTCCCGTCTCCTCCTATTCCACAACTGGGTATGCAACATGCTGTCTTTCACCATGAAGTACCCAGTTCCACCAGGAAGCTTCACCGGGCTGGGATGCAACATGCTGCGTGCCTTACCAAAAGGCACATCTGTAAGCGTTTTGAATGCAACCCATTGAACTAACGGATTTTAAGTTTATGAACAACGGGCAATTCTACGAGCCAATAAGGGACATCGTGACAGGCACAGTGCCACACTGTCACTCTTGCATATAAGACACCACCTCCAACACCGGACAGTGCTGGGGTGCTGGCTGCGGGCAGGGCACGGGGAGCTGCGTGGCAGGGGCAGGCTCTGGGTGTCTCTCTGTGGCTGGCCACAGCTGCAGGCCAGGGCTGCTGGAGCTGCCACAGCTCTGTGCTGGGCTGGTTTGTAGAAACTTCTCAAAAGCAACCCCAAACAACTACCTTTGAGGATAAACATGGGTTTTAATTAAAATTAAAGTTCTCCAGATCTTTCCAAATTGGTCAAGCACATTTGTTGATTCTACAGAAATATTTACAAACAGTATGGGTACCAGACCATATCAGCCGCTAGGCAATAAAAAAGGATGGTTACTTACTCAATTTGTTAGAAGGTTACATGTTACATGTTACATGTTACATGTTACATGTTACATGCCTGTGATGGGGGCAACATGGCTGGTGGTTTGGTATGAGCTGCGCAGCCAGGATGCGTGAGCCCAAGTCCTGGCTTTGCTGCTTGCTTCTATGAACCCTGGACCCTTTCCTGGCCGATCTGTGCCTCAGTTTCCTCAGGTGTAAAATTATAACTATACCCACTTCAGGGGCACCACATGAATAAAGTCACTACAATAGTTCTCGGCCAGATTTAACATTCTGTTAGTGTTGTTATTACTATTACTATTATTATTATTTATTATTTAGATCAATTGTTTAATTGAAACTCCAGGATATGTTTTTATTTTCTTTTACATATATATATATATATATATATATATTTTTTTTTTTTATTGATATTTTACAGAGAGGAAGGGAGAGAGATAGAGAGCTAGAAACGCCGATGAGAGAGAAACATCGACCAGCTGCCTCTTGCACACCCCCCACCGGGGATGTGCCCACAACCAATGTACATGCCCTTGACCGGAATCGAACCCGGGACCCTTCAGTCTGCAGACCGATGCTCTACTGCTGAGCCAAACCGTTTTTCGGCTGTTTTTATTGATTTTCTTAGAGAGGGAGGAAAGAAGAGAGAGAAACACTGATGTGAGAAACACCAGTTGGCTGCCTCCTGTACATGCTCTGACAGGAATCGAACCCGCAGCCTGCGCTGGACAGGATGGCACTCCCCATAAGCCACCCAGTCAGGCTAGATCCGTGTTTCAGCTGCGGGTGCCCCGGGAGCCGAGCGCGGAGGGGGAAGAGCCTGGAGCAGGCAGTCACCCTGTGTGACAGCTGTGCACAGAGGGCGTGTGCCGGAGCACCCGGAAGCCAAAGGTCGCTCTTCACTGCACGTGTGCAAGTTGTGACATTGTAAGACATGCCTGTGTCCCTAAGGCCCTGAGCAGGGCCTTCTTGGTGCCTCACAGTCAGTCTGTGCGGGAGGCCCAGAGTGAGGGACAGACAGCCTTAGAGAAGGACTGGTGGGGGGAGCGTGGCGGCAGCGCAGTGGGCAGACAGCCAGCTACTGGAGGTCAGGGGAGGCATCCCCGGGTGTCCAGCGTCAGGAAGGCCTGACCACCCAGAGCTCACGGTGCGGAGTGCGAGCCGCACAGGCACAGAAAGCTCAGAACTGTGTTACAAGTTCTAGATGTGAACACACACGGTCAGGAGAAACCTCCTTGCTGTCATCATTGTCTAATGCATAGGACACTGAGGCTGGGATCCTAGTCACAGCAGCTCTCTTTCAAGTTGCTGTGGCTGTGGTGGCAGAGCCAGCCACCCCAGGTGTAATTGCAGCAGTAACAGAGGCTATCCAGCTATGTGAGCCCAGTTGCCCAGCCCCTAAATGTCCTGTGCGATCTAACCATCCCTCACTCACACACACAGACACCCCACACATTCACACTCTCCCATTTTGCTCCATCCCTCATTCACACTCACTCCCTCACTGCCATCCTGCCAGCCACCATCTTAAAAAAATTAATTCATAAATTTTAAATTTTGTGCTGTTATGAGTAGTGTGGTGAAATTTTGTGCCTTCCCACTTTGTTCTGCTGGGCATGTGAGTCATCCCTTTGTCCAGTGTATCCACAATGTATACACAGACTACCTGTCCATTGTCTCACAGTATCTATCTGATTATAACAGAGAGAGAGAGACCACATTCACATAACTTTTATAATAACATGTTATTTTATTTTATTCCATGTGCATAAGGTGAGATTGTTATATGTCAATTCTCTTTCTTCCATGTTCTTTCTCAGATTCAACTGATAAGTCCTACCTGGTCCTATGTTCTCTATGATAGCTTTGTGACTACCTTACCTATATCCCTTACTATTTCTTATAAAGACAGGTGGGTAGCTGCTTTGTAGAGAACTCATAAAAGTTGTTTCCTGCTTGCTGTAGTTTTTTCCAGTCTTCATCTGAGAATGAGATTGAAGGAGGAGATTTTAGGTAAAAAGGAAATACTAATAAATTTTTTTCTAGAAGAATGGGAGACTGAATGGACTAGAGAAATATAGTACACTTGTCAAGAATCATTAAACTCTCCTTTAATTGAGAGTGAGGCTAATCAGCACATCACTATTTTGTCAGTGATGTCGAGCTGTGTATGCACAACTAGGGAATAGAGTTCGTATTTTTCAAGCTAGTACAACAAAGAGATTGGCAAGTACTAAAGTCATATGCAAGAGAGTGATAATAATGAATAATAATAAAATTTAAGAGAGAAAATGCAAGTGTAGAGGGGAATCATTTAAAATTTGATAGGATCAATATGAACTTCTGTAACCAAATAATGGTCACAGTTGAATTAAAATTACTTTATTTTAGGTAGTAAGCTGATAAGAGGCAAGTATCAGGGAGAGGAACACTTGAAATGGAGGTTATAGAAGCTTGGCAATTATTAATGATGAGTCTATGCTGTCACCATAGGAACAAATGCCTGAGGTCGGGGTGGAGAACAAGACATTTTGAAGAGGAAAATTGGATGCTCCATGGATTTGTGTAAATATGAACATTAGTAAGAATAAGAACAAGAAGACCTCTGAGGAGAGTAGGGTGCTAATGTCTTCGGGGAATAAAGTGACCCAGAATTTGTGATAGCCTCAGCAAGGCGGGTTATGGGTGATAAAGGCCATCCTATTCAAAGTTGGGGATTTTTAGGGTGGAGGGAGGTAAAATGTCTGAGAAATCAGTGGTTTGAAGGGTCTGAGAGAAGAAACAAGCATCACTTAAAAAGAACCTGTTGTGGGAGAATCCAACAGCAACTGATGGGGGAAGGTATGTAAATGAATGTCTATGGAAGAGACTGAAGATATTACTGATGACCAATTTAACCATCTACCCTGGAGTTTAGAGACAAAAATTAATGAAAATTTGTGAATTACTCCCAGAGTCAGTCCCAAGGCCACACAGGAGCCCCTCCCATGATCTGCTGGGCATACCTTGCTGGCATTTACCACACAAGAAAGGATCTTCATGTGTCCAGCCCCTCTCTCTCCAACTAAACTGTCTTTCCCCATGGGATGTACTGTCACATTTCTTGAATCCAATGACAATCAATCACAACACCTGTAGTGCTCTATCCAGTTACAGAGAAATAACTGAAGGGCAATGTACAATGACAGTTACTAGATGTTGCATATAATAGATGTTTAGCAAATGTTTGTTAGATTGGAGTTATTATTGTAATTATTTATCTGAAATTACTTATCTAGCCCCCAAATATGACCTTTGAGGAAAGATATTGTATTTTATTTACCCTCTATCACTTTTTTCAGATATAATAATAGACACACATAAAATGACTAGACATGAATTTACAGAATGATCTCTTTTTTAAAAGTCATCACCAGAGGATATGTTTATTTGTTTTTTAATTTATCTTTATTGTTGAAAGTATTACAGCTGTGCCTCCTTCCCCCCCACATTGAAAGACAATATCACATGATTCACTCATCTGTAGAATCTAATGAACAAGATAAAATGACAAATAAGATAGGTCCAGAGACAAAGCATCTCCTGCCCCTCTCCCGGCCTTTGCTGCACTATTGTCCATGTCCATGGGTTGTGCATATCTCTATATATAAAAGGTTAATATGCTAAGTGTCCAACCATCTGGATAATGATGTCATGTAGCAACACCAAGCTTCCTCTCCCTAGTGAGCAGCCTCCTTGGAGTTTCTTCAGCCCAGGAAATTGACTAATTTTATAGCCAGGTGGAAACATTTCACACTTTAACCAAATGTCTGTGAAGCATTTTCTCATTTGACCTTCACAGAAGAAATGGAGTAGGTAGAGAGGAGACTTGGTAGAATCCTAGTTTCTTTTCATTAGTCAGAAAATGGAGATTTAGAAAGCTTAGAAACTTGACCCAACTGAAAAGAAGTAAGAAATGGTGGACTTTGAAAATGACTTCTGGTTCTCACTGTGCAGGATATAGTCAAACACTGCTACAGTTAAATATTTTACCCTTTGTTCTCCCTGTGTGATCTACAATAAAAATTTGCTTCATATTGATATTTACTGCTGTGTTGCTCACAATTGCCTGAAAGAGAAGTTGGGGTGCTTCACTGTGCTGGGAAAAGTTTAGCTAAATCAGAAAGCAGATCTAATTAAGCAAATTTATTCTATATATTTTTATTATTGGCCCAGTGCACGGAGTTTGTGCATGAGGGGAGAGTGTCCCTCAGCCTGGCCTGCACCCTCTCTAATCTGGGACCCCTTGAGGGATGTCCGACTGCTGGAGGATGTTCTTGTGTGGGTCCTTTTGAGCCCCGACCTCCCAGCATCCTCGGCCAGTATGTCAGGCATGCTGGTCATTCTCAGGGGGCCATAGCCACAGGCTGTGCAGGCCCCGGGCTGCTGTCTTGTTAATCACTCAGTGTGGGCGGCTCTGCACACACTGGCTGGCCTCTCCTGTGGGCACACAGCAGCTGGGAAAAGCAGGAGTGAGAGGCCCTCTATACACTGGTGCTCCCAAGAGCTCCCACTCCTGGCAGATGAGCATGTGGCCCTCCCAGGTGGGAAGAGAAGCCGGGTGCCATGAAAGGTAGGGTTCTCCCCAAAAGGCGACCGTGAGGCAGGAGTATTACGGGATTTCCCCTATGTGCGTGGTTTTGAACTGATTCACCGGGACCTCTTTAACAGCATGAGACTCAGAGGAGGGCTATGCCGTAGACCCCGCTCTCTGAACATGATCCTCTGGCAGCACTGCGGCTGCACTTGGGGCTCCATGATTCATCCCATCCTTGGCCCGCCAAGGGCTGTGAGGTGCCAGGTGCCCTGCAGGGCTGCTCCTCCTGTCCGTGCCCAGGTTGGTCAGAAGGCCCTCCCTCCACAACTGGGCATGGAACACTTGCCCCACTGCCGCAGCAATGAAGCAAGCATTGTGCCAGGCACTCACGATGCCTGCTCTCATGGCCGCCCTGCAGGACTGGGAGACTCTGGCAGGGCTGAGAGGACTGGGCACCACCATCTTGTGGCTATGGGATCTACCATCTTTGTGATAGAGTGATGGTTAATTTGCATATTACCCTTTTATTAGATAGGAAAAGGCTAAGTTGACACATGCATGAATGATACATATAGAGTTCTTGCTGGTGCCAATCACACATATGTGTTTCCATCTATCATTGTTGATTGTGAATTTTGTTGATCCTTCTATTACAAAGAAGGGAAAATAGTGATATTAAAATATTTATTCTTTCTAATTTCCTTTCAATGTGCTCAAATTCGTGTACCAGGCCACTAGTATGCTTATAAACTCTTTGGTTAATCCCTCTCCCACCTCTTCCCTCTGAGATTGTCAGTCTGTTCCGTGCTTCTATGTTTCTGAACTCATTGTATTTGTCTGGCTGTTTTCTTCATTAGGTCCCACATTTGAGTGAGATCATGCAATCCTTGTCTTTCTCTGACTGGCTCATTTCACTTAGCATGATCCTGTCCAGGTTCCTCCATGCTGTCTCAAAGGATAAGAAATTCTTTTTTATAGCCACATAGTATTCCATGGTGTAAATGTACCACAGCTCCTTTATACACTCATCTACTGATGGGCACTTGGGCTGTTTCTAGATCTTACAAATAGCTACTGTAAATTGTGCTGCCCTGAACATAAGGGTGAATACATTCTTTCTGATTGGTATTTTGAGTTTCTTAGGATATATTCCTAGAAGTAGGATCGCTGGGTCAAATGGGAGTTCCATATTTAATTTTTTGAAGGAACTCCACACTGTTCTCCACAGTGGCTGCACCAGTCTGCATTCCCACCAGCAGTGCACAAGGGTTCCCTTTCATTTGTTGTTTGCTGGCAGTGAGGTAGTACCTCATTAGTTGTATGCTCAGTTGGTTGGAGCATTGTCCTGTACACTAAAAGGCTGAGGGTTTGATCCTTGGTTGGAGCACATACCAGAGGCAACCAATCAGCGTGCTCCAACCAATCTTTCACATCAAGTCTCTCTCCCTTTCCTTCTCACTTTCCCTCTCTCTCTCTCTCTGCCTCTCCCTCGCTCTTGCCCTCTCCATATTCCTCTCCCTCTCTTCATGTTTTTACAATTGTTTTTTTTTTTTATAGCTACCTTGGGCTTGCTTACAGAATATTTGACTTCTGAGAGAAAGAAAATGAAAGCAGAAGATTTTTTGGAAACTAGGTCCAGAGCAGGCGCAGTGTCATGGTCTCTGCATTCTATGGGTTAGAGCAAGTCACAAGCTGCCTAGATTCGGAGACGGGAGAAAAGCCCGCACGCCAAGGCACAGGGGGCAGCTTTTGGAGACTATGTCCACAGAGCCCGCCCAGGGCACTCCATCTCCTGCAAACCCTACTCCCTCCACGTTCAGTCCAGTGAACAAACGTCCTTCAGAAGCACCTTTCTACATACCTTACACTCAGCCTCCAGGTCTGCATCAGAGCTTCTGGAGCTTCAGGAAGATAGCCCAGGCCCATTCCACTGCAGGCCAGTTCAATTCAACACTCACTGGGACCTACCAAGGACCCCTATGTCATCAGCCCTTCACTCCCATCCTACCCGACTTCTCCTCAGCCCCAGGGCATCTCCGTGCTGCTGCCAGGACACGGGCTGAGCCTCCCATGTGGAATGTCCTTTCCCTGGCTCCCCAGCCTCCCTTGGCACAGCCAGGAAAGACAGACGTGTGTTCTCCAGGAATCTGCAGGAACATGAGGAGCACAGAAGTGCTTTGAGTTCGCTTCTATAGTTGCTATCACTGCCTTTACCCCAAAGAGAACCTGATCTCCCGCTGTCCCTGAGGCTCCCCTCCGGCCATGTGCAGAAGTGGCCCAGAATGGCAGGGGTTCCACAAAGCGGCCTCATCTTTATTAGAACATGAGAGGAGGGTGTTTCCTCGGCTCACCCCCGTGCTGCCTAGATAAAGCTTTTTCTGGCCAGTGTGGTACCTGAGTGTTGAAAGGTCTTTCTTAAAGGACTTTAGTTGTCCTATCAAAGAACCATGGTGTTCTTAATTATGTTATATTTTGAAGCTTTCTCTTAATAAACATGTACACCACAAAACGTTGGTGAGTTCAGATTATTTCCTAATCACAAGAAAAACTGAGTGCTTATCTTCAAGGTTACACTTAGGAGGTTAGTTGTAAAAGACCAAAAGCAACAAACAAACAAACACCCACAGTTGAGAAGTTGAGTGCTAAGAGTCTTCACAGGAAATTCCTGTAAAGGAAATAGGCTTACTCAGTTTTCAACTGAGCCCAACCGCAAACCTCAGCTAGTTGAGAGGTAGTCACAGAGTCTTAGATGCTTCCCCTCAGGGCATTTCCTGGGACTGGTAGAGGGAGTTATTTGATTTTCCTCTGTGTGACCATGGATTTGACAATGTCAGGGGTCCCTTACAAAATAATAAAAAGTGTCTCTTTTCCCAAGGTTTTTTTTTTTTTTTTTTTTTTTTTTCCAAACTTGTAAGAGTTAACTTTTGTTGAGTCTTCTCCAGTCACCTGTCTGACTAGGAAGAGAGACAGGAGGATTACCTGAAGACGGGTATTCTCACATGTTCTTCAGCGAGAACAGCCGACAGGCATTGACGTGACATGAAGTTTCTTCCTCTTTTTTCTTCTTCAGAACAGGAAATAAAGGTAAGGCAATAGTACACTTTTTCACTAGATTTCCTAACCAGAAAATGTAAACTGCAGAAAGCGCTTAAAGATGTTTCAAAATGAATTGTTAACACAATTCCTTCTCACAAAATGTTTTGTAATAATATGTGTGCTATCTGACTGGCAAAATTTATATTTCTACATGTCTGGAGTTCTCAGTTTATAAAAACTGGTGGTTCTAACATAAAGCTATTCATAGGCTTTGAAAATTTTCTGGATAAGAACTCAAGATGTTTGCCAAATTTGACACCTGACTTCTCCAGCATTTTCTTCTCTTTTGTTTTTTCCCATCCAAAGCTCTGGCCAGTGAAATTCTTAGTTCGCTATCAACCAAATATCACTGAAGTTGTAGCCTTGGCCCATGGAAGGCAATGATCCTCAACCTCTGACAGAAGACATGCAGCTCATATAGAACCGGGAAAATGCTTTGAGGAAGAGACCCTTCGGACTCTGGGAGTCCCCTGATGGTCTCTCATCTCCTTCTGTGAGGCAGCAGCATGTGGTAGCGGGACAGAGTCTCTACATCTGTACATAAACTCCCCTCACTCACCCACTGCTAGTGAGGACCACTATCTCAAGCATGGTGAATTTTGTCTATCAATAAAACAGAAGGACAGTAGCTCCCACCCAGCGAGTACACGAGAGAGCCTGGGTCACTGAGACAAAGGAATGTCACCTGAGTGACGTGAGTGTGACTGGCTGGCAGGCTAGTGGGTGGGAGGGGGGGTCATCATGCAGGCGGGCAGGGAGGGCTATCTGAGGAAGAAGTCCCGGTCAGACATGAGAGCCAAATGAGGTCATGCAGGCCTTCCCGCGGTGCTGGGGGCTGGGTTCTTCACCTCGCACGCAGGCAGAGGGCCGTGCAGTCAGCCTAGGAGAATGCCGCCAGAGGCCGGCAAAGGTAGATTATCTGCTCAGGGCTTTGTGGCCAAAGGAAAGGAAGATTCGGGGGCAGGCCACGTCCTGAAAGGCGGCAGCTTAGCCTGCCCTTTCCTTGACCACAGTCCTTATGAGAAAGAGCAGCCCACGGGGACAGAGAGCACAGCGTCCTGGCCCTCTCCCTGCCCTCCACACTCAGGGACCCCTGGGCACCCCACTGCCACAGCTCACAGGCAGGCGTGGCGACCAGCCGTGCCTCTGTCTCTGCCTGGCATGCTGGGCCGGGAGCCGTGCCCGCTGCGTGGCTCTGCCCTCCTCCTGTCCAAGATCATGTCTCTGCCGTTTCAGGCTGCCTCTCTTCCCACCTCCTCAGAGGAATCGGTCCATGAGTCTCACTCTCACTTCCATTCGCCTGCTGCCTGCCTCCTCACTCCCCACATGGGAGAACCCTGCCACAGCCCCTCCCAGCAGCACAGAGCCTGTCTTCCCGCTGAGTGGCTGTGGGGGACGGAGCTCGTCCGCACGCCCACGTTGTCCCCCTGCTCCCTGCACTGCACAGCTCTGGCATCTCCCTCCCTGTGCACTCCTCTGAGCCTTGGTGGCCAAACATACTGGACGCTGGCAGCGCTTTGGTGTCTGATTCCTCCTTAGCAGCTGCCATTGGCATCGAGTCTTCCCTTCGAGTTTTCTCTGTGCTCAGTGTCAGGTGGTCCCTGTGCTGCTTTTTATCTTCTTCCTTTTGGGCCATGTTCTGTTTACCTTTTCCCGGTCCTGACCCCCCTTCCAAGCCAGTGCTCCTCGGGCAGCCCATCTCTTCTCCCGGGCAGCTTCCAGACCTCTCTGGCGTGAGCCCTTCCCCCATGCTGTTGCCCAGACTCCTCTGCTCCAACCGGATCCCCAAGGACACCTCAAGCTCATTGTTTCTGCTAGAGAAACATTAATTATTGATAACTAATCTATAAATATAAAAGTTATCCCCTCCTCCTGCATCCAAAGATGTTGGAGACAGGTGTGTGTGTGTGTGTGTGTGTGTGTGTGTGTTGGAAACTGGTTGAAAATGAAGACTTTTATAAGATGAGGAAAGGCAATGTTTCTTTATGAGAAAATATGGAGACACCTGGAAAGAAAGGTCCTGGGAAAGGCGGGGGCGGAGGGAGTGGCTGCAGGAAGGACCAGGGAGGGCAGGAAGGCGTGAGCAGAGAGCTGCCTGGCTGGTTGGAGGTGGTACACAGAGAGCTTGATGCTATGCGCCTCCTAAGAATCAAAGACGTGGGGGAGAAGGTTTTAGGGAACTCTCAGGCCATATGATAGTTAGTCTAGCTTATTATCCCCCCCCCTTCACTTCCCCCTCCATTTTCCCTTTCCTGTCACCACTGCATTTGTTTCTTTGTTTCATCTTCATGGAATTGTTTATTTGCATATTCATTTGACAAATACTCTCTCCTTGACCAAACTTTAGTCCGGCTCCTCTGAAGACCTCTCCTCAGGCCAGCGGGGCCCAGCCCTGCTTGTCTGGTCTGCCGGCCAGGGCTAGAAAGGAATTCTGTTACCTCATCCCCTGGCCTTCATACCTGATCAGCCACCTGATAGCAGGTCAGTTTCTACTCCCCGCCCTGTTTCTAAGCCCTTCCACTTCTCCTGAAGGAATCCTGTTAGGCAGCTTCCTAAGACTCCCCAGCCTGTCCTCTCTCCTCTTGGGGATTGTCCATCCCCGGATTGCCTCGCCCTGCTCCTGGGCTGGAGATCCCCGCCCCCCCCCCCCCACACACACACACACACTGGTTCTTATGCTCTGAGTTTAGCTGATCTCTCTCCCCAGGCCCTGATCTTGAACAAAGTCCTCCTTGATGTTCTAATGAGTGTCAAATAATGTTTTCTTTAACGTTGTTCTCCACAGTCAGGCCTTGAGAACAGGGCTGTACATTTCACTTGTCCCCTCCCCAGTTTGCCTGCAACAGGTGTTCTCGGAAAAGTGTTAGCCGAGGTCCGGGGTTAACATGTCTTATGTCTGTAAGCCCAAGAATAATGCACAGCTTTATTTCTATGTTAGTGACAACAGTCAGAACTCTCAGAGGCACGGGAAAACTGTTCTATAGGAAAATTTTATTTTTCCACTCAAAATAAAGTAAAAATCAAATATTACCCACTGCTATGACCTGAATGTCTGTGTTCCCCCAGCCTCCTAATTTATATGCTGAAATCCTAACCCTCAAAGATAATAATAATGCAAGGCGTTATCTTATCCTAGTGATGGTGTTGGCGGGGGCACAGGGGGCTGTTTAGAAAGTAAGGATGGAGCCTTCGTGAGTGGGTTTGTGTTCGTGTAATAGAGGCTCCAGAGCCTTCCACCGGGTGCGGTGATGGCGAGAAGGCGGCACCAGAGCAGGCACGCTGGCGCCGGTGCGGGCCCAGGCTCCAGGGCTGGGGAGGGCGTTCCCGCTTCGCCCCCTGCAGCGGCCGGGACGGACTGGGCCCTGGCCTCTCTTGTCGGTGACTTGAAAATCCCAACGGCCACCCTACCCGCAAGGGCCGGCCCCGGGGGCCCAGCCCGGTTCCCGTTCCCCTCAGGCTGGGTGCAATGCCGTCAGCAGCAGCCTTTCCTCTCACTGCGGCAGAGCCAGCTTCCTGCATTGCTGCCCTTCCCACAGCCAGCAGCCTGCAGCCCGGACCTCACCGCCCGCTCCCAGGCGGGGGGGCAGCGTCTCACTCGGTGAGCATTGTCTTTTCAGGAAGATTTTCTTTTAATTCTTTCCAAGCCACTCGTGGCGGTGGCACGGAGGTGCGGCGCGGAAAGAAGACCCCGTGTGGAGACGGGTCAGAAGGATGCAGGCTGCGCCCGGCGGGATGCCCGGCCCGCCATGCCCTCCCTCCCGAGGTGGGGGCGGCGCAGCCTGCAGCCCGCTGCCCGCACACGTGGCCCCGTGGCCGCTCCCGGGAAGGACCTGGCCTTTCGAAGCTTCCTGTGTGACTTGCATTTTGCTCACGGTTTCGATTTCTTATCTCCCCTCTCACAGCAATGAGGAGGCCTCCCGGGCGGACCCAGTCCCAGCGCACCCGGCCGCCACGGAGCTTCCTGGGGCAGCGGACCCCAGAGGACAATGTTCCGCTTGGGGTGGCTCTTCCTCTGGTGTGTCACAGGAGACAGGACTAAAGGGTTTAACATTTCAGGTAGGGCTCCACTTTTCATGTCAGCACTGAACTTTATGGTCCAATTTACGTGACAGATAATTTGATATATCAGCAGCATGACACACGGCACAGAACACACTCTTCTTACAAGCAAGGGCTTGTAAGAGGAGAAAGTACTGGGGTGAACAGCCTTCAGCTGATACCAAGTATTGATGGGAACCCCGTTACTCAGGTGGGTGTTGGGTGGGAACAGGCTTAGCCGTCTAACTGCTCATAATAAATTTAGATAATAATCAAATATTACCCCCTGCTATGCTGAAGATGTGGGCGCCCTAGGGGGGGGGGTTGTTAGCATGCAGACCCCCTGTCCCCGCACAGCGGGCCGTGGCGGGGAGCGACACGCACTGCTCTCTGTGGGTCTGGGTCAGTGCCGTCCTGACCGCCTTCTGTGGGGCTCTGTCCCTGCGGCTGCAGGTTGCCCCACCAGACGCTTTCTGTGGCTGTACTCTGCGAACAGCGCCGAAGAGTTTGCCTTGTTTTGTAACTTCACGGAGACGGAGAGATCCGGCTTCCACCCCAGAGAGCCTCTGCCCCCCGCCCGGGGCCCGGGGCGCCGGCCCTGCCCGCAGCCCGGCCGGTCCGAGGCCCAGTGGTTCCTCCAAGCCCGGGAAGGAGGCGCGTTACAGGAAATCACCGGAGAGCAGTCCCACCTCCTCCTGGACAGGGCGACCCTGCGTTTCCTGCGCGCGGAGAGGAGCCATGAGGGGTCCTACGTCTGCAGGCCCAGGACCAGGTACGTCCTCAGCATTCTTATCCGAAGGCAGGCCGGCCCTCTGTCTGGGTCTCACTGTGTCCTGGCGCTGCCCCCAGGAGCCCCGGCGCCGAGGCCTGCTGCGCCCGGATGGTCCTGAAGCTGCGGCCCCAGGCCCACCCGCCCTGCCCGCGCCCCGCGCCCCGCACGCGCCACCTCCGCCTGGGCAGCACGGACGCCATCCACTGCCCCGGCCTCGGCTGCCAGGGGGCCCCGAGCCCAGAGCTGACCTGGTACCAGGTAAGAGTGGCTTCTCCCACCCGCACAGGATGTGTTCATGCAGGTCCGTCCGTGCCAGAACCCTGGTGTGAGGGTGTCCGGCCGGAGCTGCCCAAGGCCGGCCTGGTGCCTACAAGAAAGACGACTTTGTAAGATGGCCTTCGCCGGCGGCCACGGGACGCTGTGCCAGCGCCTTCCGTGGTGCCGGAGACTCCTCGGGTCAGGCCTATGCGGAGCAGGCACTCCCCGCCGGCCCCGCCGCCAGCCGGTGAGGGTGCCGTGGGAAAGCCGCGAAGTTTCCAGGGGAGGGCGCTCCCGACAGGGAGAAGGGCTGGGGCCAGAGCAGAGCCCTTTCCGGGGGCAGCTCTGGGGAGCCCAGAGGCACAGGCGGTGCTGAGAGGGGCAGTTCCGTGATGATCATTACCCACCTCAGAGCAAACCACGGCACTCTCCCTGCTCATGGGTACCGAGCGCCATTCTGTGCCAGCGCGCCAGCACCGCCTCTTTGGTCCCTGGATGCAGAATCGGGGAATAGAATTCAAGTGCCACCACTCTAGCAATAATCGTGTAAAGTCCAGTACTTTGCCTTAAAAATCATGTAAAACTTTAAATCTGACTTCAAAATATGTCAGTTTGTTAACATAAAACATCGTTTTAGCTTCCGCTGCCGATGTGCAGCGGGCAGCCTGCTTGCTGGGTGGTCTGTGCACCCCCAGACCTCACAGGGGGGGGGGCCTTCTGGGGAGAGTGTTGGCCGCTTGGCTCTCCTGAGACCTGGGACAACAGGTGGCCGTGCTCCGAGTCCTTTGTAGACATACCAACCCGGGAGGGAGGGTGAGTGGTGCCATTTGCATTTTAAAGTGACACTGAAATCTTGCTGGCTTCAAAAACTCCCAGTTTGGGGCACGTTAGTTTCACAGCCGCTAAGATGAGGTCAGTAAGGAGTCCATGGTTCTGGTCATCCTTTCCGGTTCTCTCTCAAGAACTAAACTCCTTGGCTGGTGGGCATTGTAGGCGGAGGGCAGAGAGCTTGCTCTGCCGGGGCTGCTCCTGGCCCCGAGGCGTGCCTGCTCAGAGAGACGTGCACACCTGCGGGAAAGGCGCTTCCACTCTGGGGCCCTGGGGCTGCTGACGTTTCCTGAGACGCTTCGTCCCTTCTCTGGGCTCTCGCTGCACGTGTAAGGATACGTCATGGGGAAAAGCATCGGTTCTCAGTGCAGGAAACAATGCTGCTGTTAAAATTGTGCCCTCTGATGCAGCTTTGGAGGGGCATGTTTAGGTTATGTTTATGCATTACGTGTGTGTGTGTGTGTGTGTGTGTGTGTGTGTGTGTGCAGACCTCCTGGGGGCAGTGCATTACTGACGTGATGCTATTAGGCAGGAAACAGCACCCAGTGCTCCCTTCTCTCACGCCAAGCGGCAGCACTCAGCTGGGGGGTGGCTCACAGCCCTGGCAGAGCAGATGGCACCGAGGCGCCCTGAATCCAGGCGGAATTGTTCTCCGTAGCACGCCTTTACTCCCATTAAAAGACGCGTGTTGGAGCAGAATGCGTGTAAATGGAATGTTGGCAGTGGATTGCAACAGGTGGCAGCAGTGGCCCTCGGAGGGAGTGCGGGGTGGCTGGACGCTGGGAACGGAGCCGGCAGGCACGCTCCGGGCTGGCCAGCGCTCGGCTCGGCTCGGCTCGGCTCGGCTCGGCTCGGCTCGGCTCGGCTCGGCTCGGCGGGCAGAGGCCGTGCCTGGAGGCTCAGGGTGGACGGTGCGCCAGGCGGCAGGCTGGGAACTGGCAGTGCTCCTAGGTCCCTGTCGGTGTGTTTGACCTTTACAAGTGCAAGTCCTGACCCGGACCCAGGGGGATAGAGAGAAGATGCTGAACCCTACAGATACTTTCAAGGATAAAACAGAAGGTCAAATGATGTAAGTGGGGGGTGTGAGAGGGTGACTGTCACAGTTGGGGACTTTATGGCTCAAAGTACACTCACGGGGGAAAGGAGCCGCTCGTTCACTAGGTGAGGAGAGGGAGCTGGACACGCAGTCGTTAACGACGGGAGAGCACGCGTCCCGGGGAGACAGGCCTGAGACAGGCGCCGAGCAGAATGGGAAAGTCTCCAGCCGCCACGCTTTCTTTGCTTTGTTCTTCTTGCTCCACACATTCCTTAGAAAGCCCTTTCACCCTGGCAGGTAGTTCAGTTGGCTGGTGTGTCGTCCCATGCACCAAAAAGGTTCCGGGTTCGATCCCTGATCAGGGCAAGTACCGGAGGCAGGCAATCAGTGCTTCTTTCACATTGCTGGCTCTCTCCCTTTCTTCCCCTCTCTCCAGAAGCAATTTTAAAATATTATCAGGGGAGGATTAAAATAAGTCAATAAAACAAAGGGTGTTTAGTGTCATCGGCTTTATTGTCATGCCTCAGTTCTCTCCAGGACTTCCTGGCACTATTCACCATGCTCACATTGACTCTGCTCCTCCGGGTCTGCTTATTTTCTCTACCTCTGAGCAAAACTAGCCCCTCTGTCTCCCTCCCGACCCATTTGTGATTGTATTGTTAGAAGGGGGTCTCCCTCATTCTTAACACAAATTGCTTGTCTCTTGTCTTTGATGGTCCTTTTATTTCTACCTCATAAAGTCTTAAAGGCACATACTGAGCCATACTTGCATTTTTATGGAAAAAGCTAGAAGCCTGGTGCATGAGATTAATGATGGCTACAGGCCCCAGGCGTGGCCAGTGGTCAGGCCATCTTCCTGGCTGCCAGCGGCCAGCCCCGCCCCCGCTGCCACCCACCCTGTTCCCCACTTGCCTTTGGGCAATTGGGGCGCACAGGCCTGAGGGGAGGGGGAGGTACCTCCAGGCTGTCTGTTCCTACCGCTTGCCAGCCTGTCCCCCGACATGGTAGCCTCTGTGTATGGAGTGACCAGGGGGCAGGGCCTTGGCCTGGTGCCGCCATGCCAGCAGTCACCCACCCGGTTCCCGTTCCCCATCAGGCAATCGCAGCCTGCCCGCCTGGAGAAGGACTGAGAGGTTGGCTGGCAGCCCCTGATTGGGCCATAGGTGCCTGTGGGCTGGGGGAAGCTCCTGTGTTGAGTGTCTGCCTCCTGGTGGTCAGTGCGTGTCACAGCTACAGCTTGTTCCTGTTTGTTGATTTATTATATAGGAGGAGGATTGGGTCCACTGTTTATCACTCATCTTCCCTGGCTCAGCCAACGTCTTCGTCCTAACTCTGCCTTCCCATGTGACTTACAACAACCTCCACTCTAGTTATGTTCTTTCACATTGTCGCTGTGCTGTGCAGAATTCTGTCCCTGACTTCTATCGGTGCTCTGAACCTTCCTCTAAAAGGCTTCTTGATCCTTGAGGTCAGCTGATCGGCTGTTAACCTGTCTGCCCCACTGCTCGGCCGTGGTTTACCTCACACGGCAGCTCCCCTCCAGCCAGTTCTGCGCTCTCCCCCTCACCCCCACCCCGGCTGCTGGCCAACCTCCTGGAAATCCCTCCTGAGCCACAGGAGGCACACCGGACGTGGAGTGGGGAATCCCTGACTCTACACGTCAGCAGGCAGCGTGGAAGGGGAATTCCTCCATCAAACTGGAAACTCAAAATCAGAGTAATGTAGATAAATCCCCAGTGCTCTCACTGACTGGCTCTGTGTCAGAGCAAACGACAAAGTCGGGGAGCTCAGGGTCGTCGTCTGTAACATGGAAAACAGGATCATGCAAGCCTCGCCAGAGGAGACGTTGGCCAGCCAGGCGAGCTGACACCCAGAAAGCGCCGTGGGCTGCGTGATGACAGGCTCTCCCTGTGCTCTTCGCCGTCGCTGCTTCTCCTTGCCTGCAGCGGTGAGCGGCTCTGGTTGGCACCCGGAGGCACGTGCCACACGGAGGCGGAGCTCCTGGCCATGCATGAGAATCGCCAGCAGATGCCCATGCCCCACCTGCCCCTGCTCCTGGCACAGAGTGACGGTGGTAGTCTGCTTGCATTGGTAGGCGCTCTCACACTGAGTCGCCATTTTAAAAAGTCTAATAATGTGACTCTTATGCTTCAAAGCCTTCTGTTCAGTCACGCACGCACCCACTCGCCTGCGCAGAGGGCCTGCCGGGCTGGAGCGGGGCTCACGCACAGCCCTGCTCCCGGGGCGCTGGGCGTTCTCAGACGGCTTTCCCTAGCTGGCTGGCTCCCGCCGTCCTCGCTGCGCGCACTAGGGCTGCCGGCTCGCTGTGAGCGGGCAGGGCACGGTGCGGGGGCCTCCGGCTGGCACGCGTCCTGCACGCGCTCCCTGAGAGAAGGCCGGTGGGTCCACCCCCTGTGTCAGGACCTGGCACACGTCTTTGCACAAAGACTGCTCTGGACAACCCCAGAGAGGGACATATCTACACACTCAACACCACAGTCCGTGCGAGGGCACACGCAGTGGGGAGGACGCAGTGGCGGCGGCCTGAGCCCGCTGTGCGGACCTTGTCGGGGACAGGCTCCCCTCCTCTCCGTGGCCTGAAGCTGGGCAGTGCCTCCCCCACCCCGGGAAAGGCGGGCAGACCGTGCACCGGGGTGAGGAGCATGGCACTGAGGGGATGGCGGGGGCAGAGACCGCTGTAGGGAAGGAAAGGCAGGCATTGCAGCGGGGAGGGGGAGGAAGGCAGGCACTGCAGTGGGGAGGGTGAGGGAGGCAGGCAGGCTGAAAGGAGAGGGAGGCTCCCGCTGTTTCTGCCCTCAGGCCGCTTTGGCCACAGGAGGGAAACAGCTGTTTTCCAGCCATTAGCCATTTGCTGTCATAACGATGTACTTACTGTTTTAAATTTCAATTTTATTATTTTATTAAAGTTAAAGTTATTTAAAGAGGAAGCTTTATTTTAGCCCCATACACAGAAAATCTGCATCAATTTTCAGACATAAAAACACATAGGGTTTTTGGTTTGTTTTGTTTTGGGTTTTTTTTTACTTCATTTGGAATTAAATTAGCATATGATGAGTTTTCTAGAACACTCTCAGGGCCCAAGTCACACTTTGGAAATAATAGATTAAATACAGGTTAGTGGGCTGGCTGGCTGGGGGCCGACCTCCCCAGCATGGTGGGATGCAGACGCCGCGATTTCCACGAAGCACTCTGCGAGGACAGCTCCCGAACAGAGCCCCCCCTTGCTCGGGGCTGTCCTGTGCCCAGCTCAGGCTGTTCCCTCCGTGGTGCAAGGTGTGAAGGCTACGCTTCACTGGCGTCTGTCTCTCGGATTAGAACGGAACGCTGTTCTCTGGGCAGAGGAGCAACCCGCTGCAGCTGGATGCGATCTACGACTACCACCAGGGCACCTACGCCTGCGACTACCCTCAGGCCGAGGGTGCGGACGTCTGGACGGTCAGAGCTGTTGTCCAAGTGAAAACCATCGGTGAGTGGCACCTTGGCTTCAGATTTCATGCTTGAATCCCAGCTACCCAGAGAAAGCCTCTTCCTGAGGCTGCGTGACGCCTTCCTCTGAGGGAAACAAAGAAGACAGACACGCAGGGCCACCGGGGAAAGCCTGGAATATCACATCGTCAGTTCCCACTGACCTAGAGTCTTCTCCAGGGAAGGCTCACCTCCAACTTGTCCCCAATTGGGTTTTCCATTCACACTCAGCACACACAGCACACACACACACACACACACACACACACAAAACACAACACACACACACAACACATGTACACACCACATATAGCACACACACAATGCACACACTGCACACACAGCCCACACAGAACAGCACACACTCAGCACACACAGCACACACACACACTCACACACAGCACAGCACATGTACACACCACATACAGCACACACACAATGCACACATTGCACACACAGCCCACACAGCACAGCACACACACACAGCACACACACTGCACACACAGCACACACACAGCACATGTACACACCACATACAGCACACACACAATGCACACAACACAGCACACACACACACCACACACACAGCACACATACACAGCACATACAGCAAACACAGCACACAGACAATGCACACAAACAGCACACACAGCACACACAACATACACTGTGCACACGCAGTATACACAGTACACACACAGCACACACACACAGCACACACTGCACACACATAGAACACACATAGCGCACACACTGCACACACACAGCACACACAGCACACACATAGCCTGCCCACCCAGCGCAGACCCAAGCCCACCATCGTGGCCTGTCAGAAAGCGCCCCACAGTCGTGGGTTTGTGGAAGCTCCTGTGTGGCCAGCACCAAAGAACGAACCCCCAGTCCTTTTGGAAAATGCCTTTTCCCACGGGGCGAGCGAGGGCCTGGCCTCTGGGATGGGAACGGGCCTGCAGAGGCAGCGCCAGCATGTTCAGGCCCTGGTGTGGCTGCACTTCCCCTGCAAATGACGCTTCTCCCCTCCCCTCCCCTCCCCTCCCCTCCTCCCCTCACCTCCCCTTCCCTCCTCCCTTCCCCTCCCCTCTCCTTTTCCCCTCCTCCTCCCCTCCCCTCCCCTCCCCTTCCCTCCCCTCCCCTCCCCTCCCCTCCCCTCCCCTCCCCTCCCCTCCTCTCCTCTCCCCTCCCCTCCCCTCCCCTCCCCTCCCCTCCCCTCCCCTCCCCTCCCCTCCCCTCCCCTCCCCTCCCCTCCTCTCCTCTCCTCTCCTCTCCTCTCCTCTCCTCTCCTCTCCCCTCCTCTCCTCTTCTGTTAGTGAAGAACACCACCTTCAAGCCGGACATCGTGGAGCCGGTGCAGGAGACCCTGGAAGTGGAGCTTGGTGAGTCGGGCTGCAGGTCACCTGGTGGACACTGGGACTCCGAGCACGTCCGTGGGATACGGTACTGGGTTCCAGTCCGGGAGGATGGGCTGTGGATGGGGCTCAGCCGCTGACGGCTCTGCCTCCTCCCAGTCACTCACCCCGACTTCCAGCCGGTGGGTGTGTAAATCGGCAAAACCACCTGGCCCCGCGCGGCCACACTGAGGGCTTTGACATGATCAATAGGGACCGCTCTCTCCCCAGGAGGCCCCCAGGTGTGGCGACGTCTGTACCGCTCCCATTTACCTACACCTTCACACACACAGCAGCTCCCAAACCGTGTCTGCCGGGCGGACTGACCTGTAAAAGCGCAGTGACCTCTGGCCTTTGACCTGTAAAAGTGCAGTGACCGCTGGCCTTTGACCTGTAAAAGCGCAGTGACCGCTGGCCTCTGACCTGTAAAAGCGCAGTGACCACTGGCCTCGGAGGTGCTTGAGGAGGAGGCGCACCTGCCGCCCCCGTGCTGCCCGGACCAGGCCTCCTGGCGCGGCCCCCGGCCCTCCACGGCCTCTCCCGTCCACAGCCCTCCACGGCCTCTCCCGTCCACGGCCCTCCACGGCCTCTCCCGTCCACGGCCCTCCACGGGCCTCTCCCGCCTATGGCCCTCCATGGGGGCCTCTCCCGGCCACTGCTCCAGACCAAGTCGCCCAATAGCCCTGCGCCGCCCCGTGAAGGGGACTGGCTGCTCCCATAAGTCAGTGTGTGTCACATGTGAACTGTTTCTAACAGGAGTGTGAGGACAGGGCTGTGTTATGGCGAGAGGCCGCTAGGTGGTGGTAGCAGGGTATCTTGACTACAAGATAGCAACATGGGCAACAAGAATGGAAGGAGGAAAGAAAGAACGAAAGTTGTTTAATTAAAAAATAACAAAGTTACCTGTGCAACCAGGGAATCTGAACTACCGCTGGGGGAGAGCGTCAGTAAGTGCAGAGAGGAGTTTTCCGGTGGAATCTCTGCCCATCTCTCCGTGAGGGTGGGAGGCCAAGGAGGCCTATCGCTGGGCAGCTCCGAGGAGGCAACAGACAGACAGGCTAGTGTCCAAATCCATGCACACCCGACGTGCACGGTCCACGGCAGCTCCATGCCTGAATGGTGTCTTCTCAGAACTCCATGCCACTCAGCACACGATGTGAGCTGAGTGTGGGAACTGCAGATTTGGCCTCAGCGGCTGGGGAGGCCAAGATGTACAGCACTCACCTTCCTGTCCCCCAGACACTCACCTTCCTGCCCCTCAGACCCTCACCTTCCTGTCCCTCAGACACTCACCTTCCTGCCCCTCAGACACTCACCTTCCTGCCCCTCAGACCCTAACCTTCCTGTCCCTCAGACCCTCACCTTCCTGTTCTCAGACACTCACCTTCCTGCCCCTCTGACACTCACCTTCCTGCCCCTCAGACCCTAACCTTCCTGTCCCTCAGACCCTCACCTTCCTGTTCTCAGACACTCACCTTCCTGTCCCTCAGACACTCACCTTCCTGTCCCTCAGACCCTCACCTTCCTGTTCTCAGACACTCACCTTCCTGTCCCTCAGACCCTCACCTTCCTGTTCTCAGACACTCACCTTCCTGCCCCTCAGACACTCACCTTCCTGTCCCTCAGACCCTCACCTTCCTGTCCCTCAGACACTCACCTTCCTGCCCCTCAGACACTCACCTTCCTGCCCCTCAGACACTCACCTTCCTGCCCCTCAGACCCTAACCTTCCTGTCCCTCAGACCCTCACCTTCCTGTTCTCAGACACTCACCTTCCTGTCCCTCTGACACTCACCTTCCTGTCCCCCAGACACTCACCTTCCTGTCCCTCAGACACTCACCTTCCTGTCCCTCAGACACTCACCTTCCTGTCCCTCAGACCCTCACCTTCCTGCCCCTCAGACCCTCACCTTCCTGTCCCCCAGACACTCACCTTCCTGTCCCTCAGACACTCACCTTCCTGCCCCTCAGACACTCACCTTCCTGTCCCTCAGACACTCACCTTCCTGTCCCTCAGACACTCACCTTCCTGTCCCTCAGACACTCACCTTCCTGCCCCTCAGACACTCACCTTCCTGTCCCTCAGACACTCACCTTCCTGTCCCCCAGACACTCACCTTCCTGTCCCTCAGACCCTCACCTTCCTGCCCCTCAGACACTCACCTTCCTCAGACATTCACCTTCCTGTCCCTCAGACACTCACCTTCCTGCCCCTCAGACACTCACCTTCCTGTCCTTCAGACCCTCACCTTCCTGTCCCTCAGACACTCACCTTCCTCAGACACTCACCTTCCTCAGACACTCACCTTCCTCAGACCCTCACCTTCCTGTCCCCTCAGACACTCACCTTCCTGTTCCTCTGACACTCACCTTCCTGTTCCTCAGACACTCACCTTCCTGTCCCTCAGACCCTCACCTTCCTGTCCCTCTGACACTCACCTTCCTGCCCCTCAGACACTCACCTTCCTGCCCCTCAGACACTCACCTTCCTGTCCTTCAGACCCTCACCTTCCTGTCCCTCAGACACTCACCTTCCTCAGACACTCACCTTCCTCAGACACTCACCTTCCTCAGACCCTCACCTTCCTGTCCCCTCAGACACTCACCTTCCTGTTCCTCTGACACTCACCTTCCTGTTCCTCAGACACTCACCTTCCTGTCCCTCAGACCCTCACCTTCCTGTCCCTCTGACACTCACCTTCCTGCCCCTCAGACACTCACCTTCCTGTCCCTCAGACACTCACCTTCCTGTCCCCTCAGACACTCACCTTCCTGTCCCTCTGACACTCACCTTCCTGCCCCTCAGACACTCACCTTCCTGTCCCCCAGACACTCACCTTCCTGTCCACCAGACACTCACCTTCCTGTCCCTCAGACACTCACCTTCCTGTCCCTCAGACACTCACCTTCCTGTCCCTCAGACACTCACCTTCCTCAGACACTCACCTTCCTGTCCCTCAGACACTCACCTTCCTGTCCCTCAGACACTCACCTTCCTGCCCCTCAGACACTCACCTTCCTGTCCCTCAGACACTCACCTTCCTCAGACACTCACCTTCCTGTCCCTCAGACACTCACCTTCCTGTCCCTCAGACACTCACCTTCCTGTCCCTCAGACACTCACCTTCCTGTCCCTCAGACACTCACCTTCCTCAGACACTCACCTTCCTGTCCCTCAGACACTCACCTTCCTCAGACACTCACCTTCCTGTCCCTCAGACACTCACCTTCCTCAGACACTCACCTTCCTGTCCCTCAGACACTCACCTTCCTGTCCCTCAGACACTCACCTTCCTGTCCCTCAGACACTCACCTTCCTCAGACACTCACCTTCCTGTCCCTCAGACACTCACCTTCCTCAGACACTCACCTTCCTGTCCCTCAGACACTCACCTTCCTCAGACACTCACCTTCCTGTCCCTCAGACACTCACCTTCCTGTCCCTCAGACACTCACCTTCCTGTCCCTCAGACACTCACCTTCCTCAGACACTCACCTTCCTGTCCCTCAGACACTCACCTTCCTCAGACACTCACCTTCCTGTCCCTCAGACACTCACCTTCCTCAGACACTCACCTTCCTGTCCCTCAGACACTCACCTTCCTCAGACACTCACCTTCCTGTCCCTCAGACACTCACCTTCCTGCCCCTCAGACACTCACCTTCCTGCCCCTCAGACACTCACCTTCCTGTCCCCTCAGACACTCACCTTCCTGTCCCCCAGACCCTCACCTTCCTGTCCCTCAGACACTCACCTTCCTGCCCCTCAGACACTCACCTTCCTGTCCCTCAGACACTCACCTTCCTCAGACACTCACCTTCCTGCCCCTCAGACACTCACCTTCCTGCCCCTCAGACACTCACCTTCCTGTCCCCTCAGACACTCACCTTCCTGTCCCCCAGACCCTCACCTTCCTGTCCCTCAGACACTCACCTTCCTGCCCCTCAGACACTCACCTTCCTGCCCCTCAGACACTCACCTTCCTGTCCCCTCAGACACTCACCTTCCTGTCCCCCAGACCCTCACCTTCCTGTCCCTCAGACACTCACCTTCCTGCCCCTCAGACACTCACCTTCCTGTCCCTCAGACACTCACCTTCCTGTCCCTCAGACACTCACCTTCCTGTCCCCCAGACCCTCACCTTCCTGTCCCTCAGACACTCACCTTCCTGTCCCTCAGACACTCACCTTCCTGTCCACCAGACCCTCACCTTCCTGTCCCTCAGACACTCACCTTCCTGTCCCTCAGACACTCACCTTCCTGTCCCCCAGACACTCACCTTCCTGTCCCTCTGACACTCACCTTCCTGTCCCCCAGACACTCACCTTCCTGTCCCTCATACCCTCACCTTCCTCAGACACTCACCTTCCTGTCCCCCAGACACTCACCTTCCTGTCCCTCAGACACTCACCTTCCTCAGACACTCACCTTCCTGTCCCTCTGACACTCACCTTCCTGTCCCCCAGACACTCACCTTCCTGTCCCCCAGACACTCACCTTCCTCAGACACTCACCTTCCTGTCCCCCAGACACTCACCTTCCTGTCCCTCTGACACTCACCTTCCTGTCCCCCAGACACTCACCTTCCTGTCCCTCAGACACTCACCTTCCTCAGACACTCACCTTCCTGTCCCTCAGACACTCACCTTCCTCAGACACTCACCTTCCTGTCCCTCAGACACTCACCTTCCTCAGACACTCACCTTCCTGTCCCTCAGACACTCACCTTCCTGTCCCTCTGACACTCACCTTCCTGTCCCCCAGACACTCACCTTCCTGTCCCCCAGACACTCACCTTCCTCAGACACTCACCTTCCTGTCCCTCAGACCCTCACCTTCCTGTCCCTCAGACACTCACCTTCCTGTCCCCCAGACACTCACCTTCCTGTCCCTCAGACCCTCACCTTCCTGTCCCTCAGACCCTCACCTTCCTCAGACACTCACCTTCCTGTCCCTCAGACACTCACCTTCCTGTCCCTCAGACACTCACCTTCCTGTCCCTCTGACACTCACCTTCCTGCCCCTCAGACACTCACCTTCCTCAGACACTCACCTTCCTGTCCCTCAGACACTCACCTTCCTCAGACACTCACCTTCCTGTCCCTCAGACACTCACCTTCCTGTCCCTCTGACACTCACCTTCCTGTCCCTCAGACACTCACCTTCCTCAGACACTCACCTTCCTGTCCCTCAGACACTCACCTTCCTGTCCCTCAGACCCTCACCTTCCTGCCCCTCAGACACTCACCTTCCTGTCCCTCTGACACTCACCTTCCTGTCCCTCAGACACTCACCTTCCTGTCCCCCAGACACTCACCTTCCTGTCCCTCAGACACTCACCTTCCTGTCCCTCAGACCCTCACCTTCCTGCCCCTCAGACACTCACCTTCCTGTCCCTCAGACACTCACCTTCCTGTCCCTCAGACCCTCACCTTCCTGTCCCTCAGACACTCACCTTCCTGTCCCTCAGACACTCACCTTCCTGTCCCTCTGACACTCACCTTCCTGTCCCTCAGACACTCACCTTCCTGTCCCTCAGACACTCACCTTCCTGTCCCCCAGACACTCACCTTCCTGTCCCTCAGACCCTCACCTTCCTGTCCCTCTGACACTCACCTTCCTGTCCCTCAGACACTCACCTTCCTCAGACACTCACCTTCCTGTCCCTCAGACACTCACCTTCCTGTCCCTCAGACACTCACCTTCCTGTCCCTCAGACACTCACCTTCCTGTCCCTCAGACACTCACCTTCCTGTCCCCCAGACCCTCACCTTCCTGTCCCTCAGACACTCACCTTCCTGTCCCCCAGACACTCACCTTCCTGTCCCTCAGACACTCACCTTCCTGCCCCTCAGACACTCACCTTCCTCAGACACTCACCTTCCTGTCCCTCAGACACTCACCTTCCTGTCCCTCAGACACTCACCTTCCTGTCCCCCAGACCCTCACCTTCCTGTCCCTCAGACACTCACCTTCCTGTCCCTCTGACACTCACCTTCCTGTCCCTCAGACACTCACCTTCCTGTCCCTCTGACACTCACCTTCCTGTCCCTCAGACACTCACCTTCCTGTCCCTCAGACACTCACCTTCCTGCCCCTCAGACACTCACCTTCCTGTCCCTCAGACCCTCACCTTCCTGTCCCCCCGACACTCACCTTCCTGTCCCTCAGACACTCATCCGTCCTGTCCCTCAGACCCTAACCTTCCTCAGACACTCACCTTCCTGTCCCCCCGACACTCACCTTCCTGTCCCTCAGACACTCACCTTCCTGTCCCTCAGACACTCACCTTCCTGCCCCTCAGACACTCACCTTCCTGTCCCTCAGACACTCACCTTCCTGTCCCTCAGACCCTCACCTTCCTGTCCCCCCGACACTCACCTTCCTGTCCCTCAGACACTCATCCGTCCTGTCCCTCAGACCCTAACCTTCCTCAGACACTCACCTTCCTGTCCCCCCGACACTCACCTTCCTGCCCCTCAGACACTCACCTTCCTGTCCCTCAGACACTCACCTTCCTGTCCCTCAGACACTCACCTTCCTCAGACACTCACCTTCCTGTCCCTCTGACCCCTCACCTTCCTGCCCCTCAGACACTCACCTCCCTGTCCCTCTGACCATGTGGGCCCTGTGCTCTGATCAAGCCAACCTGCACGTTACACTCAGAGAGCTTTGTAAACATGGAGGAGCCCGGAAAGCATTATGCTGAGTGAAGTAAGCTGTTCAGGGAAAGGCACACCGTATGATCCACTTGTGTGTGAACCCAATGAGCAACATTACCCGGTGAGCATCATGGGACAGCCTGACGGAGGTCCGGCGGCCGGGAGGGCTGGAGGGGAGGGTGAGCAGAGAGCAGCCAGAGCACCCACACCCAGCCGTCCGCAGGGACCGTGGCGGGGAAGGCTGGACGGTGCTGGGAGCTGGGGCCGGGGCAAAGGCGGGGCCGGGAGAAATGGGCACAGCGTCTACAACAAAAAAGAAATTAAAATAAACAAGAAAATTTTTTAAAAATAAGGAAGGAATTTTTTAATGCCCTTTTTAAAAATAGCTGATACTTTCTTTATTACATATTTATAATACAAAATCTTTTAATTTATAGAAACATTCTTTCACAAAAATGGAACAACAAACAGCCCAAACCATAGCTCATGTCTGCGCTCTCAGCGCTGCTGGCTGCCTCCCTTCTACCCCCGAGCGCCCTCCCCGGCTCCTCCGCCCGCTCCCATGGGCAGGGAGCCGTCCCCTGGCCTGTGCACCCGGCCTGTCCTCACGGCGCCTTCCTGTCTCCTGCGACCCCTTCATTTGCAGGACAACCTCTGGTTCTGAACTGCACGGCTCGCTTTGGCTTTGAAGAGCACTTCGCCCCGGTGCTGAGATGGTACAGCACCGACTCTGGCCAGGAGGTGGAAATCCCGGCAGAGGAAGGCAGGCGGTAAGAAGGAAATCAGAGACGATATTCTTTGTGGCCACAATGCGTGCTCTCACTTTGGAAACCTCTGTGATGTGCACATACACACACACCACACACACATATAGACACACCACACATGCACCACATGCATACACACCACACACACATACACACACCACACACATACACACACCACACACATACACACACCACACACAGATACACACATACCATCACCACACACACATACACCACACACACATACATCACACACACATACATACCACAAACACACACATACACACACCACACACATACACACACCACACACAGATACACACATACCATCACCACACACACATATACACCACACACACAAATACATCACACACACATACACACCACACACACACCCCAAACACACACATACACACACCACACATACACACATACAGCACATACTCACACACCACACACACATATACACCACATACACATACCATCACCACACATACACCACACATAAATACACACACCACACAAATACATACATGTCATCACCATACACACAGTACACACACATACACCACACACACATACACACATACCATCACCACACATACACCACACATGCATACACATACCGCACACGCATGCATGTCATCACCATACACACACATACACCACATACACACATACCATCACCACACATACACCACACATACATACACATACCACACACATACATGTCATCACCATATACACACATGCACCACACACACATACACACATACCATCACCACACACACATACCATCACCACACACACACCACACACACACACACACACATACCATCGCCATACACACACACTACGCTCACGTACACACATACACCACACACACATACCCACATACCACACACATACATACACATACCACACACATACGCCACACACACACATACCATCACCACACACATATACACATGCCGCACACACACCACACACACACACACGCGCCAGGGGCGCCAGCTGGTGGTGAGACGAGTCAGTCATGTTCCTCTAGCCCTGCGCCAGGTGCGGCTCCGGAGGCCGTGGGTGAAGCCCCTGCGGTGCCGAAGCCCGTGTGGAGCAGCAGTTTGTGCGGCCGCTTTAGACACCAGCCGACCCGCAGCGGCCAGTGGCCCGGCTGCTGGAGCAGAAGCAGCGCCCCACAAAGGGGGGGGACGCTGCCTGACCCCGTTTCCGGCGCCCCCTCATGCACCCACCAGGTCTGCAGGGCCGTTGCAGCGGGAAGGTGCGGAAGAGGAACGGGCCTGGCCGAGTCTGGCCCGCACCGGCAGCGGGCCCAGTGCGGCAGTGCAGCCCGGGAAGGCGGCTCGGCGGGGTCCGTCTTGAAATGCTTGGAAGCTGCTCTGCTTTCTAAAATCTAGACTTAGTTTGTTGCTCCCAAGAGCAGGGAACCCAAATTAGTGGCCAGAATGAACTGGGAAGACAATTTCGCTCCATGAAATGGAGCTCTCTGGCCATTCGGATCTGCCAGCTCCTCACAGGGCTGGACGCGGGCCTGAGGGTGGGGCCGGGGCCAACCTGCCCGGCCTGCGCTAAAGACACAGCTCCTCGCCTCTAAGCCTGCTCCGCAGCGCCAGGCTGTGGCTGGCACCCTCTGCCCTGTAAACATGCCCACGGACAGACGCCGCCCGGGCGGGTTTCTGGAGCAGAGGGCAGTTCGCAGGAACTTCTAACACGAGGAAAGGCTTTGGGTCCCCTAGTAAGCTGTTACTGCATCCAAGCTCACAGGAGTCGAGGATGAGAGGGTGGGCTCCGACCTTACGCCCTCTGGGGGTTGTTTCCCCCCATTGGCCAAGTGAGCCTGTGAGCTCCACCTGCCCCGCGCCCCCAGCTCCTCGTGAGGGGCGCAGGGGCAGGCGTCATGCTCAGCTCCTCTCCGGTGGCAAGAAGCACTGGTGTTGGGGTCTCCAATAACACCGCCTGCACTCTCAGCATGCAGACCAGACTCCTCAGGGCGAGGCAGAGGGGAGCCGGCGACTTCAGGGAGCCCACACCGAGGAGAGGAAGGGCCCCCTGCTGGTCCGGAGGGCCCGGGCCCGCAGGCATCGGTCCACGCGGGCTGCGTGACCTGGCCGGGCCTGGTCTGCACTGCTGGCCACGCTAGAGACGCAGGCCGCACCGGGGCTTTCTGTGAGGTGCCCGGTGAGGGGCCCGGCCCCCTTTATGCTGAGGCGCCCTGACACCCATAAGCCTCATGGACGTCGCAGATGCTAATACGGCCTCGTCGGCGTCTGTGTCTGGCTCGGGGAAGTCTCAGCGTGAGCAAGGCCAGTGCAGCCCGCGGCCGCCGGGCCCCAGTGCGAGCTTCCAGGGAAGCTTCGCAGATTCAGTCCTGTAGACCCGAGCCCTCCACCGCATTGAGCTGGGTGCCTCCTGCTGGCTGCCCCCCGCTGCAGAGGCCGATGCTGCCATCAAGATCCCGGGACTGCCAATGCGGTGGTGTGCCTGCCCCTGTGATGTCTCTCCTCTCCCAGCCTGAGAGCCAGCGTGGAGGTGGCGGTCATCCGGCGCGCCCTCCGCTTGGACAGCGTTGCCCAGAGCGACCTGCACCGGACCTTCGTCTGCTTCGCCCAGAACTCGCTGGGGAACGCCTCGAAGCCGCTCCGGCTGCGGGGGAAGCAGGGAGGTACGCGGGCCAGGGGTCCCGGGCAGGCACAGGGCTCCCGGGGCGGGCACAGGGCACAGGGCTCCCGGGCACAGGGCACAGGGCTCCCGGGCACAGGGCTCCCGGGCGGGCACAGGGCACATGGCACAGGGCACAGGGCTCCCGGGGCGGGCACAGGGCTCCCGGGGCGGGCACAGGGCACAGGGCTCCTGGGGCAGGCACAGGGCACAGGGCTCGCGGGGCAGCAGTGTGGTGAGATCAGTGAGGCAGCGTCAGACAGCCTTCTGCGCACTCTGCTGAGCTCAAACCTGCCCAAGACCACGGCCAGGCAGTTCACACGTGACCCCGACACGGCCTCACCGACATTTCGAGGACCGGCCTGTGTCGGCAAAGCCATCTGGTTCCCCGCCATTCCTCACACGCCTGGCGGCTCCGGCTCCGGGAAAGGCCGGTGCGAGAACCTCGTCCCTCCCTCTTTTCCTCTCGGGCTTCTGAACCGGAGGACTGAGGCCAGGCCCTGGAGGTGAGAGCGAGAGCTGGCGCCGGAGGGTGTGTGAGTCACAGACCTCACCGTTAGCGCTGACGAGCCTCGGTGGACACAGCTTGTCGTTCCTGAGACGACGCTGAGAGGTGAAGTGAGGCCTTTGGTTCCCTCCCTCCTCCACAGCCATCTAGAGCAGCAGACTGGGGATGCCCACGGCTTTAAGTAAGACAACCTCTGGCTCTGGCCCCGAGGGCGCTCGGGAAAGATGTCTCCTGCGCGGGGCATGGAGGGCGTGCCAGACGCACCTGGCCGCGGGAGCGTGGACTTCGGGGGGGACAGTTGTACCTGGAACTGGTTTGCAGTGAGGGTGCAGAGCAGGGGCAGCTCCGGGGAAAATCAGTAACAGTGTCTCCGACCCGCTTCCCCGGCGCCCGCCCAGCACCTGCCCCCCTCCCCCAGGTTCTCCCCCTCAGCGCCGGGCATCCCCCTGGTGTGGCTGCGGGAGGAAGGCTGCCATGGCCGGTGCTGGTGGGATACCAGGTGGAGAAGCTGTGGTGGCGCAGCCGGTGCTCGCGGTGCGGCAGCCCTGTCACCGGCCGCCACGGAGCCGGTGCCGCAGGGACGGTGGGTCCAGATGAGCGTTCGGTCCGGCCGGGGCGGCCGCACGGAGAGCAGCAGGCCCCACACACCCGCTCTGCCCCCGGCCGGGCGGACGCTGGAGAGGAGCCAGGCTGTGAGGGGAGAGTGGGGAGCGGGCCCGGGATCATCCCACAGCCTACAAGCCACCGGGCTGGGGGTGCCGGGTCACAGGTGACGGGGCTGGGGGAGCAAAGCGCAGGCGCCCGGGACCAGGTGCCCCGGGACCGGGGCCGAGGTCGCAAACCTCCCGCAGTGACAGGGGTTCTCGGAAGAGGACAGGCTGCCCCCATGTGAGCTCCGGGAGCCAGGCCTGCGGCTCCCGCCCGGAGCTCCTCTGAGCAGACAGAGCCGCCCGCGGTTAACAGCGCGGATTCCCAGCTCCGGTCATTGTGATGATTTCCAATGCCCCCCCCCCCCAGCGGTGCTCCTGCACGTCCTCCTGGGCACCGTGGCCGCCCTGGCCGGCGCGCTGGTGGCCGGCGCGCTGCTCTTCACGTACCGGACTGAGGTGCTGCTGCTGAGCCGGGCCTGCCGGGGCCAGGACGAGACGCTCGGGGGTAAGGGCCGCTGGGTGTGACTGACCCCTCAGAGCTGGCTCAGCGCGGGGGCCCAGAAATGGGGGTTCCCTGCCTGCTCCGGCTGGGCTGACTCCTGCACCGGAGGCGCCTGCTGCTGGGAGGGCTCCTCCCCAGCCGCGGGGCTGCAAGAGGCTCACACAGGTTGGACCTGAAATGGTCTCTCTGCTGACAGCGAAAGTGGTGCGGGGAGGAGGGGGGAGGGAGGAGGGGGAGGGGGGGGGACCCCGCATCTTCCTCCTGCAGAGGGACTCAGAATGGCGGGGCTAGCCAGCAGCCAGACAGCCCCACCCCGAGCTGAGCTGCTGTCCCCTCGGTCAGCCTGGTCTGTGCCGAGGGCCTTGTCCCAGCGTGACATTCTGGGAACTGCCAGCCCTGCTGTGGGCAAAGTGCCATCCATGCAGCTTCCGTGTCCTCTGGTCCTGGGCCCAGGGTTCGACTGTAGTTTTAGCAAATACCTCTCCTCTGCTGGCCTCCAGCCAGCCCTCACCTGGAGGACCCCCCCTGGCCAGCCCTCACCTGGGGGGGACCCCCCCCCGCCAGCCCTCACCTGGGGGACCCCCACCCCCGCCAGCCCTCACCTGGAGGAACCCCACAGCACTTCCCCATACCAGCCACTCATGAGGGCTGTCAAGTCTCCGGGAGCCGGGAGTGAAAAGCTCCCCTTCACCTTCCCTGAGACCGTCACTGAGACACGTACTAGAAACCCCTAGCGAGAGAGCTGCTGAGATGTATCTAGAACAGGAGTTGGCCTTTTTGAGTTAAGCCAGTATCTGATCGATGCCTGTTTCCCGGGACAACCTCATGCCGCTTGTCCTGAGGCTCTGCAGCTTGTCCCCGGGAGCCGGGAGCCGGCGGCGGGAACCTTCGCTGTGCCCGACTCCTCTCACTTCCAGACACACCAGAAACCTGGTGTGGGCGCCGGGCCTGGGCACAGCCAGTCAGTGCCCCCTCTGGCCAGCCCAGTGTTTTACAGCGAGATGTTTCCTTTGATGTTGGTGAGGATACACGGAAGTTTAGAGTGTCAGAATTTTGAAGGACCTAACCGGTTCTCTAGCACTTCCACACTCTAATTTTATTACCAAAGATACATCATGATTTCTGATTATAGAAAAGTCCTAGTTTGCTGGACTTGGAAGGAACTGGGGCAACCGTGGCACATTCCACATGAAACCGCCACAGCACGCATCCTCCCCCCCGGGGCGTGGCTGCCGGGAGTGGCGCCTGGCCCGGATGGTGGGTCAATGTTTAGTCGATATAAGATGCCTGAGTAGGTACTCAGGGATGTCCAGGCTGCAGGTGCAGTTTATGTCATAGTCCATCCATCAGTTGGGGGAAGGGAGGATCTATCATTCCAGGCTTTTGGTAATATTAAAAATAAAATAAAAAAACTGAGAGCCTGGGCAAGGTCAGGGGGTGAAGGTCCGTCTTCCATAGCTACTTCCTGCTGAGGGGAGGTGTCATTAGGAGCGTCTATCTGGGGTCTCAAGGATTCTGGTGCTAGGTTCTGAATTCAGGGCCAGATAGATCTCTCCCACCTTCTGGTTGGTGAATGCCTGCATTCTGTTCTGCAAGAAACTAGTGAAATAGCATAATGAAAAAGGGCCAAAGAACAAAATTAAAAGAATAAATACCAGTGGGCCTAAGAGTGGGAGGAGCCATGGGGTAAGTGAGCAAAAACAGGTAGTGTTTTCCATGCTGGGTAAGAGGTGCGGCAGCATGATTTCCCCAAGAGACTGGTGGGTGACGTCTCAAGAGCGATCCTGTTGAGTCACTTGGAAGTAAAAGCTGGTCTTGAGGCTGCCACTGCGCCAATTGACTGATTTTGCTGCTTTTCTGGGCCTGGAGCTAAAATACAACTGAGACCTAGCTGTTGTTTTTAGAGGGGGAGGGGAGTGGGGGTCTCAGTTGCCTCACTAGTGCTATGAAAGGGGAGAATAAGTTACCCTGAGGAAAGGTTCTTGTGTTCCCAGTTTTGCCCCTTGCTGGGCATCCACATGTTTCTTGTAGGTCCTGAGAAAGGATTTCAAAATAGGTAGAGCAGTGGTTAAGCTCCCTATGCTAGTTCCAACTCCTGCTTGATTCTGAGGGTTAGGAGGAGAGGGATGATCTGGACTCCTCTTTTGTGTCAGATATGATGGTTATGGGTACAGGTAAAGACTTATTATTGGGGCTGCATCTACATTGGGTGAGAAATAGATGAGAGTACAGGTTCCTGTTCAGTTGGTCGGGAGGCAAACATATGCGTTTTCCCCACAGAGGGAAAAAAAACCCTGATCATGGGATAAGCTGAAAGTGTAAGGAAAAGAGGTGGACCAAAGGGTATGAGATTCCTTTTCCCAGTTCCGCACTCCAAGCTGAGAGGGTAGTTGTCATGGTGCTACCAATAAGGGTGACAGATGAGTGATTAAGATTTATAGCAGTGAAAGTGGGAGGGAATATTAGAATGGGCTATTCTCCAAGGGAAAAGAGAAAGGGAAGGAAAGTGGCAGTGGAAGATGAGGCTGGAGAAAAGACAGAGGAAAGATCTGCTGGGTCAAAAGAGCAGCCAGAAGACAGAGAAAGGGGCTGAGGACAGGTTTGAGAGGGCAAAGAGGACTTTGCGAGGAGGACCTGATGGGTGGAACATGAAGAGTAAAGCTGGGGGGAGAGCGGGAGGGGAGGTGGAGAGGGGAAGCCTGTTCATAGGGATCCCTGAGGCCTCCCTGTCCAGTGGCAAAAATTATCTAGGTCTTGGAGGCTATTGGAATCGAAAGTACTGTTTTCAGGCCACAGAGAGACATTGTCAAGTTTGTACTGTGGCCAGGCAGAGCTTCTTTGGTTTGATGTAGCCAGAAAGACCAAGGGTAGAGATTGGTGAGGAGATACCCTAAGGGTGTGTAGGGGGTTTGGACTGAGAGGTCCCCATGACCAGAGGGAAGGGCCACCAGGAAGTTGGGGATGAAAGAAGGAGTGTCCTCCTTTTTCCTCAGCCAACCTGGAGAGAGAGAGAGAGAGAGAGAGAGAGAGAGAGAGAGAGAGAGAGAGAGAAGAGATGAGAGAAGCTTCCAAGGTCATCACCCCAAGACCTTTCCCATGGAGTAGAGCAGAGTTTCTGGCCAGGTACCTGGGCTTTCGTAGAATGTAGAACCTGTAGCCGAGTAGATGGGAAACTCTGAGGCCCTTCCAGGTCAAGGGAACAATGGCGGGGGGGGGGGGGGGGGGGCTCGGGAAAGTCCCTGAAGCCTACCGGTGAGAAAGTGACGAGATCCCCTGGTACAGCAGGGCTCGAGAGGTGTCCAGAGCAGGCCAATCAAGTCAGAACCATGCCACTGAGCAGAGCCAGAGCAGGAATCAGAAGCTCAGGGCTAGGTTCGAGGATCGTCCATGGTCCTGTGCACCTCTCCCGGTTTCAGCACCAAATGAATGATCAGACAGAGGCTGAAAACCAGGACTACAGGCTTTATTAGAGGAGAAGGACCTGCTGGACTTCCCTGCAAGGGGGAGTAGCCACACGTGCAGAGGTGAACAGGCCTTTGGAGGGGAGGAATGAGAAGGGATGGGGCTTATGGTACTCGGGATGCGCTGATTGGTGGTTTCACATAAGGCACATGATTAGGGACCTAAGGACTTAGGAATCGGGGGCTTAGGGTATTTGGAAGGTGCTGATTGGTGGTTCAATGTACACTCCATATGAGGTGCCTGGTTAGGTGCTCAGGAATGTCCGGGCTGCAGGTGCAGTTTGCATAATACTCCGTCCATCAGTTGGGGAAGAGAGGATCTATCACCATGGAGAAGGAGGGAGGACACCGATTTGCCCTGCTAAGGGCCAGACACAGGTTTTGCATGTCAACTACCTCCTGTGACCCTGCCGGTAGCCCCGTAGTGCGCCGTCCCCAGTGCAGAGAGTGGTGTGGCAGGCGGGGCCCCAGGACTGCACGTTCCCGCAGACCCCTCTTGCATGGCCACCCCAGGTGCGGAGGCCCAGAGCTTCAGAGTGTGGACCTGCTCCAACTCTGGTCAGACAATGAGCACGGCTCCCAGCAGGGTTTTGAAAAGGACTCGGCTACTGGATTTTATTTTCTTTAATCAATTCAGTACCGACCCCCAGGCCTGCTCTGCACCGTGTGCCACGTTTGAGCACATGCAGGTGTGCGAGGCTTACCCTTCCATCGCCCTCTTCTCCAGATCAGAAGGAGTTTGATGCTTTCATCTCCTACGCGAAGGGGAGCACCTCCGAGAGCAAGCCCGCCTCGCCTGTGAGTGAGGACCGCCTGGCCCTGAAGCTGTTCCCCGAAGTTCTGGAAAACAAATATGGCTACACCTTGTGTTTGCTTGAAAGAGACGTGGCCCCAGGAGGAGGTATGCCTGCCCCCAAGAGAAGTGACAGCCCCAAGGGCGGCTCAGTGCCCGCTCTCTGTCCCCCCTACCCCAGGGCTGGCCCCTCCTGGGTGGACCGTGAGCTTAGGGCTGAATGGCCAGCGGAAGACACCTGAGCAGACACACATCCATCATGTGAGCCTCCATCCCAGGGAAGAGAGCTTCCTTGGGTCCTCACTGTCCTTCCCAGTGGATGGCCCTGCATGGGGACACTGCTGGCCACAGATACAGCATGGCCGTGGGCTGCTGGAGCCTGGGCTATGCCCCCGCCCTCTCCACTCAGACCTACCCAGAGGCTGGACATCCCAACCCGCCTGACCCCGCCCCCGTCCCACCTAGCTGTGCTCCTGCAGGAGGCGCCTTTGAGGAGACAGCACCGGTAGAACTACAGACAGTAGAGTGTATCCCCACTACAAACAGGGCGGGGTAGCCCGTGCAGTTAGGGGAGCAGTCCCGTTCCGCCTGGAGGGGAACCCCTGTGTAGGTCTGGGGGAACCAGGGTTATTGTGACTCAAGGTTTAGCAATACAAGTGCAATTAGTTAAATTCTTTCTTTCCAGTGTACACAGAAGACATTGTGAGCATTATCAAGAAAAGTAGAAGAGGAATCTTCATCTTAAGCCCCAACTATGTCAACGGACCCAGTGTCTTTGAACTGCAAGCAGCAGTGAGTCTTGCCTTGGATGATCAGACGCTGAAGCTCATTCTAGTAAAGTTCTGTCCCTTCCAAGAGCCAGAATCCCTACCTGACCTGGTGAGGAAGGCTCTCCGGGTCTTGCCCACAGTCACGTGGAGAGGCTTAAAGTCGGCGCCTCCCAATTCCAGGTTCTGGACTCGCATGCGCTACCACATGCCTGTGAAAAACCCCACAGGGCTCCCGTGGAGCCGCTTCAGGGTCATCTCAAGGGCTTTCTCACTGGGATGGCTCGGTAAAGCAAAGGCCCCTGGGAGGAGCTCCCAGACAGGCCCCGGTGACCTGGCCCACACGCACACCGCCCTCCAGCCCTGGTGAGCAGACAGACTACCAGGCAGGACACACAGCTTGGATCAGGCTGATCTAAAGCGGATGGTGCTCGGCCCCCTGGGTTGTTGCTGGAGCTGGGCCTCTGGCCTCTTGGACTGGACGAGGGAGAGAGGATTCTCCAGACATTGCAGACACTCAGCACACTCCCACGGCTTTCTGAGTGTCACCAGCACCAGCAGATATGTCCACTTTCATTGTGTGGCTGTGGACTATCATGTCTCCTATGTATTGTACATGGACATTTATATATAGACTAGTGGCCCGATGCACAAAAGAAGATTCCTGAAAGAATGGGCCTTTGTTTCCCTGGCTGCCAGCACCGCCTTTGCTCTGGCTGGCACAGCCTTTCTGCTCCAGCCCGGAGCTGCCTTTCTGCCTTCCCATGTTTCCCAGAGGCCTGGAGCAGCTGGGGTGGTGTGGAATGCCTGCGTCATCACCATGGCAACATCCCACTCTGTCCCCAGCTGCTCAGCACCTGCATATGCAAACCAACCCACCATATTTGTTGGGTTAATTTGCATACTCACTCCTGATTGGCTGGTGGGCATTGCAAATGTATGGTCAATTAGCATTTTATTCTTTTATTATGTAGACTAGAGGCCAGATGCACAAAATGTGTGCACTTGTGGGGGTCCCTCAGCACAGCCTGTGCCCTCTCGCAGTCTGGGAGACCTTGAGGGATGTCTGAGTGCCAGCTTAGGCCCTTTCCCTGCAGGGGAGTGGGCCTAAGCCAGCAGTCAGACATCCTTAGCGCTGCTACAGAGGCGGGTGTGCTACCCTGCTGTGCTCGCCAGCTGTGAGCCCAGCTCAGGGCTTCTGGCTGAGCAGCACTCCCCCTGTGGGAGCGCACTGACCACCAGGGGGCAGCTCCTGCATTGAGTGTCTGTTCTCTTGTGATCAGTGTGCATCATAGCAACTGGTTATTTGGTCAATTTGCATATTAGCCTTTTATTATATAGGCTGGGAGGGACTGACAGAGGGAGGGGAGGGGAATGGACATAGACAAAAGTGTGGTGATGTCCAGAGGTGAGGGACTGGGTGGAGGAGGGTAAAGGGGAAAATGGGAGACATCTATAATAGCATCAACAATAGAATAAAAACAATATTGATATACCACTACACTATACACATATTAGGAAAAAAAAGATTCCTTATGAACTATATATTTACTGCTTTGATAAAGTTAAAAGGTTTAAAAAGAAAGAACTTTGTCCAGAAAGGAGTGCTATTAAAATGCTTATTTATTTATTTTTTATTTTTATGGTAAAGCTAAGGAAGCTTCAGAGCCCCTGTGAGGGCTGGATTTGTCCTGGGGGAGAGCAAGCAAGTTGCCAACAGCAGCATTTTGGATAACCGGCCTGAAAAGATTTAAAAGAGAAAGGGACAGATTCCCAAGCCTACAGTTATTTGTAAATTATTTTCTTATTCTAAATAAAGTCATTTTTGAACCTTATTAAAAAATAATCCCCACTCAAAAACAAAAAACAAAACAACAACAACAACAAAAACTAGTCCTTCAGGTTCAATAAACTTTAGGCTCACAAAACCTGTGTTAGTCCCTGAGGGGTGAGGTCCCCAGAGGAGTTTGGTTCATTCATTGTATTTATTTGCTCTTTTTAATTTTTGTTCTGGAGGGAGAGTGGGGACAGTCTTTTACTCAATAATTTTCGTAAGAATTGTATTGGAACCTCCTTCTTTGGCTGCTTATGGGTTTACCTTTCCGGGAACTCACAGAGACTTTAAGCCCTCTGAATATGGGGACAGAGCTGTATTGTGTTTCCAAAACACAGGCACAAAGGTAATACAACTTTTATAAATATTTGTTGAAGAAACAAATAAATTTCAGTGCCATGAGGCATTGCTTTTCCTTCTGCTCCATCTCTTTATTGTGACTTTTGTGCAAAGCGTAAGGCTGAGGGGTGAGCAGGCAGATCAAAGTTCCTTCTTCCAAACCCTAGATCCCATTCTTTGATTTTACATAGTGGAGGCATTTCTGAATGATATTTTGAATTGGATACATCCCAATTGGGGGAAGAGAGGTGGTAGCTGACACGCAAAGCCTGCGTCTGGCCCTTCGCAGGGCAAATCGTGTCCTCCCTCCTTCTCCGTGGTGAGTGAGGACCGCCGGGCCCTGGAGCTGCTCCCCGAAGTTCTGGAAAACAAATATGGCTACACCTTGCTTTTGCTGGAAAGAGACGTGGCCCCAGGAGGAGGTAGGCCTGCCCCCAAGAGAAGTGACAGCCCCACAGGCGGTTCCGTTTTGCTAATCTCAACTTCCTTTTCCCATAGAGATTATTTGTAATGATGTTTAAACGTTTTGTACTACGAGGTGCAAAATAAATTGCTTATTTCAAGAATCTTTGTGCATTCTTTCTGTAGTTATGTGAATTATCAACTTGGGAAGTCTATTTGGAGGGTCTGCTTAACACGGGCACACCAGGACTAGATCCGGCTCTAACAGGGACTAATTCGCACACCACGTGTGCCGTTAGATGGCTGTTGCACAGAACCATTTCTTGTGGTCCCTTTGCTCCCACAGCACCGGCTTCAACCAGGGGCAGTGTCTTGACCCTCCATGACCTCTTTTTGTCATGGCGACTGCAGGGCACCTACTGCCTGCGGCCTGGGCACTCAGCCAGGCACTGACCTTCCCAAGATGGGGCAGCCTGGAGGAAGGCATGTCAGGGGCGGGGTCCCCTCAGCAGAGGGGGCAGGGAGGCACACGGGGAGAGCGTAAACATCTACAGGCCTGGTTTTGGTGGAGTGTGTACTTTTAGCACGACGGTCTGTGGATCCGTGACTCTGATCATACTCACACTGGCGGCTTCCCTTCCCCTCTCCCCTCCTCTCCTCCCCTCCGTGCAGGGCTGATGGCTGCGCTGTTGGGAGCCTGAGGCGCAGGTCCCTCTGGGGCGCTGGCCGCCTCTGCAGGGGCCGCATGATCATGGCAGGGGTCCCCTCATGGTGACTGTTCATTCTGTCGTTTCCTTCGTGATGCCTCTTGGCCTTTGATTACTGTGATTTGCCATAAAATAAATAATTTTAACTTTGCCAAATGCTTCTCCATAAAGGTGATTCTTGCTTCATGTGTACCCACTAGCTCCGAGCACAGAGAGCGCATCGGAGGCCAGACAGGGAACAGGAGCAGAGACGCCACTGCAGCCTGTGCCCTCCTCCTGTGGGCAGGGCCCCTCTGGCACAGGCGCTGGGCCAGGGCACAGGCCTGGGGCAGAGGAGGGACATTTTCAGCTTCTCCTTAGGGCAGGGCCTCGAGCAGACTTGCTCGGGGCCTGGGGACGAGGGGCCACCTGCCATGATGACTGCAGCAATGAAAGGACTGGCAGCTACACACCCAGTGGAGAGGCGAGTCAGCAGCCAGGACGCCAGCCTGAGAAGCAGCTCGCCCGCTGTCCGAGGACTGCCAGGCGGGAGGGAAGAGCTCCTGTCTGAGCCACTGCCTGCCGTGGGGCGCCGCTCCTATCCGCTCCCTGGTCTGCTGTCCCAGGCGCTGGCATTTCATTCTCCTGTCCGTGGTTCCTCTGAGAGCTCAGCTAGCTCTCTGGTCCCGCGTGGACACAAAGCCTGCACGCCCCTCAGCCCTGAGGGCTTGGGAGGACCCATTGGAGTGACAAAGAAGAGCAACTTCTGGACTCATTCCCGTGTAGAATGTCCCTCATTCACGTATAGAGGGTCACTCATTCACATGTAGAATGTCACTCATTCACGTGCACTGTGTCACTCATTCACGTGTAGCATGTCACTCATTCATGTGTAGCATGTCACTCATTCATGTGTAGCATGTCACTCATTCACGTGCCCTGTGTCACTCATTCACTGTCACATCTGCTGTATAAATGGGATCTGAGTTTGGAGCGACTACACATCGCTGTCCCTGGCCACGGAGTGGAGCCAGCGAGGCGCCCGGAGCTCCGACCTCAGGAGGCGCCCACGTCAGAGTGCCCTCTGTGGCCTTGGCCCCAGCAGCCCCTGTGGGAAGCCAGCGGTGGTTAGGATGAGTTAGAGGCAGGAATTACTCCTGCAGGAAGTTCCTTGCGGGAAGGCTCATTGCAGGGCTGGCTGGGAAGAACCCACACCCGCGTTGTGACTCCGTGTCCTGCCGTGGACACCCTGGGAGCTGAGCCCCTTTAGCCAGTCCATCTAGCTTTACTTTATTCTGAGATAAAGCGCTTCATTAATTCTCCCCATGGTCCAGGGTTCTGTTCTGAGCTTCACAGAAGCTCGAACTGAGCCTCTGATTTGTATATTTATGGAGGAGAAACGGTCCGGGTGTCACACACAGGTCCACGTGGAATCTCCGTGGCCCAGGGGCGCTCCCACGGGAGGATGTCTGGCTGGGGTGCAGCCGCCCGCGCCGGCCCTGCAGAGCGCTCCGGGCCGGGCTCTCAGGCAGCCGGCAGGGCCGGCGCTGCTCCTCCGAGCTGTGGCACCGGCACTTCCTGTTGGTGCTGCTTCCGGTCATGTTGCAGGTAAAAGGGAGCCAGAATACACCTCTCCCCCAGGAATTACAGCCAGGGAACCGGGGGGGGGGGGGGGGGGGGGGGTGCCCGGAACCAGCTTGACCATGCTGAAAGGTGGAGAGAGGGCGGTGGAGAGGCACGAAGTCGGAGCTCCCGGGGCCACCTCCCCCAGCTCCAGTCAGCCTGGCGCCGCGGGCACCGCGGGGACATTGGTGACCCCGCAGAGCCCGAGGACGAGGACAGCTCTCCTGTCGCGCTGTCCTCTCCGCCGTCCCTCCCGCCCCGCAGTGGGCAGTGCCGTGCTGGCGGCAGCCGGGCCACCAACAGCAGCAGGCAGGGCCTCGGAGCCCGCATCCGTGTTCCATGTGACGCGGGAGCTGCGGTCCCAGATGAGGTGACAGATCTCTGGGTTTTCTGTGTCCTCTGAGCTCAGGGCTGCGGAGATGGAGACAGACGTGGACGTGCACTCAGTGGGGTGCACAGCGCACAGCGCACAGGCCAGGAGATTTGAAGCCCAGCGTGGGCGGCGGGGGGCCAGGACGTGCCGCGGGGAGGCAGGCAGGGAGCCCAGAGGCCAGGGCGGGGCTGCCCCCACGCGGCCCCGCGGCCCCCGCCGCCTGCGGGCCCCGCACAGCGGGAGACGTGAGCGGCACCGGCCTCAGGACGGCCCGGCTCTGGCGGCCAAGGCGGTGCGCAGGTGGCCAGCGGTCAGGGGACTGAGGGCAGTCCGCAGGACTGACAGACACCTCCCAGGCTGCTTTGCATTTGGGGTTCAACTGCCCCAAATGAATCAACTGGCTCAACTGCCCGCTTTAAAAAAAAACAAACAACAACAACAACGAACATTCTTCACAGGATTTTAGCAAGATCCAGAGTTGTGTAGCATATTTATTATTTATGAAGTTTATTTATTGACTTTTTTAAAGAGAAGGGAGAAGGAAGAGAGAGAGACTTGTTGTTCCACTTATTTATACACTTACGGGTTGATCCCTGCCTGTGCCCAGACTGGGGACCAAGCCTGCCACCGTGGGTATCATCGGGCTGGCACGCTAACAACGAGCTGCCGGCCCGGCTATATAACACAATATTTAAAATATTCAGAATACAGCCCATTTAAAGCAAAAAATTATAAGATTTTTCAATGGATTTTCAATGTAGGGAGATGCAATAATATGAGCCAACTCCGCTGCAAAGGAGGGAGGCCTGCCCGGCGTGGTTGGGGGTGAGCATTGCCATGGCTGAGAGGTCACCAGCTCCCTTCCTATGTGGGCTCGATCCCAGAAAGGGGAAGAGGCAGCCGATCAATGTTTCTCTTGGTGATGTTTCTCTCTCTCCCTCTCCCTTCCCCTCTCCCTAAAATCAATGAAACTATATATTGTTGAAAAAACATATATTGGGATCGAGACCGTTTTTGGCTCAGTGGTAGAGTGTCGGTCTGCGAACTGAAAGGTCCCGGGTTCGATTCCGGTCAAGGGCATGTATATTGGTTGCGGGCACATGCCTGGTGGGGTGGGGGGGGGGGCGTGCAAGAGGCAGCAGATCGATGATTCTCTCTCATTGACATTTCTAGCTCTCTATCTCTCTCCCTTCCTCTCTGTAAAATATCAATAAAATATATATTTTTAAAAACATATATTGGGTAAGGTATCTGCATACCACTTACTGTGGTAAAATATTAATTCTAAGTAGAAAGTGAAAACATAAATAATACTATTTTAATCCCTTGGGTAAGCACTAAGACAGATAAAACATTGTTGAAACATAGATAAATTGAAATCTAAACTCCTACTTCAACAAATACTAAGAAGGAAATAATAAAAACAAGAGCTGAAATTGATTATATTGAACACACACACAAAAAAAATTAAAAATTAACAACAAATATAGTTCTTCCAAAAGCAAAGAAACAAAAGAGGGAAGACACAAATTGCCAATATCAAGAAAGAATAAAATGATAACACTACAGACCCTGCATATCTAAAAAAGGATAATGAGACAATCCTACCTAATAAAAGAGTAATATGCAAATTAACCATCACTCTGCTACATCAACCAGCCATGCCCACCAGCCAATCAGAGTGAGTATGCAAATAACCCAACCAAGATGGCTACCAGAAGGAAGGCTTGGGTTTCCCAGGCAACAGAGCTTTCCACACACTCTGGCAGGCCCAGGCTTCCACTCAAGGCTACAAAGTTTCAATTATAGAAGGGAAACAAATCCAAACAGAAATGGCCGCAGCCACAGAGGGAGCAGGAGGCTTGGCTCTGCTCCAGGCTACAAAGTTTCAATTGTATAAGGTGAATAAATTCCAGATACCAGGGCCTCTGTTTGGGTTGCCAGGGGGTATGGCTGGCCTGAAAACCACCATAGGCCCCTCACCCAGGTTGCACCATGCCCCAAGGGAACCCCACCCTGATCCAGGACATCCTTCAGGGCAAAACAGCTGGCCCCCACCCATGCACCAGGTCTCTGTCCTGTCTAATAAAAGAGTAATATGCAGATTGACCATTGCTCCAACACATAAGCTGGCTGCCCACATGTGGTCAAAGATCCTGCCCCCATTTGAACACAAGACGGCCACCACAAGATGGCTAACAGGGGAGGGCAGTTGGGGGTGATCAGGCCAGCAGGGGAGAGAGTTAGGATGGACCAGACCTGCAAAGGAAGGCAGTTGGGGGTGATCAAGCTGCAGGGGAGGGCAGTTAGGGGTAACCAGGCCAGCAGAAGAGGGAAGTTGGGGCAAACAGGCTGGCAGGGAAGCAGTTAGACATCAATCAGGCTGTCAGGAGAGTAGTTAGGGGGTGTTCAGACTGACAGTCAGAAGTGGTTAAGGGCAATCAGGAAGGCAGGCAGGTTAGCAGTTGGGAGCCATCAGTCCTGAGAGGGATGTCTGACTACCCATTTAGGGCAGTCGGACATCCCTCGAGAGGTCCCAGATTGGAGAATGTGTAGGCTGGGCTGAGGGACACGCCTCCCATACAAGAATTTCAGGCAATCAGGCAGGCAGGCAAACAGTTGGGAGCCAGCAGTCCAGGATTGTGAGAGGGATGTCCAACCGCCTGTTTAGGCCCAGCCATTGAACATCCCCCGAGGGGTCCCAGATTGGAGAGAGTGCAGGTTGGGCTGAGGGACACACCCCCCCCCCGTGCATAAATTCCATGCACCAGGCCTCTAGTTTTTATAATAAGTTAGGATAGCCCTCAAAATTATGTGCAGATTTGACTGTTCACTTTCACGTAAGGAAGGCTATGTTGCTTAAACATTGTAAAAAGTTTTTTTTTTCTTTCAAATGCCTTAAAAGAAGGGCATGTGTTTAAAATCTTTGTTGCTTAAAAGTTTAGCCAGTTAGCCGAAACCGGTTTGGCTCAGTGGTAAAGCGTCGGTCTGTGGACTGAAAGGTCCCAGGTTTGATTCCGGTCAAGGGCATGTACATTGGTTGCGGGCACATCCCCAGTAGGGGGTGTGCAGGAGGCAGCTGGTCGATGTTTCTCTCTCATCGACATTTGTAGCTTTCTATCTCTCTCCCTTCCTCTCTGTAAAATATCAATAAAAATATATTTAAAAATAAAAAGTTTAGCCAGTTGAATGAATGAATGGATGGATGAATGAATGAATGAGGAAGGGAGGAAGGAAGAAAGAAAAGGAAGGGAAGAGAAGGGAGGCAGGAAGGTGAGAAAAGGGGGAAGAGGAGAGGGAGCCCTAGCCAAAGTGGCTCAGCTGGTTGGGCATTGTCCCATGCACTGAAAGGCTGCAGGTTTGATTCTTGCACATGCCTGGGTTTCCGGTAGGGGACATGCAGGAGAGAGCCAATTGATGTTTGGTTCTCACATCGATGTTTCTCTCCCTTTCTCCCTCTCTCTCTAAAAGTCAGTTTAAAAAAAAAAAACAGTTTAATCAGTTTTCAGAGGAAAATTAACTTTCAGATGAGCAAAGTGTTTTGTGTATGCTTGCTGTGTAGGAGGGAGTGAGGGCTATTTAATAGTAAAACCAAAATGTTGTGAGAGATTGTCTTATATGTAGAAAAGTCAGCCTTCAAAAACTATTCTTCCCAAGTATGTTAAAGTACACTGGTTAGGAAGCCCGGGGCCCTAGTCTACATATATAAAATCCTAACATGCAAAGTGTCCCCTCAGCAGTTCGACCCACCGGGAGTTCGACCGCTCACTATGGTGTGTGCTGAGCACCAGCGCGTGGCGTGGAACAAAGGAAGGCCCTGGTCAGCAGCTGTCAGTCGCTAGGAACCCAATCGTGCATGAATTTTATGCGCTGGGACTCCAGTTTAAAAATAAACATCTAAAGAGTTTAGTCCAATCCAAATTCAAATCTTTAACCTCTAACCCAGGGGAAACCTGTCCCCTGACCCTGGCAAAGCCCACGCCGTGACTCTGCAGCCCTGCCCCGGTGTGGGTGGGTCTCCTGCCCTGCCCTGCCCTGATCCGGCTCTGCTTCTCCCTGACGGGTGTAGAGGGAGGAGGCGCCGAGGGCAAAGGAGGAAGGACCTTTACTCAGGAGCCTATGGAGTGAACTCTGAACAAGGGACCTGATGTCACACCGCTGGCACTGCTGTGAGGCGGCCATGGGGACCCCACCCTCCCATTGCTGAGGCAGGTGCTGGCTTCTCTGTGTCCCCGTCCCCTGCCCAGCAAGGAAGCCGCGAGGGTCGCTTCTGTCCAGTGAGTCACTGTCTCCTGGGGAGTCAAATGCCCGCTCCCCCAAGACCCTCGTTTCCCCTTTCTTGCTTCCCCCGAAGGCTCCGTTCCTCCCTGACCCAGTGTCTCCTGCAGAGGCCAGGCACAGTCCACCTCTGTGTCCGCATGGAAAGCAGCACACCCTCCCAGATCCTTTCCTCTCCCCGGCATCCCAGGCTCACGGTGCTGCCGGCTGATGCTCTTCACCCTGCAAGCTTCTCCAGGGGAGGGAGGGGCGCTGCCTCCCGCAGACAAGCCCTTCACCGTGACAGCCAGCCGGAGCGCCTCCTGTGGAGGCTGCCAGGGGTGCGATTTGGCAGTTTGGCGGCTTAGCAAGTCCTGCAAGGGTTCGGCTGTCCCTCCGTTTGGACCACGAGGGCATTTCTCACTCGTAGTATCACACAGAAGACTTCTGCTGAAGCCCAGAGTCACTGGGGAAGTCCGTTTGGCATCTTGTTAGAGCCGCCTTCCACCACAGTGTAAAGGCGAAATTCTGACCAGATGTGTCCACACTCAAACGTCACATCCAGCAATTCTTACTGCTCTGCTCTGGCTCACTCCGCGTCCAGGAGTTTTCACAAACCTCTGCCACGTGGGAGTTACCAAGATGTCTGCGGGAAAAGGCTTTATTCTCCGCCACCACCGCCTCGCCACTCCCCCCCCCCCCCCTGCTCCTCACATCTCCCGATCTGATCCCAAAGGCAGATCGTATCCAAATCAACCCCAGACTAAGAATGGGCACTCACTCCTGCAGCTGTACCCACGGTGTCCACGGGGAGCCCGCACAGAGGTGGGCTGTACCCACGGTGTCCACAGGGAGCCTGCTCAGAGGTGGGCTGTACCCACGGTGTCCATGTCCACGGGGAGCCCGCTCAGAGGTGGGCTGTACCCACGGTGTCCATGTCCATGGGGAGCCCGCTCAGAGGTGGGCTGTACCCACGGTGTCCATGTCCACAGGGAGCCCGCACAGAGGTGGACTGTACCCATGGTGTCCACGGGGAGCCTGCACAGAATGTGACAGCAATGGTGCTACATGTTCACCGAAACCTTTCGTCCTCTGAACACACAGGTGGCCACTCTCCCAGCCTCCTATTAGCTGGCTGGGCACCGGCGACAGTTTTCTCCAAGGTAAATGGAAGTGGCATGTGATGTCCTAGTGAGGCCCTTAAGTGGACGTGTAACATCTCCATACTCTCCCCTGCGGTGTGACCTGCGGACCACGAGCTCATGCTGGTGCTGCTACCTGACCACGGGCTTCCTGCCGAACAGAAGGCGCAGGCCACGCTGCTCTCTTTAACACCCTGCAGCACTCTGAGAACGCTGCCATCTGAAATTGTCATGTTTTTCAGCGGCAAAGGAAGTTATATTGAAACAGTTTCCTTTTGGTGGGGAGAGTCCGATTTCCCTCCAAGTGCCCATCTCATTTCCCCTCGGTTTTTTCTCCTTTTCGCCTTCTTATTCTGAGCTGTTCTGTGGCCGCGCAGTTCAGCCAGTAATTACTGAATGTCACTGAGTCCTGGGCTCTGCTCCAGGAACTGCCGTTACAATGCAGTGAAGATCCTGCTGAAGAAACCATCCCCTGACCAACAGGCTTCACAAGGAATTTTTTAAACTTGTCACAAAGATTACAAAAATTAATATCACAAGGAACTGGTTCTTTGAAAAGATTAATAAAACTGACAAACCCCTGGCTAGACTCACTAAGGAAAAAAGAGAAAAGACCCATATAAACAAAATCAGAAATGAGAGAGAAGTAACCACTGACATCACAGATATGCAAAGGGTTATACTAGAATGTTAAGAAATACTATATGCCACCAAATTGAATAACCTAGAAGAAATGACAAGGTCCTAGAAATATATAACCTTCCTAGACTAAATCATGAAGAACTGGAAAATCTGTGTAGACTGATCAGCAGTGAGGAAATAGAAACAACCATCCATCAAAAACCTCTCTCCCAAAAAAGTTTAGGACTAAATGGCTTCATCAGTGAATTCCACCAAACTTTCAAAGAAGATTTCAAACCCATTCTTCCCAAACTCTTCCAAAAAATTAAAGCAGAGGCAATCCACTCTCTTCCATCCTTGTCAGGAATGAGATAAGAATGTCCACTCTCATCACTCTTAGCCAACATAGTTCTGGAAGGCCTAGCCAGAGCAATAAGGCAAGAGAATGAAATAAGAGGTATACAAATTGGGAAGTAAAACTGTCACTCTTTGCAGATGTCATGATTCTGTACATAGAAAACCCTAAAGAACCCACACAAAAAAGTATCAAAAACAATAAACAAATACAGTAAAGTTGCAGTATACAAATCGATATACAAAAATCCACTGCCTTCCTGTATACTAACAATAAAACTTCAGGAAAAAAGAACTGGGGGAAAATTCATTTTGAAATTGTGACCCAAAAAATTAAATAGCTAGGAATAAAACTTAAAAAGAACATGAAGACCTATATACTGAAAACTACAAAGCATTGTTTAAAAATATACAACAAAATGGAAAATATCTATGTTCATGGGTTGGAAGAATCAACATAGTTAAAATGGCCACGTTACCCAAAGCAATAGACAGCTTTACTGCATCCCCATCAGAAAATTGAACAAGAGACCATCAGTTTTGTATGGAGCCACAAAGTAGGCGGAACAGCCAAAGCCAATACTGGAAGTGTCAAGCTACCTGACTTCAAATCATACAGCAGAGCTATAATAGTCAAACCGGCATGGTATTGGCAGAAAAACGGACACACAGGTCAAGGGAACATAATTGTAAGCCCAGATATAAAATGACATATACATGGGCAGGTAATTTTGACAAATGAGCCAGAAACATACAGTGGGGGCGGGGGGGAAGTCTCTTTAATAAATGGTGCTGAGAAAATTGGAAAACCACTTGCAAAAAAATGAGACTGGGTTGTAGTTTGTCTCCATTTACAAAAATTAACTCAATTGGATCAAAGACATAAATATAAAACCCAAAACAATAAATTACATAGATGAGAGAATAGGTAAACTTTGGATCTGGGTCATAGAGAACATTTTATGAACTTGCCTCCAAGAGGCAAAAAATCAATAAATGGAACAATAACAAATTAAAAAGGCAAAAATCAATAAATGAAACTAATAACAAACTAAAAAGCTCTGCATAATGAAAGAAATCCACAAGAAAACAAAGAGGCAGCTGACCAAATAAGAGATGATATCTGTAAACAATTGCTCCAACAAAGGTTTAATTTCAAAAATTATATAAACAACTCATAAAATTCAACACCAGACAAACAACCCAATTTAAAAAATGGGCAGTGGACCTTAATAGTCACCTCTCCCAAGAAGACATACAAACAGCCAATATCAGTAGATGTACGAAAAGATGTTCAACCCCACTGGCAGTTAGGGAAATGCAAATCAGAAGTACGAAGCAGCTGAGGGGTGGGAGGTCTGTAAGACAAGCCCAAGATCACACAACTTCCTTTCTCTGCTCTGCAAACCGGTTTCCATGTGGAAGTTGTCACGTTAGACCTGTAGGTCCATGGCCATGTCTTGTTCCAAAGCTCACGTCATGCTCACCACAAACCCAGTGCCCGTCCTCTCTCCGGCACCAGGCACCTCCCAGAGTTGATGCGCCCTCCAGCTGCCCCCTCCGTTTCTTTCTTAGAAGTAGAAGACTTTGGGAGCAAGAACAGAGCTCAGCTTTTCTGTCCTGAAAAACAGGGTCAAAGTTCTTGACTTCCATCCCAGCTTGGGATGCAGGCTTTCAATTTAGGGGCACGCCGTGCCAGAGCCCAGTCCAAGGCTATCCAGCGTAATTGCTAGCTACGGGCTTGGGAAGCAAATCTGTTTCAGGACAGCACTGACCAATTCCCTATCACTGCTTTCTTCTTCTTTCTAAAAAAGGAGTAGAAATTTGAGTCTCTATAAAGTAGCAAGAGTTCAGGGACAAGCAACAGATACTTGTGTCCCAGAAGTGCTGCATGAACACTTTTCAGTAAAGTTGATTGCCGCCACATGCCATGAAAAGGAAGGAAAGACGTGCTGATCATTTTGTTTAAAACTGTTCTGAGGGTGACTAATCATTCTGAGCTGGCACAGGAGAGGCCGCTGTGCTCTTGTCTCTCTCAGAGCTTTTCTAAGACAAAGACAAAAGTTGCCTTGGGAACCTGAAGTCAAAAAGGGAAGAAAACAAAACCCCCAACTCAGTTTCCAGCTGTGTGCAGGTGAAGCCCTGGATGGCGGAGCGTCCCCTGCTGGATGTGCCCCTCAGTTAGCCTCCTGAGGGTGGACTGGATGTGGGCATGACCCCCTGGGGAGAGGACATCGCCATCCCTTCCCACACTGGAGTAGATGGGCTTCCAGGAGCAGATGACAAGGACAAGGATTTGGGGGCTGCCACCGAAGAGGGTCAGAGCAGCCCAGGCTTCTATTGCCGATGGCATTCTCTGCATGATTGGGCCAAAAGCCTCAGGTTTTTGCCCTAAAGTTTCAGAGTAATTCCTCTCAGTCCCTGCTTTGCAGGTGAAGGTTGGTTTCTGTTCTTCCCTTCACCTTGCAAATCTCTTTTCCTGTGGACAACTATGGACGGGCAAGTGCCCACCGTCCGGTGGTGCCTGCGGCCTCCTTAATTAATCTTCCTCAGGGAATTAAGTTAACCACAGCTACAGTTTGGATCTTGTGACAGTTAGGCACATCAAGAAGAATTTGATTCAATTAAGCTGTGAGGATCTAAGGAAAAGCCTCCTTCTTACCTATTGCCCTGACCCGCCCTCGGTGTCTGCAATTCTTGGCTCTAACCTGGGCGCCCTGCACAGCCCACAGTGAGTTGTTGAAACTTCACATTCTCCTCCTGGCGCCGTGTCCCTCCTTCCGTCCTGCCCGGGACACACCACGCGAATGAAGAAAGCCCTCGTCATCATCATCCTGTCTCCTCCCCTTTTCTTAAACACATTTTCACTTGTGATTCTCATGTGCCAGGAGCTAAGCACTTTAGGAATATAAAATTACTTCATATTCAAAACACTTTCATGTTATTACTTTCCCTACATTACAGGTAAAGAAACCACAGCTTGGAGAGGTTACGGACCTGCCCCAAGGTCTCCGCCCGTAAGTGGCAGAGCTGGGTCTGAACCCAGGTCTTCTGAGTGGGACCTGGATCCTAACCGCCTTACGCATTGTCTCACTGAGAACATTCTCAGGACACAGCCTTCCACCAGGGTTTACCAGCTCGTCTTCCTTAATGGTGACCCTTTCAAGGAAATGGGTTTGCTGTGAGACTTTGAAGGAGGAGTTTGGAGTTTCTTTTTGAGGAATCAGACTGTGGCCCGGGGGCACGTGTTATCGCAGCGTCTGTCATCCTGGAGCCCGGCCAGGCCGGTCCTGGGCGGCAGCTTTACAAGCATCAGCCCGCTGTGCGGAGCTCCCTGGTGGGAGGAGACGGGTTAACGTAAATCTGAGGAGAAACTCTCTTCTGGGTGAAAAACAAACAAAAACTCGGGATTCCTTTTTCCTGAGTGCTAACGAGCCAGAAGGCATCGCTCAGGGCGGGGAGAGGCAGGAGGCAATCGGGCTGTTTCAGGCCGCAGGAGCCGCGATCTCACGCTGCAGGTCTGAGCGGCTTCTCGCAGGAGGAAGATGGAAGACGAGGCAGAGCAGGCGCGTCTTGCTGGCAATGCCTCCCAGAACCACGCTGGAAATTACCACTAAGTTGGGGAGCCAGCACCCCGAGTTCCCAAACGCAGACCATCTGAAATGGCCTTTTAGCCACGGACTGTCGGGAGCCCCCGTGAGCCAGCTCAGGACGCATCTCCCATTAAAACCAGGAAGGGCTGGGCCTCCCATGCCCACCCCGCACCCTGCACCCCGCACCTCCTGCGGGCCCGTGAGCTGTCTTCTCTGGTTGTAGGACGTCCAGCCAGCATTCCAGCGGCTCTGGGTGACGGTTGTTCTGCATTCTAGTTGTAATTTTGGTGTGGCTGCGGGAGGCGGCGAGTACAGCGTTTACCTGTGCTGCCATCTTTATATGTCCAGCATATAAATCCCTTATCAGACTTACAATTTTTTCTATTATGTGGGTGTGTTTTTACTTCCTTGGTAACATAGTTTAGAGAAAAAATTTTTATTTTGATATACCTATTTTTCCTTTTATTATTTGTGGTTTTCTTGTGTATCAGAAAGGCTTTGCCTAATCCATCAGTGAGCATGTGATTCTACTTTCTTATCAAGAAGTTGCAGCTAGATACTAGCCCTCTTTAATCCTTTCTGCCTCAATTTTCCAGTGATTTTTATTGAGTTTGTTGAGGGAGAATTGTCTGCACTCACTAGTGCAAACTAAGAAAAGGAATATAAGCCATCCTGCAGCTCGATATGAAGAGATGTTGAGGTGGTGACAGTGAATACACATTCTTATTTTCTATTGAGCATTCTTTTTCTCAAGTATGTTTCCATTGATATTAGAGAGGGAGAAAGGGAGAGGGAGAGGGAGAGATAGAAACATGAATGAGCAAGAAATATCAGCTGCCTCCTGCATGTCCCCTCCTGGGGATCAAGCCTGCCCCCTGGGCATGTGCCCTGACCCAGCAACCACGCTGGGGACCTCGTGGCTCCTTGGCTGATGCTCAGCCTCTGAGCGGAGCCTGCTGGGCTGTTGAGCAGAGTGCTCTGTCATTGCCACAGAGTCTCACTTCTCATATCGAATAAGAAATGTTCTTGGAAATAAGAACATTTAACACGAAATGCCAGATGGTGTCCCTTTGTTAGCTCACTTACACTCCTAGTCCCTCCACCGGCAGCCAGCATTACCCTCCTCTTCCCACCTGAGGACACGCTGAAAGGGAGTGCCCGGCACGGTCACCCGGCCTGATGGGGAGCGAGGAGCGCCCCGAGCTCCATCTCAGCCTCCCTTCAGAGCCGCTTTCTGTGAACAAATAGACCTGAATCCCCAAATCCTTCGGGGGTTCTCAAAAACCGACTTTCACAGGTCATCATGGAGCCTGTTATTCAGCTTACTGCTTTTTTCCTTTCCTTTTTTTCCTTTCTTTCTTTCTTTCTTTTCTCTCCTTTTTTTTTTTTTTTTTTTTTTTCGTGCTACGTAAAGTTTACGGAGGACTAGAACTTTTTTTCTTTGAATGAGTCATACCTCCCCTTTTCCTCATCACAGAGACGCTCTGCCCCGGGTGCGGGGACATCGCAGGGCCCATTGCCCCGGGGGCCGGGACCTTCCTGGGCTAGCCCGGCGGGAATGGCCAGCTTTCCTTACTCTCAGAGCCCTGGTTCAGAGGGTCACAGGGCTGCCGGAGCGGTTTGTCACTGACATGCCCAGGGGCCTGTGGTGGCTGCCCACTAGGTGTCAGCAGTGTAACCCCCAGCGAGCACTGGGAAAGCCCAATCGGAGAATACTCAGCGAGGTTCAGAGCTACCTGCAGCCTGGCCACTCAGCACCCGGACACGGAGCCAGGAGGAGAGAAGGGCAGGTGCAGGCCCAGCCCTCTGGGAGCTCGGCGAGGAGGCCCTCCTGAGAAGGGCCCAGCGATGTCTGGAAGGAGCCCGTGCGTCCTTTTCCATTTTCACTCCAGACAACCGGGTGCATGGAGAGCTGGGAGCAGAGATTTCCCTTCACAGAAGCGCTGCTCGCAGGCAGGGAAGGCCGCAGCGGGCGCCCCGCGGGCAGAGCTGTGAATGACTGCACGCCGGGCAGAAGCTGAGCTCCGGACGGACTCGCACCAAGGCCATTGGAGCGCATCTGCCCTCGGGACTCAGGGCCGCTCGGACCCCTGCTGGGCCTGTGGACTGTGGGCTGTCCTCCTGACCGGCGGGCCTGTGCTCGGGACCTGAGGCCGGCCGCAGTGCGAGGCGTGGGAGGAGGCCAGCATGGGTGTCCCGGCACCGGGGCCGCCGAGCCCGTGGCACTGGCTGCCGCTGCTCATGGCCCTCTGTGGTTCGGAAGCCACGTCTGACCTGAACCAGCCCACCGGCGCCCCCGCCCAGCAGGAGCCCGGGGCCAGGCTCGCTGCCTCCGGCCCAGTGCTGGGCGAGAGGGTCACTGTCTTCGAGCTGGACTATGACTACGTGCAGATCCCCTATGAGGTCACCCTCTGGATCCTTCTCGCTTCCCTGGCAAAAATAGGTGAGTCCCACCCCGCTGTGCGCGTTCCCGCAGGAGCCGCTGTGTGCGGAGCGCCTGGGATGGGCGAGAGGGCGGCCGTGCTGCCTCCCAGTCCGCCAGCTCCGCCCGGCCCCGGGCTCCAGCCCTCGTGCCGCCGCTGCCGGGAAGTAAAGGCTTCGGTCCTGGGGGCTGTGATTTCTTCACTTCTCACAGTGTGACAACCATGTGACAGTAGTTGGCGGGCAACCACCTCAAGGTTCTGTGCTTTAAAACCGGGGAGAGTGAGCATGCAGGCCCAGGACGATGGCCAATGGGGTTTCAGGAATCACATAAAGATTCTTCTGTGAAGTAGTCTCCCTTCCTCCTTGGCCACGAAGCCAGGGTGGCTCCCACTGTGAATCCTGTGGAAGTGGCTGTGCTCCTTGCAAACTGGCAGAGAGCAGCTCATAGCCCCTGGTGGCAGGAAATGGGGTACCGGGTATTTTATCTGTCAGTAGAATAGGGTTACATGTGAGTAAAGTGAAGACACACTTTCCTTTGTGACATAAAGTGAATTCAAGTTGATGGATTAAATTCTAACCAAGGTTCTTTGTGCCAAACCCAATGTAGTGTTTTACACTCTGTGACCATTTATTTCCAAATGCCACCCCTTTCTCCTTAAAACCAGCTCCTTAGAGCCAAAGCCAGGTGGCTCCATTGGTTGAAGCATTATCCCAACACCAGAAGGTTGTGGGTCCAATCCTGGTCAGGACACAAGCCTAGGCTGCAGGTTCTATCTCCAGTCAAGGCAAGCATGGAAGGCAACTGATCAATGTTTCTCTCTCTCTCTCTCTCTCTCTCTCTCTCTCTCTCTCTCTCTCCCTCCCTCCCTCAAATCCTTAGGAAAGGATTAAATTTTTAAAAAAATAAAACCAGCTTATTTGAAAGTGGAAAACTGATACAATTATTTCAATTACTTTGTATAACATATCCTTTGCCTCAGTTATGAAATTGTCATTTGAATAGAAACTAGGATGATAAATGAAATAATGAATGTTTACATTAACTGTTTACATTAACCTCTAGGCTGGGTGGGAAATGGGCTGAGCAATGAGATCTGCCAGCTAAGTCCTTGGCATCAGGAATGTGGGCTCTGTCTCTTCACCTGACCTGGGGATTTTGGGGTGCAGTGTGTCAGTGAGGTGCTCCTTCTTAGCTGCCATTCATTCTGGGCTGTGAGGTATGGAGACTGAATGGACTGTTACCTTGAAAAACTCGCGTGTGATTGTGGAACGGTGAAATTATGTGAAGGGCCTCACATCATCTCTCAAAAGCCCTCACATAAGAATGGCTGCTAACGGGGGGTGGGCAGCATGGAGCCGAGGGCCCAGCGCCTCTCAGGCAGCCACAGGGACTGAGAACACCGGGGTCTCAGTGGGTTTTAAATGTTCCTTTGTGCTCACCGGAGGGAGGGATGCTCCGGCCTCCCCTGTCGGCACAGGAGTGCTGAGGCCGTTCAGGGCCTTGAGCTAGATCGGCATGACTGGCTAGTAACGTGTCTTTCTAAGTATCAGCTTGTTCATCAGTGAAACTTTTTAAAACCTCTTTTTGGTGCAAATAAGGATTTTCTAATATAAAAGAGGCTTATGTTCCATGCCAGTAAACATCACAATGCAGAAAGGTTGTATTTTATCTTGATTTGATATTGGCATAAAACATAGATTGCTCTTTAAAGGTAGCATATGTGCCCAGACTCACTATGTCTACAAGTCTAGAGTGCTGTAGTGGTTTAAATGTTCTTGATTTTCAAATTGATATAATTCAACATACTTTAGAAAAAGAAAATAGCTTAAGTAGGTTTTCAGATGGATCATGCACATTCAAGTACAATTTCATATTTGCTGGTCTTTCAGAAATCAGATTATTTTTATAGTGCACATGAAAAGAAGGCTGTGTTTATTGAATGCATACTCAGTGCCAATTACTGGGATTGAAGATTTATGTATGGTGGCCCATTCACCTGGGGGACAAAGAGGGTGGAGTAAGACATAGAACTTTAAAACAACAAATTCATGCAGTCTTTTTAGATTCCACATTATGAAATTTGAGTTAAGATACAATTAATAATCATAATTACTATTCATTGTTTCATTTATCATCCTAGCAAGCTCACTCATTGAGCGCTGTGCAATGTGTGGAAATGACATGGTCCCTGCCCGCAGGGACTGCGCTTCACGGGGAAGACGGGGCGGGTTGGAGGGGGGTCTAGCGCTGCCTGGCAGGCCTCTGCCAAGAAACATTACGACTCTCCCCAGTCCTTCTGATTTCAGCATTTGTTTACTTATTGATTTAAATGTGTCTTTATTGATTTTAGAGAAGATGAAGAGAGATGGAGAGAGAGAAACATTGATTGGCTGCCTCTTCCATACCCCCTCCTGGGGATGGAGACTGCAACCCAGGCATGTGCCCTGACAGGGAATCGAACTGGCGACCTCCTGGTGTCCCCCCAGGACACCCAACCAACTGAGCCACACTGGCCAAGATTCCCCAATCCTTTTTAAAACACCAATTATGCAAGTTGTGAAGTATGATATTATAAACAAGTCACTTCAGACTTGTTTATCTTTTATTTCGGTTCTACTTGTAAGTTTATAGAAGGATGCCCTAAATCACTGGCCAGAATGGAATGAGAACTCTCTTCGGCTTGTAGCTAAGACATTGTTATTTAAGTTTCAGTCACTGAAACTAAAAATTCTCAAGTGACTGACTCCATTGTTGTCACAAAAGGGAGAGAGCTCTGGAGTGATGGACAAGCAGCACTGCCTCTGGCCCTGCGTGCAGAGGCCTCTCCCAGGCTGGCAGGTGACGCCGCATCCATCACAGGACACGGAGTCCAGAAAGCAGGGCCAAACAGGGGCGAAGGAGCCAAGAACACTGCATATGGACTCTCCCACCTCTTTCACATTTAAAAAGTTCCACGTGGTTGACATAAGCACTACAAGAAGAGGAAGAGGAAGGGGAGGAGGAGGAAGTACAGAAACAGGGAGAGCAGGAGTTTAGAAGGAGGCCTTACACGGGTTTTGAAGTCGGTGGATAAGTGTGTGGTCTGGGATAATGTCCCCTGAGGCTAACAATGTGCCCTTGTATTAACCAGCCTGCTATAACGAATGGAGAAGTTCAAAGTTATGGTCATGGAAACGCACATGCTCCTTGGATGGCTGACCCTAAAATATTCCTAAGGAAACATTCAATGGCTTCCATGGTCTATGGGAGAAAAGTTACCCTTCTTAACCTTAATTCAAGGCCCCCATCAGAGCATCTTTGTCCTCTGCTTTCCCCAATTCCAAATTGGCCCCAGATAGGTGAATCAAGCATTCCTATCAAACATTCCTACCTCTCTGTTTTTCTCCTGGCGTTCTCCCAGCCTGGCATGTATTCCATTTTGTCTGTGTAAGTGATAAGCATTCTCCAACGGCCTGTTTAACTTCTACTTAGCATGTAAAACCTTCTCTCACGGTTTTACATGCAGCCTGCCCACCAGCAGGCGGAGGACCCCGTGCAGGGACACCTGGAGGAGCGTGCTGGCAGAGGTGAGGTGTCTGCCCTCTGCCGCAGGCTGGAGAGGCCAGGTTTCGTAGGGGCGAGGAGCATGCATACAAAAGAGTAGAAAGGGATCACTGTTGTCACACAGGTCCATATGAAATTTTATAATAATTCAGGGGAAGATGTACTATTTATTTTTAGAAGAGACCAGAAGCTTAACCTCAAAGATTGAGCAGGACCAGAAAAACGTTCAGAAGGACAATCCAGGCAGCAACAACTGGGTGGGAAGATGGGAGGGGCCGCAGGTGCAGAGGGGTGTGGCTGGCTGTGAGACGAGATTCATAGAGCCCCCGGGTGACGTGCTGTCTCAATGCACATTTAGTTGTAGACTTACACATTTTGTTGGGTTTTTTTCTTATTTTTAATGTCTTATTTCTAAAATGTTGTCAACGGTTGGAATTGTAGAGAACTAACGGTCCTCCACCCCCCCAGTCCTTCCCCGTGGGTGGGTAGCAGGGATGTTAACCAAACCCTCCGTCTCAAATCCATGCGATGTGTGTGCACCTTCAATCCCAGGTGGGGAATGGGGCCATCAGATACACACACGTGGTGTGGGGATGGCCTCTGGCAGCAGGAGGGAGTGAGCTGGGGGGGGGGGCAGAGGGCAGGGGAGTAAGGAGTGGGGGGGATGAGCGGGGGGATTGAGGGTGAGAAAGAAGGTCAGCAGGATAAGGCAGTAATTAGAAGAAGGGCAGTCCTGAGCGGGTGGTGGCTGTGGGATTGGAGAGAAAGGGATGGACTGCGGGGGCAGCTAAAGAGAGATGTTACTGATGAAATAGGCAGCTGATTAAATAAAGGAGCAAAAGTAATGGGGGGGGGGCGTGAGAATGAGACTTGATTTCCCCTTAAGTGACTGAGTGAATGGCAATGTCCTTGAGTAAGGGGAATAACGGACTTGCCTTTTGTTTCTTTGTTTGGAGGAGAGGGAAGTGAGATGCGGTCAGTCTGAGGGTCAGGCCACAGAAAAGACTCTGCATGAGCCTTGAAGGCGGTTTTGCAGGCGCACAGACAGGCCCCGCTTCTCTCCTCTTCTCTTCAGTGCTCATCCTGTCAATGGGGAGCAGGAGGGACGAGGGGCACTGCTGCTAGCACTCTGATTCCGCAGCCAGGGCTGGCCCGGGTAAGCCCACCGGCCAGGGCCTGTGCACAGAGAGCACGGCCAGCTGGTGCGGAGCCCCCTGCGTGGCCGTGAAGCCCCGCGCACCGTCTCAGGGTCTCAGGCGAGCAGCTAACTGTGGCCTCTGCTCCTCCCCAGGCTTCCACCTGCACCACAGGCTGCCGGGCCTCATGCCGGAGAGCTGCCTGCTCATCGTTGTGGGCGCGCTGGTGGGGGCCATCATTTTTGGCACCGACCACAAATCGCCTCCAGTCATGGACTCCAACATCTACTTCCTGTACCTCCTCCCTCCCATTGTCCTGGAGAGCGGCTACTTCATGCCCACCCGGCCCTTCTTTGAGAACATCGGCTCCATCCTGTGGTGGGCAGGCCTGGGAGCCCTGGTCAATGCCCTGGGCATCGGCCTCTCCCTCTACCTCATCTGCCAGATCAAGGCCTTCGGCCTCAGCGACGTCAACCTGCTTCAGAACCTGCTGTTCGGCAGCCTGATCTCCGCTGTGGACCCCGTGGCCGTGCTCGCTGTGTTCGAGGAGGCGCGCGTGAACGAGCCGCTGTACATGATGATCTTCGGGGAGGCCCTTCTCAACGACGGCATCAGTGTGGTGAGGCGGCCGGCGCGTCCCCGGGAACAGGACTCCGGTGGGCGGGCGCCAGAAGACTGAGTCCAGGGCCAACGGAGAGGCAGGCCTGAGCAGGCCTCAGCCCGGGCAGGACAGCGCGTGGCTTTGGCCAGTGCAGGTGGCCCACATTCAGGGGACATTCCTTAGGTGATTGCTCTCTGACACTCAATCCCCAGCTAGCTTCTTTTTCATGTTTCAATATATTTTTAGTGATTTCGGAGAGGAAGGGAAAGGGGGAGATAGAAATATCAATGATGAGAGAGAATCATTGATCGGCTACCTCCTGCATGTCCCCACCCCCACTGGGGATCCAGCCTGCAGCCCAGGCAAGGGCTCTGACCAGAAATCAAACCCTGACCTCCTGGTTCATACAGGTTGGACCCAACTAGCTTCTTTAAAGAGTGGAAAAGGGGAGAGAGCAAATCGTTCTGTAGTTAAACTCGGAGTATCACTGTGCAAACAGAAATGTGCTACAGGCTCTCCGGGATTGCTCACCGCAGGCTCTGTGTGCTGAGTACCTTGTCATGCTGCATGCAATGTGCAGGTGAATGAGAGAGGTGACAGAGGGCTGTGAAGTGCGCTCCTCACAGGACAGTGTGGCCTGCAGGTGATCGGGAACGGGGGAGCCCTTGGAGAGGAGCCGGAAGGACTGGGGCTAGCTCAGGCATCAAGGCCCAGAGGTGCTCGTGGCTGCAGATGCTAGAATGTTCCCGACTAGCCCTCCCATTGCTCAGTCTCTTGCATTACTACAAACTTTCACCCGTTGTTAGCCTGAGATTTCTATGTATACTTTGATACACTTCCCTTATCTTGAAATTTGTAGCACATCACATAAGTAAAACTAGAATTATTTTCAGCCAGAAAGTCAAACCTTACAAATTCTACAGCTAAAGGCACCAAGTCTCCAATGCCCTCTTCTCGCCCTTCATGAGACAACTCAATACACATGTATGTAGACATGTGTTGTCTTACACACATTGGGTAAGATCACAGTATATATTTGCTTTTGCAGGTTCTAGGAAGTGTTGTCGATTCTCTTTGGGGACCACTTATTGTTTTTATATTTAAATAGAGGCCCAGTGAGGGGGTCCCTGTGTGTGAGGGGAGTCCCTCAGCCAAGCCTGCCCCCTCACAGTCCAGGAGCCCTCAGGGGAGGGAGGCGACTCAGTTATCAGAGGAAGGCAACATCCCCATCACACCTCTGCTGCCACTGCCGGCAGCACAGGCTTCAGCTGGCCCTGGTTACCTGAGCCTCAGGCAGCCCTGCATGGCTGGGCAACTGCCATATAAGGCTTTCCTGTGCCGTGGGCCGGCCCTGGGTGGCTGGGGAGCTGAGGGGACTGGGGGACTCCAAAGGCAGGCATGCATGGAGCACCTGGACACCCCTGGGGATGGGCCCAGCCATGCGGCACACCTGTCACCCCGGCAGGGCTGAGGGGACTGGATGCTGCCATCTTATGGCAGGGGGCGCTGCCATCTTTGAAGGTGTGGCAGGAAATTAGCATATTATCTGCTTATTGGCTGTGGGTGCTGCCATCTTTGTGAGGGTGTGATGGTCAATTAGCATATTCCCTTTTTATTATATAGGATTGATTTGTAAATTATTTACATTTAAAACTCCTCAATATTGCATAAAAATCAAGCATTTTCTCCCATTCTATTATTTTTTTTAATTATAGTATCCATTATTCTATACAGGGTTTCAATTTTTATAAGGTCAAATCTAATAAGCATTCCTTTATTACCTTGATTAGGATTTTGCCTAGCCAAAAGACAGACAGCCATACTGTTTTCTATTTTCCCTTTACAATTCCTTCTTCACTCACCCGTCACAGAGCATTTTATCACGAGGACTTACCTCCTAAAACTAAAAGTGCGGGGGAGCGAAAGCTCTTGAGAAGCAGCGCCGGCTTTGCAGGTGGATCCTGCAGGGAGGGAGGCGTGCCGTGAGTGGGGAGGGAATTTATTTATTCATAAGCACCATCTTCAGCCGATGAACAGAGGACCAGAGTCGGCAGCCTGCACACTTTCCTCTGGCAAGGTCCTGGAGCGCACGGTGTGGGAGTTGCTAGGGAGCCAGGCTCCAGGCACCACAGATGTGCCCTTTGCCCAGTGTGCCCTCGGGCCCTCAGAGGACTCCCCGGAGAGCCCCCACCTGGACCTGCACCCCGGCTCTCCGGGAGGGAACTTGGGGTCTGTGTGTGGCTGGCCTGGGAGCCGCTCTCTGGCTGAGTGCGTCTGTGTGGAAGGAGGGGGCCTTGGAGGGTGCTGAGTCTCCGAGCCGCTCCGCCCTCTCCCTCCGTACTTGCACGTTTCCGTCTTGTCACGGTGGAGTGAGTGTCCTCTGCTGGGGCTTCGCCTTGAGGCCTGTGTTCGTTTCATGGCTAGTCTCCCAGACGTCCTGGCGTGTCACTGACCTCTGAGCTTTTCGGGCGCTGGAGCCCCTCCCCGGCAGCCTGGAGTGACAGCCCCGGCCGCGCTGGGCCGCCCTCCAGTGGCCTCCATCTCAGCCTTCCCTCACAGGGGCTCCCCGCGCCCAGGGCACGGCCCGCTGCTGCTGAGAAGGAGCCTTTGCCTCCGGCCTCTGGGATCCACCAGCACAGCCTCCGCAGCTGGGCCCCGCTGCTGTTTTTCTAGAAACATCTGTTTGACTTTCCAAAGCTTAATTGCTTCCACTTGGACGTTTTTTAAAATGACAGTTTACTAGTACAGCGCCCATGGCATCTGCCAGGACACTGCCCTGACCTCCGTCCTGGCTCAGGGGTCGCCCCCGTGCCACTCGGGTCACCCGCTAGCCCACAGCACCGAGATGTGCCGCGTGTGCCGGCATTCCTGCGGTGGGGCAGCCGGGAGGAGAGGCAGCAGCGTGGGCAGCCGGCGGTGACGTGGCCAGCCTCGGGCTGAGTCTCCGGGCCTGTGACTGTGGTTCCAGGCACAAGCTCGGGTGTGTGTGCAGCAAGAGCGGCCTCGCACCGCCGCGAAGGACTCCTGCAGAACTGCCATCACCTAGCAGAGCGGCCTCTGGCCCGTCCCGGACTCCTCCCTCCTCCCTCCTCCTCCTCCCTCCTCCCTCCTCCCTCCTCCCTCTTCCCTCCTCCCTCCTGCCTCCTGCCTCCTCTCTCCTCTCTCCTGCCTCCTGCCTCCTCCTTCCTCCCTCTTCCCTCCTCCCTCCTCCTTCCTCCCTCCTCCCTCCTGCCAGGGTTTGTTAGACTCTAAGTGTGGGCGAAGGGAACGGAGACGAACCCTGTGCTTACAAACAGCCGGTGTCCCCAGCGGGCCGCGTGGCAGGAGCTCGGGGAAGGAGGAGGCTGCTCTGACCCTTGGGATCGCCTTCACACCATTATTATATTGAATCTCTACGTGTTACTCTGAGGGTGAATCATACCCGCAGGTCACAGATTTGAAAATGCAGCCAAGTAAGTTAAGATGAACTGAGTGAGGACAAACTTCCAGCCAGCGACAGGCGGCATGGTGCTCTGGGAGGCCAGGCCCGAACCGGGAAGCGGGGTCTGCTGCAGAGCGGGCCCAGCCAGAAACCCAGGCCAGGCCGCGCAGCCCCCAGCCCATCTGTGCTGGGAGGGCCTCTCCAGTGCCCGGAGCGGGCAGCCCTCCCCGGCCGCTGCTGACCCCTGGGGGCGGCAGGGGTCTGCCCACCCAGCCCTGACCCAGCCTCCCCTCGCATCTGCAGCAGCCACCGCTTCCTGGGCCCTGCACCTGTGCTGCCCCCTGCGGTCCGGGCGGGAGGGGCCGTGTTATGAGTTTGTGGGTCTAAGTCTGTGTGTGTATGTGGGTGTGTGTATGAGTGGTGTGCATGTGAGTGTGTGTGTGCATGTGAGTGTGTGTATGTGAGAGTGTGGGTGTGTGTATGTGAGTGTGTGAGTGTGTGTGAGTGTGTGTATGTGTGTGTGTATGAGTGTGTGTGCATGTGAGTGTGTGTGTGTGCATGTGAGTGTGTGCATGTGAGTGTGTGAGTGTGTCAGTGTGTGTGTGGGTGTGTCAGTGTGTGTGTGTGTACACCTGATGCACACACATGAATAGCTTGGGACGCTGTGGGTCAGGTGGGCGGTGGGAGGAGCTGGGAGAAGGGAGGCGAGGGCAGCCAGTGGTGGCAGGTCCCAGGAACAAGAGAGTTGGCAGCAATGAGCCCCCCTGCCTGAGGAGCAGCCCTACTGCCAGCCTGCCCCGCTGGGGAGGTGTCCGCTGCAGGCCCCTCACCAGCAGCCTGCACACGGCTCCACGCCCATTCACCCCAGAGGCCTGCGAGGCCACGGCCAGCCACCGCGGCCCCAGAATCCTCACCGTGGGTTCACAGCACTTGTCCCATGGAGGAAATGACGCCTGAGCTGTGAGCGGCACAAACCAGCTCTCCCGGCCGCTGCGGCTCTTGGGCTGAGGGCTCACCAGCCTCGGGGGCAGCGGGAGGGGCCTGCGGGTCTGACGCCCAGTTCAGGCAGCTGGGCTCGAGCCTGGCAGTGTATTTGAAAACACGCCCTGGGAGACATGCCCGCTGTCTCCAAGCCTCAGGGAACAGTCAGCGTGGGACACAGCACGTGGAAGCTGCCCTGTGGGTGGCAGGGCCACGGGCACGCCCCGCCTCTGCGGAGCCCTCTCAGAACGGCTCACTTTTCTCTTCATCTGTAAGTTCTTCCTCCCTCACGATCACCCAGGACCTACTCTTCTGTGTTTTCTCGTGGTCCTTTCAAGCCACAGAGCTATCCTAGGGGTCACGTGATCCATTCGTGGAAATCATTGCCGTGCAGGAAAGCCCACAAGCTCAGGGCAGCGCTTCCCGTTCAGGGGCTGTCAGCAGCTCGCCCTGCCCACAGCACTGTGCACGCCTCCTCAGGCGCGGTGCGCCTGCTCCGGATTGTGTGGAGAGCCCCGTATCTGGCTGTTTGGGGAGAGCCACTTCGCAGATAGCTTTTCTGCAGCTTCCTGTGGGGACGGGATGAACAGAACCCAGCAGAACCTGCTCCCCGCGCGCTCCGGACCCTCAGGGCCAGGGGTGGGCCAGAGGCAGAGCCGGTTCTGTCCCGGCTGCTGTGTCCCTCCTGACCAACCAGGACCAGCAATGGGTCATCAGTGAGTTTTAAACTAGCAGCTCGGGAGGAAACAGAGATCACAAAGTCCAACTCCTTCAGATTGGAGATAAAGTTCAGTCCAGTTTGATGGAGCTGAGCCCAGCGTGTTTATTTGAGGCCTGGTGCATGAAATGGGTGCACGGGTAGGTCCTAGCCTGGGCATTCCTTCGTTCCTCACAGCCCCCCCCCCCTGGTGGTCAGCACACATCATAGTGAGCAGTCGAATTCCGGAGGGGACAATCGGCATATTAGCCTTTTCATTATACAGGATTCTTCATTTATTCATTCACTAAAAATACTACTGAGCGACTACTTTCTGTCAGAAAGTGCTCTCTCCACAGTGCCAGCATGACCAGCAGCAAGTTACAAGCTGGTTGTCAGTGAAAGAGGCCACTGGTCACACTGCCTCTGCTTTTATAGCGAAGTAAGTGTGTTAAATGGCCTCCACTGCTCACAGCTGTCCTGACACCAACGGCAAAGCTGGTCCTATGGGCGTTGCCCCGGTTGGTGTGGGGGGAAGACTCCAGGTGCCAAGCAAGGGAGTCCCTGGAGACATGGATGAAAACAAGTGTTGGTGGTAGGTAAGCACTTATTGTTCGGTGAGTTTTAAGCTGCCAATTTGAGACCTGCAGGCCGTTGGAAATAATTTTCAGTCATTGAAAGGAGCCTGGGGGAGGCAGAATGAGGGTGTATTTGGTGGGCATTGACCAGGAGGTGGAATGACAGCCGTGGAGGGGCCAATGCTCCACCAGCCATTCTTCAGGCTGAGAAGAATTTTCCAACTTTTTGAGTTGAAAACTACTTTGTTTTGAATCCTCACCCAGGACATGTTTTTATTGATTTGAGAGAGAGAGAGAGGAAGGAGGAGAGAGAGAGGGAGAGATCAATGTGACAAAGAGACATAGACAGATTGCATCTCAAATGCACCCAACCAGGGCTTGAACCTGCAGCCTAGGTATGTGCTCTGACCAGGAATGAAACCCACAACATTTTTGCTGTGTGAGGTGATGCTCCAACCAATTGAGCCACCAGGCCAGAGCTGAAAATGAGTGCTTAAGAGGATGTTTCTCCTTTCCCTAAGTCAATAAAATCTGACCACTGACACATCTCTCATCTTTGTTAAATTTTCTGACATCTGTTCGGTGCATATTCCTGGCTCTGTTCCCTGAGGTTCTAATCAATGAATGGTCAGGGATATGAGCCCGAGAGGTTTGGTAAGTCCCCTGAGAAATCCACCTTCTGTCCTGGTTGCAGGGTTTCCATTTTATTGCTTTACTAGAGGCCCGGTGCACTGAAGCATGCACTGGGGGGAAGCTCCCTCAGCCCAGCCTGTGCCTCTCATGGTTCAGGAGCCCCATGATGGATCGCCCCACAGAGGGAGGTCCCACCCACCAGCTGCAGCCTGCCAGTCGGTGGCCTGCACCTCCCTCTTTGGGGCGATCGTGGAGCCCCCGATTCATCAGTCACCCCCTCTGCCTGGCAATCATGGGGCAATGGCCAGGCCCCTGACTGATCACATCGCACCCACCTTGGCTGGCCTGGCGCCAATGGGTGTCATAGCATGGTCGTCCGGAAGGTCATCCAGATGGTCATTCTGCTATTCAGTTGTTTGGTCAATTTGCATATTACACTTTTATTATTATAGATGAGTAAGATAACAGCTCATTCCCTCCACCTTTTCATCATTTTGCATCCCTGTTAGGTAGTTGCAGGTTTCCTAGGTGATTCTCTTTAATGGTAGGGCAAGTAGTTGTCCAGGAACTGCTCTATTGCTGAGTTTAATGTGGCAGTGCCCTTCATACGACATAGAAAATGAACCAGATTCATCATTTCACTTCCTGGATAAGCATGATGAATTGCATTCTCTGCAATGGTCTCTGTACCCTTACAGTAGCTGCCAATAATCCTTTTCACTGTGGTGACCCTGAACTTGCAATGCTTCTTGCATGTGTGTGGAGTTGGTAATTAGCAAGGCTTTGGGGGAACTGAGTTTATGGTGAGCTCAAGTAATGAGGGTTCATGATACACAGGCAATCGGAAGACATAGACCCATTGTTCGTCCCCAGGGCTGCCACACAAACACCACAGGCTGGGTAGCTTTGTTATTGGGGGTCACCTCTGCGTCCCCACCTGTTACCATCTTGAGATGTCACAAGAAAGTGGGTTCTCTGAGGCTCACAGGAAGGATGAGTGATGCTCATTTGCGTGGAATTAAAGCCCTGGTGCTGTGAGGCTCCATCTCCCTCTGGCAGCACACAGAGGCCCAGCTGTGCCTCAGCAGGGCTGGCACGAAGGCCACTGCCGAGTGCTTCATGGCAAAGTGCGTCCAGCCCAGCATCTGCCCACCGAGCTTGCATTCCTGGCTGCAGTCCATGGCCTGTGGGGTCCGCAAGGCCATGGCCATGTGGCTGCTTGAGGTCAGGTTGTAGACTGTGGCCTGGATGAGTGTGGGCCATGGGCAAGCAAGAAGCAGGAGTGCAAGAGGGACAAGCAAGAGAGCGTTCTTTGCTAGGAGCTCAGCCAATTACATCCTTACAGTGGCTGCTCTCCCCTGCCAGTCATCTTTTCCCAGGTTAGACGGGCAGACAGGCACCTTCTCTATATCACCCGGCTTCACCGAATGGGGGCTCATCTACCCGTTGCTGAGCCCCTTCCCCTGGGGATCTGCAGGGAATGGGTGGTGGTTCCCTGGGGAGTGTGACGTTCAGCTTCCTGGTGACGCTGCCAGATGTCATGCCTATAATGTCTGGCCTCTCCTTTGCCCTCTTCCTATTATTATTAACCAGCTCCTTATGACGCTAACAGCTTCAACGACAGAAATGCATTTCTCACAGTTCTGGAAGCTGGCAGTTCAAAACCCAGGTGCCAACAGGGCTGGTTTCTTTCTCTTCCCAGCTTTCAGTGCTACCTGCTTGCTCGGTGCTCTCCTGGTGTCTCTTTCTTATCACACTGTCCTATGGGAATAGGGTCCCACCATTATGATCTAATTCTATCTTCTATCTATTCTCTTTACATACCTACATTCAAATCCGGCCACATTCTGCCATGCTAAGACTTCAACACATGAATTTTGGGGGCATACAATTCACCTCATAAAAGACTCCTCAAGAGCTCAAGAATAGGAAGTACTTTACCACAACAAAATTAAATTAAAATGAATTACATTAAGATATCTAAGAAAACCCCAATGTTTGGAAGCAACACAGCACACTGCTAAATAATTAATGATTCAAACAAAAATTTACTAAGGAAATTAGAAAATATTTTGAATATTTAATATAATAAAAATCCAACATAACAAAATCTGTGGGATACAATTAATGATGTACTTACGGTAAGAGAAAAATTTATAGTTTAAAATGCTTAGTAAAAAGTTGAAAGACTTAAAATCAATGACATAAGGTCCTACCTGAAGAAATTAGAAAAACCAGAGCAAAGTTCCTAATAGGAAAGCAATTGTAAAGATAATAATGAATCATAAAAATATCATGTAATCCTATATAATAAAAGCCTAATATTGCTAAGTGTCAGGTCATCTGTGGGCTGTTCAACCAAAGTATAATATGCTAATTATATACTAATGCTGCTCAACTGCTTGCTATGTCTTACATTGACCACCACAGTGCTCCAACTGGTAGCTTAGCTTGCTACTGGAATCCAAATAATGGAGACTGAACAAGATGGGCCGGACACACCCTGGAGCCCTCCCTGGCTAGCCAACCTCTCATATCCCTCCCTGGCCACTATTGTGCACCAGTGGGGTCCCTCGGCCTGTCCAGCACCGTCTTGCAATCCAGGACCCCTGGGGGATGTCAGAGAGCTGCTTTCGACCTAACAGCAGAATGACCAGTTGCTATGATGTGTACTGACCACCATGAGGCAGACACTCAATGCGGGAGCTGCCTCCTGGTGATCAGTGCGCTCCCACAGGGGAGCACTGCTCAGCTAGAAGCTGGCTCACAGATGGTGAGCTCAGCAGGGGTGGCGGGAGCCTCTCCCACCTCCGCAGCAGCACTAAGGGCCTAAGCTGTCAGTTAGACATCTCCAAAGGGCTTTCAGACTACAGGCCAGGCCAAGGGTGGGCAAACTTTTTGACTCGATGGCCAAAATGGGTTCTTAAACTGGACTGGAGGGCCGGAACAAAAGCATGGATGGAGTGTTTATGTGAACTAATATAAATTCAAAGTAAACATCATTACATAAAAGGGTACGGTCTTTTTGTTTTTGTTTTTCTTTTTAATTCAATAGTTTTACTCACCGGATCCAGCCCGCAGGCAGTAGTTTGCCCAGCCCTGGGCTAGGCTGAGGGACCCCACTCCAAGTGCATGAGTTTTGTGCACCAGGCCTCTAGTAAATGATAAAAGCTAAGATACTGTATCTTAAGAAAAATAGTTCTCTACACTAATAAATATTAGCAAATTGACCGTCACTTTGTAGCACCCACCAGCCAATCAGGAGTGAGTATGCAAATTAATATCATTGCTTCTGTGGAGACTGACAGCAGGGATGAGGCAGATCCCAGCATAGCCTGCTTGGGGAGCTGCCTCACTCCCAGCATTGCCATGGCAACCAGGGAGCAGGCAAGCATGGCCCTCAGGCAGCACCCAGCACGCCTGCTTGGCAGTCGCTGCGGTGTGGAGCAGGCAGGCCCCACACAGAGCAGAGAACCACAGGGAGTGAGCCTAAACCTTCAGTAGGTCATCCCCTGAGGGCTTCTGGATTGGAAAGGGTGCAGGTCAGGCTAAGGGACTCCATCCTCCAAGCATAAATTTCATGCACCAGGCCTCCAGTTTTTCATAAAACCTTTCAAAGATAAGAGGAGCAAGGATTCTGGTGATCCATTCATTTGAACAGTGGAGAGGTGCAATGCTCGGATGACAGCGCGTGTTTCACAATAGACTCAGTGCTGCCACTTCCACCAGGAAATAGCATATGATCCTGAAGTTGAAGGGCTTAGTCCCACAAGCCTGGACTCACCCCCCACTGTAGAGGCCAACTGCATGTCCAGTTGTCACCTGTGCTTTTGACCCACCTGCTTAGATTGTAGTTCCAACAGCCTTCTGTTTGGTATGAGTGAAATGCTAGAGCAGGTCACGTAACTCAGAGAAACATTTTACCTACTAGATCACCAGTTTGTTATAAAAAGATATAACTCAGGAAGAGACTGATGAAAGAGAGGTATGGAGAAGATATGAGGAAAGGACACAAAGCACCCATGTCCTCTCTGAACATGCCACCCCCACACCCCAATTTCCACATGTTCACCAACCTGGAAGCTTTTTGAGCTTAGTCATGCTGAGTTTTTATGAGGATTTCATTGCATGGGCTTCATTGATTAAGAAATTGGCCATTGGTGATTGAATCAACTTCTAGCCCTTCTTCCCTCATAGGAACTAGGGGTGGGGCTGAAATGTTCAACTCTCCATTTCTGGTTGCTTCCCCTGGAAACTAGTCCTCATTCTTAGATGCTTTCAAAAAGTTACGTTATTAATGTAAACCTCTGTGCCAGGAAGGAGCTTGCTGTAAACACCGAGACACTTGCTTCACCTCTGTGGTTGTGAAGACACCTGGGGAACTGAGTTGAGAGACCATCACAATCAGCGGTGTTCCCGCGCTCCCGGTGGGACAGGCCCAGGGCCGTGGTGTTCCAGGGAAGCTGAGGTGACACTTTCCCCACTGGGTCCTGGGAGTGGAGCCTTCTGCCTACTCTACGGCTGGGTATAGGCTTTATATAAATAGAAAAACAATGTCTCTCTCTCTTCTACCCTAACACAAAGGACCATTTCCTGAGATGCCTCCGCTGAACTATTTGTTGTTTACAACACCATTTCTGACACCAAAAACACCAAATGTGTGGTGTTTTCCCCGTATCCACCAACCCTCCAGTTCTCCAGACACCGTGTGCCCTCAGATTCCAGTCAACCCTGACAGAGACGGCCTGGGATTGGCACTGGCATCCTGGGCCAAAATCCCCAGGGCACACCCTGCTCCACAGCAGGCACCAACCACAATACCCAGGTCCTCGGGTTGGATCCCTGGTTGAGGTGCAAATGGAGGCAACTAGTCAATATCTCTCTCTCTCTCTCTCTCTCTCTCTCTCTCTCTCTCTCTCTCTCCCTAAAATCAATGGAAAACATATAATTAGATGGGGATTTTTTAAATGGCTTTTAGGGGCAGAGCATGAGGGGAGGGGCAGAGGGGCAGGGGATGGAGGGAAGGTCCCCCACCCTTTGCCTGATACCTCAGGCTGTTTCTGAGTTGAATCCTTTATATGAAAACAAACAAGTAATAACAAGTAAACTGCAACTGTGTTTGTGTCTGTGTCAGGAGACAAAGACAAAACATATATATAGTGTGTAGCAAAAGAGGTTTACAGTTGTACCTACTTTTGCTATACCCTTTATGTGCTATACACATATATCTACACACACACACACACACACACACACACACACACACACTGAGTGGCCAGATTATTATAATCTCTGAACACATAATAATTTGGCCACTCAGTGTGTGTGTGTGTGTGTGTGTGTGTGTGTGTGTGTGTGTTAGAGGATTAGAGGCCTGGTGCATGAATTCATACATGGGTGGTTTCCGGCCAGCCTGAGCAGGGGGAGGGGACATGGGCAGTTAGCTGGCCTTCCTGCTGGACAAAATCCAGGTTGAGGGGACAACTTGCATATTAGACTTTTATTATATAGGATATACACTGAGTGGCCAGATTATTATGCATTCAGAGATCATCATCATCTGGCCACTCAGTGTATATGCCTTATTACATCACCATATCGCACCCCACACCGAGTAAAGAGGGCCAGTGATCTGGTCCCATTCATGCCGTGGACTGGTTTGAGATTTAGCCTTGGCTACTTTGCCCTCCACTGTGTGAAAATACATGCACATCACTGAGTTAAAATGAGTCCAAAGAAAATCTTCACAACGATGGCATCCAGAGCCTGGTAATCTGAAAGATAAGAATTGGTTTGTAAGCAGTCAATACGCATTGTGTCTATAAATGTGGTCTGTGCGTTAGATGCACCGCTCTCACTTCTGAAACTGCTGTGGCGTCTTCTGGCAGGCTCCTTGGTATCCAGGCTCAGGGCTCACCTGATGGCTTTCCCAGGCTCTGGAACAGACGGGGTCCCTACTTCTAACATGGAGAGCTATGCAAAGGAGTTTTGGGTGCCAACAACATGCAAATCTTTGAGTCTCAGTTGAATTCCCCGAGTTTTCTCTGAGTTTGAGAGTCAAATACATTCCCAGGCCCCACCTGGGTGCGTCCAGTCCTTCCTTGTCAGGTCAGTGGAAGCGTCTGCTCCTCCACTTGGCCCAGCTCACTGGAATATGAGCACAGCACCCCGGGCGCCCAGACCCATTGTGTGAGCTGCTCTGAGGTCAGGTGAACAGTGGAATTGGACTAAACAAACTCGCAGAGTTGGGACACAACCACTAGTGTCATTTGGCTTTGTCACAATTTCCTTTTCTTAAAACGTGGCTTCATTTTGCTTAAATAAAGTAGACTGGTATTTACCAGTTTGCAAAACATGGTTGATACGTAAACAGACTGTTGACCCCATTTCCTGAGGTTTAGCCTCTGCCCCATCTGATTGCTGTCTTTGCTGTGGAAGAAGAAGCAGAGGCACAGGGTGGGCTGTGAGCCGGGCACGGGGCCTGGCCTTCCCTCTCAGAGCTCCTGCTTCCCTCCTCCTGCTGCAGAGGCCTCTCCACGGGGGATCGGTGCCAGTTCTGGACTCGCCAGTGGCATGACCACAACCAGCAGATCGCCGCCACGTCACAGGAATGCAAACTAAGTAGAGAAAAGGAGTACGCATCACGTGGGCTAGGGATTTTCTGGGGATGGGGTCAGTGGGAAAGTGTAGCCAATGAGGTCCAATCAAGGAACAGAAACCACAAGTAGGCTAAACAGCACATGTGAACACTAATAAACAAAATAAACTAACAAACAAAAAAGAAAGGGACTCACAGAGTCTTCTAGGTGACACCTGCTAGAAGGAAGGGGTGGGGAGCTAGTGAGAAAGGTGAAGGGATTAAGAAAAAAGAAAAAAAAAACATCTCAGAGACACAGACAACAGCATGGTGGTTACTAGAGGGAGAGGTGAAGGGAGGTAGAAGAGGGTAAAGGGGGATAAATGGTGATGGAAGGAGACTTGACTTTGAATGGTGAACACATAGTACAATACACAACATATTGTAGAACTGTACACCTGAAACCTACATAATTTTATTAGCCAACTAGTGGCCCAGTGCACGAAATTTGTGCACTGAGGAGGGCGGTCCCTCAGCCCACCCTGCCCCCTCTCACAGTCCAGGAGCCCTCGGGGGAGGTCCTACTGATGGCTTAGGCCCGCTGCCTGCTGCCACTTCTGGCCGTTGCAGCTGCCAATGTGTTTTCATAAACACAGACTCTAGTCCCTTCACCACAAAAAAAAAAAAAAAGACAAATTTTTAAGGCATTTTCAAGATGTGTCTTTCATAAAACATGACCTTTCTTTCTTTCTTCTTTCCTTCCTTCTTTCTTTCCTTCCTTCTTCCTTCCTTCCTTCCTTCCTTCCTTCCTTCCTTCCTTCCTTTCTCTTTCCTTTATCCTCACCTGAGGATATGCTTCCATTGATTTTTAGAGAGCGTGGAAGAGAGAGGGAAAGACAGAGAGAAACATCAAATGTGAGAGGAACACTTGGATCGGTTGCTTCTGCATAAGCCCTGACCTGGGCCCCAGCCAGGGAGGGAGCCTGCAACCTAGGTATATGCCCTTGATCAGAATCGAACCCAGACCCTGCGGTCGGCAGAACCAGGTATTATCCACTGAGCCAAACCGGCTAGGGCGGGACATGACATTTCTTAGCCCTCCAGCAGTGGACCTTTGTTTTTTCCTCCAGGAGTGAGGTGGAAAAACGCTAGATACCTTCTTGGATTCTTATTACCCAAGTGACCAAGAACGCTGTGAGAGGCAGCTTACCGGGAGCTTAGCCAATGAGCCTTCAGAAAAGGTGTTTCCTCGGCAGCTCTGTGCAGAGGCGGGACTGCTGGTGAGGGCCTGCCCTCAGCCCCCAACAGGCTTTTCCTCTCTCTCCTCCTTTCCCTCTCCCTCTGGTGCACTATCTCTAAAAAGCAGTGAAAAAAAATCCTCTGGTGAGTATTAAAAACACAGCACAGGATAACAGGCCTCCTCCTTGGAGCTGCTGAATATGCAGGCCTGAAAGAGAATTCCTGGCTCTGTGAAGATCCCTGCGTGCATTTTATTAACAATGTTTGGGAAATTAGCCTAAGCCACACCAATGATTGAAGTTTGTGCCTTTCTGTGTTCCAGGGAAGAATCAAATGATCCTTTGTTTTATTGTGTCAAAACAAAATTTTGCATGTGTTAAACACACAATTCTCATTCAAATACATACTAGCAGATGCAAAAGTTCTCTTTAACTCAGGGAAGCGACTGGCAGGATGATAGTGCTCATCATCAAAGGATGATTCAAAGGTTCAAAGGAGATTGCCAAAGATGAAAGCCTGAAGTAAAACTGCTAAATTAGATACAATCTGGCCAATGTCCTATGGGACAATAAAACCATCACTTTTTTAATTGGTGTGTCTTCTAGACGGAAATTAGTTACATCTTTAAAAGGCTAAAAATTGCTTTCATCTTTTCACTTTGCTGATCATTGTATGTAACTTCCCAAGCTATAAAATATCAAAATATATGGAATTTATTTAATTGTAAATATGTGTCAGAGTTGTGTGTTTCATAGAAAAGGAAATGGCCTCTAATGCCCCAATTATACTGAAAGGACTTGCTGACAGTATGTTACTCTGGGCCTGCAATCGGCCAGCCCTGGCCTCTCAGGGACTGCTACTGGCCGCAGAGGCGTGGGCCAGCCCCGTCCCTGTCTGAGTCTGCGCAGGGCCTCACCTGTGTGCACAATCTCCTCCGTGACCCTTTATGGTGTCCCGGCCTAATTTCCATATTACCTCTTTATTTATATGTGTGTGTATGTATATATAGAGAGCGATAAATAGATATCACCCCAATAAATTCAATGAAAATTTAAAAAAATACATTAACTACATTAAATGAAAATCTGTAACATATAAAGGACTCCCTGTGGTAGCCGCAGGCTGAGAGATGGCCTGCAAAGAAGGACAGAGTTAGAAGGGGCTTTGGTCTCGCTGGACAAGACATGGATGAGGCACTGGACCTGGAGAAGCTGAGGGTTAGCCGGGCCGGAACTGGTGCGGAGTTGCTGGGCCATAGAGCACCCTCCCGGGGCAGCCAGGAGCAGTCAGCGGAGCACCCAACTGCAGGGGATCCTGCTCTCGGGAGGGGAAGGCAGGCAGGCAGAGAAGGCTGCTCGAGGGCACCGCTGGCTGCACAGGCCTGCTGGGCTTTCCCCAGGGGTTGCCAGGCAAATGATGTGAAGTTGCAGAGGGACCATTTCCAGGGTCTGTGGCTCCGGCAGGATCCTCACGAAGTCCTCCTTCCGAACGCTGACCCCTCCAGGCTCTGACGAAGCTGCAGGAAGCCCCTTCCTCCTCCAGGCCCCTCTGCTGAGAGAGCGAGACATGGTGCTCACGGGGAAGAAGAACTCTTATAGGATCTCATGGTTGGCTACAGAGCCCGCACTGAAGGGGCATTTGAAGCTGAGAGGACACGAACTGGTAATGACAGGGAACTGAGTGAGCACAGCACGAGCACACGGCAGGTGCTGAGGAACTAAAAGCTGTGAATGTGAGAGCTAGTCAGGAACACTGGGTACATTTAAATTAGTTGGAATAAATTTAAAATTAAGCAGCTGTGTTCATCGTGTCATGTCATTTGTTGTGAATTATTTAACTAGACACAAAGTTAAGAATCTGTGTGTGTAATAGTGCTCATCTCTAATTCATGTTTTTTCTTTTCTTTGTTTTCCTTTGCCCAGGTCTTATACAATATACTAATCGCATTCACAAAGATGCACAAGTTCGAAAGCATAGAGCCTGTGGACATTTTGGCCGGATGTGCCCGATTCGTTATCGTGGGGGTCGGGGGAATCTTTTTCGGCATTATTTTTGGATTTGTTTCTGCGTTTATCACACGTTTCACTCAGAACATCTCTGCCATTGAGCCGCTCATCGTCTTCATGTTCAGCTATTTGTCTTACTTGTCTGCTGAGACGCTCTATCTCTCTGGCATCCTGGCGTGAGTACACACTAAGGACCAACTCTCGTAGCAGTAAGAGAGCATTTAGGCCCACGCCCTGTGGACCAGCCTCTGGGGAAGCTGGCGGCAATGCTAATTCTTGGAGGTGTGGCAGGATTCGGGTTTACCAGGCACATGTGAAATCTGATGTGGGTCCTTTGCCAAACACTCTTTCCAGCATTTGTGTGTGCTCTCTTCTCGTGACCACCTGAGGAGAGCACAGCAAGTACAAGGTCACTTAAAAATCATCAGAAAAGCTGCTGCTGACAAAATCTGGGAGACAGCATATTTTTTTCTTTGAAAAATTCACTCTTTGCGTTAAGGGGAAGCATGCCCTGTGGGACTGTCTTCTGCTATGGGCTCTGCCTTCTGCATTTCTTCAACCGCATCGCAGCTCCTGGACCTTCAGGGCAGAGCAAAACCAGGCAGATGGGATAAGGCTGGAAATACAGGTCTCTTTTTTTTAAAATGAAAAATGTCATGTAAACATTTATTCTTGTGTTGGTCTTAGAATGAGGCTTTTCAACGTGGTCATGTTGTTTTCTCTCTGACACTATTCTCATCCTAGTCATCCAGTGCACGAAACTTGTGCACGGGTGGGGGGGGGGGCTGGGTTCCCTCAGCCCAGCCTACAACCTCTCCAATCCGGAACCCCTTGGGGGATGTCTGACCGCATCCTGGAACCACAGGCTCCTAACAACTCACCTGCCTGCCTGCCTGACCACCCCTAAATTTCTCTGCCTGCCTGATCACCCCTAACTGCCCTCCCTTGCAGGCCTGATCTCACCCCCAACTTCTCTCCCCTGCTGGCCTGATGGCCCCTAATGGCCTCTGCCTTGGCTCCACTACCATGGCTTTGTTTGAAAGGAAGTCGAACATCCATAGATGAAGCTGCTTGGGCAGCAATAGTTACTTTTATTGTACAGAGATTACTACCTTAATTAAATATAACAGTGTAAAAGCTGGGAACTCCTATTTCTCACCTTAAAAATGATCAGAACTATAAGACAAGGCAAAGTTCTCTTTACCCACACCCTTCCTAAATGGATCTAGACCAGAAATATTTTAAATGAAAAATTACACATTAAATTATTGGAAGAGATGCTGCTCAGGGGAGACCCTGGGGCACTGTGTTGAATGACTCCTCCTAGGGAACCGCCATGGATGTCTGGGTTAAAAAGGCCGAGTGGAGAGAGAGTGAGGGGATCGGCAGAGCTCCTGGGAGGGAGGGCAAGGCAGAAAGAGCTGGGCTTCCAGTGTGGCATGAACTGCCTGCCACTGTGCTGTGGGAAGGCCGTGGCGCCCTCCTCCCACCACATTCAAGTCCTGCAAACCCCTGGGGAGGACGAAGAGGCAGAAAGAGAGTCTGTGGAAAGGCTTCAGCCAGAGAGAGGACGGGGATGTTTTCTCGGGATAAATACAGGAGTTGTGTGTCTGTGGCATCAGCAATGAGGTGGGCTTGTGGGGAGGGGCAAGCCCTCTGCTTCTCGCTGAGACTCGACTCCTCCTGCAGCATCACGGCCTGTGCAGTGACAATGAAAAAGTACGTGGAGGAGAACGTGTCCCAGACGTCCTACACGACCATCAAATACTTCATGAAGATGCTGAGCAGTGTCAGCGAGACCCTGATCTTCATCTTCATGGGCGTGTCCACCGTGGGGAAGAACCACGAGTGGAACTGGGCCTTCGTCGGCTTCACGCTGGCCTTCTGCCTGATCTGGAGAGCCATCAGTAAGGGGCCACGGGCCAGGAGCCCCGCCTGCTGCTTTTCAGTGTTCCCTTATCCCTTCCTGAGTGTCCTAGCACAGCTTGAGGTGATGCCAACTGGTTCTACTGGTTCGGGGAGTATGGGCACCTTGTGGCCTGGAATGCTGTTTACTCCTTCACTGGGTTCAAAGTCCTTAGTGGCTGATAAGGCTCTGCCTGGAGAAGGAGCATTAGCTAGTTGGAGGGGAACGTCCACATTTCACAGTAAATGTAGCAGCACCTTCTCCCTGCTCTGCTTTGCCCTCTTGCACCTGAGTCGGATATAGACTGAGCTGTGAGCTGAGGGCATTTGCGCTTTTGTCACAGGAAAAGTGAGATGTCACAAATTGTGGCCTATGTAAGGCAAGTACTGTTAGAAATGTTTTCCTAAATAACAGCGATGCTTTCAGCTGAGGGGTGAGTCTGAGGTACAGAAATCAAGGACCAGGAATGAATCTTTACTTATAAGATGTGCTTGGTATAAAGTAATGAACACAACTCTATACATGATGTAACTGGCACCACCTCTATAAAATATGCCTAACTTAAAAAGTGAGATGTTTTGACAAATGGCTGCTGGTTTATTTTGTTTTATGTTTCTGGAGCTAGAAAAACATTAAGCCTGAACTACAATGTAGGTGTTGACTTTTGACTAGAAGCAATTGTATTTTAAAGTGTTTTGACTAATATTTAAAGCATTTAAAATGATTTTTTATCAATATTGTCAAGCCGATACTCAAAGAGAAATTAGGAGAAATGGCTGAGAACTTATTAAGCATTAAATTAATTTATGAGAGGTTTTAGGATCTTAAAAATAATAAAAATGAAGAAATATTAAAATATTCATAAAACTTTCTCTGAATACGTGTGTCTAAAGAGGAAAAATTTAAGGAAACTTTGATAGAAATGTATAATCCCACATCAAATCCTGGCTCTATTACTAAACTGCTATTTGACTTTGGACAGATATTTAACTACTCCAAATATTCCTCCTAACCACAAACTGTGGGTGTGGACAGCTTTCCAAGCCCCTGTCAGCGTTAACGCTGTAGGCATGCAGCGTTGGGAAAGCGAACAGGAGAGAAGTGACATGAGCTCTGGCCCAGGCAGCAATACAAGCTGTCTAGGGGTGGACACTGGGGCCCCTTCAATACCACTGGCCATGGCAACCGCCCAGCCAACTGCCGTCCTCTGACAGTGAGGGCAGAGCCCGGTCAGATGCTGTGCTCCCACCCAGCCTGGCTCATTGCAGCTCACACTAGTTCATACTCATGGAGGCACAAAACACATAGGCCCTGCTCTGTAATTACTTGTAGTGATGAAATTAACTTCAACCCACATCCCCCTTGTGCTGGAAACACGATCAGTACCTTCCTTAAGCAGGTGCAACATCGAGGACATGACACAATGAAGAGCCTGGCCCGAGGTCTCATGATTCATAAGCATTCGGAGGAGCCAGGACAAACAACAGGAAGTGAAAAAGAGGGAATGTGACTGTCTTGAGCTACCAGTGTGCCTGTAATCAAAGGCTGGGTGCCATGAAGTCTGGTGATAGGAAGTCACATGACAATGCTGAGAGCTGGAGTGTCCGTGCAGGGACCTCTGGCACCAGGAACCACTGCACTGAGGGCCGTAAGTCACGTGGTCACGTGCTGGGGACGGAAAATCAATGTGGTAGAAAGGACCTCTGCTCTAAATAAGCTCTCCCGCCCTTCGCCCTCCACTTACAGCAAGAACCCTCCTCTTGAATTCTTGCCAGCATCCTTTTTTGTTTGCACAGAATCTCAGGAAGAACCAAACCAACTCAAAAGATGTGCTCACCCTGTAGAGACCACAGTCACGGAGAAGGAGACTCCTTTTACACTGAAAATTACACACCTCCTTTGGTTACTCAGTGAGAACATGAGACGATAGAAATGTTTTATTCCCCAGACAATGCTTTGGTTTTATCTTATTTTGAAAGGCAGAGCAAAACCATGAGCATAGATTAGAAAGTCTAGGTCACATCTCATATCAGAAAGTATCAAAACGTTATGACGTTGACTGCACACACTCAGAGGACTCTGGGAAGCTACTGACCGGAGCATGCTGCTCGGGATGGGCGTCGCGGGTGGAAGGAGCGAGGTGCCAGCTCTGAAGGCCCCGCGCACGCTGTGGTTCTCTAGCATTGCACCTCCAGTGGCTCACGACCCTCTGTCTCACGCCCCCTCTGCAGGCGTGTTTGCCCTCTTCTACGTCAGTAACCGCTTCCGGACCTTCCCCTTCTCCACCAAGGACCAGTGCATCATCTTCTACAGCGGCGTCCGCGGAGCGGGCAGCTTCTCGCTGGCATTTTTGCTGCCCCTGTCTCTTTTTCCCAGGAAGAACATGTTCGTCACTGCTACTTTAGTGGTTATATATTTCACTGTATTCATTCAGGTTGGTAGATTTTATTCCTATTTGAAATAAGTAGATTCTTTCAGAATTATGCATTAAATTACTATAATACCAAAAAATACACTTTATTTGATTCTCAGACATGATTTTCTATCCCTGTATCTTCTGTTTATTATTTTTAGAAATTAGATAATATATCCAAACTAAATTCCCAAATATTTCTAAATCATGTTTGTGGTATCCTTCAACCACTAAAATACATTGGTTTTTAACCAGTAAAATATTCATCAAAATATTCCTGGGTAACGGGTGAATTATAGCTACTCTACTGTGTGTTGCTAAAAATGATATTCTAATTAATACTCAATAACATAAATTTTTATTTTAGCTTAAGCTACTTTTCAGCAAACTAATAAGAGGTTATTTTAAGGGAGAAAACTAAACTCCTGCTTTAAAAATGGTGACATAATGCCTATTTTTATTACATAATTTAAAAGAATTAAATAATAACTAAGGAGTGAAGCATTTAGCCAATAGAAGCTAGTAAAAAAACAAAGACATAAAAATTGGGAGTTCTAGTAGCTTCATTAATAGACTTGTTCTCTATTATGACAATCTTCATACAATAAAACCCTTTATTTTCTTACTTATGCTCTAGGGAATCACAATTGGCCCTCTGGTCAGATATCTGGATGTTAAAAAATCCAATAAAAAAGAATCCATCAATGAAGAGCTTCACATCCGTGTAAGTTAATTCTGTTGTAATTAGTTAGTGAAATGCGTTCCACTTGCCGCCTCTGAGAGTAACCAGGGCTTTGATGAAACGTGTGTGCACTCCCTAGACATAGCCTCTTTCCTCTCAGCTCCACCAAGAGCGGTGTACGAACTCCCTATCGCTGCTGTGAGAAGTCACTACAAACTCAGTGATTTAAAAAAAGCACGGTTATTATCTTATATATCTGGAAGCCAGAAATTCAAAATGGCTCTCGATGGACTAAAATCAAGATTTTGGGGGGCTGCATTCCTTCCTGGAGGTTTTAGGGAAGAACCTATTTCCTCCCCTCGTCCAGCTTCTAGAAGCTGCTGGCATTCATTGGCTTCCTCTTGGTAGCTAGTGGTGGCCGGCTGGTCTTTCTCAAGCTGTGTCACTCCAATACTGACTCTGCTGCCTTCCCTTCCATATTTAAGACTTTTATGATCATATTGGGCCATGTGGATAATTTAGGATATTCTATCTTAAAGTCAGCTTATTGGCAACCCTAAGTCCATCTGCTCTTAATTCATCTTTGCATAAGTAGTAATGTGTTCACAGGCTCTGGGGATTGAGACATGTGATCTTTGGAGACCATTATTCTGCCTACCACAGTCTGTCCTCTGCCCTCCAAAGGTTCATGTCTATTCCACATGCAAAGTACATTAGCTCCAACCCAACAGCCTAAAAGTTTCCATACATTATTTTAACTCAAAGACCAAAAAAATCTTATCTAGATCTTAATCAGGCATGGATGGAGCCCTGGGTATAATCCATCCTGAGGCCAGACTCCTCTCCAGTTCTGAACCTGTGACACTCAAGAAGTATCGGCTTCCAAAACACCCTGGTGGGAAAGTCATGGGATAACAGCTGTAGATACTCATTTTCAAAAGAGAGGAGAAATGGAAGGAAAAGGGGAGTCACCCATCCCAAGCATATCTCTCAGTTCACCTGGGAAAACTATTTGGTTTCAAAGCCTGAGAACATCTTCTGTGATTCTTTGTTCTACCTTCTTGCTTTTAAACTCCACCCTCTGAGTCATACTCCTTTTTTCATGCAAGGTGGCCTGTTGGGAGCTCATTAATTTGATCAGCCTGTTCCCTGCCTGTAGAGTTTCGGGGATCTCAAAGACTTCTTTATTTTGTCTTTTCTCTCTCCTTCTTGGTCCAAGCTGGTGGTGTTTCTGAGGAGAAAAGCAGAAGCAGAAGGAGATATATATTAAGACCTTTGTTACAAGGAATTGGCTTGTCTACTGTGGGGACTGGCTAGACATGTCCAAAATCTATAAATAGGTCAGTAAGTTCTAAAGCTGGGAAACCGCTGTGTCACTCCAGTGCTGACTCTTCCGCCTTCCTCTCCCATAGTAAACACTCCCATGATTACACTGGGCATGAGCCTCAGCTTCTGTGCTCAAGTGGCAACCTCAGCTCTGCTCTTCAGGCCTCCAACTGACCAAATCAGGCCCGTCCACATTTTCCAGAATGCTCTCCTTCACGTAAAGTAGCTGGCTCTGGACTTTAATCATACCTGCAAATGCCTTCGCTACAATAGCGAGATGGCGTTAGCAATGGCTGAGGACTTGCCTAGATAGCCTGACCCTTCAGAGAACTTTCACTGTGGCTAATGTGGACAGGTGTCCTACTTGGTTCTAAAGCCCTTGTTCCAGTGTCTCCTGGTCCCCTGCTCTTCCTGATGTTGATTAGAAAGGGGAGAAGGATTCTACTGCCCCCACAAATGTCTCCGTGCGGAGTTCACTGAAAATAGCCACGTCTGACAAAAAGGAGGTGAAGTTGAGCTTGGCTTCTATCTGTTAATTTTATTGAAGTTCTATACAATCGTGAAGGGATGTCTTTCTATGTGGCTCTAGGGAATAGAAATGAGAATGGATGTATGGGAGATAGAGGGAAAGAGACTTCGGCTCTGCTAATAGCGAGCACTCGGACTTGTTTCTTACATGGCACACCCAAAGCCCAAGGGGTATGCTCGCCATGATTGGGAACATGTGGCACAGACATTGCACAGGAGGTCGGAGCTCTGAGGCAATGACTGACTCAGGTAATTCTTAGGTTTCTCTCATCCTTGTGAATTCATGATCCTAAAGCTGGAGAAACTGCTGAAATTATCCAAAACCAGCCCTGAATTTCATGGCCAAAGTCACCCGAGGAAATAAAGCAATTAAGTCTCAGAAAGCCCAAAATAAAAATTTTCAAATTCATTAAAAAATATTCAATAGATGAGGATAAGGAATATTTTTAAATAGGTAATACTTTAACCTAATTTTTAAAAAAATGTATTTCTATCTTTATCCCCTCTGCTCATTATTTTGAGAAATTAGAGATTATATAAATTTCTAATATATAATCTAAGACAATAGAAATTGGATATTTCCTTCTTATTTGTTTTTCTCTAAAAATTTATAATTATTAATAGGATATCCATCAATTAAATATTTTGGAATTAATTTAGTATTTTAATCTATTTTGCAAAAAATTTTAGAAGCTACTATGAACCTTAATGATAACAAGTTTAAATTATATCAAGACTGATCTATAGATTTTAAGAGATTTCCTTTCTTCCTAACTTCTTATGAACTATTTTTATAAATCAAATGTAGTATAATTGACTTGGATGATGAAATGTAAATGCTGAGACAAAATGTCAGATAAAAGAATAGAGACATAGGTAAATTTTATTTTTATAAGTTTCTATAATAAATGTTTATAGTATTATATTTTAGAAACTGCATAAATTGGATATCATTATCTTTTCTTTTGCAGTGAAGTTAGAAGTAACAATTGTTTACTAGGCTTATATCCATGTGATTTCAATAATGAGGTATTTCCTAGACCATCCTAGAAAAAATTACTCAAGTGAAATGGCAGGTAACCTGTTTTCATTGCAAGGTATGTGCATTATTAATGAACTTCGTTCAGCAGTCTTTCACTCAAGAACTAAAGTTAGGTCACTCTGGAAGGAATGAGCCGTTCAGTGGGTGAACAGAGTGAGAGGAGAGGCCAAGCTCCGAGGAATCAGGCCTCCTGTGTGCCCGGGGTCCTCGTGTCTTAGCGTTCACCGGCACCAGCAATCATTTTCTTGCATTTGGTTTGGCAGCTGATGGATCACTTGAAGGCAGGAATTGAAGATGTGTGTGGGCAATGGAGCCACTACCAAGTGCGAGACAAGTAAGGAGACAGGGCTTTGCTCTCTGGAAAGGATGGTGATGGCGTGGGAAGCCCAAAGGTTATCCTGAAGCTGGGCATACAGCTGGAGGGATCCAGGGGAAGGGCAGAGACGAAGGGGAGGGAGCCCGGCGGACAAGAAGCAGGGCAGTAGATGCTCCCGGCGGGCGGCGGGCGTGGGCGGAGCAGTGTCCCCGTTAAATAACGGTCTGTGTCACAGTCTCTGGCCAGGCAGCACCGCTCTGGAATTCAGTCTCGGGTTTAAGAGGGAAAGTGGGGCTAGAGGTAAAGGTTGAGTCGTCAGACTGTCTGGTCTCCAAAGCCACGGGCGTGGGTGGGTCACCACGGAGCACGAGGAGGCCGGAGGCTGGCGAGGACGGACCGGAGCCGGGCTCCACGCGGCAGCGCGAGGCAGAGGCGCGAGGCTGCGGGAGGGAAGCCGGGGCGGGGAGGCGGGGCGGGCGGCGGCCGAGCGCAGACCAGCTCCTCCCCAGGACGAGGACGAGGACGAGGACGAGGACGAGGACGGAGCCTCCGCAGGCCCCGCGCCCCGGGCAGCCTGGGGCACCGGCAGGCAGGCGGCCTGAGGCTCGGAGGCTGCGGTGACCAGAGCAGGGGCTCCGCCTGCGATGTGTGCGGGGCGCCCTCGGGGCGGGCCCGGGAGCGGCCGCACAGGGGCAGGAGGACGGCAGCCCAGGCCACTGACCAGGTGGGGGGCCAGCAGGCTGGAGGCAGCTGCGAGCACCAGAGTGAACCCCGCTCCAAAGCCCAGCCCCGCGGCTCCTCTGCGGCCCTTCTCCCCACGCACGCACACGCTTGTCTCTTCCTTTTATTTCATTGATTCTTCCTTTATTTCAAAAAATGCATTAATTCTACGATTATACATTTTTTTAAAATGTGTTCAGCGGCTATGAATTGCAGGCACTGGCCTGGAGTGTCTCAGACTAAAGTTAAGTAGTAATTTGTTTAAGAAAAATACATAGTTGCATAACATGCCCAGAAAGTAAACATTTCCACAATGTTGGCTTCCATTTTTAGGTTTAAGAAGTTTGATCATAAATATTTACGGAAAATCCTGATCAGAGAGAACCTGCCGACATCCAGCATCGTCTCCTTGTACAAGAAGCTGGAGATGAAGCAAGCGCTCGAGATGGCAGAGACCGGGGCGCTGGGCGCCTCAGCCCTGGCCAGGCCGCCTGGGTACGTGCTGCTGCGCTCTGATCCACATAGTTCCCGTGTGTAAAATGGAAGTTTCAATTACAGTTTACTTCCGATAGTATGGGCATTAGTTTCAGGCGTGCAGCATAGTGGTTAGACAATCACGTACTTTACAAAGTGGCCCCTGATATTTTCAAGTTCCCACCTGGCACCATGCATAGATATTGTATACCAGAGGCCTGGTGCACAAAATTCGTGTGATGGGGGGGGAGGGGGTTCCCTCTGCCTGGCCTGCACTCTCTTACAGTCCAGGAGTCCAGGGGATGTCCGACTGACAGCTTAGTGGGCCTGAGCCATCAGTCGGACATCATTAGCATTGCCCCAGAGGCGGGAGAAGCTGCTACCACCACCGCTGTGCTCACCAGCTGCGAGCCCAGCTTCTGGCTGAGCGGTGCTGCCCTGTGGGAGCACACTGACCACCAGGGGGCAGCTCCTGTGTTGAGTGTCTGCCCCCTGGTGGTCAGCACACATCATAATGACCGGTCATTGCACCATTGAGTCATTTGCATATTAGCCTTTTATTATGTAGGATATGCTGTAGATGAGGCCTCTAGAACCATAAGAAATGCAAAAAATTCACTGTTAACTCATTCTCAAATTGCCCCCCACTTAAAATCAAATCGCCCCCACCCCTGTGGGGGGTGTTTGCCGCACCTTGGGGACCACTGAGCTTGACACTTTTCCACTCTGAGCTTCATTTCTGAATAAATAGGCACATACCATGGGAATTGTAATCTCTTCTCTGCCTCCCTCACTGGGCTGTCATGAGGAGGTTCTCAGCTGATAAACCTAGAAATGTTTCATCAGGTAAGTGATGTCTAAACGGGAAGGGATTGCTATTTTTAAGCCCACCGGTGTCCTCACAGGAAGCAGGTGCTGATTAGGGGAGGCGGCCATGATTGTTTCCCGGGACTGTAGCTGTGGAAGCTTTGCAGAGGGTTCCACAGCCTCGGAGGGGTGGCTCTGGCCAGCACCCCTGAAGCGGTGGTCATCTCTGGAGGTGCTGGCAGGGGGCAGGGCATTAGGGGGATGTTAGGGGGGCGGTGAGGCCCAAGGGGGAGTAACTGTCAAACCTTCCCAGTTGGCGCCATTCTTTAAATTGTATGTGGCTCTTTCTCAGCTGTGCCTGACCAGGGCGGGGCCCCAACCTGGAGTGTGGTGGGGCCGGCAGGGTGGGCTAGGAGGGTGGGTTTAGCTGTGCCCCCAGAGAGGTTCAGGGAGGTTCAGCATGCTTCCGCTGCTGGGGGGTGGGGGTGGAGGTCTGACCCTGGGGGCCACCCAGTCCTACCTCCACCCCCTCTGGAGTTGTAGGGAGGAGAGATGTTCCCGGCCCCGTTGGAGGGGCCTGGCAGTGACAGACCTTGGGCCCCAGGTGCCTCGGGGCTGCTGAAGGGTGGTCACTGGTGTGCTATTGCTGTGGGTACCCTGGCAGGGTGGCGGGAAGAGATTGGGAATCAGAGGTGCGGGCTGCAGCTATCCCCGAGGCTGGGTCCAGTTAGCCTCCCCATCTTCCCGGGGTGCGGGTGCTGGGGTAGGGTGTCCATCCATCCGTCCCTCAGGGGTGTGGGGGCTGGGGTAGGGTGTCCGTCCATCCCCCAGGGGTGTGGAGGCTGGGGTAGGGTGTCCGTCCATCTGTCCCCCAGGGATGCAGGGGCTGGGGTAGGGTGTCCATCTGTCCCCCGGGGGTGCGGGGCTGGGGTAGGGTGTCCGTGCAGGGGGATTGGAAGAGCTCCGGTGGCCATGTCCTCTTCCTTCTGTGCAGTCCAGGCTCCTGTCAGGCGCTCTCCTCAGACCTGGGAACTGGGCTCAGGCCGCCTTCCCCCTGCTGTGCGCAGCCTCCTGCCAGTCCTTACTGTGACACCATTAGAACCAACTAGCATACCACCTCTGTATATAGAGAGAGTGTTGGCTATATTCCCTGTGCTGTGCTTTACATCCCTGTGACTGTTCTGTTTCTACCAATTTGTACTCGTTAACCCTTCACCTTTCACCGGCCCCCAGCCCCGGAAACACTGAGGTAGACGTTCAGGGCCAGCCTCCCAGGGCCCGGAAGTGTTGCTTTACTGATGGGATGCTGGGGAAGGTGCCCATGGGGGAGAGTACTGATGGGATGCTGGGGAAGGTGCCCATGGGGGGAGCTGTACTGATGGGATGCTGGGGAAGGTGCCCATGGGGGGAACTGTACTGATGGGATGCTGGGGAAGGTGCCCATGGGGGGAGCTGTACTGATGGGATGCTGGGGAAGGTGTCCATGAGGGAGGGACGGTGACGCGTGGACCGTCTCTGTTTTGTAGCTTGGCCATGACCAGCCTGTTTCACTGATTTTCTGAGACTGTGTCCAGCGAAGGCTGCTTCTTTGGAAGGGAGGGCACGTGAACATTTAGAATTCAAGCATATTTTACAAGACTTTCTCTTTCTAATCAGATGTCTCTACCCTCTGACCCCTATTCACCTGGTTCTAATCCCACCGTCGCATTCCCCCCACGAGTCATTTTCCTTCCTCTCTGGTATGAAGTCAGCATTCTGAGGACTAACTTGGGTTTGGGGATGAGTAGGGCTAGCAAGAGGCATGATGGTTGGGGACTATTTTAAAAGAAAGCTGTTTGTCATGTGTCTAAGGCAAAAACAAGCAAGCAAACAAACAAACAAACAAAAAACAATCCGGGTGAGATTGGGAGATTTGCCTTGATTCGTGTGAGACCAGCTTGGAACAGGATTGGGAGGAGACAGGGGCCTGAGAGAACTGGTGGAGACGCAGTGTGCATGGAGGGACAAGACCCGCATAAGTCCAGTATTATAAGACGTTTCCCTTGCAGGCATGGTGCTTCTATTGGAGCATTGGGAGACCAATTATCCAATATATTAAGCTGGCTCAATATATTTATAATATATTTTTATTGATTTCAGAGAGGAAGGGAGATGGGGAGAGAGATAGAAACATCAGTGATGAGAGAAAATCATTGATCAGCTGCCTCCTGCACACCACATCCTGGGGATCTAGCCTGCAACCCAGGTATGTGCCCTGATCCGGAATCGAACCACAACCTCCTAGTTCATTGGCTGATGGCTCAACCACTGAGCCATGCCAACTGGATTCAATATTTTTTAAAGTTGTTTTAACTCTAACGTTTAACAAGAGCCCCTTCAGTACCACAAGAATGAATTCTCCACCTCCCTCCGATGCCCAGTTTTCTTCAAAGAAATGCTTTCTGGTTTGAACAAATTAATCAGAACGTCTGCTTAGAGTGAGGAGCACCAGCCCTCCACCTGACCTACTCAGTTGGTGAGGACACTGGATCAGGAGCTTTACTAATGTCCTCACGTGGAGAGAAGAGCTAAGAATAGACGTTCATAAGATTGTCACCCCATCTGAGTGTTATTTCTCACTGGTGAGTGGGCAGCACCTCGCCTGTTTCCGTGGCCTTGTGTGAGCTCCGGGTCAGCAGGAAGCGCCTGCCCATCTGTCAGCGGGACTGTTCGGGGGCTGATTGGTTTGTGTCAGTGCTGCCCATCGCATGGCTTCGAGGAACCCGGAAAGCTAACGGAGGAAGTGCTGCGGCGGCCGTGCTGAGCCACGTGAGAGCCTGAAGCAGAAAGAACATTCAGTACTAGCGATCCTGTTCTTGTTTAAGAGTTTCACTCATCATGGGTTCTTTGCGTTGATCTTTATTTCCTAATGAACTGCATTCAAATCCCATCAGCTTGACTGCTGGGCTGCCGTGTGGAGGCAGGTGTAGGGCGGGGCACCCTCTTACCAGGGGCGAGAGCCTCCTGGGCCTCATTTGGGCCGACCCTGCTCCTCAGGCACCTGTTATTAGAAAGCGGACACAGTCCTGCCCTCATGGAGCTGGTCATGACCCTCATACAGAAGGGTATATTAATGAAGCCAAAGGTCACCTGATAATCCTAAAGCCTGGGGAGCTATGCCAGTGTAGAGGCGCAACTCACCTGGCCCGGCTCTGGCCTGCTCGCTGGAGGGTGGTCGCTAACTCGGTGCACAGTGGAGGCTGGACAGGCTCTGCAGGTTAGGCCTGGGGACTTCCTCCTGTGGTTTGCTCACTAGCTAGGTGAGCACTTGGTCTAGGAATGCTTATCTCAATGACAATCAGCTATCCTGAGCTAAAGCTTAACCTGAATCTCTGTATTACATGGCATGGCATAAACAGTTGCCCCCACTTCTGGCCTGAAGAAATTCTAAGCCAGCTTTATTGGGGGGTGGGGGGTCAGGGGGAGCTTCTGTTAATGTTATTATTTTTCCAGATAGGTTTAAAACCTTGACTTAAGATTGATGAGAAAGCCTTCTAGGTGAGAGACAAATGTACCCAAATGGTGGAGAGGCTTTTTAAACTCATATTTAATTCAAGTTTAGTAGTTAAAATTGCATTTATTTGATCTCATCAGAAATATGTCGGGCACCTTGCAAAAAGGAATTCCGCTCCTAAGATCAAAGCAGCTGATTTCTTAATAAACAACCTTCACACAATAATAGGAAGAAGACGAGTGCATGCAGCTCACTTTATTATTCTGTGTGAAATGAAAACAGCACAGTAATTTTTAGAAGCTAAGCGACCGTTCCACAAGAGGCTTAGATTTGCAAACTGTGGCTTCGGGGCCCCTCCCCGAAGCTGTCCACAGCACACTGCAGTCTGGTGCAGCCTGAAAACCAGGGCTTTCTCTGGTTTTACATGAACCTCAAACAGCCCTCTGGAACAGGTAGAGTATGTCTTTGAATTATTATTTTGATGTGAGGCATCCCATTTTACCAGCAAGTAGTAAGCTCTTAGAAATACCAGAGAATAGAGGTTTAAATTCATTAAAACTGTGGGAGCTTTAACAATATTTGGTTAATATTTTAGAGCTATTGAAATATTTATAAATTTATAGGCATAGCAAACCACAACTCTACAACTTAAAAATGTGATATTTTAAAATTCCCAAATAATTTTAATGTCATTTATAAAAGCTATAAAACTATTGTAGTTTAAATGTTTGTTATTTGATCACATGTTGGCAGCATGTTTAGCTTTATGCATTCTTATGCCAAAGATTCTGGAATGAAAACCCAATGCCATTTTCATTCTGTAATGGAGCCTTGTTGGGGAGTCAGGCCTGCCCCCCACTCTCCACTCCTCTAAATGCTGGCCAGCGTGGGCCCTTCCTAAGGGCCATCCCATGGTGCAACGGAAGATACAGGCCCAGCCGCCCACTCACTGGAGGCTGTTGGGCACATAGTTCACTCAGTGAGCACGGCCTTCAGTATCTTAGCATATTCCCCGGTGATTTCATGTGTAAAGCTATTAAGAGGATGGATTCTTCTACATGAACCAAGGTATAATATTTTATTTGGGGGAATTAATATTATGGAATGAATATGACATCTAACAGATTTTATGTCTATATTAATTGGAATTGAAGCCTCTTTTTACATTATCCTGGCATTTTAAAAAGTTAGAAATGTCAACATTTTATTTGAATACATTTAGTTTCATACCTTCCCATTCAATTTTTATTTGTTTGTTAATCCTCACCCAAGGATATGTTTTATTTTTAGAGAGAGTAGAAGGGAAGAGAAAGAGAAATATTGATGTGAGAGACACACATGGATTGATTGCCTCCCGCACATGCCCTGACCAGGGCCGGGACCAAGCCTGCAACCAAGGTACATGCTCTTGACAAGAATCAAATCCAAGACCCTTCAGTCCACAGGCCAATGCTCTGTCCACCTAGCAAAACCAGCCAGGGCCCATTTGATTTTAATAGCATGACATTTCCATAGAACTTTTATTTAAGGTGACAGAGCTTTCTTTTATGGATAATGAATGAAGATTGAAATGACAAAGATCTTTCAGTTCACAATTTTTCTTTTTTTGATCAAGAGATTGTGAACATTCATTTCTCTAAGGACTGTCTCTCTCCTGTGCTCACGAGGTCAGTATTTCAGGGTGGCATATGGGAAGCCTGGTGTCGCCGCCCCATTAGCAGCTCATCTGCACAGCTTGGGGCTGCAGCTTTCTGTGGATGAGTGAGAGGAGTGGGAGCGATGCCCTGGGGCCTGTGCCACACATCCGGCGGCAGCCTGAACACCCCTGTAATTACACTTGGCCCTTCCCAATGTGGCCACTTTACACCAATGAGTGTGCCAGGTCACGTCCACTACTACCTGACAGTTTAACTTCAACTTTCTTTACCAATGGTGTTTCCTATTTGGCTGTCTTATGATGTATACAGAAAATGGAATTGTTTGATTTGCTGTTCTTTCTGCTTAGCAATAGATTACTTCCACTGCCATACAGGCATGTGTTCAGATTGTTGGAATGTGTGGGTGTACATAAATCAGAATAAACTTTACTTGAAGGATATTTAAACAGTTACGTTTAAATATGATAAATACGTCTTTATGATAATGTTCAGTTCACCAAGGGTAGTAACTGCATATCAGTAGTGTTGACAGTTGTAGCGCTAAGCTATGGAGACTCTGGTTCAGCGATTCTGTAGAAAAAGCATTAGTTAGTGTGCAGACAGCATTGCTAAGCCCACCCTGGCATACTGTGACGGCCAGTAGTCACATCTTTAACTCTCTTACCAACTGAAAATTACTTGCTATTTATGACTACGCTAGAGGCCCAGTGCAAGGATTTGTGTACCGGTGGGTTCCCTCGGCCTGTCCTGAGCCCTTTCACAATCTGGGATCCCATGGGGGATGTCAGACTGCCAGTTTAAGCCTAGTCCCTGCAGGCCAGGCTGAGGAACCCCACCAGTGCAAGAATCCATGGACTGGGCCTCTAGCAGGCAAATAAGATCTTTGGTTAATCTTTTCTCACCCTCCCCCCTCTCTTCTTCCCTCTGAGATTCATCAGTCTGTTCCATGTTTCCATGACTGTGCATTGAGTGTCTGCCCCTTGGTGGTCAGTATGTGTTATAGCTACCTGTCGAAAGGTTCTTAGGTTTTTATACAGATAGATTGGTACCAATGCTTGGTGAAATTGTTTAAAAGTGGCCTGTTTGGAAACTAGTAACTACTCATCTCTGTGATCAACTACCCTGAGACTTGCTTTGCAAGCAGAGCAGCTGTTAGCACATTCGGAAGAGCTGCAGCCAGAGAGGGGAAAGAGAAGCCAAAACTCGGTAAGGGTTTATTATACCAGGTGTTAAGGTAATAGTATTAAAACAGGAGGAAATAGTATTTAAAAAGGTTTAATTTCTTCAGTGCTCTCTTTTTAGTTCTTATGTTCTGCAGTGAACATACATTACTCATGCAATAGTAATAGAAATTACCTCCCCGAGATTCAAATGACTGATATCCGAGACATTTCTCAATGTGATGCCATTACTTGGAAATCCTCAGAGGACAATTGTGCATTGATGCTGACCTGAGCATGACTTGGATTTTGAGCCCTCTCTGGGGGTGCTGGGGACTCAGGATGAAGGAAACTGTGGGAGCTGGTCTGTGCGGAGGCAGTGAGCCGTCAACTGTTTCTAGAATCTCACTGAGTCCCAGTGTCTCAGAACTGGGCTGGCTTTTTCATGATGAAAACGTCCTGATTCTCCTTGTAAAATATGATACCGGTTTCTGTCCTTTAACTGAAGATAAAATTCCTGAAAGAGCAGTCCCTCAGTGGAGGTACTCATAAAGGCACGCGTAACAGGGCCATGCTCTCAGCTCAGAGCTGCGGGAAGGTGGCGTGTGGAGAGCGCTGCCCACATGGCTCACGTCCACGACAAGCACAGGGCAGGTCAAGAACAGCCTTGACTGGGAAGTCTTATTGCTGTTAAATCAAATAGTAAAATGTTTGGTTCGCATTTTATAGTATTTTTACATTTTTCATTTTCCAATAATTGACTTTGTATTTTGCAAACATGTTTTACCATAGCAGATATGAAGGGAATAAAATGAGTTGTGTTTCCAACATAAAAGCTAAAAGGCATAAACACTATATTTTCAAAGTGTGAGTCCAGACCTGCGATGCCCTCTCACGGCTTGGGAAGCAGCGGGTGGGGGGCTGACGAGAAGCTTCCGGAGCTCCCAGGAGCCCATGATTCTTTCAGGCTCTCTGGCCACTGTGGGGAAGTAATGCCTGCCTTTCTCCCCTGGCTCCCAGGGCCCAGCGGACACAGGGAACCAAGAGGCTTTCCCCTGAGGACGTGGCGTCCATGAGGGACCTTCTGATGTGCAACATGTACCAAGTTCGGCAGAGGGTGAGTAGGGCCGCGTGGCTGCTCCAGCTGCCCTCCCGGAGCCATCCTCCAGCCGCCCTCCCCACCCCAGCCCGGCCACTGCTCTAAGCAGCCTCTGCTGGAACACTGCCCGCTGCTTGGTGTGGAGAACAGAGCGCTAATTGTTCTGTTTCTGCGGCAGAGCTGGGTCTGTGGCAGGAGAAGAAATGAAAATCCAGTGGCTGGCCGCAGGGGTCAGGCCCCTCCCTCCTGAGGGCAAGTGTGGGGCCCGCTGCCACCACAGACAGGACGGCCCGCGTGGCCACCTCCAGCTGAGCTCTGTAAGGAGCTCCGGAGGCTGACAGGGCTCGGCCAGAACGCTGGAAGCCTCTACTTTGAAGAGGAGCTGTGTTGGGCGTGTGACTCCTCGGTTTGGGAAAGGGTGTGGAGCCCCGCTCTTGGGACCGTCCCGGTGCACAGGAAGCCAGTTCTGAGCCAGCGGTGGGCTCCCGGAGACTGGGACTTGGTCCCAGGACAAGCAAACCTGACCCTCCCTTAGGGGTGTAAGTTTGAGGTTCCGGTGGAACTTCCCAAGTCTGGGGGGGATTCTAAGCGAGCTGTTTACGAGGGCCGTGGTTTTCGTGACTATGTCGTCAGTTGGTCTTGATGGGATGGGAAAACCCGTCCAGTGGAAAACGGAGTTGTGGACCCGCCTGTGGAAGGTCACAAAACAGACACAGGAGCCGGCCCGCGCCTGCTGCCCGCGCTCCTCCCGCGGGCTCTGTGCTCACAGGGCACAGCGTGAGCATGGCTCTGGCTGCCCGGGCGGCCGGGCCTGCGGGCACTGTGTCCTGGCACCTCTGCCCCCGCGGGAGGAGCCCAGCAGAGCAGCCACCTCGCCCGCTCAGGGCACATGCTGCAGCTCCCACTCCTCCCAGGGGAAGCTGTCTGTCCAGGACCATTCTGCCGTCACTCAATCCTGAAGAACCTGCCGGTTAAAGAGCGTGGGCTCCCCAGGCTGATGGAGGTGGAATTCAGGGACGGCTCCAGAAATAGAGACGGAGGCCCGAGGTCTCCAACCCCGTCTAAACGGAGGCTCGCTGCCCACCTCCTTTAGCTCCCTGTGCGGTTACTGGGAGCCTCCTGCTTCCTTCATCAGTGTGCAGTCCAGTGTCCTCCGGCACCTCCCTCTGAGCTGCGCCTTCCTTGTTGTCCCCAAAGAAGCAGCTAGGCATGGGAAATCACAGGGGAGACCACAGATAATGAACAGAGGGCGTTCCAGGCCTCCAAGGGGGCTTTTGCCTCCACTTTTGCTACTTTGAGAGAGTGGAACTTCCTGTCCTTCCTAGGTCATGTGACTCCTCGCCTCCTCCACGGCCCTCTTGCTCTCTTGGAGGAAAGAGAGCTCTAAGATGCCACCAGAACAGCCATTTGACTGCTTTGTTCCTAGTGGGCAATCTGTACTTCTGAGGACTGTCACAAAAGGTGACATCTGTAGCCCTCTAGCCTGGGAGACAGGCCACCAGGCTCTCACAGGTGCCGGGACATTGATGACAGCTCCCTCTTGGAAGAGGCCACCTCGGGAGTCAGGAGTCACATCTGGGCGGGGCCAGCTGAGCGCAGGCTGGACCTGGAGGATCCTAGTTCCTGGATGGGAAACAGCAGGCCCCGAGGGTCTGCTCCGTGGGAGCGCTCTGGCTGCTCCCCTTCGAAGCTATTCGCTCAGCACATCTAGTTAGTGAGCTGACCCGGAGCTGGAGAACTCACCCCTGGAGTTCTCAGAGGGACAGCTGCAGCAGAAGTGCTTCGAATGCACTGGGGATGGACACTGAGCAGCACTCCACATTACACGGGAAAAGATCAGCCTTCACCCAGACCCCAGAACAAGCCAGAGGCTGATGGGCAGTCCCTTGCTAGCCTAAATGATGAGGTCACACTCAGAATTTCAATACACTGAAATTCATGCACAGGGGGGTTGGTGTCCCTCAGCCCAGCCTGCACCCTCTCCAATCTGGGACTCTTCAAGGGATGTCTGACTGCCTGTTTAGGACATCCCTCTCACAATCCAGGACTGCTGGCTCCCAACTGCTCACTTGTCTGCCTGCCTAATTGTCCCTAACCATTCTGCTTTCCAGCCTGATCACCTGCTAACCACTCTCCTGCTGGCCCAATTGCCCCCAATTGGCCTCCCCTGCTGGCCTGTTCACCCCTAACTACCATCCCTTGCCAGCATGGACATCCCTAACTGCCCTCCCATGCCATCCTGGTTGCCCCTAACTGTTCTCCCCTGCAGGCCCGGTTCCTGCCCAACTGCCCTGATAGACTCCAAATGCTCTTCCTTGCAGGCATGGTCCCTCCCAACTCCCCTCCCCTGCTGGCCATCTTGTGTCCACATGGGGGCGGCCATCTTTGACCATCTTGTATGTTGGAGTAATGGTCAATTTTCATATTCTCTCTTTAATATATAGAACTAGGGTCCTGGTGCACAAAATTTGTGCACTGAGGGTTGGAGTGGGGGCCTCAGCCCAACCTGTCCCCTCTCATATACTGAGAGCCCTCAGGGGATGTCCTACTGATGGCTTAGGCTAGCTTCCCATGGGATACACTCCTTTGTGGGAGGCAACCTGGCTGATCAGGGGAAGGCACCAGCCCCGTCACCCCACTGCTGCAGCCACTGCCAGTCACCACAGCCACCAAGGTGTTTTCATCAACATGGACTCCAGTGTCTTCACCAAGAAAAAGTGACAACTTTCTTTAGGCATTTTCAAGATGTGTCCTTCATAGGATATGCATTTTCTTCTTTATTTTTTTTTTAATCCTCACCTGAGGATATGTTTCCATTTACTTTTAGAGAATGTGGAAGAGAAAGGGAAAGACAGAGAGCAACATCATCAAAGTGAGAGAAACACTTTGATTGGTTGCCTCCTGCATGAGCCCTGATCTGGACCCCGGCCAGGAAGGATCCTGCAACCTAGGTACATGCCCTGGATCAGAAACCAACACAGACCCTGCGGTCAGCAGGCCGAGGCTCTATCCACTGAGCCAAACCGGCTAGGGCGGGATGTGACATTTCTGAGCCCACCAGCAGCAGACCTTCATATTTTTCTCCAGAAGTGAGGTGGAAAAACCCTAGATCACCTTTCTGGATTCTTATTACCCAAGTTACTAAGAATATTACCAGCGGCATACAAGAAGCTTAGCCAATGAGCAGTCAGAAAAGGTGTTTCCTCTGTAGTTCACACCAATCGCGGGCTGGGCCCTGCCCAGGCTAAAGCCTCTGGCCGAAGCTTTGGGCCTGGGCAGGGCCCTCCAGCTCCTCTGACCACCGGCTCCGCCCCTGCCCGGCCTGCCCGGGCCGAAAGCCTCTTGGCAGGAGCGGAGCCCCAGCTCCCTGCGATCGATCACAGGGGGTCTGCTCCTGCCCAGGTGATCAATCGCTGGGGGTCCACTCCTGCTACAGGCCAAAAGCCTCTGCCTCAGCCTTGAACAGGACTGGAGCCCCAGCTCCCTGCGATCGGTCACAGGGGTCTGCTCCTGCCCAGGCCTTACCTCACAGTGACCTGGGTGCCAGGATGTTCCTGGGACACGGGCCCTGGGCGCCTATGTGTGCAAATTAACCACCAAATAGTTTGGGTTAATTTTCATAGTCACTGATTGGCTATGGGTGTAGCAAAGGTATGGTCAGTTTACATACCTGTTTATCATTAGGTAAGATATGTTTCAGGTGTGGGATTCTATGTTACAAGATATGTATGTGCTCATCACTAAAGTCAAATCTCCCATCACCATATTTATTTATTAACTTACTTACTTTTATTGTTTAAAGTATTACCTAGGTCTCCTTTATCCTCATTGACCTCCCTACCCCTGAAGGCAAGCCCCCATGGCCCCATGTCTATGTACATTGGTTATGATAATATGCATGCATACAAGTCCTTTGGTTGATCCCTAACACTCCCCCCCCCCAGCCCCTTGTCTCTGAAACTACTATTGTTCATCAGTTTCTGTTGATCATTATATCCCACATATTAGTGAGATATGTGATATTTATCTTTCTCTGACTAGCTTATTTCACTTAGCATAATGCTCTCCAGTTCCATCCATGTTGTTGCAAGTGGTAAACATAGTATTCCATTGTGTAGATGCACCACGGTTTTTTAATCTACTCATCTCCTGATGGGAACTTAGGCTTTTTCCATATCTTAGCTATGGTAAATTGTGCTGCTATGAACATAGGGGTGTGTGTGTCTTTTATGATTGGTGTTTCTAGTTATTTGGGATATATTCCTAAAAGTGGGATCACTGGGTCAAATGGGAGTTCCATTTTTAACTTTTTAATGAAACTCAATACTGTTCTCCACAGTTGCTACACCAGTCTGCATTCCTACCAGCAGTGCACAAGGGTTCCTTTTTCTCCACATCCTCACCATCATTTGTCATTTGTTGATTTGTTGATGATTGCCATTTTGACAGGTGTGAGATGGTACTGCATTGTTGTTTTTATTTGCATCTCTCAGATGATTAGTGACTTTGAGCATGTTTTCATGTGTCTCTTGGCCTTCCTTCTGTCTTCTTTTGAAAAGATTCTATTTAGGTCTGTTGCCATTGTTTTTATTGGATCATTTATCTTCCTTTTATTAAGTTGTATGAGTTCCCTGTAAATGTCGGAAATTAAATATTTTCAGTCATAACATTTGCAAATATGTTCTCCCATACAGTGGGCTTTCCTGTTGTTTTGTTGATAGTTTCTTTTGCTGTGAAAGAGCTTTTTATTTTGATGTAGTCCCATTTGTTTATTTTTTCTTTACTTTCCATTGCCCTAGGAGAGGCATCAGTGCAGAAATTGTTTCAGCATATGTCTAAGATTTTGCTGCCTGTGAATTCCTCTAACATTTTTATGGCTTCCAATCTTATGTTTAAGTCCTTTATCCATTTTGAGTTTATTTTTGTGTATGGTGTAAGTTGGTGGTCTAGTTTCACTTTTTTTATGTATCTGTCCAATTTTCCCAACACCATTTGTTGAAGAGACTGTCTTGACTCCATTTTATGTTCATACCTCCTTTGTCAAATATTAATTGAGCATAGTAGTTTTGGTCAATATCTGGGTTCTCTATTCTATTCCATTGGTCTATATATCTGTTCTTGTGCCATTACCAGGCTGTTTTAGAAACAGTGGCTTTGTAATACAGCTTGAAATCTGGTACTGAGATCCCACCTACTTTGTTCTTCTTTCTCAGGATTGATGTGGCTATTTGGGGGGTCTTTATTTAGTCCAGATAAATTTTTGGAGAGTTCTTTCTAGGTCTGTGAAATATGCCATTGGCATTTTAATGGGGAATGTATTGAATCTATAGATTGCTTTGTGTAGTATGGACATTTTGATTATGTTGATTCTACCAATCCATGAACATGGTATGTTCTTCCATCTGTTTATGTCTTCCACTATCTCTTTTTTCACTGTCCTGTAGTTTTCTGCACATAGGTCTTTTACCTCCTTAGTTAAGTTTATTCCTAGGTATCTTAATTTTTTTTGGTGCGATGGTAAATGGGTTGCTTTTTTTAGTCTTGCTTTTTTGTCACTATTGGTGTATAGAAATGCATAGATTTCTTGGCATTAATTTTGTATCCTGCTACATTGCCTAATTCATTTATTAACTCTAATAGTTTTTTATGGAATTTTTAGGGTTTTTTATGTACAATATCATGTCATCTGTGAAAAGGACAGTTTTACTTCTTTTCCAATTTGGATGCCTTTTATTTCTTCTTGTTGTCTAATTGAAATGGCTAATATTTACAGTATCATGTCAAACAGGAGTGGTGAGAGTGGGTATCCCTGTCTTGTTTATGTTCTAGGGGGAATGGTTTTAGTTTTTGTCCATTGAGTATGATGTTGGCTATGGATTTGTCATAATGGCTTTTATTATGCTGAGGTATGATTCTTCTATTTCCATCTTGCTGAGAGTTTTTATCAAAAAATGGATGTTGGATTTTGTCAAATGATTTTTCTGCATCAATTAATATGACTATGTGTTTTTTAACTATCAATTTGTTTTTGTGATGTATCACATTTATTGATTTGCGGATATTGTACCATCCTTGCACCCCTGGGGTAAGTCCTATTTGGTCATGGTCTATGATCTTTCTTATGTGCTGCTTTATCTAATTTGCTAGAATTTTGTTGAGATTTTGGTATCTATGTTCATGAAGGATTTTGGCCTGTAATTCTCTTTCTTTTTTCTTTTTCTTTTTTTTTTTTTAATGTGGCTATGTTATTTTTTTTAATTTATTAAGGTATTATATGTGTACATAGCTTACCATTGCCCCTCCCCCACCTCCCATTCATGCCCTCCCTCCCCAGAGTTCTGTGTTCATTGGTTGTACTTATATGCATGCATACCAGTCCTTCGGTTGTTCTCTTATCTCCCCCCACGTCTCCTTCCCCTCCCAGCTGTCATTTGACAATCTGCTTGTTTTATGGTGACTATCTCAGGACCACATGAATAGAATCCGCTCCTCATTTGGCAGTCTGCTTGTTTTATGGTGACTATCCGAGGACTACACAAATAGAATCCGCTCTTCCTCTGGTTCACACCGCCTCTCCCCCTGGGTCCCACTGCTTCCCTGGGGCACATGTCTCCCCTGGAGCACACGCTCACCCAGGGCACACGGCCCCCTGGGACACACGGCTCACCCGGGGCACACTGCCCCTCTGGGGAGCTGGAGTCGTGAACTGGAGGCACTTCGCTAGCTCCTTGTTAGCAGGGCAGGCAGGCTGGGACGGCTGCGGGCGGGGAGACCGCACTCCAAGGAGTCTCAGCGGAACGGCTGCTGATGCGGAGGCCAAGCTCCGAAGCCGCCCACTCCCTGGGCCCGGGGTGGAGTGAGCTCTGTTCTTGGTGAGCTTCCCTCACTTGTGGCATCGGTGTCGGTGGGTGCGGCGGAGGCAGTGGCTTTTGTGACTCAATTTTCACTGTATTTTTAAAATGCACATGGCTGTGGGCGGGGAGACCACCCTCAAAGGTGTCTCGGTCGTGGCAGAAGCAGAGCTGCTGTGGATGCAGAGGCTAAGTTCTGAGGCCACCCACTCCCTGAGCCCGGGGCAGAGTGAGCTCTGTTCTCGGTGGATTTCCCTTATTCGAGGCAGTGGCGGGTGTGGCAGCGGGTGCGGCAGCGAAGGTCGCTCCTGTGGTTCAATTTCCACTGTAGTTTTAAAATCCACATGGCCGCATGGTGGAAGCTTTGGCCCGGCCATGCGGCGGCGGAGGAAGGACTCTCCAGGGCCGGCAACAGAAGGCGCCGCGCCAGCTCCTCACCAGCACAGCATGCGTGGAGGCCGGGCTGAGATGGCTGTGGATGTGGAGATGCTGCGCCAGCTCCTCACCAGCATGGCGGGCAGGCTGGGATGGCTTCGGGCTGGGATGGTTGCGGGCGGGAGACGACACTCAAAGGCTTCTCATCTCAGCAGGAGCCAAAGGCGCAGTGGAGCCCCAGCATCAGCTCCCTCGCTCCCACGGTGGCTGGCCGGAATGGCCCTGGCCTGGGGCGGAGCGAGGTCTGGCTTCCCTCATTCCCAGTGGCAGTGGCTCCGCCAGGTCAGGTTCCACCGTAGTTTTAAACTCCACATGGCAGCATCGGCGTCTTGCTTTGTGTCTAGTTGTAGCCTTTCCATTCCACCAGCTTTCCTGTGGGTCTGGTGCAATCCCTTTCGATTGTAGCTGTTTTTTTTTTGTTTGTTTTTTTCCAAATTGCTGATGCGGTGGCAGCTTAGGAGACTACCTAGGCCGCCATCTTCGGCTGTTATCCTATAATTCTCTTTCATTGTGTTGTCTTTATCTGGTTTTGGTATGAGGGCTGGCTTCAAGAATAAGATTGGAAGTGTTCCTTTCTCTTGAATGTCTTGGAATAGTCTGAGAAAGATAGGTTTTAGTTCTTCCTTGAATGTTTGGTAAAACTCCTCTATGAATCTGTCTGGTCCTGGACTTTTGTTTGCTGAAAGCTTTTTTATGACTGCTTCAATTTCTCCCATAGTTATTGGCCTATTGAGATGTTTAGATTCATCCTGATTGAGTTTTGGAAGGTTGTATTTTTCTAGGAATATGTCCATTTCCTCCAGGTTGTCCAGTTTGTTGGAATAGAGTTGTGTATAATATTTTTTAACAATCCTTTGTATTTCTGTTGGGTCCATTGTTATTTCTCCTCTTTCATTTCTGATTTTGTTTATTTGGATCCACTCTCTTTGTGTCTTAGTGAGCCTACAGGTTCATCAATCTTATTTATCTTTTCAAAGAACAAGCTCTTGGTTTTGTTGATCTTTTGTATTGTTTTATGGGGTGTTGTTGTTGTTGTTCTCTATGTCAGTTATCTCTGCTCTTATCTTTATTACTTCTTCCCTTCTGCTTACACTGTACTTTTCTTGCTGCTGTCTTTCTAACCCTTGGATTTGTAGGATTAGGTAATTTATTACCATTGTTTCTTTATTTTCCCCACCATTTTTTTAATTAAGGTATTATATGTGTACATTGCTTACCATTGCCCCCCGACCACCTCCCATACATGTCTTCCCTCCCCAGAGTTTTGTGTCTATTTTGTGTCCATTGCATGCATATCAGTTCTTCAGTTGATCTCTTATCTCCCCCGTATCACCCTCCCCTCCCCACTGTCATTTGACAGTCTGCTTGTTGCTTTACTGTCACTATATCTATCTTTCTGTTCATTAGCTTATAATGTTCTTTATTATCCATAAATGAGTGAGGACATGTGGTGTTTCTCTTTCATTGACTGGTTTATTTCACTCAGCATGATGTTCTCCAATTCCATCCAGGTTGCTGCTAATGATGAGAATTCCTTCTTTTTTATGGCAGCATAGTATTCCATTGTGTAGATGTACCATAGTTTTCTGATCCAATCATCTGCTGACAGGTACCTAGCCTATTTCCAAATCCTAGCTATTGTAAATTGTGCTGCTATGAACATAGGGGCTCCCTTGGGTCCCACCACCCCCCCTAGGTCACATGGCTTCCCCAGGTCCCACAGCTCCCAAGGGGCACACAGCTCTCCCGGGGCATATGGTTCCCCCTTGTCCCACCACTCTCACAGGGCACACGGCTTCCCCAGGTCCCACCGCCCCCCCAGGTCACATGGCTCCCCCTGGTCCCACCACTCTCCCGCGGCACAAGGCTCTTCTGGGGCACACAGCTCCTCTGGGTCCCACTGCCCCCCCAGGTAACATGGCTCCCCCTGTTCTTATCGCTCCCCCAGGGCACACAGCTCCCCCGGGTCCCACCACCCCCTCAGGTAACATGGATCCCCCTGGTCCCACCGCTCCCCCAGGGCACACTGTTCCCCCGGGGTACACAGCTCCCCCGGGTCACAGGCCGCACCACTCCTCCAGGTCACAAGCCCCCCCCCCCCCGGGCCACAAGGCCCCTCTGGGACCGTTGATTGATGCCCTCCTATCCTGGATCCCCCGGGGCCTGAGCTTCAGGTGAGCAGGAGGACGATGAGGGGGAAGAACGGGGAGGCTCTGGCCGACTCCACCCTAGCAACCTCAGCAGCTCTGATTTCACACGTTCAGGCTTTCAGTCTCCGGGGTTTAGGTGTTTAGAGTCCCAGGCCACAAAGAGTGTTTTGGGTACTACCTTTCAGTCCTCCGTCACATTCCATGAGTATGCTCCACCTTGGCACTGGCTCTCAGGGGCTCCGCAGAGGCTCCGGCCAGGCCCAGCGGCAGTGGGACAGATGGGTGAAGGTCTCCCACGGGCCATGAGCAGAAGGCATGGCTGAGGCCTTGCACTGGCTCCCTCGCCAGCAAGGCGGGCGAGCCAGGAAGTCTGCGGGCGCTAAGGCTGTACCATTGTTTCTTATTGTTGGTTTTTTTCTCCAGTAGGCTTGTAAAGCTATGAACTTCCCTCTTAAGACTGCTTTCACTGTGTCCCATAGATTTTTGAATTGTTGTGTTTTCATTGAAGTTTGTTGCCATGGCATCTTTTATTTCTTCTTTGATCTCTCTGGTAACCCAGTCATTGTTTAATAGCAGGCTGTTTAGTCTCCATGTATTTGATTTTTTTTAAGATTGTTTTTATTGTAGTTGATTTCCAGTTTCATGCCATTGTGATCTGAGAAGATTCTTTATATGATTTCTATCTTCTTGAATTTGAAGAGACTTTGCCTGTGACCCAATATATGGTTAATATTTGAAAATGACCCATGTACACTTAAAAAGAATGTATATTCTGTGTCTTTGAGGTGAGATGTTCTGAAGATATCAATTAATTTCATCTGGTCTAGTGAGTCATTTAGGACTGATATTTCTTTGCTGATATTTTGTTTAGAGGATTTGTCCAATGGTGATAGTGTGTTATTAAAGCTCCCTACTATGATTTTATTGCTGTGAATCTCTCCCTTGATATCCTCCAGCAGTTTTTTATGTATTTGGGTGCTCCCGTATTGGGTGCACATATGTTTACCATGGTTACTTCTTCTTGTTGGACTGCTCCCTTTAGTATTATGAAGTGGTCTTGTGTCCTTCACATTGAGATCTAATTTTTCAGATTAAGTAATACTACACCAGATTTTTTTTTCATTTCAATTCACCTGAAAAATCTTTTTCCATCTCTTCACCTTCAGTCTGTGTAAATCTTTTTTTTCCCCCTGAGGTGGGTTTCCTACAGACAGCAGATATATGGATCTTGTTTTCTTATCCACTCAGTTACCCTATGTCATTTGATTGGGGCATTTAATCCATTTACATTTAAAGTTATTATTGATAGGTGCTTGTTTGTCACCATTTTTATTCCTTATGCCTATGTTCCTTCTTCACTTCCTATTTGTGCTGTTTACAGAAGACCCTTTAGCATTTCTTGCATTGCAGGTTTGGTGGTAATAAATTCCCTTAGTCCTTTTTGTCTGTGAAGCTCCTGATTTCACCCTCCATTTTGATTGATAGCCTTGCTGGGTACAATATTCTTGGATTCAGACCCTTCCTTTGCATGACTTTGTATATTTCATTCCATTTCCTTCTGGCTTGATGAGTTTCTGTTGAGAAATAAGTTGCTAGTCTGATGGGGGATCTTTGGAGGTAACTTTCTGTCTCTCTCTAGCCACTTTTAAGTTTCTTGCTCTGTCATTGGTGTTTGCCAATTTAATTATAATGTGCCTAGGTGTCGGTCTTTGGGGATTCATTTTGTTTGGGACTCTGTGAGCTTCTTGGATTTGTGCAGGTTTTCCTTCCCTATATCAGGGAAGTTTTCTGTCATTATTTCTTCGAACAGTTTTTCTATTTCTTGCTCAGTTTCCTCTTCTTCTGGCACCCCTATTATGTGGATGTTGTTTTGTTTCATTATATCCCAAAGTTCCCTTAGGTTCTTCTTCTGCTTTTTATTTATTTTTTTTTCTAGTAGCTGCACTACTTGGGTTTTTTTCCCCCCCGTCTTGTCTTCTAGCTCACTGATGCAGTCCTCTCCTTCTTCTAGTCTACTGTTGATGCTTTCTATTGAGTTATTTATAGCAGCAATGCCATTTTTCATTTCTTCTTGGTTCTTACACATATTGTTAAACATGTCTTCTATTCTTTTCATCCACCTTATAATCATTTCTCTGAATTCTCTTTCTGACAGGTTGCTTGCCTCCATTTCATTTACTTCCTTTTCTGGTGATGCCTGCTTTTCTTTCATATGTGGGCTGTTTCTTTGTCTCCCAATAATCTATCTTCTCTAGGTGTCTGGTTATGTAGTTCTCTCTCTCCTGTGTTTATTTAAAGGCACAATATACAACATAAAAAGGCACATTGCCAAAGGCACTGAACACAAATGCATTCCTGATACTAATAACCCCCAATAAATGTGACCACTAGAGAAAATCAAATTAGATGATAATAAAGAAAAAGTAAGAGGGGGGGGAAAGGTGAGTGCAAAAATGAAATTGGGAAGAGTAAATAAAAGTAAAAGAGAAAATAAAGAGAATAAGGATGGGGGGGGAAATTTATATGGGGAGAAAACTCCAATAGAACAGCCACGAATCCCAAATGCCAGCAACAGTTTCCTAGAGATGATTGCAAACTACAAACAACAACTAATATTAAGTGTGGTTAGGGAAAACAGAAGGAACAAAAAGAAAAATCAAAATAATCTCACAGAAAAGCATTAAAAAACCCAATATTGATCAATCAAGCAAACAACAACAAAAGGACAGAGAGAGAAAAAAATGGATGGTGAATAAAGAGAAGAGAGAGGTGTGTATGGACTTGGAGCAGGGGGTTGGAAATTAGATATATAAGTAGGGTAAAATTTTAATGGATGAAAAAGAAGAAATAGGGAAAATCTAAAGCAGAAATAGGATAAGAGAAACAGGACAACAAAAGGGGAAAAGTGAGGTAGAGAGTATTGGCATAAAGGTCAAGTTGAGAAAGAGTAAAATGATGCTGAAGGAAAGATGAAAATAGAATGTAGAATACTAATCCCAAAGTATAATAAAGAGAAAATAAAATGACACTTTTTTAATAAAGGTAAAATAGTAGTAGTAATAATACTGATTGAAAATAAAAAATGTAATAATTAAAAAGGTAAAATCAAGTAAGGAAAAAAGAAAAAAAATAGTTTCTTGAGTAAAAGATGAAAAAATACAAATGTGCAGTAGTGAAGGTCATTCACTTCCTCTATTGTTCTGTTAGCACTCCTGTTTCCTAGGCAGGACAGTATTGCAGTTCCCTGTGTTCCACTGCTCCTCAGTGTTGTATGCCACAGTCCTGATCTTCAAGCAGGCAGTTCATCTTTATTTCTTATACTCCTTTATTTGTGTTTACACAAGAGTCAATTTGTGATTAAACCCCTGGGTGGCAGTTTCTGGATTGACCTCTGGGTCTATAGGTCTTCTCAAGCTAGACTTTAGATTTTGTTTTCTCTGTGGCACTTAACACCCGTTTGGGGGAATGGGCTGCCCCAGCGCTGGTTCTCTGATCGTTACTCCCCAATCTGATCCTCAGGTTCCACAAAAACAACTTTCCTCTGCAGTCTCTTAGTGTCTGCAATTGGGTGATCCTATGTATTAGGCTTAGTAATCAAAAGCAAGGATTTAGCCAGAACTGGTTTGGCTTAGTGGATAGAGCGTTGGCCTGCAGACTGAAAGGTCCTGGGTTCAATTCCGGTCAAGGGCATGTACCTTGGTTGTGGGCACATCCCCAGTGGGGGAGGTATATGAGGCAGCTGGCCGATGTTTCTCTCTCATCGATGTTTCTTTTTTTTTTTTTTTTTCATCGATGTTTCTAACTCTCTATTCCTCTCCCTTCCTCCTTGTAAAAAATCAATAAAATATGTTTAAGGGGGGAAAAAAGCAAGGATTTAAGGAGAAAAAAGAAAGAGGAAGAGGCAGAGTAAGTGTGCGAACTCCAGCGCTATGGTGCAAGTCTATGCAGTCTTTTTTCCTTTGGGTCTTAGCAGCCGGCACTCTTTTAAAATATTTAGGCAATCCTTTTACACCCAGTTCAGCTTTGGCTTGCTTTTTAGAGTTCCCTTCTGTTAGTAGTTCTGCAGATCTCCTTCCACATTCATGGATCACACCAGCCCCAATGGCTGCGGATTTTTCTGTGCTCAGACTTCCCTGCTATCCAAGCTCCTGCCCTGGTTTCTTTCTCCTGCCCCGACCACAGACCTCACTTTATCCCAGGTGAAATCTGACCTTTCCGTGAGGAGGCACAGAGCTCCTCTGAATCCACGTGCTTGTGCCACATGGAAATTGGTGTTCTCAGTTCGGAGCTGTTTGCTGGGTGTCATAGCTGTAGATTCCTGGGATTTTCAGGGTTCCAACAACATCCACTCTTCCTTTCAAGATGGTGCGGTCTCTGCGTCAGAGCCAGTCACTCTGGGAGGGATCCCAGCAGCAGTGGAGGCTTCCCAGTTAGAGGAACCCCCCACAGTCCCCTGAAGTATAGCTGTCCCTCAACTCACCAACAAACACTCTCCATGTGACCTCACACTCTCCCTTTGTTCTATCACTCATGCACTGTCTTGCAGTATATCTCCCATTGGCAGCCATCCTCTGACCTTCACCCTTTATTGGTTGTTTTAATCATACATGGCTGTGGTATCTTATCAAATGCTTTTTTTGCATCTACTGATAAGATCATACGATTTATGCACCCAACCGATGAGATCAGGCCTCAACGGGCAGTTGGACATCCCTCTCACAATCAAGGACTGCTGGAGCTCAACTGCTCACCTGCCTGCCTTCCTGATTGCTCCTAACCGCTTCTGCCTTCCAGCGTGATCGCCCCCTAACCACTCCCAATGCCAGTCTGATCACCCCCTAACCACTCCATGCCAGCCTGATTGATGTCTAACTGCTCCCCTGCCAGCCTGTTTGCCCCCAACTTCCCTCCTCTGCCGGCCTGGTCACCCTTAATTTTCCTCCCCTACAGGGTTGATTGCTTCCAACTGCCCTCCTTTGCAGACTTGGTCCCTCTCAACTGCCCTCCCTTGCAGGCCTGGTGACTCCCAACTGCCCTCTCCTGTTGGCCATCTTGTGGCGGCCATCCTGTGTCCACATGGGGGGCAGGATCTTTGACCACATGGGGAAGCCATGTTGTGTGTTGGAGTAATGGCCAATCTGCATATTAGGATAGAGGCTGGTTTGCCCTGAAGGGTGTTCAGATCAGGGTGGGGTTTCCCTTAGGTCATGGGGTGGCCTGAGCGAAGGGCCTGTGGGGTTTTGCAGGCTGGCCACACCCCTCAGTGACTCAAGTAGAGTCCCTGGTATCTGGAATTTATTTACTTTCTACAATTGAAACTTTGTAGCCTGGAGCGAAGCCAAGCCTCCTGCTCACTCTGTGGCCGGCAGCCATTTCTGTTTGGATTTGTTTACCTTCTATAATTGAAACTATGTAGCCCTGAGTGGAGGCCTAGTCCAGCCAGGGCAAGCAAAAAGCTTGACTTCCTCCATTGCCTGGGAAACCCAAGCCTTCCTCCTACTCTCTGTGGCTATAGCCATCTTGGTTGGGTTTATTTGCATGCTTGCTCAGATTGGCTGGTGGGCATGGCTGGTGGGTGTATCAGAGTGGTGGTTAATCTGCATATTACTCTTTGATTAGGTAGGATACCCTTTAGCACTTCATATAACACTGGTTTGGTGGTGGTGAACTCCTTTAGCTTTTTCTTATCTGTGAAACTCTTTACCTGACCTTTAATTCTGAATGAAAGCTTTGCTGGGTAGAGTAATCTTGGTTGTAGTTTCTCATTATTCATCGCATTGAATATTTCTTGCCACTCCCTTCTGGCCTGCCTAGTTTCTATTGAGAAATCCATTGATAGTCATATGGGTACAGTTGTAAGGTAACTAACTGTTTTTCTCTTGCTGCTTTCAAGATTCTGTCTTTGTCTTTTGCTCTTGGCATTTTAATTACGATGTGTCTTGCTATACACCACTTTGGATTCCTCTTGTTTGAGATTGTCTGTGCTTCCTGGGCTTGTAAGTCTATTTCTTTCACCAGGTAGGGGAAGTTTTCTGTCATTATTTTTTCAAATAGATTTTCAATATCTTGCTCTCTCTCTTTTTCTTCTGGCACCCTCATAACTCAAACATTGGTACACTTGAAGTTGTCCAAGAGGCTCCTTACACTACCTTCATATTTTGGATTTTTTTTTCTTTTTTGCTCTTCTGATGGTTGTTTTTTGCTTCCTCATATTTCAAATCATTGATTTGATTCTCAGGATCCTCTAGTCTACTGTAGAATCCGTGAATATTATTCTTAATTTCAGTCAATAACTGATCCTTTTCTTTTTTTTTTCTTTTTTTTTGGGGGGGGAGGGAGCATTTTCACTATGATTCTCAAAAGTCTCACTAAGTCCCTTGGAGATTTCTAGAAGATTCTAGAGCAGGGTTGGGCAAACTACGGCCCACGGGCCGGATCTGGTGAATAAAACTATTGAATTAAAAAAAAGAAGAAGAAGAAGAAGACCGTACCCTTTTATGTAAATGATGTTTACTTTGAATTTATATTAGTTCACACAAACACTACATCCATGCTTTTGTTCCAGCCCCCTGGTCCAGTTTAAGAACCCATTGTGGCCCTCAAGTCAAAAAGTTTGCCCACCCCTTTCTAGAGTAACCATATAACTATGGTTTTGAAGTCTATATCCAGTAGTTTGCTTTCCTCCATTTCTTTAATTTGTGGCATGTTTCTATGTCTCTGCATTTTGGCTGTGCCCCTGTTTGTTTATATGTATTAGGTAGAGCTGCTAAGTTTTCTTGAGTTGATAAAGTGGCCTTGTGTAATAAGTGTCCTATAGCTGTCAGTCCCTCCCATCTGAAAGAAGTGCCTGCTACTGCTAGCTTCCTTGCCTCCCCAGGACCAGCAAAAAGCTCCTGGCTGTAGGGATACATCTGCAGATCACCCGTGCTTTCCTCCCTTCTCATCTCCCTCTTTATTTCCAGTTGCCCACCTAGATGTTTCAGTGTGTGGGTCTCTCAGGCATGCCTCTGTATTGAGTAGGGATTTCTTTGTTGAATTATAGTTGGTTACATTTTTGAAATTTTGGGGGAAAGGCCAGGGGGATCTCTCACACTGCCATTCCTCTGATGTCACTCCTCAATATACTTTCAAAGGATATAATTTCAATTAATTTAGCTTCAGTTCCCTTCAGCAATGATATGCACATCTATAATGCAGATCTTTATCCCATAGAGCTCAAGTTTTAGTAGGAAATACAGATTCTAAATAGTCATCAACTCCTCATTAAAAATCATAAAAGGCTGAAACTGGTTTGGCTCAGTGGATAGAGTATAAGGTCCCAGGTTCGATTCTGGTCAAGGGCATGTACCTTGGTTGGGGACACATCTCCAGTAGGGGGTGTGCAGGAGGCAGCTGATCAACGTTTCTCTCTCATAGATGTTTCTGACTCTCTATCCCTCTCTCTTCCTCTCTGTAAAAAAATCAATTTTATATATATATATATATATATATATATATATATATATATATATATATGTCAGAAAAGGAGGACAGAAAGTAAAAAACTTAAATGTACATTATATGCATAGGACCTCCTATGCTCCCTGCAGACAGGGAAACTGAACAAGCACATGAGTGATATGATATGAGGCAAAATAGAAAAAAAGTGTTTAAATTTTTGTTAAAGTACAACCTTCTCTCAAGCCAGATAATTATGCATTCAGAGATCATAATAATCTGACCACTCAGTGTATATATATATATGTGTGTGTGTAAACACACACACACACTGAGTTCAGTTTTGTGTGAACTTAACATTGATAAAAAATTACAAAAGTTTGTTTAGTATTCCAGATGCTTATTTTAAAATATGTTATGATAGTGTTATAAGTCATTCTTTAATGTCTCAACATATAAAACACTAAAACCACAGCACGCCAAATCACGTGGCCCCATCCACCTCGCCCACCCTGCCATGCTCACAGCCCCACCACCCACACCGCTCTTTGGTCATTAGGCCACTGGGTTTTATAATACAGATACTTAGGTTGAGGTCCATCATTAATGATGGTAGATAAAAACCCATATTTCAAACTGTCTTTAAAATTCAACTTTTTGGACAAGTTCTTGTCAGATTGGTTAATTTGTCAAGAGTGGCTGTCAAAGCTCTCCCATCAGCATAAAGGGAAAGCTGGCTTTGCTAATTCACCTTTATTTCCTTGACTCCCAACCTTTCTTATGGAACTATTTTTAGACAATTGCCATTTTATGAGGCTTAATTAACTGATTGAGTTAATAGATGATAAAGGCCACAAATATACTTCAGTGGATGTATACACATTAAAATACAAACACTAGACAACTGATTGCCTTTTGCCTGTCCTCCATACTCCCTGCACACGCCAACATCTTCTCACTTACCTGAGCACATAACAGTATATACTTATTTGTATAACTCCCTCAGTAGACTAGAACCCTTTGAAGATCATAATTTTAACTTAACCATTTTTTAAATTTCATGTTTATCATGGCACCTGAGCATGGACATTTGGTCTTTTGCTATCAAATTGAATGTTCTGTTAAAGCATTGGTTAGCCAAGAGTTACCGCATCTTCAGTCCTGATCCTATTACTTAAGAGACCTACTGCCACACAGGAAACAGGATACTCACTGGTAACTTTGGGTGAAAAGAAGGGAGGGAAGAAGTTCCAGGTAAGTACTTTGTAAACATCTGAGGACTGATGTTGGTCTATAGTGCAACAGAGGTTTTCACTGGCCTTGATAAGGACAAGGAAGTAATTTTTCATAAAGCTAAATTGATTTAGTTTGAAGGACTATTCTTTTTTATTTTCTTTATTTATTAAAGTATTACATATGTGACTTTATCCCATTGCTCCCCCTGCTCATGCCCTCACCCCCTGGTGTCTGTGTCCATTGGTTATGCTTATATGCAGATCTCTCCTCTCACCCCACCCTCCCCTGCCTTCCCTCTGAGGTTTGATGGTTTGATCAGTGCTTATCTGTCTCTGGATCTGTTTCTTTATCCAAGATGATGTACTTGGTTGATTTTAAATTTAACTTCAGTTGGCAAAATTAAAAAATAGCAACCTTATAGAAATTCCCAACGTAGTTCTGACATTTTCCTGATTCATTAAATTCAGTAACCACTGGCCTCGTATAAAAAAACACTAGGAAAGAGAGTGTGTGTGTGTGGGGGGGGGGTGGTAGCACAAGTCTGTGAGCACTGGGGGTACCTGAAAGGGTAACTGAGGGACAGGACAGGGGAGAGCACCGCCCTGTGAGCCAGGAGGCAGCACTCGAATGAGAGGAGTCCCAATAGGGGTGGCCTCAGTCACAGACTTTTCAGCCTGCTCCCCTGCGACTGACGAAAGTGCTCAGATGACTTGCAAGGTGTCTTCTTGCTCTAGTAGTCTTATGTTGTGATATTTTTATAACCTCCTGAGGATGACAGTTTTACTGGAGATTCCTTTCCTATTTGATGTTTCCTCTTTCTGCAGACACCGTCCTATAACAAATACAATCTCCAACCCCGAACAACTGAAAAGCAGGCAAAAGAGATCCTGATCCGCCGCCAGAACACCTTACGGGAGAGCATGCAGAAAGGCCACAGCCTGCCGTGGGGACTGCCGGTAAGGGGCTGTGAGCTGGACACTCCGAGGGCTGGCTCCTCCCAGGACTGGGCCTCTCAGGTGACTGCCACTGACACGTCAACAAACAAAACCACTGCCTTTGGCAGGGAAACGCAGAAGCAGTGGGGCAGGACACACACTCAGGTATCCCTCTTGGAGTCCAGGACCTTAGGAACCCAAGGGATCTTCCTCCAGGAGGAAGGGAGGGGTAAGCGATCGCAGCACACGTGCTGTGCCCTGAGTCTGAACTGGACTCGATGGCGGCCAGGACTGAGCGAGCCTGGGTCTCCGGGAACCAGCGCCCCTGCCTCTAGGAAGATCACTCCTCTCCCAGCGAAGAGGTCGTTTCAGCCAAGACACTTGGACCTCATTTCCATATAACCCTCTGTGCCTCCGAGCTATTCCGTCTGAGGCCGTATCAAACCGATATTACTGGCACCCATGGGTGGAGCTGGGTCTGGGGTAGGTCCTCCTTGCCACCCTAATCTCAAGGAGGCTGTGGGAATAACTTTGAGAGGTTTACAATGGTCTATTTTATCAAAACAAGGAAAGCAAATATACAGTATATTAAAGGCTGAAGCATTCTGTTTTGTTTGTTTTTTAAACAAAAATAACGGAAAGCCAGTGATCCAGAAAAGAGGCCATGGACGAGTCTGTGGCCTTCACTTTGCCGTGTGAAACCGGATTGCAGGAGCTAACTCTGCCTTTACTTCTGCTTGTCCTCTGCAGGCTGGTGCCAAAAACATCCGCTACCTCTCCGTTCCCTACAGCCGTCCTCAGCCAGCACGGGGAGACGCGGAGGCTGCTGCCCTGGAAGGTGACTGCGTGTCGGGCTGCTTTTCTGGCCCTCTTTTCTGGAAAGAGCCAGATGATATATATTTGGGGCTTGGAGGCCAAAATGAAAAATCAAGACTATTATACAGGCACTTCTAGAACCAAAAAGAGGGAGAGACGGAAAAACTACTTTTTATTAATCTAATTCAAAAATTCATTGATGGACACTGAAGTTTAAATTTCCTATCATTTTACTTGTCATGAAATAATTTTTTTTATTTTTTCAGCCATTTAAAAATGTAACAACCATTTTCAATTCATAGGCAGCAGACCAAATATAGCCCAAGTCTACTAATTTTTCTTAGGAAAAAAAAAGGCACACTTTTAAAGTCACAGAATTCACCCATGGTTTTAAAATTTCCAGAATTTGCCAAAGTTGGTTAAATTTTACTAAAATAATTTCATTAAATTTACTGATTCAATATTTCCCTTTTAATATATCTATGCACACACACATATGCATGCATATCCATTTAAATTTTCCTAAAATGTCAAGATTTTAAATCACATTTAAAATTCAAATAACCTAAACATATATGGTTTTATTTTATCCTATCTAATAAAAGAGTAATATGCAAATTGACTGTACCTCCACTACACCCACAAGTCCTGCCCATCAGCCAATCAAAAGCAAATATGCAAATAAACCCAACCAATATGGATACAGCCACAAATAGCAGGAGGGAGGCTTGAGTTTCCCCAGCAATGGAGGAAGCCAAGCTTTCCACCTGCCCTTGCTGGCCTAGGCTTCCACTCAAGGCTACAAAATATCAATGTTAGAAGATAAATAAATTTAAACAGAAATGGTGTCAGCCACAGAGCTGGAAAGAACAGGAAGCTAGGGTTGCCCCGGCAATGGAGGAAGCCACACATGCTGGCCTGCCTTGGTCTCTGCTTAAGGCTACAAAGTTTTAATTATAGAAGATCCATAAATCCCAACAGAAATGGCTGCTGCCACGGAGCAAGCAGGAGGCTTGGCTCTGCTCCAGGATACAAAGTTTCAATTGTAGAAAGTAAATAAATTCCAGATACCAGGGCCTCCACTTGGGTCACCTGGGAGCGTGGCAGGCCTGCAAACCACCACAGGACCCTCACCCAGGCCACCCCACACCCCAAGGGAACCCCCACCCTGATCTGGGACACCTTTCAGGGAAAACCAGCTGGCCTCCACCCATGCACCAGGCCTCTATCCTAATAAAAAAGTAATATGCAGATTGACCATCACTCCAACACACAAGATGGCTGCTACCATGTGGACACAAGATGGCCACCACAGGATGTCCAGCAGGAGAGGGAAGTTGGGAAGGACCAGGCCTATAAGGGAGGGCAATTGGGGGCAATCAAGCCTGCAGGGGAGGGCAGTTAGGGGTGACCAGGCCATCAGAGGAGAGAAGTTGGGGGTGACTGGGCTTCAGGAAAAGACAGTTGGAGGGGACCCAGGCCTGCAGGGGAGGGCAGTTAGGGACAAACAGGCTGGCAGGGGAGTGGTTAGGGAGTGATCAGGCTGGCAAACAGAAGTGGTTAGGGGCAATCAGGAAGGCAGGCAGGTGAGTAGTTGGGAGTCAGCAGTTCTGGATTGTGATAGGGATCCAACCCCCATCTGTGCATAAATTTTGTGCACTAGGCCTCTAGTTTTATATATATTTGTATTGATTTCAAAGAGAGAGAGGGAAGAAGAGATAAAAATATCAATGATGAGAAAGAATCATTGATTGGCTGCTGGGATCAAGCCCAAAACCCGGGCATGTGCCCTGACCAGGAATTGAACCCATGACCTCCATGTCCATAGGTAAATGTTCAACCACTGAGTCATGCCAACTGGACACATATTTTAGAATTAAATCTTAGAAAAGTGAATATATTATTCTTTAAAATTAAACTTTTTATTCTAATTTTAAAACTTGTTTGATATAAAAACAAAATCAACCAGTATTGAAAGGAATAAAAAGAAAGTTAAAAGTACTTGAGACCCCAAACCCAGATATAATCACTAGAGACAATATGGGGGTCCCATAATTCTCTCTACACCCTCCTGATACAGACCCTACTCAGACCTGATAGAAAAAACACACAAAAACAAAAGTCACAAACCACCATCATATACTGTTCTGTAACTTTTATAAATTGTCTAATTCACTCAACCATATATTATGGACATCTTCCCAGGTCAATAGATATGAATCTTTTGATCATTTTTAATGACTTAGTAAAAATAAATTATATAAGAGCACCATGATTTATTTAGTTAAATCCTTATTGACAAATATTTAAGGTAGTTTCAAATTTTGTGAATATAAGGAATGATATATAATAAGTACCTTGGATCACTTGTAATGGATTTTTGCACAAACATGCAATTATTTTCTTAGTACTTTTTCCTGGAAGTAAAAATTTTGGCTAAAAAATTAATTTATGTACATCAAAAGTCTGTGAAAAAGGTCATTGATGAACACTTTTACCATCACTGGCTAATGTCAAACTTTTGAGTAATCTATGATATGATAGGATAAAATTTAATTTTCGTGAGTCCTTTTATTTTTAGTACGGTTGAGCATAATTTCATAATTTTAGAGCCATCTGTCTTTCTTTTGAGGAAGCTTCTGTGTTTCCTTGACCCATTGTTTTCTATCTGGTTGCTATTTTCCTTAAATGAATTTGAAGAACATTATGTAACTAAGACATCATCTATTGTCTCGCATTTGTTGTTAATGCTTTCTCCTCAAGTTTCACAGTCATCTTTTAGTTTTTGGACATACTTGCCATTCAGATTCTGATGAACCAAATTTACTTGATTTCCAAAGAAAAATTAGAAAATGACTTAACAGAAGAACCTTGGTTTTCAAACTTAATTCATTCTGGGAGGCTGTTCAAGAAATGATCTGCTTAAAAAACGAATCATTTTTTCCCCTTAGAAATAATGTAAATGGAATTAATCCGCTCCAGGCCCCCAATGATCCCGGCTCACCTTCCCTGTGCACAGCGCGTGTCCAATGCGCTGTTTACCTACACACACACCTCTCCTCTGACATGGATCAAACCCCTCCCACTGAGCTCACAGGAGCCACGCCCGCTCTGGGCCCAGGTGTCCGTCAGGCAGCCTGCGGCTTCTTCCTCGTCACAGGTCACTGCCGGAGATGCTGCCCCGGCTACCGGCTCTTCCTTCCCAAGTCAGCCAGTTTTCCCACCTCTACGTCCCTGAGCTCACCGCTGCCCTCACACCTTAGCAACAGGAGCTTGATGCCTCTTAAGTTTTAAAATTGTGCTAATTGTCCATTACACACACACACACACACACACACACACATACACACACACATACACACACACATCTCCCCTAAAAAATACTCATGGCATAATTTCCTGAGATAACAAGCAAGGTTAGGTGGTAAACTGACTCACATCCTCCCCTTTTTTGTGGCCTGAGGGACACTTTTTGTCCTGCTGTTGTAGCAGCAAGGAAGGGTTATGAGGTTGAGAACTGAAATTCTATAACTTGAAACATTATTTCTATAAACAACCTAGTTTGAGGACTAGGGTTTGATTAGACACAATATTTTTCATCTAGAACTTTAATAGCTTGACTTTCTCATATATTTCATATCATCTGAGATTTATCTTTGTGTAGATTAAGATAGAGACTGTTTTCAGATGGTTCTGTTCCTGTCCCCACACCATTTTCCCTTTAAAATGAAATGCCATCCTTGTTGTACTAAAGCCACTCACCCTGAGAGCGTTTTGAACTCTCAGTCTGTCCATTGGTCTAGCATCTCTCAGATCACAGTCTCGTGACTAGTATCATTTTGTGCTACGAAAGAGCTATTCCAAAAACAAAATCAAACAAGAGGAGAAGCCTCCTCAGCAGGAAGATGTGAACAACACCTGTTCTCCCGTCTGCCCCAGGGAGGCCTCACCTGGGACGGGCCCCAGGGCGGCGGCAGGAGGAGAAGCAGGGAAGGAAAGGGCTCTCTCAGGGTTACCGGTAAGGCTTCCGGTCGATAGTAGGCAGTTAGGAAGGTTTTGGGGGGTCAACAGTTTTCATGGATTTCTGACTGTGCAGGCCGTCGGTGCCGCTCATCCCCAGGCTACTCAAGAGTCCACTGTACTCCACTCCCCGCTGGGTAGCAGGCCCGAGGGTCATGCTGATAAGAACGCTGAGTGTCAGAACTGGACCCCCAAAAAGGCTGCTTCGCGCTGAGCTCTCTCCATCGGGATTTCTCTTCTCTCTGACCTGGTCTTGCTCTTACCTCTTCTCGTCATGTTTTCCTAGATGCAGACAGCAGTGATTCAGAACTCTCCTTCGCCATGTCCCACGCGCACTCCCCAACACGGTCGCTGCAAGAGAGACAACGGACACAGCAAATAGCCACAACCAGGAGTTTAAACAGAGGAGGGAGGCCGTCCAGCTCTGGTTATCAAATAAGTCCAAGCCAAGAAGAGCATGTTGGCCGGAGCAGAAAGGCTTTGAGGCCCAAACCACTCTTCCACACGGTGGATGAGGAGCGTGAATCTGGAGAGGAGAGCGGGGAAGAGGCCTCCGCCCGGGGCGCTGGGCAGTGGGCTGAGCCCCGGAGGGAGCCCGGCAGGCCTTTGCTCCGAAGGAAGTAGTTGTGTCGGGCATCCTCCTGAGCCACCTCCCTCTTGTGTGGGTGGAGGGTCTTTAGAATCCTGAAGAAAGCTGCCGAGCCGGCTCTTCTGAAGCCGAGGCGGGCACAGAGGCAGAGGGGTCGGAGGAGGGGAGCACTAGCCTGCAGGCAGTGCCATATTCTTAGCTGATACACTTTGTGGATGCTGTCCTGTGAGTCAAAGACCTTTATCACCCCGGAAATTATTCACTAAGGATTTCTAAATGTGTGTGACCCATTTAATTTATTGAGATACAATGTGGTAATTTACCTTGACAATATGCATGTACAATTTATAATCAAGGCATACCTCAGAGGAAGCCTAGAAATATACTACCACCTAAGAGCCATCAGCCCAAAGGGCGAAACGCATGGAAGACCAGGGACCCAGCCTTTTCTTTTCACTTAAACAAACCAGCCGTCAGCCGCAGAAAAACACCTGTGGCCCTGGAGAGGGCGTCAGTGAGTCACTACCCTTAACCCATAGGTGGAGAGGCAGAGAAGAGAGGGGTGGTCAGAAGCCACCTCTCCAAGTCCACACGCGGCCGGTTCGGGAGAGGTAGGGGGTGGCCTGGTCCCTGCACTTTCCACGCAGCACCAGAGCCCGCCCTGCGGAGGCCTCGCGGGTGCTGCTGGAAGTCACCACTCTGTTCCGGAATGTCGGAGCTATGGCACAGGCGCTGAGTGACATCGGACACTGAGAGGTTTGGGAAAGAGCCTTTAATGAAAGCAGCGCTGCTGTTCAGGGGATCTGAGACCCCGGCCCTGCACGGCCTGGACAGTGAGATTTCCTCTGCATACAATGAAGGGGTCAGAAAGAACAAAGCAGGACAGAGAGAGACTTACTCAGCGGCGACCCTGCAGAAAGCTTGCAGCCTTGAGCACAGCATAGCTCAGGTAAGCCGGAGACACCTGGCATGGGAGGCACCAAGGAGAGACCAGACCCGTCTGGAGTCAACTATCAGCTAGCAAGAGAGTGCTGGAAAGCAGTTCCCGGGGCTAAGTCAGACCGCAAGCGCCCGAAAATGTCTCATTTCCCTACCAGCTACGGTTCTCCTCGGAGAGGCTGGCTCCCTCAGGCAGAGGGTAAATCCGAACGTTCTCCTTTAACTGGTGTAAACCATAACGGAGTTGTTTTCCCGAGGACTTTGCTCTCTTGGACACTGTCTGGTCAGGCTGTCCACATCTGAGAAGCAGCCCTGGGGCGTGCCGGGAGGCGCGCGGGCGAGGAGCGAGCAGTCCCGGTGGCTCCGGTAGACAGAGAGCTCGTGGTGGGCTGGCCTCTTTGTCTACCAACCAAGATGGCTTCAGAATGCAGTGTGATCTCCTCTTCATTCCTCGCGACTCGGCGTGACTTAGGCGCCCGAGGGATGCTCTAGTTTCCCACGACACGTGTTTTGAGCAGACACCACACAACAGCAGCAAAACTTTCCTCTGGAGTGCTGAGGAAGATCTGGCTCTTGTTCTTTCCTCGGTTCCGGGGGGGCTGCAATCGCATGTGGGGTGCTCTCCCAGGCCTGTAGCTCCCAGCCTGGCCGCTGCTGCTCCGGGCCTGGCTGCAGGCCCTCTGAGCAGTCTACCTGCTCTGCCTGGGGCAGATTTTGCCCTTTTATCTTTAACCTCAAAAAATCAGACACACAGCCGAAACCGGTTTGGCTCAGTGGATAGAGTCGGCCTGGGGACTGAAAGGTCCCGGGTTCGATTCCGGTCAAGGGCATGTACCTTGGTTGCGGGCACAACCCTGGTGGGGGGTGTGCAAGAGGCAGCTGATCAATGATTCTCTCTCATCGATGTTTCTAACTCCCTATCCCTCTCTCTTCCTCTCTTCCTCTCTGTAAAAAATCAATAAAATATATATTTTAAAAAAAATCAGACACACAGCCCACAGAATCTTAATTCCTCTGTAAGTTGTTTGTTTGCTTTGCTTTTGCTTTTGTTTCCTCAGACCTGTTTGTATTGCCAGGCTGAGTGGTTTGGTGTTCCCATGAATTCTGAAGTTGGATAAAGGAGTGTTTCCTTGTATTCATCCTATACAGAGGCTTTCCGCCTTAAGGTTTTTTCCCATGTTTTCGGTGCTTATGGTAAATGTTCGCATTCACCTTCCCCAGCCGTGACGTGATGCCATGGCACCGCTCTCATCTTTAATCGCTCTGCTGGCAGGAGACCCTGGCCAGCGGTGGCAGAGGGATCTGCTGGGACCGAGTGGAGAGGAGATTCCGGGCACTGTGTTTTGCTTCCTTCACGCTCTCCTCTGGCTCATGAAGGCCATGAACTTCTGTTTTCTCTTCTTGGAAAAGTTAAAGCGCCGTGGGAGGTAGGGCCAGAATTTCCACCCAAATTCAGTGGCAGAGCGACCATTGCTGTGGCAGGTGCCTGCCCGGGCAGGTGTGTGGCAGAACGCGGCTCTTCAGCTGAGAGAGCTGGTTTCAGCCGTCAGGGAAGCCCTCACTCCTCCTTCCCTGTTTGGATGCAGGTAGGTGGGTGGGGTCCTGGGGGAATCTGGTGAGGGGAATCTGGTGAGGGGACTATGGCTGCACTCAGATCATTCAGATTTTAAAATCAATACAATTAGTTCAGAGCTCAGACTCTGAAGCCAGACCACTCTTAGCTGTAGGACCTTGGACAGCTTAACTCTCTTCCCTAAGCTGAAAATTACTGATTAATATTCTAATTTAATTACATCTACTTCACAAGGATTAAATAAAATAACTTGTAAGATTCTTAGCTTTGTGCTTGTTTTATGCTAAGAGCTGGATGACTAACAGCTATAACTACTTAGGGTAAAATATCTATTCCTGAGAAAAGGCTCACAGGGTTTGATAACATGAGGAAGCATAAACAACAGAAATCTGAGACTTTTCTGAGAGACACTGGATTGCCGTGCGAGAGGACACTTGGGGGGTCTGGTGAGAGGACGTGGCAGAAACAGAAAGCACGGGAACATGACCACCTGGCCGTGTCTCTACCAGCACCCATCAGTCCACAGCAAAACCAGAGGAGAGATCTGAATATAGATGCATGTCTTTCAATCACAGCTTGTTTTACTTCTGTGTAGTTCCCTCAAAATCATGGCATTTCCTGCGTTGAGGACAGTGCCCTGGTGTCCAATTTTAACCACAGTTTATTCCCAAAGAGACTGTGAATTCCCAAGGCCTGCCTCTGTGGCCCACGGTTGGCCAGTACAGGAAGGGACAGAGGGTGTGGCTCCGGAACTCCTCAGCTCCTGGTCTTCTCCATAAGAGGCCTTCCCTCAAAAAGAGTAATTCTCTTACTGTATAGATATAAAATAGAAGGATACATTTTCAAGGATTTTCAGCATGGAAAAAATAGTTTCTAGTGATGTTTCATAACTTTCTAAAATTAGGAAATTCCATTATTAGGGGTTCCATCGGGAGTCTGACTGGTCAAGGGGACAATTTACATATTAGGCTCTTATTATATAGGGCGGACAGCGGGGGGACAGTGGGGAGGACAGCGGGGAGGACAGCGGGGAGGACAGCGGGGGGACAGCGGGGAGGACAGCGGGGAGGACAGCGGGGAGGACAGCGGGGTGACAGCGGGGGACAGCGGGGAGGACAGTGGGAGGGACAGCGGGGAGGACAGCGGGGAGGACAGCGGGGGGACAGTGGGGAGGACAGCGGGGAGGACAGCGGGGAGGACAGCGGGGGGACAGTGGGGAGGACAGCGGGGAGGACAGCGGGAGGACAGCGGGGAGGACAGTGGGAGGGACAGCGGGGAGGACAGCGGGGAGGACAGCGGGGAGGACAGCGGGAGGACAGCGGGAGGACAGCGGGGAGGACAGTGGGAGGGACAGCGGGGAGGACAGCGGGGAGGACAGCGGGGGACAGCGGGGAGGACAGCGGGGGGACAGCGGGGGGGACAGCGGGAGGACAGCGGGGGGACAGCGGGGAGGACAGCGGGGAGGACAGCGCGGAGGACAGCGGGGGGACAGCGGGGAGGACAGCGGGGAGGACAGAGGGGGGACAGCAGGGGACAGCGGGGGGGACAGCGGGGAGGACAGCGGGCGGACAGCGGGGGGACAGCGGGGGGACAGTGGGAGGGACAGCGGGGGGACAGCTGGGAGGACAGCGGGGGGGACAGCGGGAGGACAGCGGGAGGACAGCGGGGAGGACAGTGGGAGGGACAGCGGGGAGGACAGCGGGGAGGACAGCGGGGGGACAGCGGGGGGACAGCGGGGAGGACAGCTTGGGGACAGCGGGGGGACAGCGGGGGGACAGCGGGGGGTCAGCGGGCGGACAGCGGGGGGACAGCGGGGGGACAGCGGGGTGGTCAGCGGGCGGTCAGCGGGGGGACAGCGGGCGGTCAGCGGGGGGACAGCGGGCGGTCAGCGGGCGGTCAGCGGGGGGACAGCCGCCCGCCGCTCACTGGCGGGTGGGGCGGGTCCGTCTCCGCACCGTCTGCCTGACCGGCTCTCTCGGACACAATGAGCTCAGGAACGTAGAACCGTTAGCCACAAAGTTCCCCACGGCCTGGCCCTCTGCGGGTTCGGGCTTGTTGGGCAGGACCGGGACCGGGACCGCCGGAAACAGGCCCGGGCGGTGGGCGGAGGGCCGGGTTACACGGGTTCCGGGAACCGGAGCCGGCGAGCCAGAGGCCGCGCTGTGCCCGGCCCCCCAGGACGCCCCGCTGCCCGAGGTGACCGCGGCAGGTCAGAGAGTCCAGCAGCAGGGCCAGGTCCCCCTGCTGCCCAGGAGGACCGGACCGGGTTTGTCTGGTTCATAACCACCAGCCAAGCCGTCTCCCGAGGAGAGCCGGGCATTTAAGGGCTCAGACCCAATGCTTCCTCCTCACTCAGGGGCTGTGGGAGGAGCAGCCTCTCCATGGACCGGAAGGAACCTGCTGGAGCACGGGCCACCCGATCGGTGCAAGGCGACGGGATTTCGAAAATATGGTTTTTCAACGTAATGGATGACCTAACGTTAAGTGATGATGGATTGATCGTTTATGTCATGAACACTATTTTTTCAGACAAGTAAAATGTATTCTGTCTGATTTCATTTATTTACTTATTTATTTTATTAAATGTATTGGGGTAATAGTGATTGATGAAATTACATCAAGGTACATTGCAATGTGTCAATTAGCTGTTGTTTTCAAAAAACATAGTTCTTGGTTATCAAATGAGTTCTCTGGGACAGAAAGCAGGCCATCAGGTGCTGACTAGGCTCAGGGAGGCCTGCATGGTGGTCTGGCAAACTCAGAGACCTAAGTGGCCACAGGGGGATCTGGAATTAAACTTTACCTACAAGCAGTTACAGCCTATTGTCCTTTTACTTCTAGGTCGGATAACATCCTTGTGAAATGTCAGGGTAACTTGTAACTTCACTTTTTCCAGACCCCTTGGGGCACAACCAAATGCCCCGGGGCCAGGACGAGACCACACCTTCCTTCGTGTTGTCGACCCGTTAACTGCTGTTCACTGTCCTGCACCCACCTGCGTAAAGACGCATGTGTCTATCAATCACTTGACTTTTTATCCAATCCCAGGGGTTTCCCGCTCTGTGTTCTCCCGCCTCCCTAATCTACATTCGTCTCCTCCTTTGACTGTCATGTATAAAACAAGGGGAAAACCCGCCATTCTCCAGAGCACTAGCCCAATCCGTGGAGATCCTGCTTCCCGGCAATTGCCGGCAGTTTGGCTCAAATAAACTCACAAAAGTTCTTACAGGTTTCGGTGTTTTATGTTGACAACCCCAAGCAGACAGTCTGGCAGTCGTGGCAGCTTGGAGACACTGCCCTGTGACAGGTGCTGACGAGGGAACACAGCCACGGCCGGCGAGGGCCCAGACCACGCCCTGCCCGGAGCCGTGGTGGGCAGCGTGCCATTCGTTGAAAGCGTGCTGTGCCAGGCTTTTCACTGAGAGCTTTACCCACATGCTTTTAAAATCTCATTCTTACAACAATCTTATTAAGTGGTTATTTTAGATGAAGAAATTGAGTCTCAGAGAATCGTTTTTCATCGAGGGCTCGAATGGCAGCACACTAACATTGAGAGCGTCACTCCGGAGCGCTGAACACTGATGCTGCCCACTGGGCTCACAGCTGCTGCCAGGGAATGCATGCTCGTACCCCCATCCCCGTGCTGCGACCATCGCCCACGTGGTCACTCCTGGGGGCACACCGCCCTCCCTTCCATTTCCTGGACAGCGAAGCCACAGCTGGGAGCCAGAGTGGTTATGCCCACGCTGGTCAGGAGCCTGCATCCCTGATTAAGTATAAGGAAGTGAGAAGCGTCACTACAACCATTTTTTAAAACTTTCAGTGTTCTTATCGCTATTGGGTTATATCTCTGAACTAGTGGAAATAGTACAGAGCCAGTTAGAAACTTTTAAGGTCAGAGCTCTCCTCGCACCGTTCCTGCAGGTCGGAGGGAAGGGAGGCTCCGCCCGAAGGCTTCTTGTGCTTGGTTTCGCTGCAGGATTTTCCGGGTGACCGAGTCGTCAACATGAAACCACTGAAACCTGTAAAGAATGTCTGTGAGTTTATCTGAACCCAACTGTTGGCAATTGCTGGGAAGCAGAACCTCCACAAGAAAGGCGAGCTCAGGAGAAAGCGGGTTTTCACCTGTTTTTATAGATCGCAGTCAAAGGAAGAGACGCATGTGGGTTACATGGAACCCACTGGTGATAGGTCAGGGAGGCGGGCGAAAGCGAAGCAGGGAAACCCCTGGGATTGGATAAAAAGTAAGCAATAGACACATGCTTCTTTACTCAGGTGGGTGCAGGACAGTGAACAGCAGTTAACAGGGTGACAACATGAAGGAAGTTGTGGTCTCCGTCCTGGCGCCCAGCACATTCGGTTGTGCCCCAAGGGGTCTGGAAAAAGGGAAGTTACAAGTTACCCTGACATTTCAATGATATGTTATCAGAGATGCAAAAGAACAATAGGCTCAGTTAAGGTAAAGGTTGGCCTTGTCAGGGAAGATATCAGCCTAGGAGGTGACTGCCCACCACAACTGCTTTCAGTTAAAGTTTAATTTCAGACCATCCTTTGTGGTTCCTTTAGGTCTGAGTTTGTGAGACTGACAAGCAGGCCTCCCCTGAGCTGTCAGGTCAGCCTGTGGCCCCTTTTGTCCACAGAGAGCCAGTGGAACCGGGCTGGGTGTCCCTGGGTGTGGCCGCGTGTCCTCTGCGGAGTCAGGCTGAAGGACCCAGCAGGGCCTGCTTCCCGCTCCGCCGCCTGCATGCGGGCTGTGCATGGGGAGAAGGCTGCCCCAAAGGTATAAATGCAGAAGGGAAAAACCAACCAGTTGGAAAGATGAAAGGAAGATCAATATTTTGTCCTTAAAATAAGGGGACAAAAGGTCAGGGGTTACCCAGGAAATGCTCCGGGAGGCTCCCAACATGGAACTGCGCTCCACCCGCCCCCTGGGGCTGGATCTCGGGTTCTGAGTGTAGACAATAGAGCTGGAATTTCTGCAGTTTTGCTACTCAGCACATGGAGTCTCAGGCTCTCTGTTTAAAATACCTGGGAAAATAGTGGAAGGGTTAAATGAATGTTTGGAAAGTAGAAAGCATCCATGGGGAGTTCCTCAAGGCCGAATGAGAGGAAATGAGCCATCTGGAGAGTTATCGCAAGCAGGGTAGAGATTTTGTAACCACTTGAGGAGGTGGGATGAGTTCCGTGGCGGAGAATAGGTTTACTTGTGATCACACCACACTACTAGACCCTTCCTCACTTGGAGAGACTCAGAAAATCCACACATTTACACTCGAAACATTATTTATAGCCTTCTAGCCTAAAAGCTCTTCAGATGCCAACACAGAGAGCCCGGAGGCGCGATGCTGCATCACTGGGCTGAGTAAGCCCCAGGTGGTCAGATGGCGGCTGAGCCTGCCCATCTCCCAGGGCTTCCGGTTCTCCCCGAGGGCTGTCACCTGGTGGGATAACCCAGCAGCCGCCTCCTCCCACAGAGCCACGAGGAAGGCTGGTTAGAGTGCCAGCTCCGTCTCTCGCGCGCGTGATGCTGCCCCAGCCCCTTGACCTCTCAAGTTAGTTCTGATCTCTAAGTTGAGGGTAGACATCTACTCTGCCTCCCTCTTGAAGTGGTTGTGATTCTGGAATGGGGTCAAGAGTTGAGCAAATTCAGAAGCAGAGAGGTGTACTTCAGTCTTGAGTAAATAGGAGATGTTGGTGGCATGGCAGAACTTGAGGAGGAAAGGGGTAAGAGCGTGTTTAGCCTCCCCAGGCTGCTAGATCGGCGATTTTCCACCTTCCTCATCTCATGGCACATAAACTAATTACTAAAATTCTGCGCCACATCAAAAAGTATATTTTTTGGCCAATCTGACCAAGAAAAGGTATAATTTTGATTCCCTCACACTGGATGGCTATGATTGGCTGTTGTCATTTTTTACTTGACAATCTAAGGGAAAAGGTCAGTGCCCCTGACTAAATAGTCATGTGTTGCATGTTTTAAAAACACATCCAGTGCACGGGTGGCAAACCACTGCATTAGCATGTGTGTGACATGGTCAGTGCAGAGTGAACTTACCTCTGGCTCAGTTTGTCATTAGGGGGTGGGCTCTGGAGTCAGATGACTATGTCCTTGGGAAAGCATGTTCTATCTAAAAAGTAAAAGCTGAGGAGACCGAAACAAGATGGCGGCTTAGGTAGTCTCCTAAGCTGCTGCCTCATCAACAATATGGAAAAAAACAACAGCTAAAATAGAAAGGGACCACATCAGACCCACAGGAAAGCTGGCAGAATGAGATGGCTACAACTAGAGACAAAGAAAACCACCGGTGCCACCATGTGGAGTTTAAAACTACAGTGGAACCGGAGCCGCCGCCGCCTCCACTGCAAGTGAGGGAAGCCCACCCAGAGCAGAGCTCGCTCTGCCCCAGGCCCAGGGAGTGGGCTGCTTCGGAGCCTGGCCTCCACGTCTGCAACCATCCTGGCCTGCCCACCATGGGAGCGAAGGAACCGATGCCAGACCTCAGCCGCACCTTCCACCTCTGCCCAGAACGAGATGCCTTGGAGCATGGTCTCCCCGCCCACAGCCATCTCACCCCAGCCTCCACGCCTGCAGCTGACCCAGCCCGCCCGCTGTGCTGGTGAGGAGCTGGCGTGGCACCTTCCGTTCGCGGCCCTGGCGAGCCCTTCACCGATCAGTCCCACTGCAGCCTGGCCAGGCCAGAGGCTCTGCCAAGCCCCCAAGGAAAAGCGCTACTGCCGCCATGTGGAGTTTAAAACTACAGTGGAACTGGAGCCGCTGGAACCACCATCGTCGCCGCCGCCACCACCACCGAGAGTGAGAGAAGCCCATCGAGAGCAGAGCTCACTCTGCCCGGGGCCCAGGGAGTGGGCTGCTTCAGAGCCCGGCCTCTGCATCTGCAGCCATCCCAGCCTGCCCTCTGTGGGAGCGAGGGAACTGACGAAGGGCCTCAGCCACACCTTCCACTCCCGCCTGGACGCCTTGGAGCGCAGTCTCCACGCCTGCAGCCATCTCAGCCGGGCCTTACGCGCCTGCAGCCATCCCAGCCTGCCCGCTGTGAGCGGTGGGTCCTGGGGGACCCATGTGCCCCGGGAGAGCCATGTGACCTGGGGAAGCAGTGGGACCCAGGGTGGGGGGCAGTGTGAACCGGAGGAGGAGAGGATTCTATTCGTCTGGTCCTGAGACATTTGGACAGTCTGCTACAGAACACTCTGTTGTTTTTCTACATTAGCTACAGAACACTCTGTTGTATTTCCCTACAAAAACAAATGAGAGTGTCCCACTTGAAATTCATATACGGAAAAAAGGAAAAAAGAAGGAAAAAAAATATGAGGAACAGAATAAAGTGGTGAATATAGTAGAATCAGGGGCAAAGAAGGGGAGTGGACTGATAATTATCAGGAGGATAAGGGGGTGGGAGAGCAGTGAGAGACTGGATTGAAATCGTAAAACCAATGGATGAAGACAAGTGGGGGGGAGGGGGCAAGGGCAGAGGGTGGGAAGGGAACTGGGTGGTAGGGAGCTTTGGGGGAGAAAAAGGAGAAACAATTGTAATAATCTGAGTAATAAACATTTATTTTTTTAAAAAAAGAAGAAGAACAGGTGCTTTAACTTCTACACAACATAAAAAGGTTTGACAGTGAGACCTGCTCATTTCACTGGATATGATGAAAGGACCACAATCATTGGAATATTTAACTAAACATACCAAGCTCAAAATGTAGGTCTCAAAATCATTTTATTTGAATTGTCTGGGTTACCTTACTAATCACATTGACTGGGTAAATTGCCATTTAGAGCTAAATTTCCTATGAAAGGAGTAATGTTTTGGCATTGAATAATTAATCTTTATAAGTAGGCTGACTTTCTAAAAAGATATAGAAAGACCTATTGAATTTGTGGTTTAAAGCCCAGATATTATAATAAAATGTCACTTTCTTGCTGGCCATTTATCACACCTTGGAGACGCTGACTAAATTATAAAGGTATAGTATTAAAATCTTGGAAAGTCTAAAAATAAATAAATAAATATAAATAAAATAAAAAGTAAAATCACAATTTTTAGAAATAAGATATACATTTGTTAAAAATTGTGTGTAACTCGTTAATTAATAAGGAAACCAATACAAGGTTTCAAAGGAGAACTCAAAGTGCATATGTGTGCAGGGAGACGGAATGTTAGAACGGAACTATGCTGGGGGGGGGGGGGGCAAACACGCTTTACCACAGTGGGAAGAGAAAGCGATTGTCTCCCCTTCCTGACAGAACCACCTGCATGTCTATGGACAAGAATTATTTACAAGATGACCAGTTTTTCTCAAGCTACAACGTTGTAATTGAAACAAATACCTCAAAGACAAAGCCTAAAACAAAGTGCTTAAGCAGGTTGAAATGAACAGAAATGAGGGAAAGTGACTGCATTGTTTTGACCTAAATTTCCATCGCTGAAAACTGAGTACTACAAAGCAGAAAGCTCCTGTTTCACTGGCAAGGGAATCCACCTCATCCAGAGGATTGCCTGTGGCTCAAATTTGCATCTAACTCAAATTTGACTCCTTTGTACCTGCTTTCAATAGATTTGCGACTTGAGGAAGCCACATACCATCCCAACCCAGCTGATTCTAAGTGAGACCTGCAGCGGCCTTCATTCATTTTCACTGCCTTTGTTGGCAAATGTCTTAGGATACATTCATTTTAGCTGTATGCTTAAAACCCTTCCTTACCCCGGAAATTGTCATTTTGTTTGCTTTTTTAAACTACTTACAACTTTTGCAAAATTGTTCTAAAATTTCCAAGATTCCTTCTATTCTATTATTTAAAACTACAGGCACAGTACACAAAATTCATGCACAGGGGACAGGAGGGGGGTGTCCCTCAGCCCAGCCTGCACCCTCTCCAATCTGAGACCCCACTAGGGATGTCTGACTGCTTGTTTAGGGCAGTCAGACATCCCTCTCACAATCCAGGACCACTGGCTCCCAACCACTCGCCTGCCTGCCTGCATGATTGCCCCTAAGCGCTTCTGCTTGCCAGGCTAATAACCCCTTAACCCAGTGGTTCTCAACCTTTTAATGCCATGACCCTTTAATACAGTTCCTCATGTTGTGGTGACCCCCAACCATAAAATTATGTTCATTGCTACTTCATAACTGTAACCTTGCTACTATTAATGAATCATAATGTAAATATCTGTGTTTTCTGATGGTCTTAGGATCAATAGCAGCAGTTTTCAACCTGTGAGTTTCCTAAGACCATCAGGCCTAACCACTCCCCTGCCAGCCTGATCAATGCCTAACTGTCCCCTGCCAGCCCAATTGCCCCTAACTTTCCTCCCCTGCTTGGCTGATCATACCCAACTGCTCTCCCTTGCCAACCTGGTTGCCCTTAACTGCCCTCCCCTGCTGGCCTAGTCACCCCAACTGCCCTCCCTTGCAGGCCTGGTCCCTCTCAACTTCCCTCCTCTGCTGGCCATCTTGTGGTGGCCATCTTGTGACCACATGGGGCAGCCATCTATGAACACATGGGGGCGGCCATCTTGTGTCTTGGAGTAATGGTCAATTTGCATATTACTCTTTTATTACATAGGTACATTTCATTTAGCATGCTTCATATAATATTGGTTTAGGATGTGGTATCAAATTGCAGCTGTGTAGCATTCAAACTATGGTAATTTAGACAAGTTACCATAATAAATAAATGATGCATGTAAAACCCCAGGAAAAATACATGTAAAATCTATCAGGCCCAAATAAAATAAGAAACAGCTACCCTTATTCTTTATCCAGGAACGAGAGAGAGAGAGAGAGAGAGAGAGAGAGAGAGAGAGAGAGAGAGCATAAATTAAGGTACTAACAATATTTTCTTTGTATAACTGGTTCAGGGAACTCTGACCTACTCCTTGAACAAGATTTCTGCACAGGCCCATTGACCTATAGGAATTGGGTGTGAAATAGGAAAGCTAGCAAATATGGACAATTTTCCTCATATTTCCTAAAGAGAGGAAGCTATTTAATTGTTGATAGCACTGCTAAAACTGACCCAGTAATTTTCCATTTGTTTTTGCTACCTTTAAAGATGAAAAACAAAATTAAAATAAAATAAAATAAAATAAAATAAAATAGCAATGAGCTCTTTGGTATAAGACAATCCATTATGACCTAACTGGAACATGCCCCGGGGATTGCTTGCCTGGGTAGACCTCTCCGCTCAAGGTCACACAGATCTCAGTTCTGTACCACTTGCTTCAGTTGAACGACCTTTTTCTATCATTGGTTACATTTCTTTTGTGAGTGCTAGCATCAAGAGAACAACTTTCCAATATCAGAAATTGTAATGTAGACAAAACTAATAAAAAGACTATAATTAGTTGAAGGATATCCATCACCAGTTTCAGTGAATATTAATGTAACTTTACTTCAGCTGTGCCCTCACCCCTTGGCATCTCATCATTCAGGTTATTTTTCGAAAATCTCAGCACATCAATTAACTTGTGAGCATTTCAGTATTCATCACTAAAAACACAGCATTTTGAGAACCAAGATTTTTTAAAAAATCTGTAAGCACTTTACATAGAGATTGACTAGGATTTGATCAGAGTTTTAAAAATTTAAAGATTAAATTAACATATAATTCTTATCTTTTTCTATATGACAGCTGTGCATAAACTATATAACCCATTTTGGGGGGAAAAGAACAATTTTCTTTTACATTGTATTTTATTTTTTTAATAAATATTGTTCAGATTATTACAAAGGTTCCTCTTTTTTCCCCTCCATTGCTCCCCTCCACCAGGTTCCCATCCCACCCTCTGCCCTTTCCCCAACCCCTATTGTCCTCATCCATAATTACACAGTTTTTGTTCAGTCTCTTCCCTCACCCCCACTCCATTTTTCCCCGAGAATCATCAGTCCACTCCCCTTCCATATCTCTGATTCTATTATATTCACCAGTTAATATTGTTCATAAGATTTTTTAATTCCCTTGGTTTTTAGATTCACTTTTTAATAGTTACGTATTTGTTGTTCATAATTTTTATCTTTATCTTCTTCCTCTTCCTAAAGAACTCCCTTCAGCAATTCATATAATTCTGGTTTGGTGGTGATGAACTCCTTTAGCTTTTTTATTATTATTATTATTTGTGAAGCTCTCTATCTGGCCTTCGATTCTGAGTGATAACTTTGCTGGGTAGAGTATTTTTGGTTATAGGTTTTTGTTACTCATCACCTTGAATTTTTCTTGCCATTCCCGTCTGGCCTGCATGGTTTCTGTTGAGAAATCAACTGACAATCGTATGGGTGCTCCTTTGTAGGTAACTACCTGCTTTTCTCTTGTTGTTTTTAATATTCTCTCTTTTTCTTTTGCTTTTGGAATTTTAATTATGATGCGTCTTGGTGTGGTCCTCTTTGGATTCCTTTTGTTTGGGGTTCTGTGTGCTTCCTGGACTTGTAAATCTATTTCTTTCACCAGGTGGGGGAAGTTTTCTGTCACTATTTCTTTCAATATGTTTTCGGTATCTTGCTCTCTGTCATCTTCTGGGACCCCCATAATTCTGATGTTGGTATGCTTGAGGTTGTCCCAGAGGTTTCTTACACTATCTTCAACTTTCTGGATTCTCTTCTCTTGCTTCTGTGGAGGAGTTTCCTCTGGCTCTTTGTCTTACGATCTTCCAATCTGTTTTTAGGACTCTGTATAATATTTTTTATTTCAGACAATGTATTCTTTATTTCTAGTTGATCCCTTTTCATATCCTCAAATGTCTCATTTATTTTATCGGCCTTTTCTAGGAAATTCTTGAAAACCCTTATAACTGTGGTTTTGAACTCAATGTTCATTCTTTTACTTTCCTCCATTTCCTTCCTTTGTGTCCTGTCTCTTCTCTGCATTTTAACTTCTTCCCTGATTTGATGGAATAGTTTTGTGTGCTAGGTGTCCTGGCAGAGCCCAGTAGCACAGCCTTCCAAGTTACCTGAGGTGGACAGTCTTGGTGCAGCTCTTTGTGGGCTGTGTGTGCAGTCTTGTTGTTAAACCTTGCTTGTTGTTGGTATCACTGGGAAGCATCCCTGCACAAATGAGCTCTAGAGAAAAGAATGGGGACCAGCCAGGCTGAAGCCCAGGAGAGGAACAAGTCACCCACCCCACAGTGCTGGGCACCAGCAGCTGAGTCTGCACCTGCAGCCCAGGAGTGGGACAAGCCACCTGCCCTGTGGTCCTCTGCAGCTGTGGCCAGCCCGGGTAAAGCTGGCCCAGGTCCTAGGTGCCTGCAGCTGGCCAGAGGGAGGGAAGCCCAGGTCCCAGGTGCTTGAGATTGGCCAGAGGAGGAAATCCTGGGACCCGGGTGCAAGGGTCTCTTAGGGAGAAGTGGTTAGGGACATTCAGGACAGCAAGGGAGCAGTTAGGGGAAGTCAGACAGGCAGGCAAGCAAGCAGTTAGGAACCAATGGTTCCAGATTGGGAGAGACAGTTGGACACCCCCTGGGGGGTCTTGGATTGGAGAGGGTGCAGGCCGGGCTGAGAGAATCCTCCTTCATGCATGAATTTCATGCACTGGACCTCTAGTAAATATAATAATTCTTCCTGAAGGCATCTTTATATTTAATGAAATTTAAATAGAAATCTAAACATATTCAATATTCATAGAAACTTTAAATTTTTAGATTTAAAGTAATACTTTAAAATTCATAAAAATGTAAATGCTCAAGAATCAACAAGACATTGAAGATAAGAAGGGGGAGAAAGAGAGGGAAAGAAAGCTTGCTCAGTGATGAATTCTCTATCTTCAGCTTGGTCATAAAAGGAATCAGTAGCAATTGTTTAATATTGTACCTGCCCAAGGTTATTCAATACCATTTAAATAGAAAACAAGATCTAGCCAAAAAATTTAAAGGAAAAACTTGGAAATAGGATAGTCATAGGAGCTTTTAAAGGTATGGCATTCCTATGGATTTAGAAGACATCACACATGTGTACAATAGACCTCAGAAAGTCCCAGTGACTCTGGTCATCTTAAAATTCCTTCACAAGCAAGAAATAAAGGCTAAGGCGGACTGTAAACTGCGTGAGCATTGAAGGCAAATCAACAAAGTCACTGGGAGATTTGCTAGCTTGAGGCATTTGTAGAAATTTCTGACCAATTATCACTGAACTAATAGAGCAGAGACTTCAATGGCTGCACACTGGAAATGCATACTTTATCAAATAATCCAGGAAACTCACTAAACAAACAGCCAAAACAAACAAACAAACAAACAAACAAATGAAAAACTGCAAATAGCAATAACAAAAATTTTTGATGGGAGAGATTTTCAGAGTTGACATTATGCTACCTGAAATGTTTGGTTTCAACAACAGAAAATTATGAGACACAAAGAAAAACATGAGGGTATGGTTATACAATGGGGAATAAGGAGTTACAAAATTTATCCCTGAAGTGGATCTAATGCTTGACTTACTAGACAAAGACTTTAAATCAGCTATTGTAAGTATTTTCAAAAATATGAAGAAAATATGCCTAAAGAATTAAATAAAATCCTATCTAATAAAAGAGTAATATGCAAATTCACTGCACATTTGACACGCCCAAGCCACACCTACCAGCCAATCAGGCAGAATATGCAAATTAACCAAACAAAAATGGCAGTTAATTTGCTTATCAAGACAGCATGGAAAGAAGCCAAGCACTGCAGAAGGGAGCAAAGCTATAGAGAAGCAAGCAAGCTGGTCAGGAGAGAAGGAAAGGAAGCAGGCAGAGCAGTGAGAAGGAAGAGAAGAAGGGAGGGCTGGGAAGAAGGAAGAGAAGCAGGGGGAAGGGAGAGGGAAGAAAAGCAGGAGGAGGGGAGAGGGAAGAGAAGGAGGTGGGAGGGAGAGATCACAGTAGGAAGCCCTGTTGCAGGAATCTTCCTGCAATGGGCTACTAGTATGGTAATAATATTTAACCAAATACAGACTATCAATAAAACAACAGAAATTATTATTTTTACAAAGAATCAGATAGAAATTGTGGAGTTTAATAATATAATACCTAAAATGAAAAATCCACTAGCAATAATCAACAGTTGATTTAAACTATTAGAAGATAAAAAGTCAGCAAATTTGTAAATAAGTCAATAAATATTGTCCATTATAATGAACATAAAGAAAAATAATAAATAAAAATAAACAGATCCTCAGAGACCTATGGGACACCACCAAACATATCAAGTTATGAATAATGGCAGCTCCAGGAGAGAAAAGAGAAAAATATGTTAATAAATAATTACTTTGACTTTCCCCAATTTAGTGAAAAACAATCTACACATTCAAGATGCTCAAAGCACTCAAAGTAGGATGAATCAAATATGTCTATATTGAGACACATCTTAGTCAAAGTGTCAAAAGACAAAGAGGTGGCCCTGAGAGCATAGAGATAAATGACTTTCCACATGCACAGGCTCCTGGATAGATTAACAGCTGGTTCCCGTCAGAAACCTTGGAGGGCCATGGCAGCGTATGACACAGTCAAAGTGCTAAAGAAGTAAACTGTCAGTCAGGTATTTTAACCCCTCAACACTGCCTTTTAAAAATAAAGAGAAATCAAGATTTTCTTAGATTAACAAAACTGGGAGAATTCATTGAGAGTGGACCTGCCATTCAAGCAATACTAAAGAGATCCTTCAGGGTGAAATGAAAGGACACTAGATATAACTCAAATCCACATAATGAAACATAGAGTAAATCATCATTACTTCACGATAAAAGATTTTTAATTTAATAAACTGGATGATACCCTGAGATTGGGTACTTTGACTTGGTCACACATCCTGAGCAAATGAAGCACACAAGACTGGTGAAAAATCAGTTTCGATGAAGAAAATGTCCCATTATTTAGCTCATACATAGTTTCTGTTCCTGTTTTTATGAAAAAATTTCCATACAATTAACAAGTAATAATAAAGGAAACTGGGATTGCTGATGTCCTGAATTTTTCTTCATCTGGTTACTGAGAGCTTCTGTAATATATTTTTGCTGAGTATTTTGATTGAAGAACCTTTATCATTGAGAGTATTATAGATGTCCTCTTTTTCTGCTCATTGTCCCCCTCCACTTGGTTCCCACCCTACCCCAGTCCTCTCCACCTTATTGTCTGTCTCCATAGGTAATGTATATATTGCATTTAAGTTATTTGGTTAATCTCTTCCTGCCCTCGCCTCTCCCCTTCTCTCTGCGATTCATCAGCCTGTACCATGTTTCTATGCCTCTGGTTCCATTTCATTCTTCAGTTTATTTTATTCATTAGTTTCCTTGTTTGTTTATTTTGAGATTCAATTATAGATAGATATAGATAGATAGATAGATAGATATAGATAGATAGATAGATAGATATTGCCTTTTTATCATTCATATAGTTTTCTTCTTCTCTTTCATTTTTATTAAGGTATTATATGTGCACATATCTTACCATTGCCCCCTACCCCTCTCCCATACATGCCCTCACCCCACAGTGTTTTGCATACATTGGTTATGCTTATATGCATGCATACAAGTCCTTAAGTTAATCTCTTATCTCCCCCACCTCTCCCTAACCTTCCCACTGTAATTTAACAGTCTGTTTGATATCAGTTTATAGTGTTCTTTATTATTCAAAAATATATGAAATCTTGTGGTATTTTTCTTTCACTGACTCACTTATTTCACTTAGCATAATGTTCTCTAGTTCCATCCAGGTTGCTGCCAATGGTAAGAATTTCTTCTTTTTTATGGAAGCATAGTATTCCATTGTGTAGATGTACCATAGTTTTCTGATCCAGTCATCTTCTGACAAGCACCTAGGCTGTTTCCAAATCTTAGCTATTGTAAAGTATGCTGCTATGAACATAGGGATGCATATATCCTTTCTTATTGGTGCTTCCAGTTTCTTGGGATATATTCCTATGAGTGGGATTACTGGGTCAAGTGGGAGTTCCTTTTTAGTTTTTTGAGGAAACTCCATACAGTTCTCCACAGTGGTTGCACCAGCTGCATTCCCACCAGCAGTGCACGAGGGTTCCTTTTTCTCTGCATCCTCACCAACACTTGTCATTTGTTGATTTACCATTCTGACAGGTGTGAGATGGTACTGCATTGTTGTTTTGATTTGCATCTCTCAGATAATCAGTGACTTTGAGCATGTTTTCATGTGTCTCTTGGTCTTTCTTCTGTCTTCTTTTGAAAAGATTCTATTTAGGTCTGTTGCCCATTTTTTTATTGGATCATTTATCTTCCTTTTATTAAGTTGTATAAGTTGTCTGCATATGTTAGACATTAAATCTTTATCAGTGATAACATGTGCAAATATGTTCTCCCATGCAGTGGGCTTTCTTGTTATTTTGTTGATGGTTTCTTTTGCTGTGAAAAAGCTTTTTATTTTGATGTAGTTCCATTTGTTTATTTTCTCTTTAGCTTCCATTGCCCTGGGAGCAGTATCAGTGAAGTACTTTTTTGGCATGTCTGAGATTTTGCTGCCTTTGGATTCCTCTTGTATTTTTATGGTTTCCCATCTTATGTTTAAGTCCTTTATCCATTTTGAGTTTATTTTTGTGTATATTGTAAGTTGGTGGTCTAGTTTCATTTTTTAGCGTGTATCTGTCCAATTTTTCCAGCACCATTTATTGAAAAGACTGTCTTGACTCCATTTTATGTTCATGCCTCCTTTATCAAATATTTTTTTAATTTTTTTTCTTTTTTAATTTATTTTTTATTAAGGTATTATATGTGTACATAGCTTACCATTCTCCCCCCTCCTTTATCAAATATTAATTGAGCATAGTAGTTTTGGTCAATATCTGGGTTCTCAATTCTATTCCATTGGTCTATATGTCTGTTCTTGTGCCAGTACCAGGCTGTTTTGAGAACAGTGGCTTGAAATCTGGTATTGAGATCTCTCCTACTTTATTCTTTCTCAGGATTGCTGTGGCTATTTTAAGTCTTTTTTTTATTCCAAATGGATTTTTGGAGAGTTCTTTCTAGGTCTGTGAAATATGCCATTGGTATTTTAATGGGGAGTGCATTGAATCTATAGTTGCTTTGGGTAGTATGGACATTTTAATGATGTTGATTCTACCAATCCATGAACATGGTATGTTCTTCCATCTGTTTATGTCTTCCACTATTTCTTTTTTCAGTGTCCTGTAGTTTTCTGCGTATAGGTCTTTTACCTCTGCGTATAGGTCTTACCTCTCTTCACCCTCAGTCTATGTGCCTCTTTTTTCTGAGGTGGGTTCCTTAGTTAAGTTTATTCTTAGGTATCTTAATTTTGTTTGGTGCAATGGTAAATGGGATTGCTTTTTTAAGTTCTCTTTCTGTAAGTTCACTCTTGGTGTATAGAAATGCCATAGTTTTTTGGCATTAATTTTGTATCCTGCTACATTGCCAAATTCATTTATTAAGTCTGTTATTATTTTGATGGAGTCTTTCAAGTTATTTATGTGCAATATCATGTCATCTGCAAATAAAGACAGCTTTACTTCTTCTTTTCCAATTTGGATGACTTTTATTTCTTCTTCTTGTCTGATCACAATGGCTAATACTTTCAGTACTATGTGGAACAGGAGTGGTGAGAATGGGCACACTGTCTTGTTCCTGTTCTTAGGGGGAACAGTTTTAGTTTTTGCCCATTGAGTATGATGTTAGCTGTAGGTTTATCATATGTAGCTTTTATTATGTTGAGATATGATACTTATATTCCCACCTTGTTGAGTTTTTATCAAGAAAGAGTGTTGGATTTTGTCAAATGTTTTTTCTGCATCAATTGATATACTATGTGATTTTTAACTTTCAGTTTGTTTATGTGATGTAAAACGTTTATTGGTTTGTGGATATTGTACCATCCTTGCATTCCTGGCTTAATCCTACCTGGTTACAGTGTATGATCTTTCTGATGTGGTGCTGGAGCCAATTTGCTAGAATTTTGTTGAAGATTTTGGCATCTATGTTCATGAGGGACATTGGCCTGTAATTCTCTTTCATTGTGTGTCTTTATCTGGTTTTGGTATTAGGGTGATGGTGGCTTCATAGAGAGAGCTTGGAAGTATTCCTTCCTGTTGGAATATTTTGGAATAGTCTGAGGAGGATAGGTTATAGTTCTTCCTTGAATGTTTGATAAAACTCCCCTGTGAAGTCTTCTCACCTCGAGCTTTTGTTTGCTAGAAGCTTTTTGATGATTGCTTCAATTTCTTTCATAGTTATTGGCCTATTGTGCTATTTAGATTCTTCCTGATTGAGTTTTGGAAGATTATATTTTTCTAGGAATATGTCCATTTCCTCCAGGTTGTCCTGTTTTTTTGGAGTAAAGTTGTTCATAGTATTTTTTAACAATCCTTTGTATTTCAGTGGTGTCTGTTGTTATTTCACCTCTTTCATTTCTGATTTTGTTTATTTGGGTCCTCTCTCTTTGCTTCTTGGTGAACCTTGCTAGATGTTCATCCATCTTGTTTATCATTTCAAAGAACCAGCTCTGGTTTTGTTGATCTTTTGTATTGTTTCTTTGGTCACTATGTTGTTTATCTCCACTCTGATCTTTATTATTTCATTCCATCTGCTTATACATTGGCTTTTCTTATTGCTCTCTTTCTAACCCTTTGAGTTATAGGGCTAGATAATTTATTACCATTGTTTTTTGTTTTTTGCAGTAGGCTTTTAGAGCTATAAACTTCCCTCTCAAGATTGCTTTCACTGTGTCTCATGGATTTTGGATTGTTGTGTTTTCATTGTCATTTTTTGCCATGATGATTTTTATTTCTTCCTTTATCGCTCTGGTAACCCAGTCATTGTTTAATAGTATGCTGTTTAGTCTCCATGTGTTTGATTTCTTTGGATCATTTTTTATCGTAGTTAATTTCCAGTTTTATGCCACTGTGATCTGAGAAGATGCTTGGTATGATTTCTATTTTCTTGAATTTGAAGAGACTTTGCCTATGTCCCAGCATATGGTCTATCTTTTAAAATGACCTATGTGCACTTGAGAAGAATGTATATTCTGTGGCTTTGGGGTGCAATGTTCTGAAGATGTCAATTAATTCCATCTAGTCTAGTGAGTCATTTAGGATTGATATCTCTTTGCTGATTTTTTGTTTAGAGGATTTTTTCAATGGTGATAGTGGGTTATTAAAGTCTCCTATTATGAGTGTATTGCTGTTTTGTTTTGTTTTTTATGTATTTGGGTGCTCCTATATTGGGTGCGTATATGTTTACCAGAGTTATTTCTTCTTGTTGGATTGATCCCTTTAGTATTATGAAGTAGCCTTCCTTATCTCTTGGTATGTCTTATGAGATCTAAGGTATAAGTATTGTTAACCCAGGTTTATTTTTTCATTTCCATTCGCCTGGAAAACCTTTTCCATCCCTTCACCTCAGTCTGTTTGTCTTTTTTTCTGAGGTGCGTTTCTTATAGATAGCAGATATATGGATTTTGTTTTTTATCCAATGCGTTACCCTGTGTCTTTTGATTGGGGCATTTAATCCATTTACATTTAAAGTTATTATTGATAGGTACTTATTTATTGCTATTTTTATTCTTTACCCGTGTGTTCCTTCTTCTAGAACTCCTATTATGCGGATGTTGTTTTGTTTTGTTTGTACCAAAGTTCCCTTAGGCTCTCCTGCTGCTTTTTTTTTTTTTCTAGAAGCTGCACTTCTTGGTTATTTTTTCCCACCTTGTCTTCTAGCTACTGACGCAATCCTCTGCTTCTTCTAGTCTACTCTTGATACTTTCTATTGAGTTCTTTACAATAGCGATGTCATTTTTCATTTCTTTTTGGTTCTTCATTTCCTCGTGTTTCTTACTCATATTGTCAAACTTGTCTTCCATTATTTTCAGCAACCTTGTGACCATTTCTCTGAATTCTTTCTCTGACAGTTGCTTACCTTTAATTCATTTACTTCCTTTTCTGTTGATGCCTGCTGTTCTTTCATATGTGGGCTATTTCTTTGTCTCCCCATGGTCTCTCTTCTCTTGATTTCTGGTTATGTAGTTCCCTCTCTCCTGCATTGATTTAAAGGCACAAAATACAACATGACCATGTACAAAACATAAGGCACTTAACAGAAATGTATTCACAATATTAATAACCCCCAATAAATGTGACCACCAGAAAAATGCAAATTAGAGGATAGGAGAGAAAGTTGAAGAGGAAAAAAATGAGTGCCAAAATGTAATTGGGAAAAGGAAAAAAAGTAAGAGATAAAAAAGAGACTAAGAAAGAAAAGGGTAACAAAGTATATATGTGGGGGGGAAACTCCAAGAGAACAGCCACTAATCCCAGCAAATGCCAACAAGTACCTGGAATTTAATATAAACTACAAACAACTAATATCAAATGAGGTGAGGAAAAAGAAGCAAAACAAACAAACAAAAAAACAAACAAAAAAAGAATAAGCAAAACAATCTCACAGAAAAGTATAAAGAATCGATATAGTCAACATTCAAGCAAACAACAACATAAGGACAGAGAGAAAAACAATTTTTTGGATAGTTAAGAAAGAGAAGAGAGTTGGGTATGGATTTGAAGCAGGGGATTGGAAATTAGATATAAAGTAGGATGAAGTTTTATCAGGGGGTAAACAGAAAGCATGGGGAAATCTAAATCTGGAAAAGGATAAGAGCAACAGGACACCAAAAGGGGAAAAGTTAGGAAGTGAGTGATAGTATAAAGGTAGAGTTGAGATAGAGTAAAACTATGCTAAAGGAAAGCTGAAAATAGAATGTAGAACACTAATCCCAAAATAAAATAAAGAGAACATAAAATGATACTTTTTTTAGAAAAAAGGTAAAATAATGTAGTAACAATACTGATTGAAAATAAAAATGTAATAATTAAAAAGGTAATATCAAGTGAGAAAAAAAGAAAAAAGTTTCTTAAGTAAAAGATGAAGAAAAAATAATAGAAAATAAAATGTGCAGTAGTGAAGGTCACTCACTTCCTCTATTGTTCTGTTGGGCACGCCTGTTTCCCAGTCAGGACAGTTTGCAGATCCCTGCATTCCACTGCTCCTCCGTGTTGTAAGCCAGTCCTGATTTTTAAGCAGTTGATGCCTTAATTTCTCATATTCCTTTATTTTTTATTAGACAAGAGTCAATTGGTGACTCAGCCCCTGGTTGGCAGTGTTTCTGGATTGACTTCTGTGTCTGTATATGGCCTCTCGAGCCTGTGTCTACAGCCTTCTTTCCCTGAGGCACTCAATACCGGTTTGTGGGAGTGCGCTGCCTCAGAGCTGGCTCTCTGACAGCCACTTCCCGCCCTGATCCCCAGGTTCCAGAAAAACAACTTTCCCCTGCAGTCTCCCAGGGGTCCCCAACCGGGTGATCCTATGCATTGGGCTTAGGAATCAGAAGCACGGATTTGAAGAGGAAAAAGCCCACGTGTGTGAACAACAGGGCTGCAGGCAAGTCTGCGCAGTGCTCCTTTCCCCCTTGGTTCTAAGCAGCCGGCACACTTTTAAGATTTTTATTCTGTCCTTTTGCGTCAGAACAAAATGGGTTGCTTTATAGAGATCCCGTCTAATAAGCTCTGAGGACCCCCTTCCACATTCACGGATCACGCCAGCCGCAATAGCCATGGATTTTTCTAGACAGACTTTCCCCGGTACTCCAGCTCCCTTGGTGCTTGCATTTCTCTCCTATCAGGACCAGAGACCTCACCTTATCTAGGTGAAATCTGACCTTTCCATGGTGGAATGTAGAGCTCTTCTGATTCCATGTGTTTGTGACAATTGGGGACCGGTGTTCTGGGTCCAACAGCTGTTTGGTGGTTGCTGGAATTGTAGCTTTTCAAGCTTCCTATAAGATCCACATTCCCCTTCAAGATGGCGTGGTCTCCGTGTCCAAGCCAGAGGCTCTGAGAATTAACCCAGCAGCATTGGGGGCTGCCCAGCTGTACCCCACCTTCTCCTGGAGTATAGCTGTCCCTTAACTCACCAACAAATACTCCCTATGCGACCCCCAGCTGTTCTTTCTTTCTGCTTCAGGACAAGGCTCAAGACCTGTCTATTCCACTGCCATATTTTTCCCTTCTTTTTCTTCTTCCTCTTCTTAAAGAATACCCTTCAACATTTCATGTAATACTGATTTGGTGGTGGTGAATTCCTTTAGCTTTTTCTTGTCTGTGAATCTCTTTATCAGCCCTTCAATTCTAAATGAGAGCTTTTCTGGGTAAAGTAATCTTGGGTGTAGATCCTTGCTATTCATCACTTTGAATATTTCTTGCCACTCCCTTCTGGCCTGCATAGTTTCTGTTGAGAAATCAGCTGACAGGTGCTCCCTTGTAGGTAACTAACTTTTTTTCTTTTACTGCTTTCAAGATTCTCTCTTTGTCTTTAACCTTTTGCACTTTATTTATGATATGACTTAGTGTGGACCTCTTTGTGTTCCTTTTGTTTGAGACTCTGCTTCCTGGATTTGTAAGTCTATTTCTTTCATCAGGTAGGGGAAATTTTCTGTCATTTCCTCAAATACTTATTCAATCTCTCTCTATCTCTCTTTCTCCTCTCTCTCTCTTTCTCTCTCTCTCCCTCCCTCCCTCCCCCCCTCCCTCTTCTGGCACCCCCATAATGTGAATGTTGGTACACTTGAAGTTGTCCCAGAGGCTCCTTACACTATCTTCATATTTTTTTATTCCTTTTTCTTTCTTTTGTTCTGATTGAGTGTATTTTGCTTTCTCATATTCCAAATCATTGATTAGAGACTCAGAATACTCTACTGTTGAATCTCTGTATAATACTCTTTATTTCAGTTAGTGTATGCTCAATTTCTGACTGGTTCTTTTTCATGTCTTTGACATTCTCACTAAGACTCTTAAAATTCTCATTTGCAGCTCTCATGAAGATCCTTGAGCATCTTTGTCACCATTGTTTTGCCATCATATCTAATAGCAGCCACAGCCTTGGAAGAGCACAGTGAGCAATGGTCCAAAGCCATCAGAAATGTAAATCTGAGTTTCTTCCCCCGCACACACCCGCTTAGAAAAGCAACCTAGATTCACAAAATTTTATGTGACATTAACATGGGAAGGGTATTAGTTACAAACCTAAGACTGATACAGGAGTGGGGCCTACAATTTATCCACAAACCTGCCTTCCTCTTTAAAGATTCCCCCAGAACCCTGGAGCAGATGTTTCCAGATATGGTTACCTTGTGTATAAGGCAAGTGGATTCAAATGATTCAAAGACTGAACTCCATCAGTTTTTCTTGCACCATTTTGTTTTATTTATTTATTTTTGTTGTGGTTGTTGTTGTTAATCCTCACCTGAGGATATTTTTCTATTGATTTTTAGTGAGCCAAGCCAGTTAGAGCCCTTCTAGTTTATTTATTCACCCTCAAGAAAGTAAAAGTCATACTTTATTTATTCAAAATAACATTTCATTCAATTATCAATTATACAATACTGCATCTACATTTTTCATTTAACATTACAAGTATTTGTCTCATGTTATTATTTTTTCTGTAAACAATCTTAATGGTTGAGTCCTGTACTATATATTTTCCTTTTTATGTATCATCTTCCCCTTACATGTCATTGAATACCTTATATATCAAAAAATAAAATGAAATGAATCGCTTGCTTGAGACTACCCAATTAGTGGAACCATGTGACTTTGGTGTTACAAATGCAAATTATGCAGTCAGAATTTTTGTATGAAAAGTGTGGTTTCATCCCCTGCCAGCGAGGTATCTATGAGCAAGTTACCGTTCTTCTCTGTGTCTGTTTTTTCTATATAGACTGGGGGTGATAAGAGCAATATCTACTTCATAAGATTGTGATTTTTAAAAATTAAACTTAAAGACTCCAAAACTGTCTGTTACTTGGTAGGCATTCGACTGTTATTGGCTATTTTCACAAATGGCCAAGTCGTTCCATCTTCATATATGGAGATGTGGCTCCTGCTGGGATAGGTTCCGTGCTTCTCTGGCTGAGTTTCCCTTCCCTAGCCATTCGCTAAATGCGTGGCATACACAAGGTCCATTAACAAATCTGCCACTCAGTCATTCGCTACCAAGTCTGACTCTTCTTTGTTCCTCTGAAGCCTGATATAGTGCCTAACACATTTAGCAAAATGATTTCAGCTTTACCATAAGCGTGCTCAGATAAAGGAGCACATAGATCAAGTTCTGCTCCATCAATCTTGGTTAAATATAAGACTTTGTAAATGTTCTAAGGGAATGTTTGGTTTTTGTATAAGATAAGGAAATGAGCATGAGTTTCTCTGAAACTTAGATATCTCGTACAAAGGAGAATAAGGAAACCAAAATAAGAATGGCAAATATGACTCAGAAAGATCAGTGAGAAAACATATTCAGAAAATGTAACCACCTATCCTCGCCCAGGCTGGTAACAAGGACAGTGTTTGGCTAGTACAGGGTGGGGAAGTGTTTGTTAAAGGGTGGAAGAAAAAACAAGAAGGGTGTTTTTATATCTCTGTGATGTTTAGAGAACATGTGCCTCCGTATTTTGCAAATAATTCTGCAGTCCGAATTTTTGTATTAAAAGTGTGGTTTCATCCCCGCCACACACCCAATTACACATGTATAAATGGACAGCAGATTTGAACATAATTTAATGAAAGCTTACTCAGATATATATACCTTGTGGCTGCTGGGGTTTACTTTATTAAATTTATCTTTATTGTTGAAAATGTCCCCTCTTCTTCCCAATAACCCCCTGTCTGGATCTATTTTGTTCAGTTTATTAGTTCCTTAGATTTCATATATGACCAAGATCATGTGATACTTGCCTTTCTCTGACTGGCTTATTTTACTTAGCATAATACTGTCTAGGTCCCTCCATGCTGTCTCAAACTAAGTCTCTACAAATTCAAGAAGACTGAAATCATATCGAGCATCTTCTCAGATTGCAATGGCATGAAACTAGAAATCAACTACAGTAAAAAAAAAAAAAACAACAAAAAAAAACCCTCAAAAACATTCAAACACATGAAGACCAAATAGCATGGTTTTAAACAATGAATGGGTTACCAATCAGATATGGGAAGAAATTAAAAACTTCTTGGAAACGAATGAAAATGAACATACAACAACCCCAAATTTATGAGACACAGCAGTCCTGAGTGGGAAGTTCATAGCACTGCAGGCCTACCTCAAGAAACAAAAAAAAATGTCTGGGGCTTACTTTTAAAGTGGTGTGTCAAGTAGGAAATGTAACAGGAATTGCTAAGATCAAACATGGGGGATGGAGTGCCAATTAGAGGAAGTGTCAAAATGTTCCTTTTGGGGGAGGTAGATATAGACTAGTGGTTTAGAATGTGGGCTCTGGGGCCCGAGTACCTGGGTTTTTATATCAGCTTTTGTGTTTATAAGGTTGGGGAATTACTCTTCATTTCCCATCTCAAAGATGATGATGAGGGGCATGTGAGTTGTTGGGGAAATAAGAGATATACTTCCTGGAAAGCATATAGGTTTTGCTCATCAATAGTAACTGCTCAACACATGTTAATTGCTATGATTATTTCCAAACAAAATATGCCTCTTTCATACTTTCTTTGGACTCCCAATGATACTGATTGAAGGAATGGCCTTAGTTTACAAGCATTGTCTTCTCTATCCCCATGCCTGTGACGCAGCAGGTAGCAGCCCAAGCTCACTGAACTGATCTATGTCTCATTTAAGTGTTTTTCATTCTGATGCAATCCTCTGCATTGTCTGAACTTACTTTCTTTCCCTGCACAGTTTCCATAATACCCTTTGCTTTTCTCTGTGTATTTGGAATTAAATTATTATAATAATGTAACCTGCACAAAGCCAAATGGCTTGTTCTGACCTCAAAACTCATCCCACCTCAGACTTTGAGTCAAAGATACAATAATTAGTCAAGCAATAAAACAAATAACTGAAATATAATGTTGTTCTTACTTTTCTCTTATAAAAAGGTTAAATATGAAGAACATTCAAAGATAACTCTATCAAACACTTTAAAACTCAATTGCATATCTTTCTTATTCTTAGGACCTACCACAGTGTGGTACTTTTTCATACTTTCTGTTTCTTTCCAAACTAATCTTTCTTCTCTGCAGCAAGTAATCTTTCTTCCTTTTTAGATTTTCACTCCTTACTCTTTACACAATCTGCTTACTAAGCTCCAGGAATCAATTGTGTGGATAAGGGAGGCCTGAAGGCCATTCGTCAAGGATGAATTTCCCCTGGCAGGTAGGGGTGAGCAAAGCAGTATGACACTCTTGTTTTATATTAATGTTTTGTCCCTCTCACACTAAAAGTTATCAGTCACCTATTGTATTTACCAAACTTTTAATTTTCTCACATATATAATTCTCATATAACTCTTGGGACTGAGCCAGTTAATGGTCTCTGGTAGTGTTATCTCTCTCTCTCTCTCTCTCTCTCTCTCTCTCTCTCTCTCTCTCTCAGGAGCAAAGAAATACACAATCTAATTAACTCTCTGCATCATGGCGCAGCTTCTAGGGGCCTTTTCCTAATCTCCAGTCTCTGCAGAATTGGTTCTGCCTCTGGGACCACCTGTCCCTCTGTTGAGTAACGGAGCTATGGGGGTGGGAACGGCCACAGTGGGAGACTGGTGGGTTGGACCGACCTGGGTTCAGCAACCTCGGTACGTGAGTTCGGACTAGGAAAGAATTCAAAGCCAAGACTAACTATCAGAGAACATTTGTTTATAAAACCATAGAGGTAGAAGGAACAATTCCTAAAATAAATGGGCTTAGGAAACAGGTTATAGAGGCAAAGAAGGGCCCTGGGGGCTGGGGCTGAGGAGGACATGGGAGCTCGCCTTGGGGACAGGGCGGGAGGCGGAGGACGAGGCAGGTCCTGCTCCCTGAAGGGAGGCGCTGGGTCCTCGTCCTAAGGGCTTTGGGGGGCAGACTTTGGGGAGGTCCCAGGGAAGATCTCAGTAGGACAGTCAGCAGCTTTCCTGGTGTGTCCTTTCAGCGTCATGGTCTCCACCTGGTCAGCGCCAGGGCAGGGGTCAGCGCCAGGGCAGGGGTCAGCGCCAGGGCAGGGGTCACTTGTCTGGTTTTGCTGCTCTTCTGGGCCTGGAACTGAACAAAAACTGAGGCCTAGAGGTTAGCTCTGGGAGGAAGGTCAGGGTCCAAACGCAGGCCCAGCGACCTGCTGGGGAGGAAGGTCACTCGGGGTGAGGTCCCACCCACTCTACAGTTGTCCTTGGCTGGGCCCCGGGGCTGTTCGCCTGGTGACCTTCTGAGCCTGGCCCGTCGTCCTTGCCCTGCTCATGTCTGCCCACCACAATGGAGTTATTAATTCAGGCACACCCCATTAGGGTCAGACAAGGATCAGCCGCATGTGTCTGAAGTCGCTGAGTATTAACACTCACCATGCTGAGAAGTGTGGTGTGACGTGTCACATTTCCTCCAGGGGTAATGTCTTTCAGTGGTGGGAAGACTAAAGCTATAGAAATATTTGTGAGACATAATCTGTGGTATTAATATATTTGAATTAATGAGTTTGTGCATAATTGATCATTTTCATATCTGTAATATTTAAGATAAACTGTTAGAGACCACAGATTAACTTCATAGTTCTAATATAAAATGAATATCTAAGCAATTGAAATAGTCCCATGATTTTCAAGTAAACATCTTAATGAGACTGCAAATAGCAATGGAGAGTTTAAGAGAATTTAAGTTTCTCAATAATTATAAACTTGATTAATCAAATATGGGCTGACTATAAAAGTTTAGAGAAGAAACTGTATTCAAATTGAAATTTATAACGCTGGTAATTTATTACCAACTTTTAAAAGCCAAAGTGAACTTCACAATAGCTTTTCCGTGTACAGGGCTGCCCTGCAGGGCACCGTGTGAGCTACCTTGATGAGAGCTGATTCCGGCTAAGCTTGCTGCCTGTTTGACTCTGCATTTGGCTCCCAGAGTGCTGAGGAGACCCTGAGGACAGTGGAGGGTCAGCGGAGGGAGCACCCCAGCCTTGAGCTGGGACAGACCCAGAGGCCTGTGGGGTCCTCAGAGCCCCGTCCGCAGTTTGGAGAGCGCCGAGGTTCGGTCCCAGGCGCCCTGCACCCTCACATGGGCTCGGTCGCAGTGTTTGCTCCGGTTACCCGGTAGGAAGGGAGACTTGGCTCGGTGTGGTGCGTGGTGCTGGCCCGGCGGAGGCTGCTGTGGAGATTGCTTCCTGTGAGTCCTGGCTTGGTGGGGCTCTGCCTTCTGAAGGACACATTCCCTCCCCCGCAGCTGGCAGAGGAACTGAGTGAAATCTGAGACTGGCTTTCTGGGTGAGGTTCCTGTTTGTTCAAAGCCACCTCCTATCTCTCCCTCTGAAGCCACCGCAGAAAACCCTGCACGTCCCCGCGTGACCTTCCTTAAGGCTCAGGGAGGAGCTGAGAGCCACGGAGGCCTGTCCTCTTCCAGCCAGTGCAGCTGGCTCAGGCTGGTCCCCGCCGGCCTGTCCTCGGGCAAAGCGAGCAAGCTTTCCCCCCGCTTTTAGACAAGAGGCGACCTTCTGAGCCAATGGTTCCACTAGCTCCCGCAGCTGGCTGTTCTCTGGGGGCAGGGGCAGGGGCAGGGGCAGGACAGGGACAGGGGCAGGGGCAGGGGCAGGGGCAGGGGCAGGGGGCAGGGGCAGGGACAGGGGCAGGGACAGGGGGCAGGGACAGGGGCAGGGGCAGGGACAGGGGGCAGGGGCAGGGACAGGGGCAGGGACAGGGGGCAGGGACAGGGGCAGGGACAGGGGCAGGGACAGGGGGCAGGGACAGGGGCAGGGACAGGGGGCAGGGACAGGGGCAGGGGCAGGGGCAGGGCAGGGGGCAGGGGCAGGGCAGGGGCAGGGAAAAAAGGGCGTCCTCCCACTTTCTTCTTCCAAAGAAAGGTGGAGGTCAGAGCTGTGTGAAGAATGTCTAAGTGGTCTGAACCCGTGCTCCCGCGGACTGACAGCGTGGCCCGCTCCGAGGAGGCCTGAGGGCCGAGCGGCCTCCGGCTGGGACCAGGACGCCTGCTTCTGGCCCCAAGCAGACAGTCTCCTGGGGTCAGAGCGGTGTCCGCCCGGCCGGACGGTGCGGGGAGAAGGGTAGCCCTGTGAGCCACCCCTGGCTGCGCCATGCTGTCTCAGGGCTTCCTCCTGTGCGGGGCCTGGGCTCCTCAGAGGCGGTCTCCGCGAACCTTCCCTCCCTCCCACTGAGGTCCCTGCTGGGTCCAGAGCATGAGGTGCAGGAAGCACCCCGGGGTCAGCAGGGGTCCCGAACCCTGAACCGGCCTGAGCTGCTCTGGGTGCTGAGCCCCGCAGGGTGTCCTGGGGCAGCGCTGGGACGCACGTGCTCTGCGGCCTCCGCTCTCTGGCCTCCGCTCTGCGGCCTCCGCTCTCTGCGGCCTCCGCTCTCTCCGGCCTCCGCTCTCTCCGGCCTCCGCTCTCCTCAGCCTCCGCTCTCCGGCCTCCGCTCTCCGGCCTCCGCTCTCCTCGGCCTCCGCTCTCTGCGGCCTCCGCTCTCCGGACTCCGCTCTCTCCGGCCTCCGCTCTCTCCGGCCTCCGCTCTCTCCGGCCTCCGCTCTCCTCAGCCTCCGCTCTCCGGCCTCCGCTCTCCGGCCTCCGCTCTCTGCGGCCTCCGCTCTCCGGCCTCCGCTCTCCAGCCTCCATTCCCGGGCGGACCAGCTTCACTGTGGAGGGAGCGGCCCGGCCCGGCCAGGAGCCGCTGCCCCAGGACAGCAGGTCTGGGGCCTGAGGCCAGAGCAGAGGTGCGGGTGGGGTGAGCGTCCACCTGCCCAGCGCCCCGGGTCTCGGGCTTCCCCCCACCTGCCCCCCACCTGTGTCCAGGCAGTCGCCGCCCTGGGCCCCCAGCAGCTGAGGCTGAGGCTGAGCCCTTCCCTCTGCATGGCCCTCACCCCACCCCACCCACCGGCCTGTGAGCCACACGGCCTGCAGGGGAGGTGAGGGCCTGCAGGGGAGGTGAGGGCCTGCAGGGGAGGTGAGAGCCTGCGCTTGCGGCTGTCCCCACACTGGAGGCTGGCAGCGTCCCTGCCCCTCTGGCCGGCGATCCCTGAGTCAGGTTTGATTGACAGGCATTGTCTGTGTCACCCCACCTCACTGCTCCTGCACCACCCCCTCGTCCAGTCCTCCCCAGGTTCTCAGGGAACGGGGCCGGGGGCTCCCGGGCGGTGCAGCGTCCTGGGGTGCGGCCGCCCTCTGCTCCCCTCCACCCGGCAGCCAGCTGACAGCCTGACCCTGCGGCCGGCGCCGCCTCCTCACCCGGAGACGCTGAGACGTGTGTGCACAGGCAGAGTGCTGCCTTCTCCCAGGAAAAGGCCTCGCACAGCGCGGGAGAGAGCATCCCGGAAAATAAAAATATGTATAGTTACCCGTAAATTATCAACAAATAAGTCATGTAAAGAGTTTAAGAACATTCTTGAGACATTTATGTGTGCTGGATATATGAAGAAATAGTCAAGGAAAGTTATGTGTGTTCAGACTATTTTCTAACATTTCAAAGAGACCAGTATCATCTCTCCCAAGGGTTTTTCTTTCCTTTTTTTGCTTAATCCTCACTCGAGAATGCTCCAACCAACTGAGCCGCACGGGCTGGGGCAGATTCTTTTCTTTACTTGTTTCTCACTCTCTGGCTTGCTAAACCAGACATTCCTTCTTCAGTCAACAGCCACAGCCGTAAGGTAGCACACACCTCAGACAAGAGAGCGGGCGTGCAGCTCTCCGTGTCCGGGCGGCTGGCAGAGAAAGCCTGGCCGTGGCTCTGCACACAGCCCACGTCGCACAGCCGATAGAATGCTCTGGAGTGGGGGAGAGGCCCCGCACTGTGAGAGCAGAAGAATCTGATTAGTCTCTAGGGATAAAAATAAGCATCTAGAGCCACACTTTAGCAGCTTTATGCCTTAATTCCTTTATATAGAACACTAGAGGCCCGGTGCACAAAATCCGTGCAAGGGGCTCAGCCCTAGAAGCCCCGGCTTTGTCCGGAAGGTTGTCCGGAAGGACATCCGGAAGGCTGTTTGGCTGCCTGGTCTAATTAGCATATTGTCCTTTTCTTATTGTAGACAGAGATGATGATGCAATTCCTACTTCATAAGGTTAAGATTGGATTAATGTGTGTAAAATGTATGACATCCAGTATAAATGCTAATATACTTAACCTCTTTATCATCCTTTTGAATGTTTCCCACCATGCTCACTTTCCCCTAACCTGGCTAACTCTTACCCCCACTGTGCTCAGGACTTGGTGTGGAGCGCATCACTGTCAGTGTGACGCCTGGCCTGTCGTCTCCTCGCTGGCCTCCAGGCTCCTTGAGGACAGAGAGCGGATTATTGTCTGTGGCCCAGGCCTACCAGCGCGCTCACTGCTTAGTAAGTATCAAGTAAATATTTCCTGTTAAATGAATGGATTTTTTAGTAGGGACGGTGGGACTTTATACTCAATCTCAAAGTTCAGGGAGAATGCCAATGCACAGGAATGGGAGGGAAACCAGTTGTAATAAATGACAAACTTGGTTTTATGCACCTTCAAAGAAGTTATAATCCCTCTTCCTGCTGGTTCTGATTCCTCTGTTGGAAACTGGTTTGCAGGAGTGCAATTTTAGTTTGTGTGCTAACGTCTAGCTAGTTGCTCCTCCACCTAACTAATTTAAAGGGGCTTCACACAATTTTCCCTTCATAAGGTTGTTATTGTCATTAAATCTAACAATAAATACTTAGGACAAGCATGTCAAACTCAAAAGCTAACCAGGGCCAAATAAACAAGGTTGAAGTGTATGTGGGCCACAAAAAAACAAAAGCTTCATTTTTCATAGAAACAGGTTTATTTCAATAGAGACGTGCTGACTATAAAGGGCGGAAATGAATGAGTCATCATTACATAAAATAATAGAACATTTTAATAAAATTAATATTTTTAACATTAACTTACCAGACACTGAATAACTGCGCTAATTAGTAAGCATAACACAAATACACCTGTTTTCCTTGTTCCCTGAAAGCGAAATAGTTCCTGTTTCATACACCAAACAAGTCAGGCCAAGAATAATGACATGGCCTCGGCCACTAAAATATTCGCTGCTGGTGTTAGTGGAGAGAAATGGTGGGCCTGCGTGTAAGGCGCATAAGGGAAATGAATGCAATACGACTATAGTCATCAGTTGTTAGCAAACATTGTAATTCTGTTATTAAAAATTATGTATAACAGGATATTGTAAAAATTAAGTTATGAAATTTATTTATTTATTTATTTAAATGTATTTAAATTATTATCTGTGTACATATATTACGATTGCCCCCAAAAAAACATGCCCTCCCTCCCCAGAGTTTTGTATCCATTGGTTATACTTATATGCATGTGTACAAGTCCTTCTGTTGATCTCTTATCTCCCCCATATTTCCCTCCCCTCCTCGCTGTAATTAGACAGTCTGCTTGTTGCTTTACTGTCGCTATATCTATCTTATGGTTCATCAGTTTATAATGTTCTTTATTATCCATAATTGAGTGAGGTCATGTGGTGTTTCTCTTTCATTGACTGGCTTATTTCACTCAGCATGATGCCCCGGCCTGCGGGGCAACAACAAGGGCACGCAGAAACCACCTAAGAGAATGAATCAAACAAGGAGCGCAGAAGAATGGAGGCAAGACAGGATTCTGATCAAGCCTCATTTCTCTATTGAAGAGTTGCGGTTTTTAAAGGCTGGGAAGGGGAGGAACAGGATAAGGAGTTGCCATGGGGTGATTGGTTGGGAACTGGGTATCGGTCCTTAGCTGATTGGTTATTCTGATGTGGGATGTTCTTCTGGCCTTTGGCGCGCGCGGGCTTTCTTGGCGCACGGGCTCAATCAGGAAGAGGGGCTGACCAGGAAGTGAGACCGAACTCTTGTTTTTATGGCTCCCGGCAGCATGATGTTCTCCAATTCCATCCAGGTTGCTGCAAATGATGAGAATTCCATCTTTTTTATGGCAGCATAGTATTCCATTGTGTAGATGTACCATGGTTTTTTGATCCAATCATCTGCTGATGGACACCTAGGCTGTTTCCAAATCCTAGCTATTGTAAATTGTGCTGCTATGAATATAGGGGTGCATATTTCCTTTCTGATTGGTGTTCCTATTTTCTTGGGATATATTCCTAGGAGTGGGATTACTGGGTCAAATGCGAGTTCCATTTTCAGTTTTTTGAGGAAATTCCACACTGTTCTCCACAGTGGTTGCACCAGTCTACATTCCCACCAGCAGTGCACGAGGGTTCCTTTTTCTCCGCAACCTCGCCAACACTTATCATTTGTTGATTTGTTGATGTTGGTCATTCTGACAGGTGTCAGATGGTATCACATTGTTGTTTTGATTTGCATCTCTTGGATAAGTAGTGACTTTGAGCAGGTTTTCATGTGCCTCTTGGCTTTCCTTCTGTCTTCTTTTGAGAAGATTCTATTTAGTTCCATTGCCCATTTTTTAATTGGCTCATTTATTTTCCTTTTATTGAGTTGAATAAGCTGTTTGTAGATGTTGGAGATTAAACCTTTATCAGTGATATCATTTGCAAATATGTTTTCCCATACAGTGGGCTTTCTTGTTCTTTTGTTGATGGTTTCTTTTGCTGTGAGAAAAACTTTTTTATTTTGATATAGTCCCATTTGTTTATTTTCTCTTTAGCTTCCATTGCCCTAGGGGCAGTATCAGTGAAGAAGTTCTTTTGGCATATGTCTGAGATTTTGCTGCCTGTGGATGCCTCTAGTATTTTTATGGTTTTCTGTCTTATGTTTAAGTCCTGTATCCATTTTGAATTTATTTTTGTGTATGGAGTAAGTTGGTGATCTAGTTTCATTCTTTTGCATGTATCTGTCCAGTTTTCCCAACACCATTTATTGAAAAGACTATCTTGACTCCATTGTATATTCGTGCCTCCTTTGTCAAATATTAACTGAACATAGTGTTTTGGATTGATATCTGGATTCTCTATTCTATTCCATTGATCTATATGTCTGTTCTTGTGCCAGTACCAGGCTGTTTTGAGAACAGTGGCTTTGTAATACAGCTTGAAATCTGGTATGGAGATCCCTCCTACTTTACTCTTCTTTCTCAGGATTGCTGATGCTATTCGAGGTCTTTTATTGTTCCAAATGAATTTTTGGAGAGTTCTTTCTAGGTCAGTGAAACATGCCGTTGGTATTTTAGTGGGGAGTGCATTGAACCTATAAATTGCTTTGGGAAGTATGGACATTTTGATGATATTGATTCTACCAATCCATGAACATGGTATTTTCTTCCATCTGTTTACATCTTCCTCTATCTCTTTTTTCAGTGTTGTGTAGTTTTCCATATATAGGTCTTTTACCTCCTTAGTTAAATTTATTCCCAGGTATCTTAATTTTTTTGGTGCAATGGTAAATGGGATTGCTTTTTTGGTCTCTGTTTCTGTAAATTCATTGTTGGTGTACAGAAATGCAATAGATTTCCTGGAATTAATTTTGTATCCAGCTACATTGCCAAATTCATTTATTAAGTCTATTAGTTTTTTGATGGAGTCTTTTATGTTTTTTATATACAATATCATGTCATCTGCAAATAAGGATAACTTTACTTCTTCTTTTCCAATTTTGATGCCTTTTATTTCCTCTTCTTGTCTAATTGCAATGGCAAGTACATCGAGTACTATGTCAAACAAGAGTGGTGAGAGTGGGCATCCCTGTTTTGTTCCTGTTCTAAGAGGGAATGGCTTTAGTTTTTGCCCATTGAGTATGATGTTGGCTGTGGGTTTATCATATATAGCTTTTATTATGTTGAGGTATGATACTTATATTCCCACCTTGTTGAGTTTTTATCAAGAAAGAGTGTTGGATTTTGTCAAATGCTTTTTCTGCATCAATTGATATGACCATATGATTTTTATCTTTCAATTTGTTTATGTGATGTATCATGTTTATTGATTTGCGGATATTGTACCATCCTTGCATTCCTTGAATAAATCCTACTTGGTCATGGTGTATAATCTTTCTGATGTGGTGCTGGAGCCAATTTGATAGAATTTTGTTGAGGATTTTGGCATCTATGTTCATGAGGGATATTGGCCTGTAATTCTCTTTCATTGAGTTGTCTTTATCTGGTTTTGGTATTAGGGTGATGCTGGCTTCATAAAAGGAGTTTGGAAGTGTTCCTTCCTCTTGAATTTTTTGGAATAGTCTGAGGAGGATAGGTTTTAGTTCTTCCTTGAATGTTTGGTAAAACTCTCCTGTGAAGCCATCTGGCCCTGGGCTTTTGTTTGCTGGAAGTTTTTTGATGCCTGTTTCAATTTCTTCCCAAGTAACTGGTCTATTGAGATTTTTAGATTCTTCCTGATTGAGTTTTGGAAGGTTGTATTTTTCTAGGAATATGTCCATTTCTTCCAGGTTGTGCAGTTTGTTGGAACAGAGTTGCTCATAGTATTTTGTAACAATCCTTTGTATTTCAGTGGGGTCTGTTGTTATTTCACCTCTTTCGTTTCTGATTTTGTTTATTTGGGTCCTCTCCCTTTGTTTCTTGGTTAGCCTGGCTAGAGGTTCATCAATCTTGTTTATCTTTTCAAATAACCAGCTTTTGGTTTTGTTGATCTTATGTATTGTTTCTTTGGCCTCTATGTCGTTTATCTCCGCTCTGATTTTTATTATTTCTTTCCTTCTGTTTACACTGGGCTTTTCTTGTTGCTCTTTTTCTAACTCTTTGAGTTTTAGAGTTAGATAATTTGTTACCTTTTTTTCTTGTTTTTTGCAATAGGCTTGTAGAGATTTGAACTCCCCTCTCAAGACTGCTTTTGCTGTGTCCCATAGATTTTGGATTGTTGTGTTTTCATTGTCATTTGTTGCCAGGATGTTTTTAATTTCTTTCTTGAATTCTCTGGTAACCCAGTCCTTGTTTAATAGCATGCTGTTTAGTCTCCATGTGTTTGATTTCTTTGGATTATTTTTATTGTAGTTGATTTCCAATTTTATGCCACTATGATCTGAGAAGATGCTTGATATGATTTCTATCTTCTTGAATTTGAAGAGACTTTGCCTATGTCCCAACATGTGGTCTATCTTTGAAAATGACCCATGTTCACTTGAGAAGAATGTATATTCTGTGGCTTTGGGGTGCAATGTTCTGAAGATGTCAATTAATTCCATCTGGTCTAGTGAGTCATTTAGGATTGATATTTCTTTGCTGATTTTTGTTTAGGTGATTTGCCCAAATGTGACAGTGGGGTACTAAAATCTCCTACTATGATTGTATTACAATCAATCTCTCCCTTAATGTCCTCCAGCAGTTTTTTTTATGTATTTGGGTGCTCCCGCATTGGGTGCATATGTGTTTACCAGGGCTATTTCCTCTTGTTGGATTGCTCCCTTTAGTATAATGAAGTGGCCTTCATTATCTCTTTTTATGTCCTTCACTTTGAGATCTAATTTGTCAGATATAAGTATTGCTGCCGCAGCCTTTTTTTCACTTCCGTTTGCCTGGAAAACCTTTTTCCATCCCTTCACCCTCAGCCTGTGTGCATCTTTTTTTTCTGAAGTGTGTTTCTTGTAGACAGCAGATATATGGGTCTTGCTTTCTTATCCAATCTGTTACCCTTTGTCTTTTTATTGGAGCATTTAAACCATTTACATTTAAAGTTATTATTGATAGGTAGGTATTTGATGCCATTTTTATTCTATACCCCTGTGTTCCTTCTTTGCTTCCTATTTCTTTATTTTTACAGTAAACCCTTTAGCATTTCTTGCATTGCTGGTTTGGTGGAGATAAATTCCTTTAGTCTTTTTTTGTCTGTGAAGCTCCTGATTTCATCTTCAATTTTGATTGATAGCCTTGCAGGGTACAGTATTCTTGGTTTCAAACCCTTCCTTTGCATGACTTTGTATATTTCATCCCATTCCTTTCTGGCCTGATGAGTTTCTGTGGAGAAATCAGTTGCTAGTCTGATGGGGGTTCCTTTATATGTAACCTTCTGTCTCTCTCTGGCTGCTTTTAAGATTCTTGCTTTGTTGTTGGTATTTTGCAATTTAATTATAATGTGCCTAGGTGTTGGTCTTTTGGGATTCATTTTGCTTGGGACTCTGCAAGCTTCTTGTATTTGTGTGGGTTTTTTCTTCTCTATCTCAGGAAATTTTTCTGTCATTATATCTTGAAAGAGTTTTTCTATGCCTTCCTGTGTTTCCTTTCCTTCTGGAACCCCTATTATTCTAATATTGTTTTGTGTTGTAATGTCCCAAAGTTCCCGTAGGCTCTCTTCCTGCTTTTTAATTGTTATTCTAGAAGCTGCTCTAATCGGGTATTTTTTTCCATCTTGTCTTCTAGCTCACTGATTCGGTCCTCTGCTTCATCTAGCCTACTTTTGATGCTTTCTATTGACTTCTTTACAGTAGCTATGTCATTTTTCATTTCTTCTTGGTTCTTCTTCATTTCCTCTTGGGTCTTACTCATATTGTCAAATTTGTCTTCCATTCTTTTTAGCCATCCTATGATCATTACTCTGAATTCTTGCTCTGGTAGGTTGCTTGCCTCTAACTCGTTTCCTTCCTTTTCTGGTGATGCCTGCTTTTCTTTGACTTGTGGGCTATTTCTTTGTCTCCCTATGGTCTCTCTTTTCAGGATGTCTGGTTATGTAGGTCTCTCTCCTCTGTGTTGATTTAAAGGCACAAAATACAACACAACCAGGTACAAAACACAAGGCACTGAACAGAAATGTATTTGCAGTGTTAATAACCTTCAATAAAGGTGACCACTAGGGAAAGGCAAATTAGGGGATAGGAGAGAAAGAAGAAGAATAAAGAGTGAAGAGGGGGGGGGGAGAAAAAGAAAAGGTAGGAAAAAAGAAAGAAAGAAAAAAAGGAGTGTCAAGATGAAATTGGGAAACAGGGAGAGAAAGAGAGAGAGAGAGAGAGAGAGATTAAGAGAGAAAGGGGGAACAAACTGTATATATGGGAAGATAATTTCAGTAGAGCAACCACTAACAAATGCTGGCAACAGTACTTGGCGAATAATACAAACTACAACACCCACAATATCCAGCAAAGTAAAAAACAACAACAACAAACTAACAAAAACAAAGCAAATACAAAAATACCAAGCAACAACATCAACTAAAGATTAAGCAAAATAATCTCACTAAAAGCATAAAAATGCAATATAATCAATATTCACACACACAGCATCATAAGAACAGAGAAAAACAATTTTTTTGCTAGTTGATACAGCTCAGAGAGCGGTGTGTATTCTCTTGGCCCAGTGGATTGGAAATTAGCTATATAAGTAGGGTAGAAATTTTAGCAGGTGGGAGACAGAAAGAGTAGGGAAAATCTAAAGCAGGAATGGGTTAAGATAAACAGGATTGCATAAGGGGAAAGGTTAGGAAGAGAGTGTTGTTGTAAAGGTTTTGTTAAGATAGGGTTAAAAGAAAAATGAATATAGAATGAAGTAAACTAATTCCAATGTAAAATAAAGAGACAATAAATTGGCACTTAAAAAAAAGAAATAAATAAAAAGGAAACAAAAAAGTTAAAATAGCAATAGTAATAATGCTGATTGAACCTAAAAATGTAATAATTAAAAAGGTAAAATCAAAAGAGGAAAAAAGGAAACAATTTGTTTCTTAAGTAAAAGTTGCAAAAAAATGAAAATAAAATAAAAAATAATAAAAAAAATAGCAAAAAAAATGTGCAGTTGTGAAGGCCATTCACTTCCTCTGTTTTTCTGTTTGGCGCACCTGTTTCAGTTCAGACAATATTGTAGTTTCCTGTGTTCCTCTGCACCTCAGTGTTGTAAGCTAGTCCTTAATTTTAAGATATTGATTTCTTAGTTTCTTGGTTTTTTATTAAATAAAACTAGTAATAAACACAGTCAATTTGTACTCCAGCCCCTAGGTGGCAGTGTTTCTGGATTTATGTTCGTGGTTTTTTGGCTATTCTAGCCTTTTTCTATGGGATTCAATGCCGATTTTGCCTCGGAGCTGAATCGCAGCTGGTCTCTCTCCGGTTCTGCTTCCCAGTTTCCAGAAAAGCAGTTTCCCCCTGCAGCCTCTCAGGACCAGCCAATCCGGTGGCCTCTCCTTTGTAATCAGAAGCAAAGGGTTTCAGGGGAGCCAGCCTTGGTGCGCAATGGGCCAGTCTGCTTGCAATTACATACAGACTGTATACCTTTGCAACTATGTTCTCCCTCCGTGTCAGATCAGAATGGGTTGCTCTCTGGAGAACCCTACAATTGGCAACCCTGAGGACCCCGTCCACACTCTTGGGTCACGCCAGACCCAACAGCAGAGGGCTTTTTTGGGCACAGATTTCCGCGGTCCCAGCACAGTCCCAGCGCATGAGCTTTTGTTTCTGCTGTTGCTGCAGTTGCCCCTGCTGGGGCACAGACACCCACTTATCCCTGGTAAAATCCAACCTTTCTGTGGAATCTGAGTGTCCGCATCGATCAGGGGCCCACGGCTGCTCAGTGATCTCCAAAGTTGTGGCTTTTTCAGATCTCAGATACGATCCCCAGTTGGAGCTCTGATGTGGATCAAGTTATGAAATTTTTATTAGAACGTTACATTGGCTGAGCCGCAAAAATTGCCGTTGTGGGCTCCGGGTCTGACATGCTTGCTGTGGAAGCACAGTGGCCCGGGATCAGTGCGGGCAGGTCTGAGCCCTTCACTTCTTCCTGTGGACGCTTCGGGAGATGGGCTCAAGGACTCAGGGCCTCTGCTTCTGCTCTCCCACCATATAATGTGCATCTGGAAGTGTCTGGTCAAATCCGCTGCTCCACACACACAGGCTGATGGATGAAGGAGTGAATGTCTGGGTAAAGGGTATGAATATTTCATTCTAGACAAAATGACATCTTTTTTCCCCGACTTACTTTCTATATGCATGTATTTCTCCCATTGATTAACTGAGCCTACTTTACACAAATGCCTGCTGCTGACATTATGTTCTAAATTGTTATTTATTCTAGAGTTACTAAACCCCCAATATGAGTTATTGTCTCTCTATCTTAAGTCCCATAATAATCACCACCTCCAAAGACTGCACTATCTGACTTTTCTCATCCTTACCCAGATCTTAAGTCATCCACCATTGTGCCTTGAGCTTTGAGTCCACTCATTCCTGATCAAATTCATAGCACAAAAATGTTCCATGTTGCTTCAGATATAATTTTTAAATTATAAAATTAATACTCTTATGTTGAAAATATCTTAGCAGTACCTTATATGTAGATTCAATTATTTTCCGAATATTTTTACTTGTGGATATTTAAATAAATATACACCCTTGCCCTGGTTTTTAATTTTCATTTCAAGGAAAGTTTTTACTTTTTGTGGATTTCCTCTGTATTTATAAATAGTTCTATAATTTTCAAAAAACATTTTCTCATGTTTTTGAATGAAAATATTACAAACCTCATGCATTACATTAATATTACCTCGGTGCTATTACTTCAGACATTAATTTTAAAAAGCCTTTGTAAATAGCGTCAAATTATTTTTCCAGCACACTCTGCCCCTCTATGTGGTCGCCAGCAATGGAGACATACATTAGTTCCACTGCTATCTTCACCTGCACTACACACTCGCTTTAAAAATAACTTGTACAGGAAATGAACATTCAATGAATATTGAGATCTTTCACTATAAATAAAGTTGAACAAGTTTAAATTTACTTGCACATTTTATTTACTTTTACATAGTTTGTCCATAGTGTAATGTAAATATCTAACAATTTTTATGAATTAAAAATAATTGCCACAGATTTTAATAAACTAAATGTTTTAAACAACCTTCCATAACACCGATCCCATCATGCAGGTGGTGATACTCTCACAGCTCACTGCAGCGGAAGAGTAGCCACTCTCTCCGGAGAGCAGTGGCACCAGCCAGGTCACGTGCCGCCGATCTTTTGCGAGAAAACCAATGACTGCGCTGCCAGGGGAGCCCCCCCATCGGCACCTGCTATCAACCTCAGCCAGCTCGGAGGAAGGGAGGGCCCTTATCGGGGAGCCCACGCTAATCACACTCCGCTCCTAGCCCTAGTCCACCTTTGTTTACTCATTATCCGGGCAACAGCACTTGGTTAATCACGCCGAACACAAAACATTTCCTCAGCCCGCCTGTCCTCCTGCAGCCTCCACTGCATCTCCTCCACGCCCCCCTGCCACAGCAACTGCCTTCCTCCTGAGATTTCTGCCTAGAACCAGTGGCCCTCCATTTGTCAAGCAGTTCCCGCCAAATAGACTTTCAAATGTCATCGATAAAACCTCATTTTTGGTGTTGGAAAGCACAATCTGAAGACACCCAAGGGCAACGGCTCAGTCTCGGCTGCACAATGGACTCCAGTTTACAAATGGCCAAGCCCCCACCCCAAGGTTCCGATGTCATTGGCCTGGGATGAGCCTGGGCTTTGGGAATTTTTACAGCCTCTCCACCAATATTGAGAACCAGTAAGCACTCTAGGGGGTGATAACGGTAGGGTCTGGCTGTTACCAGCTATAGGGACTTCATTAATAAAAGATGGATATTAGCACATATCAGTTTATTTCTCAAAGGAAGAGATTCATGAGGACTTTTTGTCTGTTTGCTTGTTTGAAAAATGCCCACACAATGTTTTGAAATATAGAAAGGATGAAAATGATGCAAGTTAATCAGATAGAGAAAGAGATAGATAGAGATATAGGTATCTCTCTCTCTCTCTCTCTCTCTCTCTCTCTCTCTCTCTCTCTCCCTCTCTAGTAATATATATATATATATATATATTACTAGAGGCCTGGTGCAAGAATTTCTGCATGGATGGGGTCCAACTGGCCCACCCATTGGGGGCCCACCAGGCTGGGTCAGTGGAGTCGAGGGGCCAATGGGGCCCGGATCAGGCTGGTTGGCTGCCACAATCTGCATCATAGCCACCAGGCATTTCAGTCATTCTGGTCATTCCGCCATTCTGGCCACTGGGCTTTTATATATATAGACTAGGGGCCCAGTGCAGAAAATTCATGCACAGAGGGAGGTTCCCTCAGCTAAGCCTGCACTTGCTCCAATCGGGGATCCTTTGGAGGATGTTCCATTGTTAGTCTAGACCAAATCCCACAGAGATAGGGCCTAAACTGGCAATCAGACACCCACTCTCAATCTGCGACTGCTGATTCCAAATCGCTCACATGCCTGCCTGCCTGATCAGCCCTAACTGCCCTCCGTTACAGGCCTGATCTCACCCCAACTGCCCTCCCCTGCTGGTCAATCTGGTTCTGATTGGCTGGTTTCTATTCCAGCTATCATCAAAAGCTCTGCTTCCTATTGGGTCCTCACAGTTCATCCAGATTTGGTTCTGATTGGTTGGTGTCTATGCCAATCAGCATCAAAAGCTCTGCCTCCTAGGCAGCCATTGGGTCCTCATAGTTCACCCAGATTTGGTTCTTATTGGTCAGTTTCTATGCCAGTCAGCATCTCCAGGCCTATCTCTGGGCCTGATAAGAGACAGGACTTATTAGCAGCCCCCACAGGGGCCCAGAGAGAAAAAGAGGTGTGGCTGTTAGCGAAGCCCAGAGAGAAAGAGAGAGGCAACAACTGATCAACAGCTGCCATGGAGGCTTTGAATCAGACCCTGCCTCTCTCTCTGGACCTCTCTTGGGGCCTGATACACAGGCCTCTCAGAAGTCACTGACTGCAAGACTGACTTCCCATGTTCAATTGAGCCTTCGGTCAGTTGTTATAGGCCCTTGGGTTTCTATATATTAGGACTAGAAGCCCAGTGCACGAAATTTATGCACGGGGAGTTGGGGGGAGAAGGAGGTGTCCCTCAGCCCAGTCTGCAACCTCTCCAATCTGGGACCCCTCAAGGGTTGTCCGACTACTGGTAGGATAAGGCCTAAATGGGCAGTTGGACATCCCTCTCACAATCCAGGACTGCTGGCTCCCAACTTTCTCATTGCCCCTAACCACTTCTGCCTGCCAGCCTGATCACCCCCTAACTACTCTCCTGCCAGCCTGATTGATGCCTAACTGCTCCCCTACCAGCATGTTTGCCCCTAACTTCTTTCCCCTGCAGGTCTGGTCACCCCTAACTGCCCACCCTTGCAGGCCTGGTCACCCATAACTGCCCTCCCCTGCAGGTTTGATTGCCCCCAACTGCCCTCCCTTGCAGGCCTGTTCCCTCTAAACTGCCCTCTTCCGCTGGCCATCTTGTGGCGGCCATCTTGTGTCCACATGGGGTCAGTCATGTGTTAGAGTGGTGGTTCTATTTGCATATTATTCTTTTATTAGATAGGATCAGGTTGATAGAGGCCTGGTGTACAGGTGGGTGCCAGCTGGTTTGCCATGAAGGGTGTCCCGGATCAGGGTGGGGGTTCCCTTCAGGAATAGGGTGGCCTGGGTGAGGGGCCTGTGATGGTTTGCAGGCCGGCCACACCCCCCAGCAACCCAAGTGGAGGCCCTGGTATCTGGGATTTATTTATCTTCTACAATTGAAACTTTGTAGCCTTCAGCAGAGCCAAGCCTCCTGCTCACTTTTTGGCCACAGCCATTTTTGTTGGGATTTATTTCTCTTTTATAATTGAAATTTTGTAGCTTTAATCAGAGGCCATGGCAGGCCAGGGCAGGTGAAAGCTTGGTTTTCTCTATTGACAAGGAAACACAAGCCTCCTGCTCTCTCCGTGGCCACAGCCATCTTGGTTGGGTTAATTTGCATACTCACTCTTGATTGGCTGGTGGGATTGGCTTGTGGGTATAGTGGAGGTACAGTCAATTTGCATATTACTCTTTTATTAGGTAGGATTGTTTACAGTATTACAGAAGTTTCTCATTCTCCCCCCAATACCTCTCCATCCAGCCCCTATACCCCACCCAAGGTCTTCGCCACCCTATTGCCCATATTCATAGGCTATGCATATATATATATGCATAGTCCCCCCACCTCACATTGAAGTGCCTCCATGCTTCAGATCTTATTTTGTTGATCAATAAATTTTGTTCATTAAATTCCACAAATAAATTAGATATTATGATATTTGTCTTTATCAGATTGGCTTATTTCACTTTGATTAATAGTTTCCAGGTCCATCCATGCTGTCCCAATGGGTAAGAGATCCCTCTTTTTTATAGCTGCATAGTATTCCATGGTGTAAACATCCCACAGCTCTTTTATGCACTCATCTACTGATTGATAGGCACTTGAGCTGTTTCCAGATCTTAGCCATTGTAAATTGTGCTGCTATAAGATTGGAATAAATACATTCTTTCTGATTAGTGTTTCAAGGTTTTCAGGATATATTCCCAGAAGTAGGATCACTAGATCAAATGGGAGTTCCACTTTTAATTTTTTGAGGAAACTCCCTACTGTTTTTTATATTGGCTGCACAGTCTGCATTCCCACCAGCAGTGAACTAGGGTTCCATTTTCTCCACATCTTCACCAGCATTTGTAATTTGTTGCTTTATTAATTATATCATTCTGACAGGTGTAAGGTGATACCTCATTGTTATTTTAATTTGCATCTCTCTGATGATTAGTGACTGAGCATTTTTTCTAATGTCTCATGGTCATCTGTATGTCAATATAGGTCCTTCGCCCATTTTTTAAATTGGGTTGTTTGCCTTCTTTTTGTTGAGTTATATGAGTACTTTATATATTTTAGAGATTAACCCTTTATCAGACATATCTTTAGCAAATATGTTCTCCCATACATACAGTGGATTCCATTTTTATTTTGATAGTGGTTTCTTTTGCTATGCAGATTTCTATTTTGATGTAACCCCATTTGTTTATTTTTCCTTTGTTTCTCTTGCCTAGGGCCTAAGAGATGTTTTGGCCAAAATTCTGCTACAAGAGATGTATGAGATTTCACTGCCCATGTTTTCTTTTATGATTTTTATGATTTTAAGTCTTATATTTAAGTCTTTTAGCCATTTATTTTTCTTGTCTATGGCGTAAGTTGATTGTCTAGTTTCAACTTTTTTAGTTTTTTCTTGTGTTGGTGTTTCAGCTTTTTGCATGTGTCTGTCCAGTTTCCCAATACCATTTGTTGAAAAGACTTTCTTGATTCCCTTGTATACTCTTGCCTCCTTTGTCAAATATTAATTGACTGTAATGGTGTGGGTTAATTTCTGGGGTTTCTGTTCTGTTCCATTGGTCTATATGCCTATTATTATGCCAATACCAGGCTATTTTGTAGTATAGTTTGATATCCAGTATTGTGATTCCTCTAACATTGTTCTTGTTTCTCAAGATTGCTGCAGCTATTCTGTTTTTTTATGGTTCCATATAAATTTTTGGAGTATTTTTTCTAGTTCTGTGAAGTATGCTATTGGCACTTAAATAGGACTGTGTTGAATCTATAAATTGCCTTGAGCAGTATGGACATTTTCATGATGTTAATTCTTCCTATCCATGAATATGGTATATGGTTCTATTTGTTTGTGTCTTCCTCTATTTCTTTTTTCAATGTCCTATATTTACCTCATTAGTTAAGTTTATCCCTAGGTATCTTTTGTTGTTGTTTTGTTATAATGGTAAATGGGATTGGTTTTTTTAGTTCCTCTTTCTGAGAGTTCATTATAGGTGTATAAAAATGCCATGAATTTCTGGAGGTAGATTTTTAACCTGCTACTTTGCTGAATTCATTTATTAAATCAAGTCGTTTTTTGGTGGAGTATTTTTATGTATAATATCATGTCATCTGTGAATAATATCATGTCATGTTTACTTTCTCCTTTCCAATTTGGATCCTTTTGTCTCTTTTTCTTGTCTGAATGCTGTGGTGAGGACTTCTAGTACTCTGTTGAATAAGAGTTGTGAAAGCAGACATCCTTGTCTTGCTTCTGTTCTTAAGGAAAACACTTTTACTTTTTTCCCATTGAGTATTATGTTGGCTGTAGGTGTGTCATATATGGCCTTCATAATGTTGAGTTATGATCAATCTACTCTCACTTTGCTGAGAGTTGTTATCAAAAACAGTTGCTGGCTTTTGTCAAATGCTTTTTCTGCATCTATTGATATGATTTTGTGATTTTTATCTTTCATTTTGTTTATGGGATGTATCACATTAATTGATTTGTGAATATTGTACAAACCTTACATCCCTGAAATAAACCCCACTTAGTCCAAGTGTATGATCTTATTGTAATGTATTGCTGGATATGATTTGCTAAAAATATTGTTGAGGATTTTAGCATCTATGTTCATCAGGGATATTGGCCTATAATTTTCTTTCTTCCTAGTGTCATTGGTTTTGGAATTGGGATAATGTTGGCCTCATAAAAATAGCTTTGAAGTCTTCCCTTCTCTTGAACTCTTTTAGAATAGTTTTAGGGGGATAATCATTAGTTCTTCTTTGAATATTTGGTCAAACTGTGAAGTCTAGTCCAGGACTTCTGTTTGCTCGAAGTTTTGTTTTTTGTTTTGTTTTTTACTCCATTAATTTCATTGTTATCAGTTTAGTCAGTTTTTCTGATTCTTCCTGATTAAGTTTGGAAGATTGTATAGGAATTTGTCCATTTCAGCTAAGTTGTCCAGTTTATTGGCATATATTTGTTCATAATGTTTGCTTACAATCCTTTGTATTTCTGTGGTGTCAGTTGTAATATCACCTCTTTCATTTCTGATTTTATTTATTTGGGTCCTTTCTCTTTGTTTTATGATGAGTCTGGATAAAGGTTCATCAAGCTTGTTTATCTTTTTAAAGAACCAGCTGTTGGAATAATTAATATTTTGTACTATTGTTTTAGTCTCTATGTCATTTATTTCTGCTCTGATCTTTATTATTTCCTTCCTCCTATTTCTTCTGGCCTTTATTGCTGTTCTCTTTCTAACTAATTTAGCTATAGGGTTAGGTAGTTTATTAGTGCTATCTCTTGTTTCTTGAGGTAGAACTATAATGCTATGGACTTCACTCTAAAGATTGCTTTTGCTGTATCCCATAGGTTTTGTTTGTTTATATGTTCATTTAGATTTGTTTTCAGGAAATACTTTATTTTTTGCTTGATTACATTGGAAACCAATTTATTGTTTAATAACATGCTATTTAGCCTTCATGTATTTGAGTGTTTTTGAGGTGATTTTTTAAAATTGTGGTTGATTTATAACTTCATGCCATTGTGAGCTAAGATGCTTGGTATGATGTCAATTTTCTTTTTTTAAAAAAAATATATTTTATTGATATTTTACAGAGAAGAAGGGAGAGAGATAGAGAGCTAGAAATGTCAATGAAAGAGAAACATCGACCAGCTGCCTCTTGCACACCCCGCACCGGGGATGTGCCCGCAACCAATGTACATGCCCTTGACCGGAATCGAACCTGGGACCTTTCAGTCCGCAGACCAATGCTCTACCACTGAGCCAAACTGGTTTCAGCTCAAATTTCTTAAATTTATAGTTTTTTGTTTTGTTTTGTTTTAGACTTGTCTTGTGTTCTAACATGTGGTCTATCTTTGAGAATATTGGATCTGGGCTTGAAAAGAATGTATATTCTGTTGTTTGGGGGGTGAAGTGTTCTGTAAATAACAGTTAGATCCATCTGATCTGCTATTTCATTTAAAGCCTCTGTTTCCTTGTTGAATTTTTGTCTGGAAGATCTATCCACTGATGTCAGTGGGGTGTTAAAGCCCCCTACTCTGACTGTATTGCTGTTGATGTCTCCCTTAAAGTCCATCAAGTGGTTTTTCTATTTTTATTTTATTTTTTTTTATTTTTTAAAATTTATTTTATTTTTTTTATTTTTTATTAAGGTATTATATGTGTACATAGCTTACCATTGCCCGCCCCCCACCTCCCATTCATGCCCTCCCTCCCCAGAGTTCTGTGTTCCTTGGTTGTACTTATATTCATGCATACCAGTCCTTTGGTTGTTCTCTTATCTCCCCCCAGGTCTCCTTCCCCTCCCCGATGTCATTTGACAATCTGCTTGTTTTATGGTGACTATCTCAGAATCACATGAATAGAATCCGCTCCTCATTTGGCAGTCTGCTTGTTTTATGGTGACTATCCCAGGACCACATGAATAGAGTCCGCTCCTCCTCTGGTTCACACTGCCCCTACCCCCGGGTCCCGCTGCTTCCCCTGGGACACACGGCTCACCCAGGACACCCGGCCCCTTTAGGGGACATGGCTCACCCAGGGCATCAAGAGGTTTTTTTAAATATATATTTGGATATTCCTGTATGTTTATAAGGTTTATATTTTCTTGTTTAATTATTCCATTTAGCATTATGTAGTGGCCTTTTTTGCCTCTTGTTATGGCCTTTGTATTGAAGTTTATTTTGTCAGATATGAGTATTGCTACCCCAGTTTTTATTTCCTTTTCATTTGCATGGAAGATTTTTCCTTTGATCTGAGGTGGGTCCCTTGTAGACAGCATATATATGGGTAATCTTTGTTGTTGTTGCTTTTAAATATATTTTTATTGATTTTAGTAAAGAAGGGAGAGGGAAAGAAAAATAGAAACATAAAGAATGAAGAGAATCATTGATTGGCTGCCTTCTGCATGGCCCACACCGGGCATCGAGCCCACAACCTGAGCATGTGCCCTGAACAGGAATTGAACCGTTACCTTCTGATTCATAGATTGATGCTCAACCACTGAGCCATGCTGGCCCAGCAGAGTAAAGTTTTTAATCCATTCAGTCTCAGTCACCCTGTATCTTTTGGAGCATTTACTCCATTTACTTTTAAAGTTATTATTGATAGGTGTTTATTTATTGCTGTATTTATTTTTTTATGCCTCTCTCTTGTCTCCTTTAACATTTTTTGCATTGCTGTTTTGGTGGTAACATACTCCTTTGAATATTTGTTTGTTTGTTTGTTTGTTTGTTTTTGTTTGTTTGGAAGCTTTTCATTTCACTAATTTTAGGCCCTTGCTTTTCATTACTTGGAATACTTCATGCCACTCTCTTCTGGCCTGAAGTGTTTCTATTGATAAGTCAGTTGACATTCTAATGGGAACTACTTTGTAGGTAATTTTTGTCTCTCTCTTGCTTCCTTTATCTTTATCTTTAACATTTGCCATTTTAATTATGCTGTGTCTAGGTGAGGGTATCTTTGGGTTCATCTTGGTTGGGACTCTCTGTGCCTCCTGAACTTTTGTGACTTTTTCCTTCACCAGGTTGGGGAAATTTTCTGTCATTACATTTTCAAACGGGTTCTCTGTTTCTTGCTTACATTCTTCTCCTTCTGGTATTCCTATAATGTGAATGTTATGTTTTATATTATCCCGGAGCTCCCTTAAACAATCTTCCTGCTTTTTAATTCTTTTTTCTATTTGCTACTCTAATTGAGTATTTCTACCTTGTCTTCCAAACCACTGATTCAATCCTATGCTTCATCCAATCTATTATTAATTCCTTTCAGTGTGTTCTTGATGTCAGATATGTTATTCTTTCTGTCTGGTTCTGTTCATGATTTCTATTTTCTTCTTCATGTTGTTGTAATTCCCACTGAGTTCCTTATAATTTGTACTAAGTTCCTTAAGCATCTTTATAACTATTACTTAAACTCTATATCTGATATATTGCTTGCCTCCATTTCACTTAGTTCTTTTTCTGGAGATTACTCCTTTCTTTCATTTGGGGGTTGTTTCTTTGTCACCTCATTTTAGCAGTCTCTTTGAATTTGTTTCTATTTATTAGGTAGAACTATTATGCCTCCTAGTCTTTGTGGGATGGTCTTACATAGTAAGTGTCTTGAGGGGTCTAGTGATGCAGTCTTTTTGTTCACCTGAGGTGGATGCTCTAGGAATGCCCCTTGTCTGTGTTATTTGGGCTCTCCTATTGTAATTGGGACTTGATTGTTGATGTCTTGTTTATGGGAGTAATCTCCCTGCTGACTTGCTTATAGTGCCAGCTGTTACACAGGTGCTTACAGAACAAAACAAGACACAACAGGAGCGAGGGGGGGAAAAACAATACCAAAATCGAGCTACACAAAGTAACAACAACAAGAAATATTAAGGAGAGAAAGAAAAGCAAAGAAAAAATAGTAAGAATTCTAAAAGACATGAGACCAAAGACTTAGAGGGGATAGAAAGAAAAATGGAGAAAGAAGAAGAAAAATAGATGGTAATATAGAAACAATGGGGGAGCTCAAAGAACTAGTATAGGGAGGAAAAAGAAGGAAACCTAAATGAAATAATAATAATGAGATTAAAATGTAGTAATAATGGATATGTCCATATATATAAGCCTAAGTGACCATTTGACCATTCAACCATTCAGCCGGTAGCTATGACACACACTGAACACCAGAGGGCAGATGGTCAATGCACAGGCATGGAAATATGGAACAGACTGATGAATCTCAGAGGGAAGGAAGAAGGAGGGAGGGAAGGAATAGATTAACCAAAGATCTTACATGCCTACTAGAGGCTTGGTGCATGGATTCTTGCACCAATGGAGTCCCTCAGCCTGTCCTGTCCTGGCCTGGCTTGGCCTGTGGGGATCAGGCCAAATCCATGCATGGGGGCTTGGATAAACCCCAAAGGATCCCATTTTGTGAGAGGACACAGGCCAGGCTGAAGGACCCTACTAGTGCACAAATCTGTGCATCTGGCCTCTAGTTAAGACATAAATAAGAAAAGTAAAATGGAAGTAAAAGAGAAGAAAAGAAAATAAGAAAAATTAATAATAACAATAAGAGGCAAAGGGAGAGTAGAATCAAAGGAAAGAGAGGACTTAGAGATAAAAGAAAAAAATAGAAGAAATAAATAAAAGGGGGAAAAAGACAAAGTCACACACACATACACACCACACAACACACACACACTGCTATTTGCTAATGACCTGGCTCACCCATTGTTTAGACATTTGACTGTAGACTCTTTTGCTATTTCTCCACTTTTCCATGCTGTCAGACCACGGCCTGCAGACACCTTTGTATCCCTAGCACTTGGTACCATCTGGTACCTAGTTGTTGACCAACAGACTCCATGTTTCCATGGTTTTCTGGCTGGACAGACTGTTACCAGTGGTAGGACCATAGTGACCTCTCTTGATGGAACCTGAAAGTACAGTGACAGGAACTCCAGAAATGGGTTATAGTAACAGTCAAGTTGAGGTTAAAAAGTGAGCTACTTCCACTCTCTGCTGCAACAGAAGAAAAAGATGAATCAGAGATGAGTGGCTTTGGGACTCTCCAACAAAGAGCCCTGTTCTTGGTTTGTCTCTGAAAGTAGCCTGGCCCAGCGGTCTCCTTAGCAGCTTGTCGGATTCTTTCTCTCCATTGCCATCTATCAGAAGCACAGGCTTAGAGTCACTTTTTTAAATGATTTTACTAGCTTTTCATCATTCAAAGAATTAAATATTTCATATTGTATGTTGACTTTTCACAAGCCACCGAAGATATTCTAATTATGGTAGTTTAAAAGCTCCACACCACATTTTAAAAGAAAAAGTCAGTGGTTTTTGAGTTTTCACTTAGTTCTCACTTTACATTTGTATTTGTTCTTCTTGAACCTGTTCCCTCTCCATCCCCCATCTCATGGCCCCATTGCCTCGTATGGAGCTCCGAGGGAAGAGGACATGGAGGGATTGCCTTTGATGACACCATCAAGCTGTTGATTATTTAGGAAATTAAATGCAAGAATAATTACTGTCCCAAGTAGATCCCGGGAAGGATCTGGGGCATTCATCCAAGGCATCCCTTGAGATAAACTTGAACCATGTAGGAACTGGGAGAGGGCAGGCTTAGGGCCAAAAAGACCAAAGGCTTTAAATTTTAAGCATACACTAATTATTTCAACTAACTGCCAGAGGAAGTACACCACATGAAACACGATTTGCAAATCAGACAACTTTTCATTACTCACACAAATTCCTGAGCGGCTTCGGGTACAAGCTTATTTGGGGATCCCCACAGTGCTGTCCTCTGTGGTCCGGCAGCTGGGCAGGGCTGATCCAGGTGCTGGGGGCCAGCGTTCTTCTCCCACGAGGTCAGCCAGGTCTCTATTGGGAATTCCTGGCCGTTTTTCTGTCATCTGGCAGGAAGAGGAGCGTGGAGCTTGTCAGACGGGCCTTTGACAAGCATCGTTGACTGGCCGGGGTCCATATTTAAGGTCTGTTCGCACCCGCAGCAGCCCAGGTGGCTATCAATGACTTAGGTCAATGAACACATGTTAATCTCAAACATGGTGAGGGGGGCTAAGGAGAGTAGTCACTCAGGCAAGTGTTTATCTTGACACAAGTCACTCTGTGTCAGTTCCAGTCCTTACCTCTGGGGGGCACACACTTCAGGGCAGTGGGGAATGTATCTTGACCAACTGACTCCATGTTTATTAAGTTCCAAGGAAAGTTAATTTAAACATTTTAAAACCATATATATATATGGTTTTAAAATGTTTAAAATGCTTTAAAATGCCTATATATATATAGGCATTTTAAAGCATTTTAAAACATTTCTATATATTACTATGACAATTACTTCTATGAAAGTAAAAATGGGAGCCGCTGCCTCCGGGAATGAGGGAAGCCAGTCCTCACTCCATCCCGGGGCCCAGGGAGTGGGCCAGCCCTGCCGGCCACCATGGGAGCTGATGCGGGCCTCCGCCGCGCCTTCGGCTCCTGCCTGGACGAGAAGCCTGTGAGCGCAACCTCCCTGCCCACAACCATCCCGGCCCGCAGCCATCCCAGACCGCCCGCTGCGCTGGTGAGGAGTGGGCGCAGAGTCTCCCCTCCTGCAGCCAGCTCGGCCCAGAAATGGGAAGACTACAACTAGACACCAAGCAGGGCGCCACTGCTGCCATGTGGAGTTTAAAACTATGGCAAAACCGGACCTGCCAGAGACGCTGCTGCCGGGAATGAGGGAAGCCAGACCTCGCTCCGCCCCAGGGCCCAGGGACTGGGCCAGCCCTGCCGGCCGCCGTGGGAACCAGGGAGCTGAAATGGGACCTTCGCCGTGCCTTCGGTGCCTGCCCACAACCATCCCGAGGAGCTGGCGCGGCATCTCCCGGCCTGCAGCCGGCTCGGGCCAGTCTCTGCACGCACCTTACTGGTGGGGAGCTGGCGCGGCACCTTCCTTTTGCAACACCAGGCGAGTCTTTACATCGCCACTGCCCACAGCCGGCTCGGCCTCGTCTCCACGCGACGTGCTGGCAAAGAGATGGTGCGGTGTCTCCCGGCCCTCAGCAGACTCGGCCCGGCCTCCGTGCACTGTGCTGGTGGGGAGATGGTGCGGCGCCTTCCCTTTGAGCCCCGGTGAGTCTTTCCGCCGCCACTGCCAGCAGCCGGCTCCAAAGCTTCCGCCACTACTGCCATGTGGATTTTAATACTACAGGGGAAATTGAGACACAGGAGCTACCGTCACTGCCGTACCCGCCGTTGCCCCCATGAATGGGAATCCACCAAAATCAGAGCTCACTACGTCCCGGGCTCAGAGAGAGTGTGGCTTCAGAACTTAGCCTCTGCGTCCACAGCAGCTCCGCTTCCGCACCAAAGGAGACACCATTGAGGGGGAACTCTCTGCCTGCAGCCATCTCAGCCCTCCCACAACCTTCCCAGCACACCCGCCATGCTAGTGAGGAGCTGGCATGGCGCCTTCTGTTAGCAGCCCCGGTGAGTCCTCCCTCAGCCGCTGTATGGCCGAGCCAAAGCTCCCGCCACTGCCGCCATGTGAACTTTAAAACTACAGTGGAAATTGAAACACAGGAGCAACCGTCAATGCCGCACCGGCCACTGCCACCCACCACCGCCGCCGTGAATAAAGGAAATCCACCAAGAACATAGCTCACTACGCCCTGGGCTCAGGGAGTGGGTGGCCTCAGAACTTAGCCTCCACGTCCACAGCTGCTCCGCTTCCGCACCGAATGAGACACATTTGAGGGCAGTCTACCCGCCTGCAGCCATCTCAGCCCACCTGCAACCATCCCAGCCTGCCCGCCGTGCTAGCAAGGAGCTAGCACAGCCCCTCCAATACTCGACCCCAGTGCTCCAGAGGGGCCATGTGCCCTGGGTGAGCCATATGTCTCAGGGGGCCCTGTGCCCCGGTGAGCCATGTGTCCCAGGGGGCCGTGTGCCCTGGGTGAGCCGTGTGTCCAAGGGGAAGCAGTGGGACCCAGGGGGAGGGGCGGTGAGAACCAGAGGAGGAGCAGACTCTATTCATGTGGTCCTGAGATAGTCACCATAAACAAGCAGACTGCCAAATGAGGAGCAGATTCTATTCATGTGATTCTGAGATAGTCACCATAAAACAAGCAGATTGTCAAATGACACCAGGGAGGGGAAGGAGACCTGGGGGGAGATTAGAGAACAACCGAAGGACTGGTATGCATGAATATAAGTACAACCAACGAACACAGAACTCTGAGGAGGGAGTGCATGAATGGGAGGTGGGAGGGGGGGGGCAATGGTAAGATATGTACACATATAATACCTTAATAAAAAAATTTGAAGAAAAAAAAAAGAAAGTAAAAATGGGACTACTACCAAAAAATCAGAAGCACACGCTGTAGGGCATAAGCCAGCTAAGAGTTAACTGAGAGCCTCACTCTATGGTGTTCCAGTCTCGACCTTTGCACCGGCCGAATCGGTTAACTTTCTGCCTGATTAGCTTGACTTTCAGATGGGACTACATGTAAAGTATCCCATATGGAGAGTGGTCCTGTTTCCTCATCCAAGAAAGAGTTATAAAATTGATTACCTACATACTGATGACTTATAGGTTAAAGAAAAAACAACACAGAGACACAGTGTCTATTAGAACAAAAATGCCATATTAATACAAATGTTACTTAAACAAAACAATGCTTTTAGCCATGGGTGAAAGAGCACACAAAAACCAGGTGGGAAATTAAAACCTCCTCCTCCCGGAATGAGATGAAACACAGGGACACTCGCTCCACGGCACTGTCTGGGCTTCAGCTGGAGACCACCTCCAGAGCGGGCTGTGTCTGCTTCCTGAGCGATAGATAAGCCTTAACAAAACCACTGTAGCTGGAATTCAAAACAAAGAGTCCAGATCAAGTTACCAAACTACGTTTGTAAGGCGCAGGTTTGGTCTGTTTATTGTCCTTCACACACCCTGTGCCCAACAATGATACAGACTCTGAGAAGATGCCATAATAAAGTAGAAGCAACAGAAAAAAGGAAACTGCAGGTGGGGCCAGAAAAAGCGTGCAAGCAGGCCGGGGCGCAGCCTGCAGCTCTCCACCCCTGTGCGGCCACAGCCTTCCAGGTGAGAAGAGGGCCCGGACTCGGCCACACAGGAGCAGCTGAGTGTCACTGAGCAGCGGCTCTTCCTGGCACTCAGAGCAGGAAGGGAACTCCCTGACAGAACGAACACTGTCCTCAACAACGTGTCAAGGCGGAGTTTCTCCGGCCTTTTCCTCAGATTCTCCTCTGCCTGTTCCATCTGAATTCAGATGAACAAGTTAGATATACGCTCCCCAACAATTATTCACTCTTTATCTGTGATTCAAGTGTCATGGGGCACCCCTATATTTATGTGTGAAATCTAGCCTCACTGGGTGAAGGCCTCAATGCAATCCTCACACCGTGCGTGTGTACAGGCCCGATCAGAACATACGCCAGCGCCAGGCCAGCGGCGGACGGCAGTGCTGGATTTACTTCCAGTGAAGACCCAGGAGAACAGCATCCCCACGAAGACACTGAAACACTGGCCGGGAACGCCCTCTGTGTGCCGCTGAGGACTGAGCAGGTTTTGCTTTAAATGCATGCAGATCGGTCAATATATTAGCAAACCATCACTGCTCACCAACACGCTGTAGGACCCCAGGGTTTTGCTGACTTCTCTTTGTTCAGTACCACATGAAAAAACTGAACACGAACACAGATTGGTCTTAAAACAGAGGTTCCAATCAATATAATAGAACATGAAAACTTTTAAGGTAATCCAATAGCATTTTAAAGCGTTAATTATTGATGAAAAGCCACTTGAAAAAGTACATTGCATAGATTTTTAAAGTGTTATTCCATTGAGTGCTTTAAATCTGTCTCCATAATAGCCAATGTTTTAAAATAAAGCTCACAAATATTTCTAAACATTATTAAAATATTTAGTACCACATTTTAAACTAAATTCAGATGCTTAGGAAGAGAATGCTATCACCAAAGCCATTTGATTGTTGTTTTTATTTTTTCCCTACATGAATTGTTCCTATCATTTTTAGTTGTTGCTATAAACAATGAAGAATAAATTACTATGAAGAATATAAATTGAACTAATTTGATTATTTAATAACTTATTCTCTTCACTATAGTCTTAAAATCACTAAACATTGTTTTCTCGATTTAATGCTTACGCACATAATCAAGGCGGAGGGCTTCATTTTCTCTTTCCTCACATTCTCCCCAATAAGTATTCTCAGCTTTAAAAATCTGAGGTTTTGGCCAGGGCATATGCCCTGCCTGGGAATTGAACGTGACCTCTGAGCCATCTGTTGGATGATCACCACCATTTGTCCAGCCGGTATTTTGTTGATGGGCATTGGGTTGTTTCCAGTTTGAGTGAATAATGAATTATGAATAAGACTCCTACATATGTCTTCTCCAGGTTTGGGGGATTTTTTGCATCTGTAGTAACATTTACTCCCAATACTTTAGATTCAAAATTAATCCTCAATTGGACATCCAATAATTTTATAGAATTCCCCAAACAAAATTTTTGAATATAAAATTCCTTTTGTTTATTAATCTGTTAAAAAAAAAAAACTGACCAATGGGAGGAGCCAAGCTTTTAGTCCATCAGTGCTAAGCTTCTTTACAAGCTCCCTGGCAGCGGTGAGGGGAACAAGTGACTTATTCTAATTAAGCTTATGCTGAATCGGAGATCAGCAGTACCTGGGACAAAAGGGAATTGCTGGTCTGATTAAGAGTTTGCAAAGTCCATTAAAATCCTTGACCCACCCTGGCTCCTTCTGGGGGCTCTCACTCTCACCTTCTCCAGTCCCCAGTTCTCAAGTGTCTAAGGTGGAGTTCCTGTCTGTAACACCAGTGAGTGATAATATTTAATTTATGTAACTAATATTAAGTGTTAGAATGATTATGGATTTTGTAATCATGTACATTTAGTTAAACAGTTTGACTATTCTTTTTTTACCAGCTACTCAAGGCATTTCTTTTAAATAAAAGAAGATAAAACATTTGGTATTTAGCTTACAAACAGATACAATGTAAATTCCTTAATTTAATTTACTTAGTGAAAAACTAATGCACATTCATGTTTTAAAAACATTTCTAGGAATATATCCTAAGAATCCTGAAGCACCAATCAGAAAAATATATGCACCCCTGTGTGAATAGCAGCGCTACTTACAATAGCTAAGATCTGGAAACAGCCCAAGTAGACGAGTGGATAAGAAAGCTGTGGTACATTTACAAAATGAAATACTACACATCTGTGAAAAGTAGCTCTTACCCTTTGAGACAGGTTGGAGGGACCTGGAGAGTATTATGCTAAGCGAAACAAGCCAGTCAGAGAAAGCAAATGCCATCTGATCTTATTTATATGTGGAATCTGAGGAACAAAATAAACTGACAAACAAAATAGATCCAGAGACATATAAGCATAGAACAGACAGATGAATCCCAGAGGAAGGGGGTGGAGGGTGGTTAGGGAAGTGATTAACCAAAGAACGTATCATAGCCCATGGACACAGCGGGGGTGGCAGGAGCTGGGTGGAGGGGTCAAAAAGAAGAGAATAAAGTATATAAAGATCAATAAACTACCTCAAGCTGAAACCGGTGTGGCTCAGTGGATAGAGCGTCGGCCTGCGGACTGAAAGGTCCCAGGTTCGGTCAGGGCATGTACCTTTGTTGTGGGCACATCCCCAGTAGGAAGTGTGCAAGAGGCAGCTGATCCATGATTCTCTCTCATTGATGTTTCTTACTCTCTATCCCTCTCCCTTCCTCTCTGTAAAAAAAAAAATCAATAAAATATATATATTTTTAAAAAACCTACCTCAAAGCCGACTGGCTTAAACCAGTAAGCATTTATTTTGCAACCAAAGGTCCAGGTCAGGTGGGTCAGCGTCCTGGCGGGTGCAGCGCAGCATCCTGGCTGGGTGCAGTGCAGTGCAGTGCAGTGCAGTGCAGCATCCTGGCAGGGTGCAGTGCAGTGTAGTGCAGCATCCTGGTGGGGTGCAGTGCAGTGCAGCGTCCTGGCCGGGCAGCCTGCTCCCTGGGCTGTGGCCCCCAGAACTAGCGGTCAGCACGGCAGAAACACGCAAGGCCTCAGGTGAGACTCCGGATGTGACCGTGTTGCTTTCAAATCAATCAGTGGCCAGAGTAAGCCTCAGGACTGAAAGCAGAGAGGGGGGGACAGTCAGAGGCCTTGGCAACGGCGCAGACACAGGAAGAGGTGAGGTCTCTCCTAAGCCTCCTAAGTCGTTGTAAAGCATCTGTGGTAGGAATCGCGCGGCGGCCGGCGGCTCCGGTGGTAGAGAAGCGCACACAGAAGGCTGGCTCGGGTCCAGACTGGGCACAGCCTGGTTGTGGGTTCCATCCCGGCCAGGACGTGTGAGGAAGCAGCTGACCAATGTTTCTCTCTCACAGGTTTCTCTCTCCCCCTTCCTCTCTTTAAAATGAATAACCACATCATCAGGGGAGAACTGTAAAAAACAGACATTATAAATAACTTGTAGAATTGTTTACCTTCATCTGCTGTCTTGCTGAGGGCTTGATTTCGTTCCTTCCACCTAACTTATTTCCACATGATCTTCTCTAAGTCCTGAAACAATTCGCTCCTTAGGAAGTCATGAATTTGAGTAAATTATTTAAAACACTTTCTACTTGCCAGGTACGTGAGCTCCTTGAGTGGCGGGGCGTCTGCACTGAGCGGACACAGAGCAGCTGGTGTCTCAGCTCAGCGGGTGGGGACCCCCCCCCAGGGCAGGTGTCTCAGCTCAGCGGGTGGGGACCCCCCCAGTGCAGGTGTCTCAGCTCAGAGGGTGGGGACCCCCCCAGGGCAGGTGTCTCAGCTCAGAGGGTGGGGACCCCCCCAGGGCAGGTGTCTCAGCTCAGCGGGTGGGGACCCCCCCCCAGGGCAGGTGTCTCAGCTCAGCGGGTGCACAGGGCCCAGGGCAGGTCCCGGCGCAGAGGGGGCAGGTGGAGAGCACCCAGCCAGGCTGATGGCCTGGGGCCCAGAGGGAAAAGGTGCGAAGGGCGGGGTTGGGGAGGGCGCTATGGGCTGGGGAGGCGGTCACAGGCGGAGGGCGCAGGCAGCTGGGCCTCAGGGAGGGTAGAGGGACTGCAGGCCGGCAGGTGGGAGAGCCATGGGTGCCCCGGAGCCATGGGTGCCCCAGAGCCATGGGTGCTCCCAGAGCCATGGGTGCTCCCAGAGCCATGGGTGCCCCGGAGCCATGGGTGCCCCGGAGCCATGGGTGCCCCGGAGCCCAGGGCGGGTGGGAATCGAGGGAAGCCACGGGGCGCTGATCGGCCGGGGGTCTTGCACTCCATGAGCTGCGGATCAGAGGAAAGAGCACGTCGGACTGCCGAGAGGAATACGTTGTATTTACAATGGCCCGTCATCTGTGAGATCAGATAAACCGAAGCACGTCTAATGTTTTACCAAAAACGATTCAAATCAGGCAGCGTCCAGGGCAGCAGACAGAACGGAACTGCGAGCAGCGAACCCAAAGGACAGGCTTGCCTGGGCAGAGGGCAGAGGGCAGAGGGCAGAGGGCAGAGGGCAGAGGGCAGAGGGCAGAGGGCAGAGGGCAGAGGGCGCGGGAGCGAGGGAGGGCCCCGGAGGCAGGGCGCTGAAGGTGATCCATCGGCGGCCACAAGCTCCTCCCCTGGGGGCTTTGGCTGGTTCGGTTCAAACCTGCGAGGCCTGGTCTCCAGTCAGAGGGAAAGGCGAACCTGAAGCTCAGAGCCTGCGGGGCTGGCGGGAGAGGACACTCACAGGCGACGTCAGACGTGAGCACCGAGGCCCGCAGGGTCCTGAGAGGAGGAGGGGAGGAAGAGGGAGGAGGAGGAGGAAGGAGGGGAGAAGAGGGAGGAGAAGGAGGAGGAAGAGGGAGGAGGAGAAGGAGGAGGGAGGAGGGGAGGAAGGAGGGGGGAAGAGGGAGGAGGAGGAAGGAGGGGAGGAGGAGGAGGAAGGAGGGGAAGAAGAAGGAGGAGGAAGAGGGAGGAGGACGAAGGAGGGGAGGAAGAGGGAGGAGGAAGAGGGAGGAGGAGGAAGGAGGGGAGAAAGAGGGAGGAGGAGGAGGAAGGAGGGGAGGAAGAGGGAGGAGGAGGAGGAAGAGGGAGGAAGAGGAAGGAGGGGAGGAGGAGGAGGAAGGAGGGGAGAAGAGGGAGGAGGAGGAGGAAGAGGGAGGAGGAGGAAGATGGAGGAAGAGGAAGGAGGGGAGGAGGAGGAGGAAGGAGAGGAGGAAGGAGGAGAAGGAAGAGGGAGGTGGAGGAAGGAGGGGAGGAAGAGGGAGGAGGAGGAGGGAGGGGAGGATGAGGGAGGAGGAGGAGGAAGGAGGGGAGGAAGAGGGAGGAGGAGGAGGAGGGAGGGGAGAAAGAGGGAGGAGGAGAAAGGAGAAGGAGGAGGAAGAGGGAGGAGGAAGGAGGGGAGGAAGAGGGAGGAAGAGAAGGAGGAGGAGGGGAGGAAGAGGGAAGAGGAGGAGGAAGGAGGGGAGGAAGAGGGAAGAGGAGGAGGGAGAGGAAGGGGAGGAGGAGGAGAAAGAGGAGAAAGAGGAGAAAGAGGAGGAGGGGAGGGGAAGAAGAAGAGGATGAGAAGGAGGAGGGGAAAGAGGGGAGGGGAAGGAGGGGAAAGAGGAGGAAGGGGAAAAGGGGGAGGAAGAGGAGGAGCGGGAGGAGGGAGAGGAGGGGGAGGACGGGAGGCGAAGGGGGAGAAGTGGAGAAGGGGGAAGAGAGGGAAGAGGGTGTGTGCGCAGCGTGAGGGGTCTCGCCAGGGAGAGACTGCAGAGCTGAGAGCCAGAGAGCCAGCAGCCTAGCACAGGCTTGACAAAACCTCAGAGCTCATTTGGGAGCAGAGCCAGAAGATAACATGCGCACAGGAGTTGAGGCCCGGTCTGGAGGAAAGAGGAAAGCGGTGTGGGAGCAAACCCGGGCAAGCTGGTGTGAGAGTTGTTGTTGAAGGATCTCCTCTCTGCTTCCAGGGGGCAGAGTGCTGTGGGGAGCAGGGGTATTGGGGTGAGGAAAGTAGAGAAGGTTTGAAAAAACAAGCTGGAGGGAAACCCAGCAGAGCTGCTTTGGGGAGAGTGTGCTCCTCCCTGGCCTGGCTGTGCTGGGTCTGTGCCCAGGTCAGAGCTGGCCAAGCGCAGTGCCCGCCAGAGGACGTGGAGAAAAGGTTTGAGGATATTGAGTCCATGTTGCTCAAAACCCACTCCCAATTTTGTAATTCAAAGGTTTTTCTAGAATGAATCAAAAAAGTAAAAATTTTAGTTATTTGCATGATTATTATTTTTCAAGAATAATCAATGCTTAACTCAATGGTAAAGAAATACAAATTGGTTTTCCCTTATCAATATATGTTTAATTTTTCAATCTCTTATTGATGTTCTTATATTTGTTTTTAGGGGTCTTCCACAGAGATAGTGAATATATCCATTTCCCTCTTCTTGAGATCCAAACACCGGGGGAAATTCTACATGGGTAGTGAGATGCTGATTTAACTCAATACTTTCAAAAAATTTTAAATGTAGATAGATCAACATTTTATATGTTAACTAGGGGCCCAGCTCACGAATTCATGCACCTTGAAAGAAACTGTAGGCCTCGAGGCTACAGCGGGCACAGGGGCAGGTCTCGCCCATCCTCTGCACCCCCCACCTGGTCCCTGGTCCCCTGTCTGCCGGCAGCTCCACTCCCACCACCGCCCCTCCCACACGATGAAGGCACGGCCCCACTCACACCCGCTGACAACGCAGAGCAATTGGGGCCGGTGCGAGCAGCAGCTGCTGCCCTGATGTCCCTCAGGAGCAGGGGAAAGTGGAGAAGCCCCCAGGGGCAATTGGAGCCGGCAGCTGCTACTCACACCCACTGATGGCACCGAGCAATCAGGACCAGCACCAGGCACCAGCAGCAGGTGCAAGAGGCATCTGCCAGCCCTGATCACCCCTCAGGACCAGGGGCAGGTGGAGAAGCCCTGAGGAGCAACCAGGGCCCACAGCCACCACTCATACCCACTGACAGCACCTAGGGATTAGGGCTGGTGCTGGGCACTGGCAGCGGGTCTGAGTGATGGCTCCAGCATCAGCAGTGGGTATGAGTGGGGCCAATGTTGGCAGCAGGTACAAGCACCAGGCAGGACCATGGCACACGGGAACAAAGTATTTTCAGTAACCACCAGAGGCTCACTCTGATGGCAGCAACTGGTGCCAGCCCTTGGTCTGGTGTCCCCACCCACCTGCTCCACCATCCGACACGGCCAACACCCACCATGTTCCGTGCTCTGCCACCTGCTTCCTTCGGCTGCCATGTTCCACGTGTGCCCCCTGGTGGTGACCACACGTCATAGCAACAGGTTGTTGGATTGTTCCGCCATTTGGTCTATTTGCACATTAGGGTTTTACATACATAGATGTCTATGGCCAGGAAACACGCCTATAAACAGGCATCACTTCCAGCACAGCCTTTGGGTCTGGGTGCCACCAGGCCTGATGAAGCAGGTTCCCGTTTCCCAGTGTGAAACACATCTCAAGACAGAGAAGCGTGCAGATGTTGTTGTAAACCACGAGGATGCCATTGAATGCATCAAAGACGACCACACAGCTTATGACCAACAAGTGAGGCGCTGTGTAAGTAGGAGCACTTTCCTTACAAAAGGTGGAACCGGGTCTAGTCTAAGAATGTAGGCCTGCATCACACGCAATGAGGTCACCTAATAAAAGACTGATATATAAAGCAGCTCTTGTCTGCGCGGTGCAGCCTCACAGAGGGACTGGTTCTGCAGCTTTGTGTGAGGTCTGGGAACTAAACCACGGGTCTGAAGAACAGGTTTATAGGAACTGGTTCTTGTGTAGTAAGAGCTGAATCATATGTAGGCATGTTTTTCTTACCTTGAGTGGAATATACATAAACTGAGTCAAAATATTTCCTATATTTTGGTTGCTTTCCCACTCAATCTAACTATGACTCGGGCAGTGAGCCCCATCAGCTGTTAGAAATGATTTACTCAAATCAAATCATTTTTCATGTGAACATAGCTTGCTCACTATTTTTAGGTAAATGGGCACACCCATTTCTCCCCTGTAGTTTTTTATTCCCAGGTATTCCTTGTCATCATTACAAGACTAAATCCTGTAATATCTCTTCTCTAGGACCATAACAAGGATGTAAATGACATGAAAACTGAGAGTAATTAGAGAGCACTTTCTGACCTGCTATACCCTGGAGCAGATTAGACTATATAGGGTTGGACTATAGAGAAAAAGGAGCATGCCTCCTTGTTTACATGTGGAAAAGTTATGAGGGAGCCTGGCTGGTTTTGCTCAGTTGTTAGAGCATCTGCCTGTAGACCGAAGGGTCCTGGATTTGATTCCAATCAAGGCCATGTACCTTGGATGCAGGCTCCTGGTCAGGGTTCATGCAGGAGGCAACAAATCAATGTGTCTCTCTCACATCTGTGTTTTTCTCTGCCTCTCCCTCTCTCTTCCACTCTCTCTAAAAATCAATAGACAAATATCCTCAGGTGAGGATTTAAAAAAAGAAAGGAAAAGTTATGGGGATTCATGATAGGTAGGTAGAAAGGTAGAGATAGATAGAGATAGGGATAGAGATAGAGATAGATAGAAAAATTTGGAGAGACACAAAATGGCAGTTGAATAGGCAGACGTGTCCCAAGCTTTATTCCAGAGCAGATAGAAGGAGCACCTACTAGTAAATCAAATAACATCCACCCAGAATTGGCAATGTAGACACAGCTAGTGAGACAATTCCTAGTCCAGAAGGGCAGCAGACACCTGGAGAATGGTAGGATCAGGGATCTGGGCTGGAGAGGGTTGTGAGACCTCTGAGCCAAGAAATCAGAAGGAAGCTGCATGGCACCAAACTCATGTCCCTTGGGGACAGGCATAACAACTAACTGTAGAAAGGAAATCCACAGGGCTGCTGGTGGCAAGGGATTCTACATCTAAGTCCACAGCCACAAGAGGGTGAGCCCAGAGGGGCAGCCTGAAGAACTGCCCAAGCTGTGCAGTGCTGGGGGAACTGGGCTGAGCAGGGGGTGGTGAGAAACTTTCAGTTACACTGTTGTTTCCCCTCTTTTTGGTCTTTGCTTTCATTCACTAAACCCAGATCATAGGACCCTTCAAATACAAACACTCACTGGCTGAGGTGCAGGTGGAGTGCGGATTTGTGGAGTCTGGGGAGAGGCTGAGGACAAGAGTGGGTTGGGGAGAGGTGACCAAGAGCCTGGCACTGGAACATTCCTGTCACTCCGGACCTATGCAGCCATTTTCTCCAAAGAACCAGCCCCTCCCAACAGTCTCCAGACAACCAATATAGCCACACCCAGACTACACCCTGAGTGGTACAAAGGACACAAACAATCTGAATAGCCCTGAAGGGACTGAGTTGAAGAGAGGCCTTCAGTCCTGGAAAGCCATACAGCAACCTGCTTAACTATAGCCCTGTCAGAAAGAGCCACTTGAGAGATTAAGATTGACAGTAGGCAGACAGGCTAAGTGGGCAGATTGGTCCTTCCTACTGGCAGTCAAGTTGGTAGAGACACAGAGGAGTGGTGGATCGCTTGAAACTTCAACACAGTGCTGACTACCTAACAGGAAACTGAGAAGTGGCAGACAGAACACAGAATGTGGTTTTACATTAACTCTCATGGGGCATTAAAACTCGGCCAAAATGAAAGACACTTCACTTTTTTAAAAATCTTTAAAAAATTTTTTTCTTTATTTTCTTTGGGTTTTTTGTTTTTTTCATATTTTTCTTCATTCTATTTTTTATTGTTATTTTACTTTCTTTTTAATTTTTTTCTTTCTCTTTCTTTTCTTCTTATCCACTCATCTTCTTTCATCTCCTCTGTACTGAACCAAGGTCCTCCCCATATTCATTCAATTTCTTAACCTTCCTTTTTCTTTATAAGCTTTGCCTCTACAGATTCTGCCCCTACCCTCTTCTCTGAGTGTTTGTTGTTTGCATATTTTGGTTTATCTGTTTGTTCTGAGGTGTTTTCTCCCCATTTATTTCTTTTTCTTCCTGTTTCTTCTTTTTCTTTTCTCTCTTACCATTTTTTTCTTTCCTCAATATCATTTTTACTTTCATTTCCTTCCCTAATTCTCTTTTCTCTGGTGGGTCACCAGTGTCATGAGTACATTCATATTTTGTTCCCTTTGTATTTTGTCTTGTCAAGTTGCATTTTGTGCTATTTGGTAACGATGGTAGAGAGCAAGCCACATCACTAGCTATCCTGAGAGGAGACTCTATCTACAAATGGAACAATAACACTGAAGACCCAACTACACCAAGAAAACTTAAATATCCCAAGAAGGAGGCATCCCTAGTTTTCCCAGCCCAGAAGACCCAAGAGATTGCACCACTGGGTCCCACAAAACACCCTATATAATAAAAGCCTAAAATGCAAATTTTCCCCTTGGGTGGTCATTGGACCAGGAGTTTGAGAGACCAGGAGTTCAACCACTCACTATGATGTGCACTGACCAACAGGGGGCAGTGAAGACTATAGCAGGCATCAGCAGTGGAGGCGCTGCTAGCCCCAATGGGCCTCAACAAGAGTGGGACCACAGTGGGATGGCACCAGGCCAAGGAAGGGTGCCAGGTGAGGCTGTGGGGCTGTGAGTCTGGGGGCAGGAGCTTGGGCCTGATCTCTGCAAGCCACCCCAAGGAACCCCACCTGTGTGTGAATTTGTGCACTGGGCCTCTAGTCTACTATATAACACAAACTAAAAAAATCTGCATGGCATACCAGTTTGATCTGATCATAGAAACAATCACAAAGGAACAGCAAAAATGGGGAGACAAAAAAACAACCCCCATTCGAAAGAAAAGGAATCACCAGAAAAGAAATGAAATGTAGGCAAGCAATTTGTCAGAGAAAATATTCAAAGCAGTGGTTATAAGGACGTTGAAAAGGATGGAATACAAATTCAAAAAACATTTGTAAGAGGAAATGATGAAGAATCAAGAGGAAGTGAAGAATGCCATAGCCTCAATAAAGAACACAATGGAAAGTTTCAGCAGTAGACTAGAAGAAGCCGAGGACTCTATCAGTGAGTTAGAAAACAAGGTAGAAAAAACCACCCAAGCACTGCAACAACTGGAAAGAAAATGTAAAAAGCAGGAGGAGAGCCTGAGGGAGCTTTGGGACAACACAAAATGAAACAACATCCACATAATAGGGGTGCCAGAAGGGAAGGAAGCAGAGCAAGGAATGGAGAGAGAGAAAAACAGAGAGGGGGCGGGAGAAGAGAGAGAGATTAGAAGATGGAATCATTTAATTTTCTTAGACTTTATGTATGTCTTTATGTGTGTTTTGTGTGTCTTGTACATGCATGTGCATGCTATGTATGTGTGAAAAGAAAAAGAGGGAGGAGAGAGAGAAATGAGGAGGGGGAAGAGAAGGATGTAGATATACCATGAAAAGCACATGGCATAGTCCCTGCCTATCCTAAGGGATAACTTTTGTTTCCTTATTACCTTTGCAAAAATATAAAGGGGAATACAAAACACATAAACATATATAATTGATGAAGAAATAAGTAAATTTAAGAATGTGCAGTAGGGACTTAAATACAATTCATAATGTGGACCTTATGTAACAGTAGAGAGTCACATAGGAACGGGGTGGTATGTTGTTAGGTTTATAGCAGAGGTCAGGTCTTCTTCAGAAAAACTAAACAGAAAAATAATTTATATGATTAATTTAGTAAGAAGTGTAATTGACATAACCATTTCTTTTCATTGAATTCATCAATCTAGATCATTTTAAATGTTTCTACTTGTCATTAGACAGGTGCCCAACATCTGAGAAGAGTGATGACATTGTTAAGTTAGTCCGTGGAGGACAGGGCAGAAAACTGAGCTGACACTGCTTTTCTGATTTTGTTTCCTTTTTACCAACAGCCATGGAGATTCCTATCACAGCGGCCTGCGGGCTGGGCAGCACCACGTGGGCGCCGGTGGGCTTTGCACTGAGCCTCCTTCCCGCAGCTGTTCCTGCTGGGCAGAGCAGCAGGCACGCTGTGCGAGTCTGGAAAATAAGGCCTGAGAGGCAGCAGGTGCTGGTCCCAGGGCCCTGCCCGGCTGCCCAGCCGAGTGAGCAAGAATCCAGGCCGCTGGGCTGTGTGTGTTTCAAAATAAAGCCTCTTGGCTTTAGCTAGATTTGATTTCAACTTCTTAGTGAAAATACAGTCTGTGTTTTCATGGAAAATCAACAAGAGCTTTTCTCAGTTCTTTCTGGCCAGCGGACTACACAGGCTGTTCCCCAGTTCTTTGGGATCAGAAAAATGGTTTGTTTCTCTTTGGTCCTAAGCTAACCCTTCCCTTCCAAATCTCACTTACCTTGATAAAAACATATCTCATAATGACAGCCCAGCAGTGTGGAATCTCCTTATGCCTGAACTGCTGAGATCATGATTTATTCATATATATATATATATATATATATATATATATATATATATATATATATTTCTTTCACACGTCTTACCTCAGGTTCATTTGTACAAACAGCATCGCAGGACACCAGCTCCAGCCCCATGCAGGCAGCAGCCACGGGACACTCAGCCCTTCTGTCCTCACGTTGGCAAACAGAGACTCTGCTCTGGACCACACATGGGGGCTTGGGCACCGCTGGGAGCCTGAGCTGCAGCCGAGGCCTCGTTTTGAGCCTTGGCCTTGGCCTTGACCTTGGCCTTGGCCTGTGGCTGGCGGAGCCTGAGCCCCTGGCAGTGCGACAGGAGCACATTTCCCAAGCCTGGGGTGAGTGACATAGACAAGTCAACTGAGATTGCAGCTGCTGCCCTTTGGGATCTTGGGCTCAACCTCCTTGGCTTGACAAGGGCGTTGACGACCTTGGCACATGCTCAGGCCTTGACCTTGTGTGCCTGCACCTTCAGGCCCTTCTTGTGCTTCTTGATAGAGAGCATGTTTCTCAGGAGCATGAGCTCTGCCCCCTTAAGAGATTTGTATCTGTGATGGGCTATCTCGATGTGCCATTTTCGGGACTGGTTTTGTGCGGCATGGTTCTTGCACCAAAGCCCATGGCTCCCTATTCATAAGTATCTTTATTTAGGCCACATAGTTACTGACTATCAGTCGCAGAGAGAACTGAGAATGTTTAAGGTACATTAACCTGCTTGGACATCCAGCTGCCAGGGTGATAAAGTGGAGGGGAAGATGCTCAGCTAGGAGTCAGAAGGCCGCAATTCTTTGCTTGGATATGGCCCTGATCTGTGAGTAAGCTTGTGTACTTTTGAGGACCTCACTCTCATGTGAATGTAAGTGCTGGAATGGGAAAGATTGTGCATGTGAGTGCATGTGTGCATGCATGCTTTTGTGTAATTTTTCCCCAGTAAGATGAAGACCCAGCTCTTTGTCTTCCACCCAACCACCCAGAGACCAGTTGATAAAAGGAGGCGGGTGAAGATGCAGTTCTCCAGGACTGCATAGGGACCATTTGTTTTCTTGTTTTCTCCTACTTTGTGGTCTTGTGGGGACGTCACACACACCGCCCGTCCCCCCTCCCGGAGTGTTACTAAGGAGGCATCTGAGCCCCTTCCTCTTCAGCGACTGTTGGGCTCCGGGTTAGAGCGTCAGCAGGCTCTTCGGCTCAGACTGAGACCTCCCTGCTGGACAGGAACGTGGGAGAGAGCAGGCCCAGCCAGTCACTCTCCGGAATCACCGCCTTCATGGCTATGGGTGTGAACTAAGAGTTGTTGTTGGGAGTCCTTTCTGCTAACTTTTAACTTCAAGAGCTATGCAGGGTTCCGGATAATTAAGCCATCAACTCCTCAGCTTAGCACCTGTGCCCAAGTTTTCCCACTAGCTGGAAAAGAACCTGTATAGGCATGAATTGAATCTAGAACTCAACCCTGCATAGGCCTGAACTTCAACCTAAATAGACCTGAAATTAAGTCCAGAAGAAATAAAATTAGTGTCTGATTTACATACCCAGTAGGACTTTCCATTCTTATTGACCAATGTAACTATAAATCCAAAGAAAATGGTGGATTGAGTACACTGTATAGACTGGTATTTTGGCAAATTATTCTCTTCCCCCATTATTTGTATTTATTTCTTTTTATTGAATTTATTGGAGTGATACTGGTTAACAAAATTATACAGGTTTCAGGTGCACAATTCTACACACATCTGTACACTGCATTGTGTATTCACTTCCACAAATCAATTCTCTATCCATTACCATTTGTCCTCCCTGTACCCTTCTCCACCTCCCTTCAGCTCCCCTCCCCCCAGCAATCAACACCCAGTTGACAATGTCCGTGAGTTTTCTCCCTTTTTTTCCAAGTCCCTCCAACCCCTGGCCCCATCTCCAACAGCTGTCAGCCTGCTCTCTATGAGTCTGTTTCTATTCTGCGTGTTAGTACATTTGTTCATTAGACTGCAGAAGTGAAATGTTATGGTACTTGGCTTTCTCTGATTGGCTTTTTCCACTTAGCATAATGTCTCCAGGTCTATCCATGCTGTTGCAAGGGTAAGATTTTCTCCATTTTTATGGCTGAGTAGTATCCCATTGTGAACTAGTAAATACACCACAGCTGTTTATCTACTCATCTGCTGGTGAACACTTGGGCTGCTTCCAAATCTTGACTATTGTAAACAACACTGCAATGAACTTAGGGGTGCATGTATTTTTCCAACTAGTGTTTCAAGGTTCTTTGGATAAATTCCCAGAAGTGGAATCACTGGGTCATAAGAAGTTTCAATTTTTAGTTTTTTGAGGAAACTCCATACAGTTCACCACAGAGGCTGCACCAATCTGCATTCCCACCAGCAGAGCACGAGAGTTCCCTTTTCTCTGCATCCTCAGCAACACTTGTTTGTTGGTTTGTTAATGGTAGCCATTCTGACAGGTATAAGGTGATACCTCATTGTGGTTTAGATTTGCATCTCTCAAATTATTGGTGACATTGAGCATCTTTTCATGTGTTTATTGACCATTTGTATGTCCTCTTTGGAGAAGTGTTTATTCAGGTCTTCTGCCCAATTTTTAATTGGATTGTTTATTTTTATCAGAATTGACTTTCATAAGTTCTTTATAAATCTTATATAAGATGCATTGACAAATATGTTCTTCCATTCAGTGGGCTGTCTTTTCGTTTTCATTTGTTGATGGTTTCTTTTGCTGTGCAAAAACTTTTTAGTTTGATGAAGTCCCATTTGTTTATGTTTTCTTTTGTTTTGCCCAAGAAGATATATATCAGGAAAAAAAATATTGCAAGAAAAATGTCTGAGATTTTACTGCCTATGTTTTCTTCTAGGCTTTTGTGGTTTCCAGTCTAACATTTAAGTCTAAAATCCTCTTGAGTTTATTCTTGTGTATAATGTACTAGTAAGAAGGGGTGTAGTTTCATTTTTTGCATATAGCTCGCCAACTTTCCCAGCACCATTTATTGAAGAGACTATGTTTACCCACTTTATGTTCTTGCCTCCTTTGTTAAATATTGACCATAAAGTTGAAAGTTTATTTCTAGGCTTTCTATTCTGTTCCATTTAGTTATATGTCTGTTTTTATGCCATGACCATGCTACTCTTTGAATTTATTTTTATATTTAATTAGCTAATTAACTTGTTTGTTTACTTTCTATTGTTGATAGTATAACAGATGTCCCCTATTTATCCTCTTCCGCCATTCCATCCTCCACAGAGTTCCCTCCCACCACAGGCCTTCTCCATGGATTATGCATACATGCATATATATTCTTTGGTTAATTTTTGTTCATCCCCTTCACCCCCATCCCCTTTTGATCTGTCAGTCTGTTCCATGAATCCATGCCTCTGGACCTACTTTGTTCATCGGTTTATTTGTTCATTAGATTCCACATATAAATGAGATCTCTTGACATTTGTTTTTCTCTCACTGACTTATTTCACTTAGCATGATATTTTCCAAGTCTATCCAGGCTTCATGACCATGCCATTTTGATTTTTATGGCCTTGTAGCATGATTCCTTTAACTTTGTTCTTTCTTGGGATTGCTGTTGCTTTTGAGGTTCCATATAAATTTTTGGATTATTTATTTTAGTTCTATAATATATTCCCATCTTGATAGGAATTGTGTTGAATCTATAGATTACCATTTAATTATGTTAATTCTTATCCATGAACACAGTATATGTTTCCACTTATTTATATTTTCTTCAGTTTCTTTCTTCAGTATCATAATTTTCTGAATACAGGTCTTTTACATCCTTAATTAAATTTATTTCTAGGCATTTAATATTTTTAAAGCAATGGTGAACATGATTGTTTTCTTAGTTTCTCTTTCTGATAGTTTATTATTGGTGTAAAAAAATGCAACTGATTTCTGGATGTTTATTTTGTATCCTGCTACTTTACTGAATTCATTGACCAGTTCTAATAGTTTTTTGGTGGAATCTTTAGGGTTCTCTACATACTGTATTATGTCATTTTAAAATAATGACAGTTTTCTTCTTCCTTTATAATTTGAATGCTTTTTTATTTCTTCATCTTATCTGATTGCTTTGGTCTATCCTAGAAAATGTTCCATATAGACTTGAAAAAAATGTAAATTCTGCTGCATTGGGATGAAATGCTGTGAAGAAACAATTAAATCCATCTCATCTAATGTGTCACTTAGGCCACTGCTTCCTTGTTGACTTTCTGTCTGGAAGATCTATTCATTGATATCACTGGGGTATTAAAATCCCCTACTATGACCATATTACTGTTCATCACTCCATTTACGTCCATCAAGATTTGCTTTTTGTATTTAGGTGCTCCTATGTTGAGTGCATAAATATTTACAAGGGTTATATCCTCTTGTTGGATTGCTCTAAAGTCTATTTTGTTGGATATAAGTATTGCTACCCCCAGCTTTTTGCTTTCTTTTCATTTTCATGAAATATCTTTTCCCATCCCCTTACTTTTAGTCTGTATGTGTCTTTTGTTCTGAGGTGGGTCTTTTGTAGACAGCAGTCTCCATGTGGTGCCTTCTGGCTTCTCTTCAGCTAGTTTTCAGAGGTTCCGGACAATTGTTGTGTGAGTGAGTTTGCTGTAATTCCTGTTTGGTTGTGGGAGGAGGTAAATCCTTAGGAGGATGGGCATTTAGGCTGTTTCCAAATCTGCCTACTCCACCATCATTTTGGATCGCTTCCCCCATTATTTTCATTTTTTTCTAGTTTTATCTATAGGTACCTAAGTGATTAGAAAAATACAAGTAGGATCACAAGTTAATTTTTATAATTTAATACCCTTGGGTCCATAAAGACAAATAATTCCACTTCCTAACCACTTGTGAAGAAGTCATATTTCCACCAGTTCCAACTGTACTCTCTGTGTAAGTGGAAGGAGTCCTGATCTAAAAAGACCCCAGTGTTATTGACAAGATGGATGGTCATTAGGTATTGCATCATGCGATACAGAAAATCTTTAGGCTGCAGGGACCACGGGGGCCATGTAGGGAGTAAGGTTAACATTTTATAGTGTTCTAATACTCTGTGCAGATCTGCACTATGTACTTAATCGTACATTTTTACAATCAATCCTGGCTGCAGGTCTCAAGTGTAGACATTGCCCGGCTAGCATGGCTCAGTGGTTGAGAGTTGAACTATGAACGAGAAGATCACAGTTCGATTCCTGGTCAGGACCATGCCTGGGTTGCAGGCTCAAGTGTAGACATTATTACTCCAATTTCTTAATTAAGAAATAAAGGAATTGAGATTTGTGAAGCTATAGAAATGTGCCCACATAAGGACCCACACAATTATCATGCACATTCATGATACTATTGTGCATTCTTTGCCCTTCATTCATTTGTGCACACATTTGATTTTGCATATTACTTTTTCCCTCAACTAATTCTAGGATAAATAAAGATATTCACACTTATAAAGAAAATTTCAAGACAAAAATATGATAATAAGTATAAAATGTATGTTCAATCCTCAAAAGAATGGTATAACAATAAGCACTAATAAAAATTAAGACTAATATTTGCTTATTTCAGAAAAAATACTTATGCAATCTTAATAAAATTCTCAGGAATCTTCACTGCAATGTAAAGCTCCATGTACAGTGCCGGTGCTTTTTGGGTTATTTATGTTGATAATGTCATTCTGCCTTTCGTAAATGAATATTTATTGGACATGTATTTTACAGTACCACCGGAGGCTATCATTATCATCATTTCTATTGTAAGAAACCATATACCTGTTAGTTGGCCTAAATTATAATTATCTCTTCAAAGTTATTAGTATTTTAATAAAAGTAAAACTATTCTAACATCAAACATTAAACATATTAAATGCATATCACAAAATTTGTCTTTAAAATAGTTTAAAGTAGTAAACTTTTTATTTTTTATTGATTAAATTATTACATATGTCTCCCTTTTCCCCCATTGACCTCTCCCTGACCACTCCCACCCTCCAGCACATGCTCTCACCCCCTGGTGTCAGTCAGTATTCATTGGTTAGGTTTAAACGCATGCACACAAGTCCTAGGGTTAACCTCTTTCCACCACTCCACCTCCCCTACCTTCCCTCTGAAGTTTGAAAGTCTGTTCAATGCTTCTCTGTCTCTGGATCTGTTTTTGTTCATCAGTTTATGTTGTTCTTTATATCCCATAAGTGAGTGAGATCATGTGATATTTATCTTCCTCTGACTGGCTTATTTCGCTTAGCATAATGCTCTCTAGTTCCATCCATGCTGTTTCAAATGGTAAGAATTCCTTCTTTTTTACAGCAGCGTAATGTTCCATTGTGTAGATGTACCATAGTTTTTTAATCCACTCATCTGCTGATGGGCACTTAGGCTGTTTCCAAATCTTAGCTATTGTAAATTGTGCTGCTATGAACATAGAGGTATATATATTCTTTCTGTTTTCTTTGGATATATTCCAAAAGTGGAATCACTGGGTCAAATAGGTGTTCCATTTTCAGTTTTTTGAGGAAACGCCATACTGTTCTCCACAGTGGCTGCACAAGTCTGCATTCCCACCAGCAGTGCACAAGGGTTCCTTTTTCTCTGCATCCTCACCAGCACTTGTCGTTTGTTGATTTGTTGATGATAGCCACTCTGATGTGAGATGGTACCTCATTATTGTTTTGATTTGCATCTCTCAGATGATTAGTGACTGTGAGCATGTTTTCATATGTCTCGGCCTTCTGTAGGTTCTCTTTCAAAAAGTGTCTGTTTAGGTTCTTTGCCCATTTTTTTTTATTAGGTTGTTTATTTTCTTTTTGTAAAGTTGTATGAGTTCTCTGTAAATTTTGGAGATTAGACCCTTGTCAGATATAGCATTGGCAAATATGTTCTCCCATGCAGTGGGCTGTCTTATTTTCTTGTTGATGGTTTCTTTTGCTGTGCAGAAGCTTTTTATTTTGATGCACTCCCATTTGTTTATTTTCTCCTTAGTTTCCATTGTCCTAGGGGCTGTATTAAAGATATTGCTGTGACATATGTCTGATATTTTGCTGCCTATGGATTCCTTTAAGATTGTTATGGTTTCCCATCTTATGTTTAAGTCCTTTATCCATTTTGAGTTTATTTTTGTGTATGGTGTAAGCTGGTGGTTGTAGTACAACTTGCTTGATATTTACTACACAATTTGTGTGGAAGCCATGTCAGGTGTCTTTGCAAACAATGTATCTAAATTACCCCAATTCTCCAAACCCAGGATGACAATATTCTCTCCCTGATTTGGTAACATAAAAAGGAAATAAATACTGTTTGCTAAAAATGTAAATAATTTAAAATATAAATAGCATATTTACCAAATTAGAAATAATGTATAGTATGGGTCTGCATTAATTTCCAGATATGTATGTATATGTGTATATATTTATTGAGAGAGAGAGAGAGAGAGAGAGAGAGAGAGAGAGAGAGAGAGACTATGCAAATTAGTCTGGGACACCATAACAGTCATGACCACCTCAGGAGAAGGGGCCAGGTGCAGGTTCCGAGCCAGAGAGCACAGCACCCAGGGGGGCCAGCCCCCAGCAGCCCCGCAGCCATGGCACTGGGCAGCTGGGGCCAGGCCAAGCCGGTGCCCAGCCATCACAGGGCGAAGAGGCCAGCCAAGCTGCCCAGTGATCCCACCGGGAGGAGGCCAGGCCGCACCGGGGACTGTTGGGGCGGGTGGCCGGAGTCGGGCCGCTACCTGCGGCCACGGGAAGGCGCCCTCCGCCCGGAGTCAGGAGCACCAGCCCAGGTCACCGGGGGCCTGGTCCTCACTGCGGGGTGAGTTCCTGCAGGCTGGGTTGGATCCCCACGCAGGTGCCTCTGTTAGGGTCTTAATTGGACAAATGCCCAGAGGTCTTGGGCAAAAAAGCCGCCTGCAATCCCGGGCGCCAGCTTAGCAAAATCCTTTAGGGGCAGAATTCCGTCTGGGTTTCCCCCAATTCCCTGAGCCCCTACTCACCGCTCTGCAAAGACCCAGAACAGGTGAAGCCCTCAGATAACAACCAGAGGGCTCCAGCAGCGCTGCCTCTCCCACAGCCATTTGGACTGGAGGGCACTGAGTATTTGTCTAGGCACCATGACAGAGAAACCCAGGCTCAAGCCATCATCTCTGCCCTTAAACAGTCACAATCTTATTAGAGCGAGTGGATGATAACAGCGCAGTAATGACATCAGAGTGTAAGGCAACGATACAGGGAGGATCAGAGGCAATTGTTAGAGTGATTTTCCGACAATTACTACAAAGACTATGTGCTCTGAATTAAATTAAATGTGTGTGTGTGTGTGTGTGTGTGTGTGTGTGTGTGTGTGTGTAAATAGCTGTTTCACGACCATGGCATCCCTCCTATTTTGAAGGAAGCTGAGCTCCACGTGAACTGTGTGCTATGCTCTGATACCTGAGGCACGGGACCAGGGAGGCCCTTTGATATTTGAGTGATTCCTTATTGTTCAATGTGATTTATTTCTGTATGCCTCAGTTTTGTAATAGTTAAATTACTAGAATAATACATTTTGCAATAAAATATTTCTAGAAGATCAAATGATCAGGTGACATTTATTGTTATTTTCTATAAAGAAACACAATCTCTGGCATGCTAAAGTGATAGGTATTATAGAAATACTCAGATAGGGAGACCTACAGGCTTGATTACAAGTGAGATTTTTTTGCTTAAAAAAAAAAAAGGAGGGAGACAACCAGAAACTGAACCAAATATAAGCCCTTGAAGGGCAAATGTAAATTGGGTAAGCTTTGCTATTACAAGAGCAACAAGAAAAAATTCAGACACAAGAATGAGAAGCACACTGTATCCATTCTAAGATGTTGTTAAAGAAAAAGAATAGTATACTATGAAAATACTTACTACAGACTGTAAAGAGATTTGTTCAAAAAGGATTTCCTAGAGTGGGTGGCATTTCAGTTATTTTTTTTAATGTGAAGAGACTAGCTAGATAAGAAAAAGGTGTAGGGGTTCCAAATTGTAGAGGGCGCAGGCATGGCTGAGGGGACCCCCTATGCATGAATTTTGTGCACTGGGCCTCTACTTTTTAAATAAAAGTGGAAGTGGAAGGAGTCCTGGGCTAAGTGTAGACTTTTCTGATTGCCTGGGAGTCATATAAGACCCTCCTATGAGGTGATTGGAACTGTCTTTTTCCTGGTTCCCTGTGGCCCTGGTTTTATGTATATTGGGCTCATCTATTTTTTACCTCACATTGTCATAATAAGTTTAAAATCCACTTGTTATATGTTTAAGACTTAAAATACACGGGTTTGATTCACTGGAAACATTCACGAGGGCCTGCCGTGCTGCAGGCAGCCCTGGCCTCACGGCGGGGCACCGCCCTGGAGGGGGCAGCCTACAGAGGCGATCACAGCGAGCTCCACTTCAGGCTGATTGTTCACAGAGAGGAAGTTAGAGGGACAGAGAGCTAGAAACATCAACAAGCTCCACTTCAGGAGACGTGGAATGGAAGTGCTTTATTTGCTGAAAGAAGCTTTGCAGTCAACCTCAGAAAAGGCTCGGGGAGGTAGAAGAGGCAAAGGGGGAGAGAGGTGATAGGAGACTTGAGCCGAAACCGGTTTGGCTCAGTGGTAGAGTGTCGGTCTGTGGACTGAAAGGTCCCAGGTTCAATTCCAGTCAAGGGCATGTACCTTGGTTGTGGGCACATCCCCAGTGGGGGGTGTGCAGGAGGCAGCTGGTCGATGTTGCTCTCTCATCGATGTTTCTAACTCTCTATCCCTCTCCCTTCCTCTCTGTAAAATATCAATAAAATATATATTTTTTAAAAGAAGGAGACTTGACTTGTGGTAATACAATGTATAGATGATGGACTGTAGGACTGCATACCTGAAACCTGTATCATTTTATTAACCAATGTCACCCCAATACAGTCAATAGAACATGTGCAAAGAAAATACATAAATTTAGAAAGTATGACGTGTAAAGAGGGGCAAAAGGCCTTGGTGTTCACCTGAATTTGGGTAATTGCTTTTATACTTTTCATTGAGGTTTTCAGAGAAATGGGGCATTTCGTTTCCTTTCTTTTAAAAAAAAAATATATTTTATTGATTTTTCACAGAGAGGAAGGTAGAGGGACAGAGAGCTAGAAACATCGATGAGAGAGAAGCATTGACCAGTTGCCTCTTGCACACCCACCACTGGGGATGTGCCTGCAACCAATGTACGTGCCCTTGACCGGAATCGAACCCGGGACCTTTCAGTCCGCAGGCTGATGCTCTATCCATTGAGCCAAACCGGTTTCGGCTTCATTTCCTTTCAATTTAGTCAACCAACATCTTAAACTTAAACTTTAGTGTTACCCCTTCTAGAGACAAGAAGAGAGAAGAGGGCCAACTAATTTGTGTAGGTTAAAACAGCCCTTTATATAATTATTTATATTTATAACTAGAGTTCCAGTGCATAAAATCCATGCACTGGCAGGGGTGTCCCTCAGCCCAGCCTGCACCCTATCCAATTTGGGACCCCCTCGGGGGATGTCTGACTGCCGACATCCCTCTCACAATCTGGGACTGCTGGCTCCTAACCGCTCCCCTGCCATCCTGACTAATGCCTAATTGCTCCCCTGCCAGCCCGATTTCCCCAGCTACCCTCCTCTGCCAGCCTGGTCACCCTTAACTGCCGTCTCCGGCAGGCTTGATCACCCCAATTTCCCTCCCTTGCAGGCCTGGTCCCTTCCAACTGTCCTCCCCTGATGGCCATCATGTGGTGGTCATCTTGTATCCACATGGAGGCAGCCATCTTGTGTGTTGGAGTAATGGTCAATCTGCATATTACTCTTTTGTTAGATAGGATAGAGGTCTGGTGCAAGGGTGAGGGCCTGCTGGTTTGCCCTGAAGGATGTCCTGGATCAGGGTGGGTGTTCCCTTGGGGCATGGGGAGGCCTAGGAAAGGGGCCTGTGGTGGTTTGCAGGCCAGCCACGCCCCCCCCCACCACCATTCAAGTGGAGGCCCTGGTATCTGGGATTTATTTACTTTCTATAATTGAAACTTTGCAGCCTCGAGTGAAGGCCAGGAGCGGCCAGGGTGGGCAGGAAGCTTGGCTTCCTCCATTGCGGAGGAAACCCAAGCCTCTTGCTCACTCTGTGGCCAAAGCCATCTTGGTTTGGTTAATTTGCATACTCACTCCTGATTGGCTGATGGCCATGGCTTGTGGGCATGGCAGAGGTATGGTCAATTTGCATGTTTCTCTTTTATTAATGTAGATATTTAATAAATAATTCTTATGATAAGCAGAGGCAGTTTATACTTCCTGAGTGGTCTTAAGTATGCAGAGATGGGCATATTATTTACAGTTATGTTTTATAGTAATACAAACACTCATCTTTTCTATTCACTTTCCATTTTCTCAACTTTTGGAAGTATAGTGATCAATTAGATGGCCTTTTCATCAATTGTGAAAAGAATACTGAGGTGGAGAGGAAAATTACTTAATTATAATAGAACAGGCCTGCCTTACCAAATTGTTCCTCAGTGTAAAAGAGATTCAAAACAGCTCAATTTCCTGTTCTTTGTCTGGATACTTTTCAAAGATCAGAAAAGCATGCAAAAAAGACAGATCCCCAAACTATTCCCCATTCTAACCTTTCTTACGTACAGTGCATGTCTAATGTACTGTTTAATCTATAAATAAACGTCTTAAATGTATCAAACCACCCCTACTGGCCTCAAAGGAATGTCTGATCCGACTGGCTGAGCAGTGGCTGTGTGCCACCATCCCATCACCGGGCATCTGCTCCATCAGCTCGCTTTCTGGAGGCAGCACACCCCTCGAGGGGAGGGCAGTGCTGTGGGTGCCAGGCATGCATATAAGGGAGGAAGCCATGTGTTACCTTGTAGGGAACTAAGGGCTCCATACAACACTCCTCGGAATGCCAGGATTGACAGCACCAACATGAGCAGCGCCTCTGACCCAGCAGAGGTGGGTGCCCAGAGCAAGCTCAGGGTGACATGTTATCGCTGGGCAGCTATAACGCAGATGAAGACTAGAAATTACCTGGAAATATTTTACTGAATTCAGCACTTTATGGTGGTTCAATCTTACTCTAAATTTATATAGTTCTTATTAAGGATAAGTTACTATTTAATATAAATAGCACATTTTACTCCAGTACAGAATTCTAAAGAAATCCAAGGCTGTGTTCCTAGAAAAAACCTCTTGTGACCTACACCAGTTTATAAATGTGAGTTTATAAGAGCAGCATTTTATGGCTGTTCATTTGCTTCTGGAGTCAGAACTTACTTCAAGCTCGAGTTGCCATCTAAGATTTTTTCCAATCCATCACAAAGTCTAAAAATGTTCAGTTGAATAATCATTTGTTGAATGAATAAATCAATGTATTCACTTATTTTACAAATTACTCACATTAACCTTTTCAGCCTTTCAAAAACCAAAGTATACAAAAAATAAACAAATCCATAAATAAACTCAGACTTCCACACTTTACACTCATTTCCCTTGCTGTTGTTCAGCTCCCTCCCACCATGCCCTAATGCAGCCATCTTGGACTCCACAGCCCACGCCACCCTTGCTCCTCCGGGACACCAATGCCTTGTGCCTCCATTATGCCTGTTCTTACACAAGCGCTCACCTGCCTGGCTCCCGACCTGCCTGGTGGCCCCCCCGAGGCCGATGCATCTGCTCTGTGCCCAGGGCATGTCTGCGCCCATACAGGAAAGGTTGATGCAGAACATACACAATGAGCTGACTGGCCCCATTGCATACACATGGTCATGAACCTCAAGTGTGTTCGAATTCTGTTCCATTTTCTCTTCCATTCTCCTTGACAAATATTTCATATTTTCATTTTTCTCCTCAAATGTCCAATACCTCTTTCCCTATTCTCACTCTCACTGAAAATTCCAAGCAATGAAGGAAGTACTTATTAAACTGCTCTCATCACAAATGGTCACCAACCTGTATGTGCCCCTCCTTTCGTGTTGCTGTGGATAAACCATCCCTCTTCTCGCAAGCCTCACCCCTCCACCAGCGCACTGGTGCTATCTCACTCCCCTAACCGGGAAATGCTTCAGCAGTCTCCTTTTTCTCTTCTAAGTCATTCCTTTTGTCCACTTTAATCCGATAGTTCCCGTCACTGTACAAACATGCTGTAATTTCTCCAATCTTCGTGAACGTTTCTTCACTCTGGCTGCTGTCCTTTTTATTTCTTTTCCCCAGATAATAAAATCCCTGGAAATAGATGTTACGCTCACTCTCTCCAAACTTCTCCCTACTTCTCTCTGAACCTGTCCACAGCTCTACAGAAGTCATTCTCCTTAAGGTCCCAACCTCCATGTGTCTCACTCAAACGCCCGGACCTGCCATTAGCGCTTAATGCCATTATTCACTCTCCCATCCATGACGTGCTCTATTTGACTTCCTGGACAAGACAGGGCCCTCGTCTGCACTTCCCCTGTTTTCTCAATGTTCACCTCATGTTTTCGACTAGTCTTTTAGCAGTTCCGTAACTTGCAAGTCTAGCATGTCCTAGGCCCAGTCCTTGACCCTCCTCCTGCATCACCCAGTGGCAGCTCCGTGCTCCCAGGAGGAGGTGTCTGGCTGGCTGCCAGCAGTGTGCTTCCATCCTCATTGTAGAGCTGCTCTTTGGGAAAAGCCACCGGCCAGAGACTAAGCTCTTCTCACACATTATTGTGGTCATTCATCTGTTTCTTGATGATGGAATATGAACACAAGTGAACTTTACTCCTCAAAAAGTTTCCACTGGCATCACTTACTCTCTCCATACCAAGGGGGTGATGCTACCAACCGGAACATCTCTATTAACCGAGGTCCCTGCGTGACTGTGGGAACCCCTCCCCCAACCCTCTCCCCACTCCCCTCTCCCCGCTATGGACCTTTATTCACTTAAGCCAGGAAGTTTCAGGGTTTAAGCTTCAGCTCTGTTCTTTAAGGGCAGTGTTTCTCTGTCATTGCAAAGAATATTACCTTAATCCTACCAAATAAAAGAGTAATGTGCAGCCCTAACCAGTTTGGCTCAGTGGATAGAGCCTTTGGACTGAAGGGTCCCAGGTTCAATTCCAGTCAGAGCATGTACCTTGGTTGTGGGTACATCCCCAGTAGGGGGTGTGCAAGAGGCAGCTAATGATGTTTTTCTCTCATCGATGTTTCTAACTTTCTATCCCTCTCCCTTCCTCTCTGTAAAAAACCAATTATATATATATATATATATATATATATATATATATATATAGTTAAAGAGTAATATGCAAATTGACCATCATTCCAAAACACAAGATGGCTGCCCCCATGTGGTCAAAGATGGCTGTCCCCATGTGGACACAAGACGGCCACCACAAGATAGCGAGCAGGGGAGGGCAGTTAGGGGGGACCCAGGTCTGTAGGGAAGAGCAGCTGGGGGGAACCCAGGCCTGCAGGGGAGAGCAGTTGGGAGGGACCAGGTTTGCAGGGGAGGGTAGTTGGTGGGAACCAGGCCTGCAGGGGAGGGCAGTTAGGGGTGACCAGGCCTGCAGGGGAGGGCAGTTAGGGGTGACCAGGCCTGCAGGGGAGGGCAGTTAGGGGTGACCAGGCCTGCAGGGGAGGGCAGTTAGGGGTGACCAGGCCTGCAGGGGAGGGCAGTTAAGGTCAATCAGGCTGGCAGGAGAGTAGTTAGGGGGGTCAGGCTGGCAGGCAGAAGCACTTAGGGGAGATCAGGAAGGCAGGCAGGTGAGCAGTTGGGAGCCAGCAGTCCCAGATTGTGAGAGGGATATCCAACTGCCAACAGTCAGGTATCCCTCAAAGGGTCCCAGATTGAATAGGGTGCAGGCTGGGCCGAGGGACACACACCACCCATGCATGAATTTCATGCACTCGGCCTCTACTTGTATATAACAACCTATTATTGGCTCATGTTTCAGAAATTTATATATCCATCTGAGCCTCTCTCCTAAACCCCAACCCTGCCTATTTAATTGGCTTTGACATTTAAGCCTATCAACTCCAAAGTCCCTGACAAACATCTCTCTAAAATACTTCCTCCAGAATCTTTCTGGCTTGTCTTAAAGAAACAGAACTTTCTTAAGGCAACTCCATTCTTACAATTAACCTATCTCACCCTCAAAATCTGGTCTTTCGGGTAATAACGGTCACTCTACCTTCAAAATATATCCAGAATGTAAATACCATCAGGATGCAACCACTTCTTCCCACGCTCCAGCCACCTCCTCACGCCAGCATCACCTCTAGTCCGGATTCTTAGGAAATCCTACCTGCCCCTCTGCTTTTGTCCCTGCTCCACTAGAGTCTGTTCTCAAGTCAAGAACTGGAAGAATCCTGTTAATATAACACCCAGGTCATCTCATTTGTTTCTGCTTAAACTTTTTTCTTGTTTGTTTCTGCTTAAACTTTTAAAGATTGCCCATTGCCAGTGTAAATGCCAGTTTCCTTGTCAGGACCTCCAGAGCCCTGCCTGCTAAGGCCGCTGTTTACTCCTTGATTCCACTTCCAAATTTCCACAGCTTGTCATACTTATTTCTCTGTGGCTTCTATCACATTAGAGACTTCTCTTCTAGTTCCAACTCAGTCACTTAGAGACTGAATATCTTTTGATCAACTTTGTTAACTTTAGAGTCTTACATTTCTTTTTCAAATTTATTATTTTTTATTATTGACAGTATTATAGATGTCCCTCATTTTCCCCTTTACCCCCTTCACTATGCTCCTGCCCCACCCACGCCTTCGCCTGTGTCCATAGCTATGCATATATGCAAATATCTCAACAGGGGAAATGCTTCTCATCACAGGGGATTGTGGTTACTAGTGAGCAAAACAACAAAAATACTGGAAAGTCTAAATTCATGTTGACATCACCATTACCACCATCATCATCACCATCATCATTATCATCACTGGCATCCATCCTAATCACCATCATCCATCATGGTAACACCAGCATCATCACCATCACCACCACTACTATCACCAGCATCACGGCCATCACTGCCATCCTTGTCATCATTGTTCTACAGCCTAGCATGTATGGTGCAGCCTCTGAGTCAACTTGTTTGTATTCAAATGCTGACTGGCTGTGTGTGCCTAAGGCAAATTATGTCATTTTCTTTCTTTAGATCTTTCCACTTTTGAAATAGGTTGTACTGATAATATCTCTGGTTTTAAGGTATTAGCAATACTTAATGAAATGATAGATGCACTGTTTGCAAACAGCCTGACTCCTTGCATCTGCGCAGTAAATGTTAGCTCTTGCTCTTATTCTGCCCAGTTTATCATGCTCCACAGTTCTCAAAATCCACAGGGTCCATCCGTGTGCCTCCTAAGGAAGTACCTCCTGAGGCAGGCACACAGAATAGATGCTAAAAAAGTTAAGTAAATGCTTGATGTTTGGTTGTTAAAATAAATTAATGAATGGGCAAATGGAAACATAGCACACCCTGAGCTTTAAGTTCATGTCTCTCTAAGGTGTTTGCCAGTTTTAAGGCCGATCATCAGAAAGGTTGAAGCTCAGGGAGGGAGAAAGTGGAGGCTCCAGGCAGCGCCTATGGATTCTGCCCCCCACCCCCCCCCCCCCGCCACCCCCGGGAAGTTTGAGGACACCACAGAAACAGTCCTGGCTCAGCCCGGGAGTCGCCAATGAGACTTCCTCGGGGTGGACTATTGTTTTTTTTGTTTTGTTTTTTTTTAAATAAATCTTTATTGTTCATATTATTACAAATGTTCCTCATTCCCCCCCCCCATTGCTCCCCTACACCAAGTTTCCATTCAATTCTCTGCCCTTTCCCCATCCCCCATTGTCCTCATCCATAGGTGCAGTTTATGTTCAGTCTCTTCCCGCCCCTCCCCACTCCCCATTTCCCCGAGAATCATCAGTCCACTCCCCTTCCATACCTCTGATTCTATTATATTCACCAGTTAATATTGTTCATCATGATTTTTACTTCCCTTGGTTTTTAGACTCACTTGTTGATAGTTACATGTTTGTTCATAATTTTTATATTTATCTTCTTCCTCTTCCTAAAGAACCCCTTTTAGCAATTCATAAAATTCTGGCTTGGCAGTGATGAATTCCTTTAGCTTAAATTTATTTGTGAAGCTCTTTATCTGGCCTTCGATTCTGAGTGAAAGCTTTGCTGGGTAGAGTATTTTTGGCTGTAGGTTCTTGTTATTCATCACCTTGAATATTTCTTGCCATTCCCGTGTGGCCTGCATGGTTTCTGTTGAGAAATCAGCTGACAGTCGTATGGGTGCCCCTTTATAGGTAACTACCTGCTTTTGTCTTGCTGCTTTTGATATTCTCTCTTTGTCTTTAGCTCTTGGAATTTTAATTATGATGTGTCTTGGTGTGGTCCTCTTTGGATTCCTTTTGTTTGGGGTTCTGTGTGCTTCCTGGACTTGTAAGTCTATTTCGTTCACCATTTCTGTCACTATTTCTTTCAATATGTTTTCGGTATCTTGCTCTCTGTCATCTTCTGGGATGCCCATAATTCTGATGTTGGTTCGCTTGAAGTTGTCCCAGAGGTTTCTTACACTACCTTCAACTTTCTGGATTCTCTTGTCTTCTTGCTTCTGTGGAGGAATCTCTTCTGGCTCTTTGTGTTCCAAATCATGGACTTGATTCTTGCAATCTTCCAATCTGTTTTTAGGACTTTGTATAATATTATTTATTTCAGAGATTGTATTCCTTATTTCTAGTTGACCCTTTATCATTTCTTGTTGATCCCTTTTCATATCCTCATAGGTCTCATTTATTTTATCGGCCTTTTCTAAGAGATTGTTGAACAACCTTATAAGTGTGGCTTTGAACTCTATATCCAGTCGCTTTTTGTCCTCCATTTCTTTCGTTTGTGATCTGTTTCCTCGTTTCGGCATTTTCGCTGCTTCCCTGAGTTGGTAGGTTGGGAGGATCAGCTGTGTCTATGCCAGGAGACAATCTATTCCACTAGACTTGGAAACCTGCAAAAGCCTCTCTGAGTTCAGCTTGGATAGGGCAGAGTTTCAGGGTGGAGCCTACAGCCTTGGCTTCAGGTTATCCCTGCCCTCTGAGGTTCCTGAGTCTCAGTGTACCTCAGTGTCCTAAACACCTCTGAGAGAAAGGCACCTTAGAGCTTCGCCCACTACCAGACAGTGTAGTCTCTCCCCCAACAAGCCCACAACTGGGGTTCAGAGCAGTTGGAAGTGGGGTTAAGAACAGTCCGGATCTTATGTCTCCTTCCTGCTAGGGCAATCTCATGGCCCAATCAACAGTCTGTCCTCTGTGTGCGCAATGTGCGCGACTCAGGGGCTCTGCCTTTCACCACTCCCCTGAGCTTCTGTCTTACAGCCCAGATTCCCTCTGTATGAGGCTGGGGCCCGAGAGTCTTGCCCAGGACTGGGGTTCAGTGCAGTCAGAACTGGGGCTCAGCACAGTCCTGAGTTTTGATTCCTTCCCGCTAGGGCAATCCAGCAGCTCAGTGAACAGTCCCTCCTCTGCGCGCAATGTGTGCAACTCCAGGGTTCTGCCCTTCGCCGCTCCGCTGAGCTTCTGTCTTACAGCCCAGATTCCCTCTGTATGAGCCTGGGACCCCCGGGGTCTCGCCCAGAACTGGGGTTCAGTGCAGTCGGAGTTGGGGTTCAGCACAGTCCGGAGCTTTTATCTCCTTCCCGCTAGGGAATGCCAGCCAGGCACTCAGCCGTCCTCTCCCCATGTGCACGCCGTGTCTTCGTAGCTTAGGCTTTTACAGCTCCTCTGGTTTTCCTTCTGGTTTTCTCTTTCCTTCTAGTTGTAGAATTTCCAGTCAGTCAACTTTCCTGTAGTTCTGGATAGTGTCCACTCTATATTTTAGTTGTATTTTTTTAAATTGTTGAGGGCGGCTGCAGTTAGGCTTTTACCTCTGCCGCCATCTTGTTGTCAGCCGGGTGGACTATTGTTAACCAAGATCTGCTCAGGGACCTGCGGACACATCACCTCAGGAAGTCAGGCGGGGGGGGGGGGGTCTCAAGACCAGGAGCAGCAGGCCGGAGGGAGAAGCTGGAGGAAGGCTGGTGATTTAAACTCTGCTTCCCGATTTCTAGATTCAGTGTTGGTCAGGTTTGTCTGTTTCCAGTATGGTAGCAGTTGATTAAATTTTGGAATACCAAACAAAGTATGCATTCTCAAATGTTCTCACTTCCAACTCCTACTTCTAGAAACTTCTTTGCCATGACCCTGAAGGGTAGCAGAATATGCCACCCCAAATCTATCTCTTTGGTCCACTGACAATTTTGAGCAACAGGTGTTTGAAAAGTAGAAAATGCAGGGAGAGGCTTCCTCGGAATCTGCTTCACCCACCTAAAGACAGAACTTCCAAGGGACTCAGCCACTGCTAACTCCTCCACAAAAGCTCCATCAGCCAGGAGCGACGGATTGCCACTGGGAGCCACCAGACAGGCAATGTCACCGGCCACCACACTCTCATCGCTTCTTCTAAGGGCCTGCTCCCCTGTCCCAACAAAGACTCACTCTCCCCTAAGAGGCTGTATGGGATTTTGTCCTGAATTCTAAGCCACCGTGGACTGATATAAACTTCTTGTTTTTCTCTTGTTAACCTGTTGCTGTTTTTACGGAGATCTCGGCTAGAGACTCAGAAAGACAGAGAACGCGCCATTTTCCTCCCCTGCAGTCCCTTGAAGAGTGCTCTTGTTTACCAGGTTCCCAAAGGTGTGAAGAGACTGTCAGATAGCAGCGAGCAGTGGTAGAGACCCTAAATGTGTGTTGAATTGATGCATGAGTGTGCTTTATATGTAATAACCGCAGTATTTGGAGGTTCCTGAGAGTTGGTTGTCTTCTGGCTCTGTGACTGCATGCACATCGAGTTCAGAGATGACTCAAGGAGTTTCAGGGACAGAAAGTACCTCCTCCCACATGTGCCTGAGGAGGTGGCTCAGGATGGAGGTGGATTCAAATCCTAGGTTTGTAGAGCCTTTCATAAAGAAACCAGTCTCTTATTGTGCACTGACCAATTGTTCCAAGTCTCTTATTGTATACTAGAAGCCAGGTGCACAAAATTCATGCATGGGGCGGGGAGATGGTCCTCAGCCCAGCCTGCATCCTTTCCAATCAGGGACCCCTCAAAAGATGTCCGACTGCCTCTTACAGTCTGGGACTGCTAGCTCCTAACTGCTCACCTGCTTGCCTGATCACCCCTAACTGCTCTGCCTGCCTGCCTGATTGCCCCTAACTGCTTCCCTGCTGGCCTGATCGCCCCTAATCACCTCTGCCTCACCCAGCACCCAGAACTCAGGATTCCCTCCCTCTGGCCAGCTGCAGGCACCCAGAACCCAGGCCAGCCACAGTTGCAGGGGACCATGGGTGGGCAGCTTTGCTCAGACCGCAGCCACTGGTGCCCAGCACCATGGGGCAGCAGCTTGTCACTCTCCTGGGCCACAGCCTGGCTATTCCCCATTCCTCTCTCATGAGTTCATTTGTGCGTGGGTGGTCCCCAATCCTCTGTCCCCAGTGTTGCATGTCTGAGCCTTTATGGCATGAGGGTGTAATGACCATTTGCATATTAGCTCTTTATTATATAGAATTAGAGGCCCAGTGCCCTGGTGGGTCCCTCAGCCTGGCCTGTGCCTTCTCACAATCCAGGACCCCTTGGGGGATGTCAGACTGCCAGTTTCAGCCCAATCCTTCAGGCCAGGCCGAGAGACCCCACTAATGCATGAATCCCTGCACTGGGCCTCTAGTATGCATATAAGATCTTTGGTTAATCTCTTCCTGCCCTCCCCCCTCTCCCATTCCCTCTGAGATTCATCAGTCTGTTCCATGTTTCCATGCCTGTGTGTTGAGCATCTGCCCCCTGGTGGTCAGTGCACATCACAGCTACTGGTTGAATGGTCAAATAGTCACTTAGGCTTTTCTATATATAGGTAGGCAAACTACGGCTCTGAAAGTTTAGTTTTAAATACCTGACAACAGAATTTTATTTAAATACTAGTGTCCCAGTACACAGATTTGGGCACATTGAAAGGAAATTAATCAGAAGAAATATTTTAATATCGCTATTCACCCTTCCTCTATAATAGAAGTGTCAACCAAATTCACAATCAACAATGACAGATGGAAACACATGCATGTAGCTGGCACCAGCAAGAACTTTGTATATGTAGATAAACTTGCTTAAGTAGACCAGCTTTCCAATTTAGCTAAACTTTTTCCAGCCCAGTGAAGTACTCCAACTTCTCTTTCAGGGAATTGTCAGGAACACAGCAGTAAATAGCAACATGAAGCAGATTATTATTGTAGATCACACAGAGAAAACAAAGGGTAAAATATTTAACTGCAGCAATGTTTGACTATATCCTGCACAGTGAGAAAACCTGAAGTCATTTTCAAGGTCCACCATTTCTTACTCCTTTTCAGTTGGGTCAAATTTCTAAATTTTCTAAATCTCCACTTTCTGGCTAATGAAAAGAAAATGGTATTCTACTGAGTCTCCTATCTGCTTACTCCAGGACTTCTGTGAGGGTCAAATGAGATGAGGCATGGGGAAATGCTCACAGACATTTGGTTAAATTGTAAATATTTCTGGGCTGGACTGGGCTGGACTGGGCTGTGGGCCACATTTTGCACCCTGAGGTCTTGGCAGCGTTGGCTGTGATTTGGTGGGGTGTCACCTGGGTGGTGGTGGGGCCTGTGTCCCATTTGGGGAAAGCCGGATGTTGGTTTGGCAGCACCTGATCTGCGGTGCTATTTATTTTTAAGTGACCAGTGCACATCTGTGTTGAGCGTCTGCCCCCTGGTAGTCAGTGCATGTCATAGTTACCAGTCAGATGGATAGCCTTTTATAGATAGATAGATAGATAGATAGATAGATAGATAGATAGATACTAGGAGATTTCAGTATTAAAAACACTGCTCTTATTTATAACCCTGAGTTTGCATAAAGTGATTTACTAGTATCAGATAGCAAAACATTTCTCTGCTGAAATGAGACACATTTCTAGCCAAAAGAAGAGACTGTAATTTCCTACATATCAGTAAAGCATTCACACCACTAATAGGGCTGCTTTTCTTTGAAAAGTGAGACGGGTTGAGACTGATTGATTTTCTTATTACAATGAAGTCTGTACATCTGCACAATGGAACACTACACTGCTGTAAAAAAAGAAGGAATTCTTCCCATTCACAACATCATGGATGGAAATGGAGAGCATTATGCTAAGCAAAATAAGCCAGTTTGATAGTGTAAGTATCACATGCTCTTACTCATTTGTGGAAAATAATGAACAACATAAACCGATGAACAAAAATAGACCCAGAGATGGAGAAGCATCAATCAGACCATCAAACCTATGAGGGAGGGTGGGAGAGGGGAATAAGGGACCAACCACAGGACTCGTATGCATGCACATGAGCATGACCAATGGGCACAGACAGCAGGGGAGAGGACCGTGCTGGGGTGGGCGCAGCCCGGGAGAGGTCAATGGGGAAAATGAGACTTAGGTAATACTTTATTTTTTTAATATATTCCATTGATTTTTTTATAGAGAGGAAGAGAGAGGAATAGAGAGTTAGAAATATCAATGAGAAAGAGACATGGATGTGCCAGCAACCAGGGTACATGCCCTTGACAGGAATGGAACCTGGAACGCTTTAGTCCCCAGGCCGACACGCTATCCAGTGAGCCAAACCAACTAGGGAAAGACTTAGGTAATACTTTAAAAAATAAAGAATTTAAATTTTAAAAATAAGTGAATAATAATATGAGTGCTAAGTTTTTTTTTAGCTTCACCCGAGGATATGTTTATTGATTTTAGAGAGGGGGGAAGGGAGAGAGACAGAGAGAGAAATATCCACTGGTTGCCTCTCCTATCGGGCGACTGGGCATCAAACCTGCGCCTGACGGGGATGAACTCACAGGACAGTGCTCCAATCCACCAAGCCACTGGCCAGGGCGCAAGCGCTAACTTTTCATAGACACGGGGTTTTTAATTGAAATCTCATTACAAAACTAAAGGGTCTGTGCTTATACAAAGCAGATTGCAGATTTCAAAGAAGGAAGGAGGTAAAATGTGAGTATTATAAGAACGAGTAAACCATTAGTGTGAAATCAGTTCTATTACCTACCACTCTTGAGAGTATTCTCCCTAATTCCTCCCACATCACCCCCACCTCCCACTACCCACCACCCCCACTCCCCCCACACCGCCCAGAGAACAAGCCACTTCAGTTCCTACCCAGCTTCCTGAACAAGCCTGGGGGTCCTAGGCAGGGTGACATGTGGGGAGAGTGCTGGCGCCCCGCTGTGGTGACAGGGCGCCAGTGCCACCTCAGAGCAAGTGGCTCCCAAAGCTGCTGCCCCCGGAAAAGTGGGATAATACCTCTGGGACCTGTGCCAGCTCCTTCACACCAAGATGAATCTGGGGTTGGGGAGGGGAGTGGAGAGTCAGCATTCAACACCTTCATTGAGCTCCAGGCTCCACGAGGCAAGAGACAGTTAGCCCAGGTCCTCAGAGCTTCCAGGGCGGGATTTAGGGTGCATTTAAGACCAGCCTTCCCTCCTCGATGACCCCATTTCCTCTGCAGAGAGCACACCTTTTCTTGAGCCAAACTCCCAGTGCTCCGTGCGTGACTTGTGATGCTGGCATGCTGTCCTTCGATGGCTGGGCCTCCTGGGAGTGTGCCTGCCACAGGGCCCTGGGCACTTCTGCTCCAGCAGAGCTGCGGGGTGGACGGGAGGGAAGGTCTGCCTGATCCTCCGAGACGCTTCGCATGCTCCCAGGAAACGCAACCCAAACCAGGTAATTCCCAGGTGTGAAATACTCACAAACCCTGCCGTGTGAGTGGATATTCAAATCGTTTGATTAGAAAGAAAAGAGAGAGATGTGAGGTCCCAAATATGAAGGAAATGTTTCCTGTGGCACCTCACAGCCGCGCTGTGCTCCCGGAGAGCTGTGGCCTCGGTCAGATCACACTCCCATTCACCAGCGCGCTCCGGGCGGGCGCTCCGCCAAGAGCTGAGGGTGGAACAGGCTCAGCTTGCAGGAGAAAACAGCACCAGCGACGCTCAGAAGGAAGCCATTGGGAGGTAGCAAAGGGCATAAATGGGGACTCTGTAGGTCCAGGTGAAACTTCCTTGAGTCAGTTACCTCTGAGTTGAGACCCTGGGAGGAGTTAATAAGGTCAAGGGCAGAGAAGGAAACGTAACCCCTGTAGAGGGAACAGAACGTGCAAAGGCCCTGAGGTGAGAGGGAGCTGCCTAGACAGTCCCCTTTGGATTTGGGGTCTGTCCCTCAGCCTCCTCTCTCGTGGGCCCCGCCACCCTCCCTCTGCACACTCAGGGGAGATCAGGCCCAACCGCCTCCCTTTGTTTTGGACACTGTCCGGCCACAACATAAACTAGATGGCAGGTCTCAATGGGCTGAGAATGGCACTTCCAGTTCTAACACATGGCGCTATTAGGTAAGTGCTGTCACCGCAACGGAACATGGACAGAGATTCCCCGCGCCAGGCCTCTTCGCCCTTCCGTCCCCACCCTCTTGTCAGCCCTGCTCCACCCATCAGACCCTTCTCTTCACACCACACATCAGACCCAGACACTCGTGATTCTGAATCTACTCCTGACCCCACAGACCACCCATCCACCCCTTACACCCCCTCCCTCACCAGCAGTAGATTCCCTAAACACAGACCCTCCTGACCAGCAGCCACCTGCTCCCCCAGAGCCTCAAGGAACCCCAGCTCTCTTCCTCTCCCGCCTCACCGAGGCCTTACAGAAACGTGTCCCCTTAGATGCCACCTGCCCTGAGGGACCCTTCTTCTGAGCACCCTGCTTCTCCCAATCAGCCCGACACACACACTTCCAAAAGCAGAGCCACAAACCCCTCCAAAAGGCCTCCTGAGCCTGGCCTTTAACGTCTTAATAACAGGCATGCGGAACTCAAATCCAAAAACCAAAGTGAGATCAGGCCCAGGCCGAGGCCCAGAGGAGGTCTGCCAGCTCCCAGCCACCACTTTCAAACCCATTCAAGCGCCAGTCCTGCCGAGGGGGTCAGCTCCTCCGGGCCCGGCTTCAGATGACACCGGGACTGAGCTGCCCCCCTGACAGGCCCCTCAGACTCCCTCCCCGGACAGGGCCTCGGGTAAGGATGGTGGTGGCAGGTAAGCCCGTCTCCGTTTTAATTGCCTGGGGCCCTTTTTCTGCCCTCAGAATTCCCTGGCACCCTTGTCTCCTCCTCGTCTCTATTGTGGGGGCTGACAAATTAGTGTCACAGCCACAGCCTCCTCACCTCTACACTGCATCTTACTAATACCCTCACTCACTCTTCTCTAGTTCTGCTCAATGCCTGGGACAGCCCTCACAGAGCCCAGTTCTCCCTCACCTGCCTCAGGTCACTCTCTCACCCCGAGGCCATTCCTTGGGCTGTAAATGCCGTACCTCCTTATCTCCTCCAGGACGTTCCCTCTTCTGGACCAGAAACACTCTCGTTCTCGGGCTCACTGGGTTCTCTCGCCTCTGGCTCCCAACTTTAGTCTTCTTGCAAAGCCCCTCTAGGACACAGCGAAGGGACCCTCTGAGCCTTTGGGTCCCAAGGCCACACTCTCACCCCCTTAATGCTCTGAAGACTGCTCTGACCTCAGCGCCTCTCACCCGTCCCCCTTCCCAAAGAACAACTTTCTTCACTGCAACACACTGACGCTTCCTCAGCAGCCCAGCTGCTCTCAGAGCTGGACTCATTGCCACCCAAACCTCAGCGTGTTATCTCTGAGGAAAGCGGGCAGTTTTAAGTCCAAGTGGCTAGAGGCCCGGGAACAGGATGCTGGGCCTGCTTCCCCCCGCCACGGCCCCCCTCCACCCCCACCCTCCCCCACCCCCCACCCCCCCACACACACACACTTCTTCTCCAGTCTCATGTGCCTACACATAATTTTCCAAAGCCTTTGGTAGCTTAAAGGTTTTGGAGCATTGCTGGGTTCTAAATATTTTAAAACAGTATATAACACTAAAACATTGATTGCTAGACAAGTTTTAATTTGCCTGTTCTTAGTTTTTATTGCAGAAAGTTTCTTATAGTTACTTGACTGTATATTTTGTTGAAAGTGAGAGTGTGGTTAAAGTGTGTTCATAAATGTAAATGATGTGTTTACTTTTTGGCGGACGCTGGTTATTTGTGAGTGCATAGAAGGTTTGTGTTGTCCAGTGAGACAGGACCTGATCACCCCTGATGTCCAAAGGGACCCTTCTCTCCTAGTGAGCTACAGCAGCCCCACCCGGCTCTCTCCTGCTGCCTACGTCCTCATATCTGAGCCAGGCTTTCTTCATTTCCACCGCTCATTCCCAGTCCTCGCCACTGTCACTGAAATTCTCCGAGGTCTTCCTGGTGGCATTTAGGAACCTCTCTCCCCGTTTCCAGCCTTCTTAAAAGTCACACACTGCCAAGGACACCGAGTCAGGAATGATCCCGTAATAAAGGGAGATGACAAAGCAGACCAGGAGGCCAAGCAGCAGCTCAGAGGAAGCCCCCGCCTCCCCAGCTCTTAGCTGTACCCCATATAACGCCCTAATACACTCCAGAGGAACTTGAGGCCCTAATAGCTCTTGGAACTATGCAGGAAAATCCAGGGTTAAAATTTCAGGGAAAATATGTCCTTCCCAGGGACAGGCCGTGATACCTTATGGGCTATTCCCAACCCCTCCCTACAGGGTACACTCACAACTCCTAAGCCCTCATCACGCGTCCCAGCCTAGCCTTCCTACTGCAAGATACCACCAGAACCTGCCCCACCGTCACTCAGTCTCCCCACCGACAGGTCACAGCTCCTTCCCCCACTCATCAGTCAGGCCAAATCCCTGGACAAGACTGGCAGATTGCCTTCACTCCCATGCCCTCTACTTAAAACACCAAATCTCTCCTAACTCCGGGACACACCTTCTCGGGCTGCGCAGAAGCATTCCCCCTGAAAGCGTCCTCAGGTCACACAGCTCCCATCCAGCACAGCGTTCCCAGATCGGCTTCCCACCTCACTGCAATCTCATCTCACGTGGCTCCAACGTCTCCTCCGTCCGGAACACCCCGTGGGACTCACATTCCCCACCAGCCAGCCCCAATCTTCAGGCGAGGTAGGAGAGGCAAATTCCAATTAAGTCCCACCTGAATAATTCAGTTCTTGGAACTAAAGAACCTTAAACTACTCTGGTACCTCTAGCCTTTATGCATGTCAGGCAATTCCCTCGTGTACCCTCCTTTCTCAGTCCCTTTGAACTCGTGTATGGAAGACCCTTCCCTTCCACAGAGACTATGTCCGCATTTTAAATCTCATCTGACAGTTACGGAAGAATGTGCCGATCAGGTCTTCCCCCAGCTTTTACAGGAGACACCCCCCTCCTCCTCCTAAAGGAAACCCACCATAATCCACAGCCCAGAAGGCAAGGCCCTTACCAGGTCCTATTAACCGCCCCATCTGCAGCTAAACTATCAGGGCATCGCCCATGGTTCCAGCTTTCCAGGTTAAAACCCACCTCAGGACACCTCCATCACATGAGCTGGAGAGCCCTAAGATTACAGCCACCAGACCGGGGCCCCCAAGAAGAGGGTGAATGAGTGAGCACTCCCGCAGGTGCACCCTATGCCCCCTAGTGACCCTGACTTCCCTGACAGCCCGCCTCCTCTCCGGCACAAGGCCCCGGGCTTCCATGCTCCTTCCCTTCCCTTTGCTCTTCCCTTGGATGACAGCCCATCCTAGCGTTCCCGCCCACTTTCCCCGCAATAGACTCTCAACCACTCATCTGTCACCCTTATCGGTAGCACCATGGCAACCACCCTCTCAGCTGGGAGCACTGAACCTGGAAAGGGAGCCTCATGCCCTTTAGTCACCTCTTCTCCTTACTCCTCTCAGCTTGTCTCCGTGATCAGAGATCCTTCCTTCCTCTGTGGGGAGAGCATCTACACCTGTCTCCCCGCCAGCTGGGAGGAACCCTGTACCTTCCTGTCTCTCACCCAACGGAGACGTAGCCCCGATAATCAGTCTGCCTGTCCCCGTAACCCACCAGATCCGACACAAAGGGCACCCAGATAACCCTCCCCTTGTAATCCCGGCCTCACGGCAGGGGTTGGGACTGGCAGGGGGGCCTGACCACTCTCTAACAGATTTTGAAATCCTGTCTCAGGACCCACAAGAAGCCCAGATGACATTGCAGAACGTTCAGTTCCTGTTCCGGAGCAGAGAGCCTCACTGCACTGCCACCCGGACAGAGAGGACGGGCCTCCTCAGGGCGGAGAGGGGCCTGTGCCTCTCGCTGAGGAAGAGCGCCGTTTCTCTGTCCCTCAGTCTGGCCATCCCAGACGCCGCCCAGAACCTACAGTGAGGGCTGCCAAGATCAGGGACCTGCATCAACGCCAGGGGCTGCTGGCTAGAGACGTGATTTGTGTCTACTTCCCTCCGTAGGACCACTCGCCTGCCTAGTCCTCATCCTGGTGTATTCGGCGCCATTTTCCATCTTTCCTTCGGGACGGCTTTGCAGCTCCACCAACGCGTCTCTCGGGGAGGTCACGCTGCTGCGACCCTGGCCCCACCAGGAGGAATCTACCCAGTGTTCCAGCCCCCCTTCTCTCTCAGCGTCCCCTCTCAGACGGAGGATGACCTTCGTCCCTGTCCCATCACTAAAGGCTGGATGTTAGGTCTGATCCAACTATTGAACCAACCCCCGCCCCTAGGAACTGACCTTTCGGCCGCTTCACAATGGACATTCCACTTGCCTGGACCACAGCCCACTGGCTAAAACCATGCTCTCTCCCCTCGGGACCGCCCAGAATCCGAACCTGCACAGGGAAGTCTCCGCCCAGAAAAAGCCCTCCCAGATCCTTTAAAAACCGCTGGCTGGTCCCTGGGGCTGGAGCCACCCAGCTCAGCCCCCTGGTGTGCGGATGAGAGAACAAATTCCTAATCCCTCACACCCTGGCCTCTGAGGGCGGCCTGGCAGTACGGTCACCAAGTGGACGCAGTGCTGGAGCCCAGCAGCTCTCCCACCCCCTCCCCGTCCCCGGGCAGGGAGGCCCGGAAATGGAGCCTGGTCGCTCACTTTCTTGTTTACGGTGCACAGTTGTGTTTTACCTCTGACTCAAACTCCTAGAAACTAGCGTCTGAATTTGCCCCACTCTGCTGTTGATTGTCTCACTAAAGTTGCAGAATTGGCCTCGTCCTGGGGTCCTGGGGTCCTAGGGGAGGGCTGGGATCCTGTCCGCACAGGTGCGGGGCTGAACTCCGGCCCTCCTGGATGGTGACCGGGGGCCGGCCTGGGTGCCTGCTTGCTTGTAAACACTTCTGCATTGATAACTCTGCACCGAATGGGCACAGAAATGTCTGTATCGCTGTGGGGTTTTTGTGTTAATTAACACAAATACAAGTTCCTTGCACAGATATGCAATTTTTAAGTAAGTATTTCCTTTCTCACAAGGAAATGTCCAGCACGTGTCTTCCGTGAACACTGCCGTGAACAGAGAAGCAGCGCGCTGGTTCTTTTTAAGAAGCGAACACACCCCACCGTGCGGCTGCGCTCCTTTGAAACTTGCGCTTTATTGACTGTTAACTGGGTGCTTGTCCTCTGCCAGGCCCGCTCCCGTTTCACCGGCCCGGCCCGGCCCGGCCAGCTCCCTCAAGTCCAAGGAGGACCTTGCCTTCCAGGCTTCTGTTCCTCCGGCTCGGTTTTCAAGTGCGCTCTGCTGACAGCTCCCAGGGGGGCCCTGTTGGAGCTTTGGGGAACACCCCCAACCCGCCACACACACACACACACACACACACACACACACACACACCACACACACACACACACACACACACACACACACACACTTTAAATGCTGAATTGCCGGGGGGTTAATGTTGCTTTGACACAAAACTGTCCGTGCCTAAGTCTGAAAGGGAACATTGTTTCGCGCTTGGGGACCGGCTCTGCTTTTGCGCTCCCTCCCGCTCGGGGACCCAGACGCGGGGCCGCGGAGCGGGCGGCGCCCGGGGACGGCTGCGCGGCGGAGGCGGCTCCGGCCCGGGAACCGCTTCCTCTCCTCCCTCCGCGCCGCAGCCGCCCTGTAATCAGCGCAGCGGGTCAAGCGGGGCTAAGCCAGCAAACCACCGGGTTTCCACGAAATAATTACATTTCTGTGGCTCCCAGACATGCGCACCTCTAACCCTGAAAGCGGGAGCTGTTTCTATTCCGCGCCGGGGAGGGACGGGCCGGGCACGCAGCGTGCAGCCAGCTCCGGGCCGGGCGCTCCGGGCGGGGGCGCGGCGGGCGGGGGCGGGACCTCGATCCCACCGGCCGCCGGGGCGCAGGGTGCTGGACGAGACCCGACGGCTCTCGGGGGGCTGAGGGGGACGAAGAGCCCCCCGCCCCGCCCGCCCCCGAGCCCCGCCGCGGGTTTAGGGCGGCGCCCGCACCTGCGCCGCCGGCGTCCCCCCGCCCCCGAGCCTGAGGCGCCCTCCCGCGCCCCGCGGGCCGGGTGTCCCCTCCAGGGGCCGGCGGGGCCGGGGAGCCACGCGTGGGTCGCGCCGGCCCCTCCGCTGGATGGACGCCCGACGCTGCCTCCGGGGCGGGGACGGCGGCGGCCACCGAGCGCGCGGCGCGGCGACCCCTCCGGCGGCGGCTCGCAGGCCCCGGGGCGGCGGGTCCCGGCGCGGAGGCGGCCGGAGGGGGGCGCGGCTGCCGCCCCCGCGGCCACCCGGGCCCCGTGGCCCGCGCGCTCGGGCAGGTGCCAGGTGCGCGGTGCCCGGCCCGGCGCCCGCGTCCTCCCGCCCCGCCGCCCGGGCGCCGCGCCCGCCCCGCCCCGCCCGCGGGCCGCCCGGGGCCGCGCCTGCAGCTGCGGTCGGCGAGCCGGGGCCGGGCACAGGCCGGCGGCCGGGGGCGGAGGGCGGCTGAGGGCGGCCGAGGCTCGCGCCGGGACCGGGCCGGGAGCCGCGGGGACCTGGCCGGCGGCGCCCCGGGGCGCGATGCGCTGAGCGCCGGGCGGCCGCGCGCGGGGCCCATGGAGCCGGCGGGCACCGGGCGGCGCTGGCCCGGGCCGCCCGCGCCCCCGCCGCGCCCGCCGCGCCCGCCGCTCCCGCTGCTCCTGCTGCTCCTGCCGCTCGCGGGCCCCGCGGCCGCCCGCGCCGAGACCCTGCCGGACGCCAGGGCCGCGGGCAGCAGCGCCAGCCCGCCCAGCCCCGCGAGCGTGGTGGCGCCGGGGACGACGCCGCTGGAGGAGAGCCGGCTGCCCGTGTTCACCCTGGACTACCCGCACGTGCAGATCCCCTTCGAGATCACCCTGTGGATCCTGCTGGCCTCGCTGGCCAAGATCGGTGAGCGCGGCGAGGCAGGCCGGGAGGGGGCTCCTGTGGGGGTTCTAGGTGGTCCCCGCCCGGCGGGGGCCCCGTGAGGGCGGCGGCGGGGCGGGGGCGCACGGGGCCGGGGCCGGCGCTGAGGGGCGGGGGGCGACCGCACTCTCCTCCGCTCTGGGCCAGGCTTCCACCATCCAGGAGCGCCTTTTGGGGGGGGGGGGGGGGGACCAGGTTAGGGAGGCACGATGCACATTTTAAAATAACCGACCACTTTTCCAACTCCCTTTCACTCTCACTTGGAAAGCGACTGGGAGTGTCTTCCCTCCCTCCCTCCCGCCGCCTGCGGTCTTCTGCGGGACCGTGGTGCTTCCCGCTGTCTCCGCTTGACGTTCTAAGACTCTTCACCTGAGGGTGTGCCGGCCTCGGTCAGCGGCCCGAGGCGTCGGTGGGGGATGAGGGCTCGGCACCTGCCCTGGGCGGGGAGCGAGGCGGCTGCAGGCGGGCCGAGGGCGGCGCTGAGGGGTGGGTTTCCCAGGACGGACCGCCGGAGAAAGGGTGTGTTATTCCGGGTTTTCCACGGTGGCCAGGCTGGCGGTGAGAGGAAAGGACTCCATCCCCAGAGGCAGCAGCCAAGGCACGGGGGGAAGTGCGGGCTGGGAGAGGGCGGTGGGGAGGCCACGGGGAGCCTTCCCTGGGGGACTGAATCCAGCAGGTCCTGTCACTGGTGACAGAGCGGCACCTGCCACCTCATGCTCTGCGTCTTTTCTGCACCGCACACAGCCTCCCGCACTGGCACACGGCACTGACACACGGCCTCCCGCACTGGCACACGGCCTCCCGCACTGGCACACGGCACTGACACACGGCCTCCCGCACTGGCACACACAGGCCCACACGGCTCCCGCACTGGCACACGGCCTCCCGCACTGACACACGCAGGCCCACACGGCTCCTGCACTGACACACGGCCTCCCGCACTGGCACACGCAGCCCGTCCCAGAGGCAGGGAGGACCCCACCGAGGCTCCCACTGTGGAGGTGAAAGCAGAACAGGCGCTTCCTGCTGCCACAGACGCCGGCTGCTTCTGCGGGTTCCCCTCACCGCGTCTGCTGCCTTGTCTATTCAATTACAACCCTTTCTCCTGTGCCTCGCTCCCGGCTGTTTTAATCCGGTTGATCACAGGAACAGCAGCCGCGAGGGGCCGGTAAGTCCCTGAGTCTCATTTTCACAGCCACCCTGGGGCGTGATGGCCCGCTTCTCTCCTCGCTGGAGGGAACTGGGGAATGGAGAGGCCGTGGAGCCAGAGGCTGCTGTGGGGTGAAGGCTCCCGGGAAACAGATCTGTGTGGCAGCCTGAGGATAATGCTGGGTGCAGCGGACACGGGGGAGTGGGCGCGGGAGTGGCACCGTGGCCGTGGGCAGGTCTGTTTCCCAGCTCAGGTCTGAGTACTCGCCAGGCTGCCCCTGTGGCTCTCCTTCGGCCCCAGCTCCGCCTCCTCCAGGACTGGCACTCTGCGGGGTGCCTTCCTTCTCACTCTTTCCCGCATGATCTCCTCATGGATGTGGCCTTATCGTGTTAACTGGAGTTTTGTTAAGAGGGACCTGTGCTGGTCATGGGGGCATCGATCTGCCTGTTGGCAGCTCCTTATGCAGATTTATTTCTGGCCGGGCACTGGCTGTTCTCCTGGTCTACCCCCCCCCCCCATGCTGACCTTCTCTGGCTACTATTTCCTCTTCCTTTCTGCACCTGGGTGGCACAGAGTTGGAAACAAAGTCAGATGCTCGTATCTCCTGCCAGGAGAATCTAAGCAAAGCGGGGCCAGGGCGAGGGGCAGAGCACTCTTAGAGCAGCAAGTGGTGTTAGGCCCCAGAGCTGTCCCGGGGTCTTGTCTTGATACTCCTGTGTATACTCCTGCTGCCGCTGCGGCTGCCGCTGCTCTGTCCAGGGGGGGGGGGGGTGCTGTGGGACACTTTCCCCGGCCCATTAAGTGGTCATTCAATTTTTATTTTAACTGGTCACTTGCATATCTTAATTTGCTCATATTTGGGGAGGATGATAAATTGAGCCATGCAGAGGGACATGGGGCTATGAGGTAACAGGAATATTAACTCATGCAAAATGCCAAGGTTTCTATTTGTGGCACTTTTATGCCCTGTGCCTAGCGCACCTGAAGTTACCTGCCCCAGAGGCCCAGGAGCAACGTCAGCGGTGCTGCTCCGAGCCAGGTGGAACAGGCTCTCCCACCGGGGGGGTGCCAATGGCATTTGCAGGGGGTCCAAGCACTGTGTGGTACAGATGAAACTAAGATATTACGTTATGTCAACTGTAACTGGGAAATAAAAAAAAAAATTAAATCATGCCTGATGGTGAGTTCAGAATAGTTTTCTAGTTTGCAACACAATAGAAACCTAGAAAAATTACTGTCACGGGTGTTAATGATCAACTTTTCATCGCCTTACCTGGTTATTAGGGAAAATCAATTTTCTAATTATTTGCTTTAAAAACTTCTGTAGTAATAAGGCTTCCTAAAATGATGAGGATGAGGGTGTGTGTGTGTATGAAGTAGGTCACGTAAGTAAAAGAACATAGAAAGTTTAGTACAGCTTTGAAAAGTTTTTAAAATTTTGGCAAGAAACATCTCCCAATCTGTTCTTCACTTCAATCCTCACACGTGTTCTTTCATTTTTAATGTTTGTCTTTGAGGAAGTTGGTTTTTTATCAGTAAAATGCCATTTGCTTGGTCAGTCCTGTGTGCCGGGAGTACACAGCCCAGAAAACGGGCCAAGAATTCAGAAGAGAAACATTCTCTGGCGCGAGAGACTGGCCCCTCTGCTCTCCCGGTGCCGGGTCAGTGGGTCTGCCCTGAGCGGGATGCAGGCCTGTGCCACTCTCCCCTCCGGCCCCCCCGGGGCTCAGGGCCCCTTCTTTGTCCTCAGGGCCCTGCCCCCGCTTCTCTCCCGGCGTCTGGACCACCCTGCCCTTTCGCTTCCTTTGCCCTCAGGATGCAGCACCTCGGCTCCCTTCCATTCCATCCGTTGTCCTAAAACCCGGGTAAACCTGTGTTATTGTTTAGGGACTACAATACGATTTGGTCCGTGATGTTTCTGCCTGGGCTCCAAGCTGCCCTGAGTTTGAAATATGAAACCAGTTCCCCTAGATAATACCTGCCTGCCTTACCCAGATCCTCATCCGCCGAAAACAAAAGAACGGTCCGTGCTTCACCTGTCTCTGTCCACCCTGGTTTTCCTGAGCTCGCCAGCTGGCTGGTGAGATGAAGCGCAGGCCTCCCCCATTATTTGACCCACATCTCACTTTGGAGCCTGGCGTTCCGTCCTGTGGGCACGCTGTTCCTGCGGACCCTCCCTGCCCAGCCTCCCTGTCCGGTGGCCAAGCCCCTCTCTGTCTGCAGGGTGGTTCAGCAGCTTCCGGCTCTTTCCAAGACCGAGTCAGGTGCTTTGTTAGAACTGTAGCACATTATTACTATAAGGTTCCACACCAGTGTTACTTTTTATATCAACTTTAACAATTACACTATTATTTATCACTAATGGGGTGCTTTAGTTAGTTAGTTAGTTAGTTAGTTAGTTAGTTAGTTTGCAGAATTCTTTCACATGTCTTGAAACCCAAAACCTTTTGTATAAGTGTATTTGTTCCGGGAGGGTTGTAAAACTCACCTGTAAAATCAAGTGAATTTGATGGTTTGTATATGGATAGAGTTTCAACAATGGTCGAATTGTAAGTTTTCATCTTGTAATTTGGATCTGCTTTGTGTAATTCGGATTCTCCAGTAGGTTTTCATTCACATCAGCAATCCCGCATATCACAGCCGTGCTATCAGTGTGTCTTCGTGGTTACTTCTGCATCTCCCTTCTCTTCCGGATTGTTTCCTTTTTACTGAAATATGTTCCTTAGTGGATACTTCAGGGATGGCCTTGAATGATAAATTCCCTCAGTCTTTGTCTAAAAATGTCTACTTTGATCATCTCCTTGAATAATTACGTAACAGTCCAGGGGTTGAGTAATTATAACTTCGTTGCAAAACATTATTTCATTATTTTCTGCCCCCTGTTATTGCTAAGGTGAATTATGTTGCTGCTCACTGGTCTTTGGAGTTTATCTGACTTATCTCTCTGCTTGTACTTAAAAGATTTTGTGTGGTTATTCTGCTGATGCCGTGGTGTGTCTCAGTATGAATTTATTTTATTTTTCTCGCTTGAAATTTATTGTGTTTCCAAGTTTCTTAATGCTGCTCTCTGTTCCACAACAGATTACTTGCAGTGTGTTTCTACTCTGTGGTTAAGCTACTCACCGGAAGTCCATTTCAATGATCTTGGCACTTAAGCGTGTTTGGTCCTTTTCCAAGTACTTCTGCAGTTTGTTCATGCTCTTTATTGTGTAATTACAGGTTTCATCCCGCTTTTCATTATTTTATTTAAACTATTTTACTGTTTAGATTGTCTCTTAGCCCCAGTGTTTGGGGTTGCCAATTCATATGTCTATCACATCTACTGACTTTCCTTTTAATATTACTAGAGCCCAGTGCACGAAAACTTGTGCCCTGGGAGATGGGTCCCTCAGCCCCGCCTGGGTCTCAGAGTCCGGAGCCCTCAGGGGACCCAGAGGCAGCAGGCCTAAGCCACAGCCTGGCTCCCTCTGTGGGGCCGATCAGGGAACTGCACCAGCCAGCAAGCAGCCAACCCCGCTCCTGCTCACCCCTCACCGCTGCCCCTAATTGCTGTCTCCTCCCTCTGCCCACTGGCACCCGCCTTGTCTGGCCAGGTGCCACCTGCTCTCCAGCCCCACCCCTCACCAACCGGTTATCCCACCATTTGGTCTCTTTGCATATTAGGCTTTTATTATATAGGACTTTTATTATTATAGGACTAGAGACCCGGTGCATGGATTCATGCACCGGTGGGGGTCCCTTGGCCTGGCCTGCAGGGATTGGGCTGAAGCCGGTTCTCTGACACCCCTGAAGGGTTCCAAATTGAGATAGAGTAGTTCTCCGGTGACGACCCTGGAATCCGGCTCTGGTTCCAGGTGCTTAACCCAAGAACTGCAGCTGCCAAGTCACCACCGCTCATCAGCTCCTGCATTGAGCATCTGCCCCCTGGTGGTCATTGCACGTCACAACTACTGGTCAGATAATCTAATGGTTGGATGGTCACCTAGGCTTTTATAGAGAGAGACTAGGGGCTCAGTGCACGAAATTCATTCACTGGGGAATGGGGGTCCCTCAGCCCAACCTGCCCCCTCTCTCATACTGGGAGCCCTCAGGGGATGTCCTACTTACAGCTTCAACTGCAGTTTGGCCTCCCTTTGTGGAGGCAACCAGGCTGATCAGGGGAAAGCACCAGACCCATCACCCGCTGCTGCAGCCACTGCCGTCACCACAGCCACCAAGGTGTTGTCATCAACACGGACTCCAGTCCCTTCACCAAGAAAAAGTGACAACTTTCTTTAGGCATTTTCAAGATGTGTCTTTCATAGGATTGCATTTTCTTCTTTATTTTATTTTTTTTTATCCTCACCTGAGGATATGTTTCCATTGACTTTTAGAGAATGTGGAAGAGAAAGGGAAAGACAGAGAGCAACATCAAAGTGAGAGGAACACTGATTGGTTGCCTCCTGCATGAGCCCTGACCTGGGCCCCGGCCAGGGAGGAGCCTGCAACCTAGGTACATGCCCTGGATCAGAAACGAACACAGACCCTGTGGTCAGCAGGCCGAGGCTCTATCCACTGAGCCAGACTGGCCAGGGCAGGACATGACGTTCCTTAGCCCTCCAGCAGCAGACTTCGTTTTTTCCTCCAGGAGTGAGGTGGAAAAGCCCTAGATCACCTTTCTGGATTCTTATTACCCAGGTTACTGAGAATATTAAAGGTGTTTCCTCTGTAGTTCACACCAATCGCGGGCTGGGCCCTGCCCAGGCTAAAGCCTCTGGCCGAAGCTTTGGGTCTGGGCAGGGCCCTCCAGCTCCTCTGACCACCGGCTCCGCCCCTGCCCAGGCCTGCCCCGGCCGAAAGCCTCTTGGCAGGAGCGGAGCCCCAGCTCCCTGCGATCGATCACAGGGGTCTGCTCCTGCCCAGGCCTTACCTCACAGTGACCTGGGTGCCAGGATGGTCCTGGGACACAGGCCCTGGGCGCCTATGTGTGCAAATTAACTGCCATCTTGTTTGGATTAGTTTGCATAGTCACTCTGATTGGCTATGGGTGTAGCGAAGGTACGGTCAATTTACATGTCTGCCTATTATTAGGTAAGATTTTGTAACATAAATGATAGTGTGCTAGCTTGAGCAGAGTTGATGTGCTTCCTTTCATTTTTCCCTGGCTATCCTATTTGCTTATTTAGGACAAAGTAGCTCTTTGATATTCAGGCATTTAGGCCAGAATCCTTCCCTTACTGGACTGAAGTCAGATTTCTTGTCCTCATGTGGGTGCTCAAATGCCAGGTTCCAGCACACGGGCGGGCAATACCTGCATCTGGAGTTCTGATTCTATGGCTTGAAAGTCAACCTACCTCCCCCACTTTGATTTTCTCCGTTTGTCGGGCCTTCCAAGGTAAAGAAAAGAAAAACAAAAAGTGCCAAGCACAGCAGCTGTCAGTGCTGCCTGTTTTCAGGGCAGAGGCCTCCGTGGTCCACACTGTGGCTCTGTGGCCTTTTCCTGGCCCCTACAAGCCCTTCTCCCTAACGCTGCATGTCCACAGGCGTGCTCTGCTCACAGACGTCACCGTGGATCCTCTTCAATTTAAGGTAAAAGTAACGTGTACGTCCCTCGTGTTTCCATCTGCGGGTGTGGGTATTTGCCTTTGTTTTACCCTCTGTGGCTTTGCACGTGTCTAGAAAGGACACAGCAGGCAGTGACAGTGTTGGGAAAGACAGCCCGGCCAGAGGAGGGAGGCATGTGTCAGCAGCAGCTCAGGACCCACTGTGTGTCCTCGCCTGGCACGTCCTCACACACTTGCTTCTCATTTAATTGGTGGCAGGAGGACCTGTGGCTGCTGCTTCTGTTACTATTTCCATAGGGATAATGGGAGGGGAAACCATCTATAACAAAGAGTTTACTCTCAGAGCAAAGAAGCATAAGCCAAGACAAACACGTGTTTATTATGTTAAAGAGATGTGTGGGCATGGGCGTATTGTCATTCCAAAGGAGACATGCACAATTACAGGTTACTCTCTTGCAATTACATCTTTAAATGTAATGAATCACAATGACGTGCTTCCTGGAATAACCCTGCACATTGTTCATCACTGTGCAAGCCCTTTCTGACCTGGATTTAAACAATTCTTCCCTTATTGGCAGCTGTGTCTCTCTCCGGCAATCCCAGAGGAGGCATGGCCGCCTCGGAGGCTGTCCCTGTGGCTGTGGCAGACCGTAGCTTTAAGTGTGCATTTCATGTCGTTGCTTAGTGTTGGCATACAGAGGTCACCTGCGAAAGTAAGAAAGGAAACATCAAATTCACAATTTATGTAGAAGTTTCGCCTGCAGAGAGACCAGGTCACACATGCCCACCTGCAGTGAGGGCCTCTGAGAGGCTTGTTCCCCGGGCAGCCCCCCCCCCCCAGGGCCCCGCTGCACTCCGTCCAGCAGCAGCGCGTCCTGTGCGGGAGCTGGTCTCCGGCCCAGGAGGAGCCTGAGCAGAGCAGTGCCTCCTTCTTGGTGGCAGGAGGCACTGGAGGGCGGAGAGGTGAGACTGGCTAATCCCCATGCACGGTCTCTAATAAAATGCAAGCGCTCACGATGGCAGAGCACACTCCATGCCGGGGTCTGGGCCGGCGCTTCCTGCCCATCATGTCCGTTCACCCTCTCGGTGGTGCTGGGAGGCGGGCACCGTTGTCATGCCCAGCTTTAAAAAATAGATGAGGAAACGGGTTTTGAGAGCTCGGGACACTGCAGCCCTTGAGAGGCGGGGGATGGGGGCGGGGACCTGCGTCCTGCCTCCAGAGAAGAAGGCTGACTCCAGACTCCTGTCAGGGTCACCAGGCTCCTGATGTGTCTTATGTCACCTCCTCTTCCCCGGGAGCCGGAGCCTGGCTGCCCAGAGTCCCACGCCGGCCCTCATTGCCTCCAGCTGACTGTCAGGTTTCACTGTACAGTCAGACAATAATGGCAGTAACATCCTGCCTGCTCCATGGGGTCATGGTGTGGACCCACTGAGATACACCGGAAGCAGCCCCAAAGTTAAGACCAGTCTGACCTCACAACTCCAAAGGGAGCAGGAGAGAGAGCCACTGAAATGGAGTGCGGCCTGACTTGGGGGGAGTATGGGAGCTGAACTTGAGGGCAGAATTTTTGAACCTTGGTCTAGTCCCATGGTGGGCAAACTGTGGCTCTTTGTCCCTCTCAGCGTGGCACTTACACAAAACACCATGGCTTGGGTGAGTCTATTTTGAAGAAGTGGCGTTAGAAGAAGTTTAAGTTTAAAAAATTTGGCTCTCGCCAAAACCGGTTTGGCTCAGTGGATAGAGCATCTGCCTGCAGACTAAAAGGTCCCAGATTTGATTCTGGTCAAGGGCTTGTACCTTGGTTGCAGGCACATCCCCAGTGGGGGGTGTGCAAGAGGCAGCTGATCAATTATTCTCTCTCATCCATGTTTCTAACTCTCTATCCCTCTCTCTTCCTCTCTGTAAAAAAATCAATAAAATATATTTTAAAAAAGAAATAAAAATAAAAAATTTGGCTCCTCTCTCTTGCCAAAACCAGTTTGGTTCAGTGGAGAGAGTGTCGGCCTGCGGACTGAAAGGTCCCAGGATCAATTCCAGTGAGGGGCATGTGTCTTGGTTGCAGGCATATCCCCAGTAGAGGGTGTGCAGGGGGCAACTGATTGATAATTCTCTCTCATCAATGTTTCTAACTCTCTATGCCTCTCTCTTCCTCTCTGTAAAAAAATCAATAAAATATATATTTTTTAAATTTGGCTCTCAAAAGAAATTTCAATCATTGTAGTATTGATATTTGGCTCTGTTGACTAATGAGTTTGCCGACCACTGGTCTAGTCTTTTCCACCATCCTTAACTTTGAGAACGTAGAATTCTAATGCTTTTTAAATATGTTTGTCATGTTAACTAGAGGCCCGGTGCACAAAATTCTTGCACTGCGGAGGGGTGTCCCTCAGCCCAGCCTGTACCCTCTCCAATCTGGGACCCTCAAAGGGATGTCTGACTGCCGGTTTAGACCCGGTCCTGGGACCAGCAGTCAGACATCCCTCTCACAATCCAGGACTGCTGCCTTCAACTGCTCACCTGCATACCAGCCTGAGCACCCCTAACCACTCCCCTGCCAGCCTAATCGACAACTAACTTCTCCCCTATTAGCCTGATTGCTCCCAACTGCCCTCCCCTGTTGGCCCAGTTGCTTCCAACTGCCCTCCCCTGCAGGCCTGGTCTCCCCCAACTGCTCTCTCCTGCAGGTCTGGTCTCCTCGAACTGTCCTCCCCTGCTGGCCTGATCACCCACAACTACCTTTTCCTGCCAGCCATCTTGTGGCAGCCATCTTTGACCACACGGGGATCACCATCTTGTGCAAGGGTGTGAGGATCAATTTGCATATTACCTCTTTATCGTCATGTTAATGATTCATAGATTAAATGTTCAACCCATATAATTTTAATAGGCTAAAATCCAACCCCAACAGGTTTATAGGAGGAAAGATGTCCTATCTGTCTTATTATTGCATATTTCTTGAATTGCACATGTACATATGCACATACAGACACATATGCACACATGATCTTCATTAGGACATCGCTCCATGAGGGAAGGGCCTTGTCTATGTGATTCACTGTCTAGGACAGGGTGGCACGTGGTAAGTTCCCCACAAATCATCACTGAGGAAATGAAAAATAAATACCTAGAGACACTTTCTGTTTCATCTCAACTCAATCCTGTAGCAGTTAAATCACCCACACACCGTGGTCTGTCCAAGAAGTCTACAGTTTACATTTGTTATTCTAGCACATATATAGCATACCCTTTTACTCTCAAACATACTACTTATCTGGTAAGTTATTTGGTCACTCTACTTCTTTTTTTTTTTAAATATATTTTTTAATTGATTTTTTTACAGAGAGGAAGAGAGAGGGATAGAGAGTTAGAAACATCAATGAGAGAGAATCATCTATCAGCTGCCTCTTGCACACCCCCTACTGGGGATGTGCCCACAACCAAGGTACATGCCCTTTACCGGAATCGAACCCAGGACCTTTCAGTCTGCAGGCCGACGCTCTATCCATTGAGCCAAACCAGTTTTGGCATGGTCACTCTACTTCTAATGCATATTCTACTATTGCACATACTTCGGTAACTTAAGCTGTTGTCTGAAATCTCAACTCTGCCACTTCCTACCTGTGGACTTTGGGTGAGTGAGTCAACCTCTGTAACCTCATCTGTAAGATGGGGCGGCAATAGTAGCCTCCTCTTAGGTTGCGGTGAGCACAGAGTTGTGCGCTCAGTAAGCAAATGTGCTGTCTCACTGCGGGGAGATTTGGTTGCTGCTGAGTGGGGAACAGGCGTCTGTGGCCTGTCCGGAGCCGACTGCATTTCCTTGCACGGGGAGCGGCTAGATGGCCTGGGCGTCCCTGCCCCTGCTGTCGCTGTGATGCAGAGCGTTCTGCCTAAGTCACTCGGCTTGGTTTCCAGTGTTACATGTTAAAAATTCACCGGCCAGCTTTCCGAGGGTGTTCCCAATGGGAAAGATCGGTTTCTGTCCTGGAAATGGAGGGAGCAGCCAGGGGAATGGTGGGGGCAGCAGAGGGGAGCCGGTCTCCCTGGGCAAGCTCCCCTCACCTGCTGCCCTCTGGGCTGAGGGCTGCGCAGCAGCAGGAACCCGGCACGCCACGGGCGGAGGGAACACGCGTGCTCTCAGATGACCTCCACGTCCCCTGGCATTCTGTGTGTAAACAGGGTTTCTGTAGGAAAGTGCTGCTGAAGGAGTGACCGCTGTGAACCCGCTGGGCGGATGCAGAAGCAGCACTGCGAGCTCCTTCTCCTCCGCACCGCCCGGAATGGAGACCCGCCGTCCCTGGTCTCGGGATTCACTTGGTGCCACTCGGTCTTCTCCGGTCTTCTCCCGTCTTCTCCCGCGAGCGGCGACGTCCTGTGCGTTCTCTTGTGAGCTGCCCGGCGGGACAGGACGCTGCCTCTCCGGGGCTCAGTTTGAGGGGATCAGAGAACATCTCGGCCCATTTCTTGGCCCACGTCGCTCTCTGCCTGCTGCTGGGCTCTGACAGGGCCCGTGGTCCCTGGCGGCTGTGTGCCCTGGGCCGGGCCTGGCCTGGGCCACCCCTGTGGAGCTCAGCGTGCACACAGCTGAAGCTAACGAGGTCCAGGATCTCGATCACACTGTTCCATATTTTCAGTTGTTTCACATCTGTCATCTACTTAGATTCACAGTTTTTATTTGTTCGCTGCTGACATTCACTCGTGGGCTCAGAGTCCAGGCTCTGCTCAGGGGAGCTAATGGTTTTTCTAAAGGAATTTGGTTCACATGACCGCTAATTTATGTATTCAATGACTTCACTTCTCTTCAGGTTTTTGTTGTTTTTTTGTTGTTGTTGTTTTTTTTGTCTTTTTCTTTTCGTTTCCAGGGGAGCTGTTACCATTCCTAAACCTTCTAACAAATGCCTCCAGCCCTCCATGTTCCCACTAAACACGTTTGGTTTGGTTAGTGTTTAATGACACATAATAACTATGATGAAGGTGGGGTCATAAGAAATCTAAGACACACACATCCTATGCCCATGGAGACGCCTCGGTCTCCGATCAGTAGGCACGTGCATGAGCAGAGACTGCGAGCTGGCCATCTGAAGCCAGAGAAGGCAGCGTCAGCCCCACCGTGATGTCTCGGGGATTGGGGAAATAGTGTGATCCCTCGTGGGCTGTCCTCGTGTCGCCCGCCCCATGTGCAAGTGGTCCCCTCCTCATAAAGGACTGCAGCTGGTGTTGGCAACCCCTCAAATGAGAAATGACATTAGGTGGCGATTGCTGGCGACTGTGCAGCAATCTGTGTTGATCTATTTATTTTAAGCAAGTGGTAAATCCGTTTAGAAGTCAGGATCTTAAAGGAATAAAAACCAAGGAGAAAATAAAATTCCAACACAAGGTGGGGGGAGGGGGGAGTAGCTCTCCGGTAGCCTTGTCCTCGTCCATGAGAGCAGGCCAACAGGAACCCAGTTGGCTTAGATTATTTACTGCCACGTGGGACGAACATACGACAGATCCTGGGCCTTAGCATCTAGCCGAGGCAACAAAATAAAAACTGCTTTCAACTGCTGGCCTGTGTGGGAGTTTTGAATCTAGGTTACGGTCCCTTATTGCCACCCCAGTCTAGTGCTCCCTACCCCCTCTGTCCCTCCCACAGCTTGACTATGCAAAGGGTCACTCAGAAATAGTCACCAGAACTTAACTGCTCCCCGAATTATGTCATTCCCCCCTAAATAGTACACTGGGAAGTTTACCCTCGGAACACTTTGTTCAAATCTAATCTTCTTGCTCAAACCCCTTCATCTAATGGTGTCATTAAATGGAAAAAGGAAGGAATAGAGGGAGGGAAGGGAGGGAGGGAAGGAGGGGTGGGAGGGAGGGAGGGAGGGAGGGAGGGAGGGAGGGAGGGGTGGGAGAGAGGGAGGGAGGGAGGGAGGAGGAGGGACAAGGAGGGAGGGAGGGGAGAGAGGGAGGGAAGGGAAGGGAAAGGGAGGGAGAGAAGGAGGGAGGGGGAGGGGAGGGAGGAAGGGGGATGGAGGAAGGGGGGGAGGAGGGAGGGAGAGAGGCAGGGGGTGGTGCCCTGAGGGGAAGATGTGGAGTCCCGTGGGTGGGGCAACCTGCTTGGTGGCTGTGAAAGCTAACCGTGAGCCCTGGCCGCTGGGCAGGAGCGGTGGACGGCCTCGAGCTGCAGCCCCGGAAACACGAGACGAGGACTGGACTCGCCCCGTCCGGCTGCGTCCCGGCTTCCCCAGCGGGCCCTGTCCCCACTGCCAGCCAGCAGTTCCCTTGGCGTCTGCGGACCTCACTGGTTGGGGGCATGCATTTCACACTCAAAGGCACACACGCACAAATGCTTTGAACAGTGCCCAGGGTCTGTTTGCTCAGGGCAGCTGGGGGCAGCGAAGCCAGAGTCCTCAGGCTGCTGAGGGCCTAGAGCAGGCGTGGGCAAACTACAGCCCACGGGCAGGATGGCTGTTCTAAACTATTGGGGCAGGAAAAAAAAGACCGTACCCTTTTATGTAATGATGTTTACTTTGAATTTATATTAACTCACACAAACACTCCATCCATGCTTTTGTTCCGGCCCTCCGGTCCAGTTTAAGAACCCATTGTGGCCCTCGAGTCCAAAAGTTTGCCCACCCCTGGCCTAGAGTTTCCCCCTTGGTCTCACTGTGTAACACAAGCCTCCTGTTCCTTCCGTTGGCTGCCAGGGGCCCTTCCCAGCGCAGGAAAAGGTGCCGTTAGAGGGGAAGGCCGATGGCCAAGAGAGAAACCAACACGAGTGTGGGCTGCTCAGGGCGCGGTGGGCTGTGGCCTCAGAGGCCTGAGCACAGGCCCAGCCCCGCCTCAGACTGGGGGCCAGCTCCCTGCTCCCGGGAGGCCAGGAGCACAGCCACCGCCCCTCGCAGCGCGCTCCAAGGCCCACAAGCCCCCGCAGCCCCAGGCTCCCGCAGGCTCAGCGCCCAGGCTGGGATCGGCAGGCTGGGATCCGCAGTTAGGCAGCGCCCACTCGTCGCTGACACTCACACAGGCTCTGATGGAAGTATATTGAGAAAGGTCAGGCAGTGGCTGGTGGGTCTGGGGTCTGGAATGGATTGAAAAGAGGAAGAAATGAGGGACAGAGAAAAGGACAGCATCCAGGAAGAGAACCCACCCTGACAATTGGGAGAGTGAGGACCTGGTGCGGTTACCTGCAGACGCTCTGGCAGCAAGACGGTGGTGCTCCCGGGGAGGCCCGCGCTGGTGCAGAGCACAGGAGGTGCTGCCTCTTTAAGAGGTTCTTCGTGCACACTCACCTGATGTTTGCAATTAGGCAGGAACATCTATGTTTCTGAGGGAAAGCCTCTAAAGCAGGATTCTGTGTGTGTGTGTGTGCACCCATATATGTACATATATGAAAATGTGTATATATACATTTTAAATCCGATTCATATTATATTATGAAGACAATTTTTGTGGAAGACTATCATAAGAAGAAATAAATGTGAGCTTCCTGCAACGCAGCTGCTGAAGCAAGCCCGCTGGGTGACTGGTGTCGGTGACGGTTTGACTTTCTGCTGACTTTGAGACTGCCAGCAGCGGAAGCTGGAGGAAGCTCGGGCAGCCTCCCTCACATTCCTCGGAAGTGCCGCGGCCGCCGATAGCAAGAATAGCCGTCTCTGGAGTCCATGCTGCCAGCCTGCCCCGCCTCGCTCTTCGCAAGGAGAAGGTGACCGGAAGAGCCTGCGCGAGGCGGTGGTTTGAGCAGGAAGCAGTCACGACGGCAAAGGCTGGCCTTCGTGGTGGCATTTGGAAGCTGCTAGTGGCGAAGGCTCTGATGTAAAATCCAAAACCATGAATAACTCTAAATACAAAGGGAGGAATGGGACTTGTGAAACAGTACAATGTTTATTAATTACCAAGAGGCCCAGTGCACGACCTTCCTATATGGGCAGGTCCCCGGAGGCTGACCTTCCTATATGGGCAGGTCCCCGGAGGCTGCGGCTGCGGCTGCTCCCTTCATCCCACGCCCCTCTGGTGGTCAGCACACATTATAGCAAGCAAGCAATTGAAGTCCCGAGGGGACACTTTGCATAGGAGGCTTTTATAGATACAGATTTCCTCACTGGCTTTCCTCAAACTGCTGATCTTGGCAAGGAAGATATTGATTTGCTTTTGACAGGATCAGTATGCAAATTACTATCACAGGGATACTTTTCAGTGTTTCCCAAACTTTTGACATATGTGTGCCCCTTCTATAATTTTCATAACGCTGAGTACCCCTCGTCAAAAAAAACTGGGTGTACTTTAATAACAATCAAAATATTTTTATTTTTTATTTTTTTGGTACATACACAAAATAATAATAAACGAAAAGTAAAATTATTCAGAATAAAATACAAATAAAAGTCATATTATAAATAACATTTATTTGCACACCGGACCATCTTACACCTCACAAGACTGTCTTGACTTGACTCGTGAGAACATAGAATTAGGCGCAGCTAAGCACGGTGCAGTGCATGTCCCCACCGAACTCTGGTGCAACGCGTACCCCCACCAAACTCTTCCCGCACCCCCGGGGGTACTCGGACCACACTTTGGGAAACACTGTTTTACATGATGCTAAATTGCCAGTCCATTGTGAGCATCGGGACATAGAAGTGGCCGCCCCGTCAGTGGGCACGCAGGCCTGACGCCCCGGAGCCTGTGCAGGTGCTGAGGCACAAGCAGAGTCGCTCTCTGTAAGCGCTCACGTGCTGGCCCAGCCACGGGCAGAACTGCGTTCGAGACTGGCCTGTCCGAACTGCTGGCTCCTCTCCGGGCCCTGGGAGCCGAGGACGCCGCACCAGGCTGAATGAGGGAGGCCGGGCCGGCAGCTGCAGCCCAGTGTTCCCCACACCCACGGGGGGCCCAGGGTTCTGTCGTGGAAGGGCCGGCTGCTGTTTTTCACATTTGTGACTTTGCTTGAGATCCAGGCTTTTGTTTTCACATCCAATTCCTGGAGCAGCACCTCCGGCTGCCCCTGCCTTTGGCCCCGGAGGTGCATCTCTGCGTGACAATATGGGCGCAGGGTCCCTCAGGAAGGCTCGGACCAGCGGGTTTATAGGTGACTCTGTGGGTGTCTGTGTGTGCACTCGTCTGCCTGAGTTACCACACTGCCACACACACTCACACACACACACACTCACACACACACTCACACACACACACTCCCACACACACTCCCACACACACTCACACACACACTCACACTCACACACACACTCACACACACACTCACATTCACACTCACACACACTCCCCCACACACACACTCACACACACACACTCACATTCACACACACACTCACACACACACTCACACATTCACACATACTCACACAGTCACACACTCACACTCACACACACTCACACACACACACACTCACACATTCACACACACACACACACTCACACACACACACACTCACACACACACACTCACATTCACACACACACTCACACACACACTCACACATTCACACATACTCACACACAGTCACACACTCACACTCACACACACACACACACACACACTCACACATTCACACACACTCACACACACTCACACACACACTCACACATTCACACACACACTCACTCACACACACACTCACATTCACACACACACACACACACACTCACACACACACACACAACACCTGCCCCTCGCCCAGACCAACCCCACCCCCAATTGGGGCCTCCCTTCAGGGCAGGCCAGCCGGCCCCACCTATATAATACAAGGGTAATATGCAAATTGACACTAACAGCAAATAACCACTGGACAGTCACTACGAAGCACACTGGCCACCTCTCGGTCCCTTCCCCTGCCAGCAGGCTCCCATCAGACGGGAGCTGGGGGGGGGGGGGGAGACAGCTGCAGGCAGCTGGGAAGACGGCCCTGATTGCAGGCCAGGCCCGGGGGCCGTTCCCGTGCCCAGTTCTGTGTGCCGGGCCTCTGGTCTGTGCATATAAAACCCTAAGCAACCGGTCAACTGTGCGACCAGCCACTATGACACGCACTGACCACCAGGGGGCAGACACTCAGTGCAGGTGGTGGACAGTGAGCTCCCTCAGCAGGAGTGCCGCTCAGCGAGCTTACCAGGCGGCGGCTGCGCGGTGGTGGCGGCCAGCACAGCGGGACGGGGATGAGTGGAGGCAGCGCAGCACCGGCCTGGGCTGGCGAACCTGCCTCTTCACACACGCCTTCCTCCCCCGAGGATCCTGCATCGCAAGAGGGTGCAGCAGGCTCAGGGACCCACCTGTGCACAAATCCGTTCACAAAGTCTGTGAATAAAATCCATGAATTCAGCAGTGTTAAGTAGAATAAAAGCAATACTGTAAGTGCCTGTGCTCTTGTTCCGGGGCATAGGTTGAAGGAATCCAGGGAAGCATTGCTACGGTAACCATGCTGTGGGGGGTGTTACGTCATCTCAATACATTACTTACGTTGCTCAACTATTCCGCCTCTTCTTTGACATTTTGCTCTGAGCATTTTTGTAAAGATTACTGATTTTACCCTTTAAGTTACAGAAAACTCTGATCCTTTGCTCTAAAGTGTGAATAGCACGTTTGCATCTGCTCTGAGAGCCCACTCGGAGGCCGGTCCGGAGGCTGTGGTCAGCGATCGGTCAGAGTTGGGTTCTGTGCCTGGGACAGTGCCATCAGCAGAGATGGGGCATCACAGCTTGTCACGCTGCTATTTGGCAGCGTTATGAGATATAGCAGCATTTCGTTTTGCTTTGCCAAAGTTATTTCACAAGAATGAGTAGGAAAGTGAAAAATGAAAATGAAGGTATCCTGGTAAAATATACCTAACATGAAATGTACTCTTTCTAACATTCTATGTGTATAAGTTAGTGGCATTAAGTACATTCAGTGTTGTGTGACCACCAACCCTATCCATTGCTAGAGCGTTTCATCTTCCCAAGCAGAAACCGCCCCTAAACATTCCCTCCCCACGCCCCCTCCTGTCCAGGAAGTCTCCTTGGCCCCTAGGACCTGTCTGCCCTGGGTGCTGGGCTCTGGACCTGTCTGCCCTGGGTGCTGGGCTCTGGACCTGTCTGCCCTGGGTGCTGGGCTCTGGGACCTGTCTGCCCTGGGTGCTGGGCTCTGGACCTGTCTGCCCTGGGTGCTGGGCCCCTGGACCTGTCTGCCCTGGGTGCTGGGCTCTGGGGCCTGTCTGCCCTGGTGCTTTGGGGAAGTGCTGCCATGCAGCGTCTTGCTTGTGTTTGAGGCAAAGGCTTCAGGAGGAACCGCAGAGCTCTTGCAAACTTAGCGGAATGGAGATGGAGGCGGGAGTCACCAGCGGTGAGGAAGCCTCCACCTGAACCACAGTCTGCTGTACACCAGTGGGCTGTGCGTTCCAGTGGGAAACAGAGGAACACGTTAAAGATGAGAGGAAGAAGAGCTGAGCGAGGCAGGTGAGCACTGTGCTAAGACTTGAGGCTCGAGATCTTTAGGTGCCAGAACCCCGTGAACACGTGCAGGTCTGGTGTCTCTGCAAGGCAGCCCTGGGACCTCGGCGGAGGTCAGCCAGACCAAGGAGGGCGTGCGCTTTGTTGCTGTGTGGTCCCCTGCTGTGCACCGGTGGATGTGGTCCCCTGCTGTGCACCGGTGGATGCGATGAGGTGCGGAGTGAGCAAAGCGCGGCCAGCTCCGGGAAGGTGCTCCGGGAGAGAGAGCCCGGCCTCGGGCCTTGGCCCAGCGCAGCCAGCAGCCGCCGGACCAGCGCTGCAGCCCACTCGCTGCCCCGACCCCGCAGGCCGGTCCCACGGGAAAAGCGGCCTGCGCTTCACACGCCTGCCCTCGGGGGCAGCACTGCTTCCCTCCCCTCCGGAAAAATCCAAACCGGAGGGACGAGGGGCCAGCAGAGCCCCTCCCTCTCCCTCCGGGGCTCCCCGCGCCTCCCCTGGCCGGCCACACTGCGCTCCCTCCGGGACCGCCGGGAGCGGCTTCGCCCAGGAGCCCGCCCCGGCTCATCCTGACTCCGTTCCCTCTGACCCTCCGCGGCCTCCCGGCGGAGACCTGAGCCCGGAGCAGAGCCGTGCCTGCGGGCTGGCCGCTGTCCCCCGCCCACACCTCGCGGTGGCCAGCGCGTGGCAACGTGTGGGTCAATGCAGGAAAGACCAGGCGCTTCACTGGGCACTGACCGGCTCCCAGGAGGGACGCTGCTGCCTGGCAGCGGCTTCTACAGCGCACGCCATCCCCCAGGGCTTGCAGACTCCGCTAACTCCTCCCACCGGGGTCCAGCGGCTGGGCTCTGAGCGAGCAGACCCCTCGCTGTTCGGTCGGGGCGCCTCTCACAGGGAGCTTCACCAAGCTCAGGACGCCGCCTCTGTTCCCAGTTTGCAGCTGGTTTTTGTCTCGGTGGATGTTGAATTTTTTCTGCACCAACTGATAGAACCATGCTCTTTAGTCTGCTGTGTGGCCGGCCACGCCGATCGGTGTGGGCACGTCTGCCCTTCCTGACATAACCTCACCTGGCCCTGGAGCGTGATTCTGGGTGTACATTGCTGAATTCTTTGCTAATGTCTTAATAAAGATTTTTGCATCTAGATTAATTCTGTACCCAACTATAATGTGTGGAGGGAATACACACACACACACACACACACACACACACATCACCAAGAAATATTTGGACACCAGCAGGGCATCCTGCAGTTGGACTCAATTCTGATATATCTACCCGGGGTAGCTTCAGATTCCACAGGAAAGGTTCAGTGACCCAGACTGCCCTTCCCCTTCCCACTGCCCCCTTCCTTCCCCTCTTCTCCCTCCCCCCCCCCCCAAGCTACCTCCACGTTCTTCAGATTCCAACTGCGAGTCCAAGTTGTCACAGTGCTTCTGACTGACTAGCTGTACACGATAGATCCCAAGGACACCCTCCCCGCTTGGGATTGACTAGTTTCCTAGAGTAACTCATAGAACTCCGAGAGACATTGTACTGAGAATCACTGGTTTACTGTGAGAAGCTGTGTAAGTCGGGAGCAGCCCGATGGAAGGGATGCAGCGGGCCAGGGGTGGGGAGAGCGCCGCCGAGCTGCCACGCCCTCCAGGCGCCACTAAGGAATCTCCAAGTGCCCACCCACCAGGACACCTCAGAACCCAGGGATGACTGATCAAATAGGAGCCATTGTAACCACTTTGACCTTCACAGGGTTGGTTCTCTCCGCAACCAGCTCCATCCGGGGGTGATTGAGGGGCATCGCAAAAGCCACCCTTAGTACAACAAGAAGCCTTTGTCACTCCATCACTTACTAGAGACCCAGGTTTCAGGGGCTCTATCCCAGGAAAGGCTTGGAAAGCCTCTCCCTTCTTTAGTTCTTACAGATGGACGAGTGAGCAATTATAAGATTGGCAATGCCTGCGGACTAAAAGGCACCAGGTTCGGTTCTGGTCAAGGGCATGTACCTTGGTTGAGGGCACATCCCCCGTTGAGAGTGTGCAAGAGGCAGCTGGTCAATGATTCTCTCTCATAGATGTTTCTAACTCTCTATCCCTCTCCCTTCCTCTCTGTAAGAAATCAATAAAATATGTTAAAAATAAATAAATAAATAAAATAATTGTTAAAAAAAAAAAAAAAAAGAACGGTGGCTTTGTAATACAGCTTGCTATCTGATATTGAGATCTCACCTACTTTGTTCTTCTTTCTCAGGATTGCTGCAGCTATTCAGAGTCTTTTTTTATTCCAAAAGAATTTTTGGAAAGTTCGTTGTAGGTTTGTGAAATATGCCATTGCTATTTTGATGGGGATTGCATTAAATCTGGATTGCTTTAGGTAATATGAACACTTTGATGATGTTGATTCTACCAATCCATGAACATGGTATGTTCTTCCATCTGTTAATCCATTCATCTATCTCTTTTTTTCCAATGTTCTGTAGTTTTTCGCATATAGGTCTTTTACCTCCTTAGTTAAGTTTATTCCTAAGAATATTAATTTTTTTGGTGTGATGGTAAATGGGATTGCTTTTTTAGTCTCTCTTTCTATAAGTTCACTGTTAGTGTAAAGAAATGCCATAGATTTATTGGCATTAATTTTGTATCCTGCTACATTGCCAAATTCATTTATTAAATCTAATAATTTTTGATGGAGTCTTCCAGGAGTTTTATTATGTATTTGGGTGCTCCTGTGTTGGGTGCATATATGTTTAACAGGGTTATATCTTGTTGTTGTATTGATCCCTTTAGTATTATGAAGTGGCCTTCCTTGTCTCTTGTTATGGCCTTCACTTTGAGGTCTATTTTGTCAGATATAAGTATTGCTACCCCAGCTTTTTTTTTTTCCATTTGCCTGAAATATATTTTTCTATCTCTTCACTTTCAAACTGTGTGAGTCCCTTGTTCTGAGGTGGGTCTCTTGTAGACAGCATAGATATGGATCATGTATTTTTATCCATTCAGCCACTCAATGTCTTTTTATTGGAACATTTAATCCATTTATGTTTAAAGTTATTACTGAAAGGTACTTGTTTGTAATCATATCCATTTTTGTGTCTGTGTTCCTTCTTAACTTTTTATTTGTTCTTTTTACAGCATTCCCTTTAGCATTTCTTGCATTGCTGTTTTGGTGGTGATAAACTCCCTTAGCCTTTTTTTTGTCTGCAAAGCTCCTGATTTCCCCTTCAATAGGCTTGCTGGATAGAGTATTCTTGGATTCAGTCCTTTGCTTTGCAACATCTTGTATACCTCCTTCTGTTCCCTTCTAGCTTGATGTGTTTCTGTCGAGAAATCATTTGATAATCTGATGGGGGATCTTTTGTACATAACCCTCTGTCTCTCTCTTGCCACCTTTAAGATTCTCTCTTTGTCATTAATATTTGCCATTAAAATTATGATGTGTCTTGGTATGGGTCTTTTGGGATTGATCCTGCTTAAGACTCTCTGTACTTGTGTAACTTTTTTCTTCCCTATATCCAGGAAGTTTTCTGTCATTATTTCTTCAAATAGATTTTCTAATCCTTGCTGCTCTTCTTGTTCTACTGGCAGCCTTGTTATGCATATGTTACTTCATTTCATGTTGTCCCAAACTCCCTTAGACTTTCCTCCTGCTTTTTAATTTTTTTCTCCAGTTGCTGTTCAGATTGGGCTTGTTTCTCTACCTGATCTTCTATATCACTAATTTGGTCCTTTGCTTCTTCTAGTCTACTCTTGAAACTTTCAATGATGTTCTTGAATATAGCTATATCACTTTTCATTTCTTCCTGTTTCTTGCATAGGTTGTTGATTTTTCTCATTCATCCTATGTATGAATTCCATGATCATTACTCTGAATTCTTTTTTGGTCATGTTGCATGCCTCAATTTCACTGATTTCCTTTCTTGACAACTCCTCATTTTCTTTCCTCTGGGGATTGTGTCATCTCCCCATTCTGACTATCACCAGAAGGTTCAAACTTTGATTTGCATGGACCTGGGCCATGTGCCGTGGGAGCTTTGCACCACCCAAGTGTTACTGAAGTGCTCCAACACAGGATGTGTGGCTGCCGTGGGTTGGTGGGAACCAGGCTCACCCAGGATCAGTTTTACCAGTGTTCAGTGTGGTCTCATGTGTGCACTTAAAATCATAGACCACTCCTGCACTGCACTGTTGGCATGTGCCAAAAATGAGTCCCTGAGCGTGTGCCAGGAGTCAGAGTTTCCCTTTGTCTGCACCAAGAATCGAGTATCAGAGTCTCTGTGGCCTCGTGCAGCTTCTCACTGAGAATCAGGGTCCCTTTGTGTGCATGCACCAAGAATTGGAGTCACTGGCTCTTAGTGTGAATGCACTGTGAGTCAGAGATCCCAAGCGCACACAATAAAAAACAGAGTCAAGTCAGTGGTGCTCAGTGCTGCCTCTTGCCGGGAGAATCTGGATCCCAGTTACCCTGGGAGACTGGGTTGCACAGTAGCACTGTGGCATGCCTGCACTGCAGAAAATAGACTTTTGCAGAAGACAGACTGCTGTGTGTGCTTGCCCGGAATCAAAGTCAGATGGCACTGCCACCCTTTGTGGGCTTCAGGTTTGGCCACACAATGTGTTGCGGGGAGCAAATCCCAGTCTCTGTGCCTGCGCAACCTCAAATTCCCATAGCAGCGGTGTGGTCCGGGCACATGCTCCCAAATTCAAATTCCCATAGGGGCACTGTAGTCCCTGTGCACACTCCCAAGCTCAAATTCCCATAGTGGTGCTGCGGCCCAAGCGAGGGGCAGGTCTATCAGTTACTATGGCACTATCTGAGAGCCTTTGGGAAGGGGATAGGCTCTGTGACTCACAGAAATCTGCGGCCAGGATGTCTGGATTCTTGTTGTCTGTGGGTCTGCAGCTGTGGTCGCAGGCCTCTGTCCCCAGTAGCTGCAGGGTCCTGGTTTAGGTCTGAGACATGACTGGGTGGTTCTGAGGCCAGGATCCTAGTCTCAAGCAGCTCTGTTTCTCAAGATGGCATGGTCTCTGTGTCCACACTGGCCACCCAGAAGTGCCCACTTTGTGCACAGGGCTCTGCCATCTAAGACTGCCCTGTTTGATAGCCCCTTGGAGGACCTGCAGAATCCAACTGTCCTCAGCTCATATACACATACATACCACACACATCTACACTCTCCTCTATGGTTCCCTTATTCTCTCAGATTCTCCCTCCCTACCTTCCTGCCAATTGCCATCTTTGAGATCTGGGGGATTTTTATTTTTTACTTAATGGGGAAAAATAATACTTCCCAGAAGCAGAAGTTGTTGTTTATCTTAATTTTCTTACTTCTTGTTTTTTTGGGTTTTTTTTTGCACAAATGTAAAAAGGTGACTTTAAGCATGCCTACCTTTTATCTTAATAGTCTTTACTTTTGGTCACTGATTATGTCACTTCTTTATAACTGAGATGATTATAGCATAGGACTTCCTTCTGTTTTCTCAATTCCTTTTTTATTTATAAATGCTAAACTCTTTGACTTATATGGAATTTCCCACAGTTGTAGAATTTAAAAAATAAATGTATGTCTATATTCTTCTTCTTTACCTATCTCATCCAATACCACTGATCAAATTAGTCTCTTTTCCTATTGCTGTACAGCATCTTTATACGACACTAGAGGCCCGGCACATGAAATTTATGTGCAGGGACGGTCCCTAGGCCTGGCCTGCAATCAGGGCCATCTTCCCCGGCTGCCTGCAGCTGGCCGAACCCCACCACCACCACCACCACTACCCACCCCTGATTCCCTGACATCAGGTGAGGGGAGCCTGCCAGTCTGGGAAATGGACTGAGAGGTGATCAGTGCACCTCATGGTGACTGGTCAAGCAGTCATTCTGGTTGTTTGACCAGTAGGATCAATTTGCATATTACACTTTCATTATATAGGATTGTTGTACTCACTATACAGGCAGTCCTCAGGTTACATTGTTTTGTGGTTATGTCACCATCTCCCATTTATTTATTTATTTTAAGTATGTATTTTACTAGAGACCTGGTGCACAAAAATCGGGCACCCTCTCCAAAATGGGAACCCTTGAGGGCTGTCCGACTGCTCATTTAGGGCCGATTCTACCAAAATAGGGCCTAAATGGACAGTCAGACATCCCTCTCACAATCCAGGACTGCCTGCCTTCCTGATTGCCCCTAACTGCTTCTGACTTCCAGCTTGATCATCCCCTAACCACTTCCCTGCCAGCCTGATTGCCCTTAACTGCCCTCCCCTACAGGCCTGGTCACCCCTAACCACCCTCTCCTGCAGACCTCATCCCCCCAACTGCTCTCCCCTACAGGCCTGGTCGCCCCCAACTTCCCTCCCTTGCAGGCCTGGTCCCTCCCAACTGCCTTCCCCTGCTGGCCATCTTGTGGCTGCCATCTTGTGTCCACATGGGAACAGCCATCTTTGACCACATGGGGGCAGCCATCTTGTGTGTTGGAATGATAGTTAATTTGCATATTACTTTTTTATTAGATAGGATTATTTACCTATCTAATAAAAAATAAAGGTCAGGAATTGTTATCTTGCTTTTAATTTTTTTTTACTGCTTCACTTCATTACTGCTTTGTATGTGCTCCATGTGAGTGACATAGGTGTTTATTTAGGTGGGTTCCGACTTACAGTGAAAATTGCGTTACATGGCGCTGTGGGAACGGATCTCTGACATAAACCAAGGACTTACTGTATACCATTATATGGTCTTACTGTTTCATCAGTATGATCCATTATTGGATTAATAAAAGCACATGCCAATATTTTGGGAAGTAGTTTTGGGCAGGCTTGAGATTATGCCCTTTCAGAAGTATGCTCTTGTATAATAATGTTCTGTAAAAATTGCCTGCCATTTCTTCTAGATAAATCTTAACTGTCAATATGTTAAGCTCTGTGGTATTTTTAAAAGAGGTTCTGGTTGGTGTTTACAATCTTAATTTTCATCCCTGAAATGTCCCTTGCCATTGTCCTCTGTCTCAGTAAATAATTCCACTCTACATCCATTTGTTTGAGCTCAAAACCTTGGAATCATTTTTGATTCAATCACACACACACACACACACACACACACACACACAGAATGTTTTTGGCTACCTAATGTTCAGATTATCCACAAGCGATTCTCAACTACTCTGCAGACATAAGCTGGGTATCCTACAATTCGGTTCTATTCTGACATCATCTCCATGGAGTTGGCAACAGGTCCTACTAGCAAAGGGCTGAGTCTGACAACACTGCCCACATTTCAGATACCAATTGTGAGCCCTGGATTACCACCTGTGCTTCTTACTGCCCAGCTATAAATTGGGATTCCTATGATGCCTTCCTTGGATTCAGTAATTTGATAGAATAGCTCTATTGCTTACTATCTTGCATTATAAATACTTAAGATTTTGTCTTGTCTCATGTACCAAATATAAGCTCGCTGCAGACATGGTCTATGCATGATCCAACTCCAGGTCTCTCAGAGCCACATACAGGAAAGGCAAGTATCCACTAAGGGTTAAACTCTCTTCCTTTTTAAAGTTCTTCATGGATAGACTAAACTCATTATGTTTTCCTTTTTCTTTGCAAGTGGTTAAGTCACATGGAAAAAATAGTGCTTAAGTTATTTGTGGGGGGGAAAGTTCCTTGCAAACCTCATAAGTGGAGCTTTTAGAAAACCTCTGTCTTCACAGCTGCACTATTTTTGAAGGGGTAAATATAAGTGATTTTTCACTCCTAACATCTAACTGAATGTATGACAAATCTATATTCACAAATTAATGAAGTATTGACGTACATCAGTTGATTCTGCTTATTGAATTCTATGCAATTTATTTACTTATTTGCTTACTTATTATTTATTAACTCACTTGTGATTATATTTATTTTTAGAATTAAATTATATTACTCAGAAGCTTGTTGATATATCAGATCAAAATGGTGTTTCCCCTTATTTTCTCTCTGTTTCTGACTGGGTTTTGTTTTTGTTTTTGTTTTGCCTATAGCATTTTATTATTTTTTAAAATATATTTTTTATTGATTTTCCATAGAGAGGAAGGGAGAGGGATAGAGAGCTAGAAAAGTCGATGAGAGAGAAACATCAACCAGCTGCCTCCTGCACACCCCCTACTGGGGATATGCCCACAACCAAGGTACATGCCCTTGACCGGAATCCAACCTGGGACCTTTCAGTCCGCAGACCGATGCTCTATCCACTGAGCCAAACTGGTTTCAGCGCATTTTTTTAAATGTATATTTTAATTATGAGCAACCATTTGACAACCAATTTAAAATGTCCCAAAACTGAATCAGGAAGAATCAGAGAATCTTAATGGATAGATTATAACTAATGAAATTGAAGCAGAAATCAAAAACTCCCAACTAATAAAAGTCCAGGACTGGATGGCTTTACAGGTAAATCTTGCCAAATATTCAAAAAAGAACTAACACCTATCTTTCTCAAACTATTCCAAAATATCCAAACATAGGAAATACTCCCAAGCTCATTCTGTAAGGCCAGCATTAGCTTATGTCAAAGCCCAAACAAAGACACTATAAAGAAATAAACTTATAGGCCAATGTCCCTAATGAATATAGTTACTGAAATGCCAAAAAATATTAGTAAACTGGATCCAGGCATGCATTAAAAAGTCCATGCATTATGATCAAGTGGGATTTATAGGGTGCAAGGTTGGCTTAATATCTACAAATCAATAAATGTGATAACACACATAAACAAAATGAAGGATGAAAATCATATGATCATTTCAGTAGATTCAGAAAAAGTATTTGATAAAATTCAGCACCCACATGTGATAAAAACTCAGCAAAGTGTGGATAGAGGGAACATACCTCAATATAATAAAGGACATATTTGACAAACCCACACCCAACACCATACCCAATAGACAAAAACTACATGTGTTTCCATTAAGATCAGAAACAAAACAGGGATGTTCAATTTCCCCCACTCTTTTTTTATTCTGTATTAATTAAAGAATTACATATGTCTCCTTTCCCCCCCCCTTGACCTCTTCCTGACCACTCCCAGACCCTAGCACATGCCTCACTCTCCTACTGTGCCCATTGGTTATGCTTATATGCATGCATACAAGTCCTTTGATTGATCTTTTACTGACACACACACACACACACACACACACACACACACACACGCACATGCACACACACACCCTCCCCTGACTTCTCTCTGAGGTTTGATGGACTGTTGGATACTTTTCTGTCTCTGGATCTATTTTTGTTCATCACTTTATTTTCTTTACATTCTACAAATGAGTGAGATCATGTAATATTTATCTTTCTCTGGCTGGCTTGTTTCGCTTAGCATAATGCTCTCCATGTCCACACACGCTGTTGCAAATGTTAAGAGTTCCTTCTTTTTTACAGCAGCGTGGTATTCCATTGTATAGATGTACCACAGTTTTTTAATCCAGTTATCTGCTGATGGGCACTGAGGCTGTTTCCAAATCTTAGCTATGGTGAATTGTGCTGCTGTAAACATAGGGGTGCATATATCCTGCCTGATTGGTGTTTCTGTTTTCTTGGGATATATTCCTAAGAGTGGGATTACTGGGTCAATGGGAATTACATTTTTAATTTTTTGAGGAAACTCCATACTGCTTTTCACAGTGGCTGCACCAGTCTGCATTCCCACCAGCAGTGCACGAGGGTTCCTTTTCTCCGCTTCCTCTCCAGCACTTGTTGGTTGATTTGTTGATGATAGCCATTCCAACATGTGTGAGATGGTCTCATTGTCTTTTTGATTTGCATCTCTCAGATGATTAGTGACTTTGAGCAGCTTCTCATGCATGTTCGAAAAGTGTCTATTTAGGTAGGTACTTAGCCTATTTTTTTAAATCGGGTTATTTATCCTTCAATTGAATGAGTTCCCTGTAAATTTCGGAGATTAGACCCTTATTGGAGATAACATTGGCAAATATGTTCTCCCATGTAGTGGGCTTTCTTGCTTTATTGATGGTTTCTTTTGCTGTTTAGAAGCTTTTTATTTTGAGTTAGTTCCATTTGGTTATTTTCTCTTTAGTTTCCATTGCCCTAGGAGCAGTATCAGTAAAGATATTGCTACAACATATGTCTGATATTTTGCTGCCTGTGAATTACTCTGAGATTGTTATGGTTTTCCATTTTACATTTAAGTCCTTTATCTGTTTTGAGTTTATTTTTGTGTATGCTGTAAGTTGGTGGTCTAGTTTCATTTTTTTTTTTTTGCATGTATCTGTCCAATTTTCCCAACACTATTTATTGAAGAGACTGTCTGGACTCCATTGTATGCTCTTGCCTCCTTTGTCAAATATTAATTGAGCATAATGACTTGGGTCGATTTCTGGGTTCTTTGTTCAGCTCCATAGGTCTATATGTCTGTTCTTGTGCCAGTACCAGGCAATTTTGAGAACCGTGGCTTTGTAATATAGCTTGATATCTGGCACTGAGATCCCTTCTACTTTGTTCTTCTTTCTCGGGATCACTGTGGCTATTCAGGGTCTTTTTTTATTCCATATGAATTTTGGGGGAGTTTCTTTTAGGTCTATGAAATATTCCATTGATATTTTAATGGGGAGTGCATTGAATCTATATAGATTGCTTTGGGTAGCATGGACATTTTAATGATGTTGATTCTACCAATCCATGAACACGGTATATTCTTCCATGTGATTCTATCTTCCTCTATCTCTTTTATCAACATTCTGTAGTTGTTGTTTTTTGTTTTTTGGTTTTTGTTTGTTTTTGGTGTTTTTGGTTTTTTTTGAGTAGAGGTCTTTTACCTCCTTAGTTAAGTTTATTCCTAGGTTTTTTAATTTTTTGTTGAAATGGTAGTTGGGATTGTTTTTTAACTTCCCTTTCTGTAAGTTCATTATTAGTGTATAAAGGCATAGATTTCTGGTTGTTAATTTTGTATCCTGCAACATTACTGAATTCATTTATTAAGTACTAGTTTTTTTATGGAGTCTTCAAGGTTTTCTATGTACAGTATCATGTCATCTGTGAATAATAACAGTTTTACTTCTTTTCCAATTTGGATGCCTTTTATTTCTTGTTCTTGTGTAATTGCTATGTCTAGCACTTCCAGTACTATATCAAATAGGAGTGGTGAAAGTGGGCATCCCTGTCTTGTTCCTGTTCTTAGGAGAAATGGTTTTAGTTTTCACCTATTGAATATGATGTTGGATGTAGGTTTGTCATATAAGGCTTTTATTGTGTTGAGGTATGATCCCTCTATTCCCACTTTGCTAAAGGTTTTTATCAGGAAAGGATGTTGGATTTTGTCAAGTGCTTTTTCTGTATAAATTGATATAGCTATGTTATTTTTATCTCTCAATTTGTTTGTGTGATATATCATGTTGATTGATTTGCAGATATTGTACCATCCTTAGATCCCGAGGATAAGTCCCACATGGTCATGGTGTATGATCTTTCTGATGCAATGCTGGATGCAATTTGCTATAAATTTGTTGAGGGTTTTAGCATATATATTCATCAGGAATAATGGCCTGTAATTCTCTTTCTTTGTAGTGTTTTATATGATTTTGGTATTAGAATAATGCTGGCTTCATATGAGAAGCTTGAAAGTGGTCCTTCCTCTTGAATTTTTTGTAGTGGTCTGAGGATGATACGTTTTAATTCTTTTTTGAATGTTCTGTGAAACTGGCTGTATAGCCATCTGGCTGAGGGCTTTTGTTTGCAGGAAGTTTTGTGATGAGTGCTTCAATGTCCTCCATATTAATTGGCCTATTGAGCTGTTTTTATTCTTCCTGATTGAGTTTTGGAAGGTTGCATTTTTCTAGGAATATTTCTTCCATTTCTTCTAGATTGACCATTTTGTTGAAATAGAGTTGTTCATAGTATTTTTTATTTTTTATTTTTTTACAATCCTTTGTATTTCTGTGGGGTCTGTTATTTCACCTTTCATTTCTGATTTTGTTTGTTTGGGTCCTCTGTCTTTGCTTCTTGGTTCATCAATATTGTTTATCCTTTCAAAGAAGCATCTCTTAGTTTTATTGATCTTTTGTATTGTTTTTTATTTTGTTTTGTTTTGCTTTGCTTTGTCTTTATGTCATTTATTTCTGTTCTGATATTTATTATCTCCTTCCTTCTGCTCATTCTGGATTTTTCTTGTTGCTCTCTTTATGATTCATTAAGTTATAGAGTTAGATAATTTATTACCAGTTTTTCTTGTTTTTTTGAGGAAGGGTTGTAATGCTATGAACTTCCCTCTCAGGATTGCTTTCACTATGACCCATAGATTTTGGATTGTTGTGTTTTCATTTCCATTTGTTTCCAGGATGTTTTTAATTTCTTCATTAATCTCTTTAGTAACTAAATCATTGTTTAATAATATTCTATTTAGTTTCCAAGTGTTTGATTTTTTTCATTGTTTTTATTGTAGTTGATTTCTAATTTTCTGCCATTGTGATCTGAGAAGATGCTTAATATGATTTCAATCCTGTTAAATTTGAAGAAACTTTGTCTCTGTCCTAAAATGTGGTCTATATTTGGAAATGTCCAATGTGCACTTGAGAAGAATGTATATTCTGTATCTTTGGAGTGAAATGTTCTGAAAATGTCAATTAGTTCCATCTGATCTAGTGAGTCATTTAGGATTGCTGATTCTTTGTTGATTTTTGGTCTAAAGGATTTACCCAGTGATGTCAATGGGGTGTTAAAGTCCCTACTATTATTGTACTGCTGTTGATCTCTCCCTTGATATCTTCCAGAAGTTTTTTCTTATGTATTTGGTGTTTCTGCATTGGGTGAATATATGTTTACCAGAGTTATATCTTCTTGTTGGACCGATCCTTTTAGTATTATGAGGTGGCCTTCCTTATCTCTTATTATGGCCTTCATTTTGAGGTCTATTTTGTCAGTTATAAGTATTGCTACCCCAGATTATTTTTCATTTCCATTTTCCTGAAAGATATTTTTACACCCCTTCACTGTCAGTCTGTGTGAGACCCTTATTCTGAGGTGGGACTCTTGTATACAGCATGTTATGTTTTCTTATCCATTCAGCCACTCAATGTCTTTTGATTGTAGCATTTAACCTATTTATGTTTAAAGTTATTTAAAGTAACTTTAGTAAAATATTTAAAGTAATAGATACTTGTTTGCAGCCATCTTTATTCTTTGTGCATGTTTCCTTCTTCTATTTCTATTTCTTCTTTTTACAACAGTCCCTTTAGCATTTTTTGCATTGCTGGCTTGGTAGTGATAAACTCCCTTAGCCTTTTTTTTTTTTTTGTCTGTGAAGCTACTGATTTCCCTTTCAATTCTGAATGATAGCCTTGCTGAATAGAGTATTCTTGGATTCAGTGCCCTGCCTTGCATCATTTTGTATTCTTTATTCCATTCCCTTCTGGCCTGATGTGTTTCTGTTGAGAATTCATTTGATAACCTAATGGGAGTTCCCTTGTAGATAACTCTATCTCTTGCAGCCTTTAAGATTCTCTCTTTGTTGTTAATGTTTGCCATTATAATTATTATGTGTCTTGGTGTGGGTCTTTTGGGTTCATCTTGTTTGGGACTCTGTTCTTATGTGACTTTTTCTTCCCAAAATCAGGGAAGTTTTCTGTCATTATTTCTTCAAATAGGTTTTCTAACCCTTGCTCCTCTTCTTGTCATTCTGGCACCCCTATTATACATATGTTACTTTGTTTTATGTTGTCCAAAACTCCCTTAGGATCTGCTCTTGCTTTCTAATTTTTCTCTTCAATTGCAGTTCAGATTGGGTGTGTTATGTTGCCCTGTCATCTAATTCACTAATTCGGTCCTCTGCTTCTTCTTGTCTGCTGTTGAAGCCTTCCATTGTGTTTTTAATTGTAGCTATGTCACTCTTTATTTCCTCTTAATTCTTGCATAAGTTGTTGATTTTCTCATCAAGCTAGTTTAGAAATTTATGATGTTTACTCTGAATTATTCTTCTGACATATTGCATGCCTCTGTTTCATTTAATTTCTTTTCTTGCTACTCCTTTTATTTCCTTTTGGAATTGTTTCTTTGTCTCCTCATATTTGCTCTCACCGAAGTATCTAGATGCTGAGTTACATGGGGCCTGTGGCTGCAGTGGCAGGCTTGGCAAGATGGTTGCACAGTTCAAGACTCACCAGAGGGCCCAGTTACCAGGACACATGGGGTCTGGGGCTGAAGCAGCGGGCCTGGTGGGAGGGTGGCAGAGTCTGAGACTCACTAGTGGGCCCAGTCACTGGGACGCACCTTGGGCAAACTTCTTAACCTCTCATCTGGGGACAAGCTGAGTTTCTGTGCTTTCTCTTTGGCATTTCTCTATGTTGTGCATCCAGGAACATGGTAGGATTTTTCAGCTTCTAGATTGCTGAGGTTTATAGAAAGCTCCCACTTCCTCTGAGATCCACTGCCAGGCAAGGCTCTGGGGAACCCAGACACACTCAAAGAGAAACTGAACTGTCTGGCATTAGGGCAGGAACTTGGTTGCAGCTTTCTTCTAGACATAGGTGCTCATGGCGGTCATTGTTCCAGTGCTGGGACTTACCCAGTCACAGGGCTGACTGATGCTTTCACCACTCTTATTTAACATAGTACTAAAACTTCCAGCTTCAGCAGTGAGACAAAAAGAAGAAATAAAAGGCATCTAAATTGTAAAGGAGGAAGTAAAATTATCATCATTTCAGAGAACCCCACAGTTTCCATAAAAAAGCTACTAGAACTAATAAATGAATTCAGTGAAGTAGCAAGTTACAAAATAAATATCTAGAAATCAGATGCATTTTTAAACACCAGTAATTAATTATTAGAAAGTGAAACTAAGAAGACAATATCATTAACAATTGTTTTGAAAAGAATAAAATACCTAGGAATAAATTTAACCACAGATGTAAAAGGCTTGTACTCAGAAAATTATAAAACACTGAATAAATAAATTTAAGAAAATATAAATAAGTGGAAGCATATACTATGTTCATGGATATGAAGAATTCACATCATTAAAATGTCCATATCACCCAAAGAAATCTGTAAGTTCAATGCAATTCCTATCAAGATATCAGTGGCATATTTCACTGAACTAGAACAAATATTCTAAAAATTTATATGGAACCACACACACACATACTAAAGAAAAAAATAGCCACAGCAATCTTAAGAAAAAAGAACAAAATTGGAGGAATCATGCTACCTGATAAACTGTACTACAAATCCACTATAATCAAAACAGCATGGTACTGGCATAAAAACATAAAAACCGATCAGTGGAACAGAATAGAGAGCCAAGAAATAAGCCCACAACTTTATAGTAAATTAATATTTAACAAAGGATAAAAATGTACAATGGGATAAAGATAATCTATTCAATAAATGGCTTTGGAAATATTTGACATATATGTGCCAAAAATTTAAACTAGACCACCTTCTTACACCTAACACAAGAGTAAACTCAAAATGGATTAAAGGCTTAAATGTTAGACTTGAAAGCAAAAAAAAAAACAAAAAACCTAGAATAAAACATAGACAGTAAAATCTCAGATATTTCTCATAGCAATATTTTTCTCTGATATATCTCCTCAGGCAGGAGAAACAAATGGTACTATATCAAATTTAAAAGGTTTTAAATTTTTTAAAAATTGATTTCATAGAGGAAGAGAAATGGAAAAAGAGATAGTAGCATCAATGATGAGAAAGAATCAGCTATTGGTTGCCTCCTGCATGATCTCTGGTATTAAACCCAGGCATGTGCCCTAACCGGGAATCAAATCCTAACCTCCTAGTTCATAGGTCAACACTCAACCACTAAGCTACACTGGCCTGACCAAACTGAAAAGTTTTTGCATAACAAAGAAAACCATCAACAAAATGAAAAGATAATCACTGAATAGGAGAACATATTTGCCAATGATATGTTATTAATATCCAAAATTTATTAAGAACTTATAAAACTTAATACCAGAAAAACAAACAATCCAATTAAAAAATAGGCAAAGAACCTGAATTTCTGAGACATTTCTTCAAGGAGGACATACAGATGACCAATAGACATATGAAACAATGCCCTACATCACTAACCATCAGAAATGCAAATTAAAACCACAATGAGATATCGCCTCACACCTACCAGAATGGCTATCATCAATAAATCACCAAACAACAAGTGCTGGTGAGAATGTGGAGAAAAGGGAACACTCATGCACTGTTGGTGGGAATGCAGATGGTGCAGCCACTGTGGAAAGCAGTATGGAGTTACCTCAAAATTAAAAATGGAACTGCTTTATGACCCAGAAATTTCACTTATGGGAATTTATGCACAGTGAAATACTACTCAGCTATAAAAAGAAGGAAATTTTACCCTTTGGAAAGGCATGGATGGACCTAGAATGCATTATGCTAAGTGAAATGAGACAATCAGAGAAAGAAAGTACCATATAATGTCACTCCTGTGGATTCTAATGAACAAGCAGTACAGAGAGACTCGTAGAGAGCAGGCTGGCAGCTTCAGAGGTAGGGAGGGGTGGAGGACTTGAGCAAAGAAGAAAAAAGAGAAAAGACAACAAACAGGGTGTTGATGACTGGGAGTGGATGGGTGTGGAGGCAGGCATGGGGGATAAATAAAGTTGAACAGAGACTTGACTGGGGTGGAGATAACGCAGTACAGTGTCTTATTTCACTTAGCAGAATGCACTCCAAAATTCTACTGATTTCTGATGTGTTTACAATTGTGCACCTGAAACCCATAGAATTTTATTAGCCAGTGTCACTCCAATAAATTCAATAAAAAGGAATAAATAAAAATGATATTTTGTTATGTGAACTGAGATACATGAAATTAGCATTTTAGGCTGAATGAACCTGCTTTATTTCTTTTACTAGAGGCCCAGTGCATGAAATTTGTGCATAGGGGTCCCTAGCCCAACCTGCACCCTCTACAATTCAGGAGCTCTCAGGGGATATCTTACTGATGGCTTAGGCCCACTCCCCGTGATTCTCTGCTCTCTGTGGGGACTGGGGATTTCGCTACAGCCATGGATATGAAGCCCCCATGCCCTGCTCTCTGCTTTCTGCCTGCCTCACCATACGCCATGTGAAGGAAGCCCCAATGTCCTCAGTGTGCTCTGTCTGCCAGGCCTGGGGCTTCACCGACATCAACACACTAAGGAAGCCCCCAAGCCCTGCTGTCTGAGCTCTGTCTGCCATGTCTGGGGACTTTCCCACCATCACCCTGTGAAAGAAGCCCCCAAGCGCTGCTGTCCTAGCTCTTCCTGCCATGTCAGGGGGCAGATCCAGCCTTACTGCTTGGTCCCCATGAACGCCTGTGGAGCTGATGGGCCCTTATACTGCAGCACCTGTGGAGGGGGCAGGTCCAGCCTCACTGCTCTGGTGGACAGGCTTGGACACTCCAGCAGCAGGGCTGAGGGGACTGAGCGCCACCATCTTGTGGCTATGGGGCCGCCATTTTGTCGTGGAGTGACGGTTAATTTGCATATTACTCTTTTATTAGATAAATTGCTTAAGAAAAAGCTTAATGTACTTTAGAAATATTTTCATTTTCCCAGCCAAATATTCCTTGATGTACTCCAATTTCCCAATGTGCTTTGTGAATGAGCAGCCCGGAAGTGCGCTCTACAGAACTGGTACTGCCTGGCTCCTACTGGTCACAGGCGTGGCAAGCGTGCGGCCCTTAGCAAGGCCATTGCACTGGGTCTCTGAACAGATGCAGCATCCTTAAGACACTGTGTCTGCCTCAGCTCGGGTGCTCTTTCCTGAGGCCTGCCTGGCTCACTCCGCAGCGCCCACTCCCTCACTGCTGGGAAGAGTCTGAGACTTTGTATGGCTTTTGGTGGTGTGAATGTCTGATTCAGATTTTACACTGTTGCTCTTTTGTGGGTTGTGCTATCTAGAAGTTTCCAGTGTTTCTCGCTTTGCTTTCTTCCCAGAATTTGACAAAGAGATTATTTTAAAACAATAGATCCAGTACACGAAATTTGTGCACAGGGAGGGGGAACCCCCTCAGCCCAGCCTGAACCCTCTGCAATCTGGGACCCCTTGGGAGATGTCCAACTCACAATCCTGGACCACTGGCTCCTAATTGCTGTCTGCCTGCTGGTGGCCCCTAACTGCCCCCTGCCAACCTGGCTGCTCCCAACTGCCCCTCCTGCCAGCCTAATTGCCCCCAACTGCCCCCCTTGCCAACCTGATAGCCCCTAATTGCCCCCCTATTGGCCTGGTTGCCCCCAACTGACGTCCCCTCTGCTGGCCTGGTCACCCTCAACTGCCCCCCACAGCCTGGTTGACCCAGGCAGCCTGCTGTTCAGTTGTTTGGTCATCCCACACTAAGCCCCCTGCCAGCCTGGTTGTAGGCAGCCATCTTGTGAGGGTGTGAGTGTCAATATGCATATTACCTCTTTATTATATAGGATGAGAAAATATGATGAATTAATTGCATTGCCTTTAGTTAAACATAGTTCCTTAGTTTTTAAGCTCATTTAATTTCAAAAATATATGCAGAGAGAAATTAAAATAAATTCACTCCAAGAGAAGAATATTTAACATTTTGTACAGGAGACCTCTAATCATGGGCCCCTTCCCATAAGTGAATTTCTATTGCAATGAAAATAAAATCCGTGTTGAAGCATCCGTTCTCACAGACTTCAGTGTGCCAGTGGTCAGTGCAGGGCACAGTCTGATGCTGTGAACACCGTAAGCAGGCAGCACAAAGAGCAAATTGGACCGGGGTAGGTGAGCCTCGGCCGAGGGCGAACACGGCCCAGCCTGGTCCTGTTGGCCTGTGGGGGAGCATGGCTTTTAAAGTATTTTTAAATGGCTAAACAAGTTCTACAAAGATACTATGTTGTGACACAGAAAACTGCATTCTAGTTCCCCCTGCACGCGGCCAGGCTCCCGCTCCGCGCTACCTCCGCCTCTCAGCAGCAGAGGAGCATGGCTGCCAGCAGCAGGTGGACTTCCGGCCCTGCGCAGAGGAAAGGCGGGGGGGGGACTTCCGGTCCTGCGCAGAGGAAAGGCGGGGGGGACTTCCGGTCCTGCGCAGAGGAAAGGCGGGGGTGGGGGGGCTTCCGGCGCCTGCGCAGAGGAAAGGCGGGGGAGGGACTTCCGGCCCTGCGCAGAGGAAAGGCGGGGGGGGGGGGGGCTTCCGGCGCCTGCGCAGAGGAAAGGCAGGGCCTCACTAAGCACAGAGGGCCTGCGGGCCCCCAGTCAGCCGTTGGGGAAGACACTTTAGTCGGTTCCCCCATAACTGACACGTTTCCGGGAGTATTCGCTGGGATAGTGACGGGAAAGCAATTCTGTGTGTTCCCCTTCACAGCCTTCTCAGGAATGCTGGGGGGAAGGACGGCCAGAGCACAGGCCCATTGGGAGCGTGGGTGTTGGTTCTGTGACCGGCTGAGTGCAAGAGGCTTTCTGGCCTTGACCAGTGCGATGCAGACCGTTAGTGCCGCAGAGCGTGTGCGAAAGCTCCCCGCAGGGCTGCAGCTCCTGTGAGCCCTCCCTCTCCCCCCGGGCCGGTGGGCAGCGGGCCGTTCAAGCTGCTGCCCAATTTCAAGCTCGGTTCACTCCGACCAACGCGGACGGGCTAAGCCTCCTTACAAGAGAGCAGAGCAGACCTTTGAAAACACAAACCCCTGGTTTCTTAGAAGTTTCTTCCTGCTCCTTGCTGTCACCAGCTCTGCTCCCACCCCCTCCGGCCTCCTCCAGCCCTTCCTCCTGGCCCTGGGTCTCCCACCTGTGTTTAGGCCGCTGTCCCGCCCTCCCCTCTGCTGGCCCCGCCCATCCCTACACTGGCCCTGCCCCTCCCCTCTGCTGACCCCACCCCTCCCTACGCTGGCCCCGCCCCTCCCCTCTGCTGACCCCACCCCTCCCTACGCTGGCCCCGCCCCTCCCCTCTGCTGGCCCTGCCCTCCCCGCAGCTGGCCCCCACCTCCATGGTGCTCTTACCACTGCGTCTTGGCCAGGATCAGTGATGCACCTGTGAGTGGCAGGTGTTGGCCTGTGTGGGGCAACAGCTAGTCTATGCTCCTTCCCTGTGCTGGGTTCCCACCCCGTCTTGGAACCAGGACCTCCTTCCAGCACAGGGATAGACGGCACCCCACACGGGAGCACGGGTCCTGGGGCTGGGTGCAGGGAAAGGAAAAGAAGACAAGAGGGGAAGGAGGACCTGCGAGAGCAGGCTCCCCCTCCCAGGCTGCCTGCAGAGCCCTGCTCCTGGGTCTGTGTTTCTGTGTCCTCTTGCTCTTGCATGCACAGGAGAGAGAACGAGCACTGGGGGCATCTGCACCACTGTAGGCTCCATGGTCAGAGCTCTTCAGCTCCCGGCTCAGTGACCTCACCGCTCTTTCTGTGGTGGGTGCATGGGTCTCCGCTTCACAGATGAGCAAACTGGCCTCAGTCTGATGGTAACTTTCCACACCCACAAGCAGAGCCTGGAGGAGCTGGATCAAAGCCGGGCCGTCTGGGCAGCTGGCAAGGCCCCAGCACGTAGGTGCGGCCTTCAGGTCTGCATCCCAGAAAGGAGCTGAATGCCCATGACCCTGGGGGCCGGGAGGCACGTCCGCTGCACGGGGGGGGGGGGGGGGGGGGGGGGCGCTGCTGCAGGGCCAGCCCGCGAGGACGGGGTCAGGGCTGCAGCACTGGGGACTCCCCCAGCTCCCCTTAACAGAGGTCAAGAGGCCAGAGGTCATGGGGGAAGCTCTACTGAAGTAGAGTGTGTACGTTCCCCAGCAATTACCGAAGTCGGCTATAATGTGAATAACAAAGTAATCCAAGCTGGAGGGATGGTTTGAATACCAATAAGTGTTAACTTAATTATTTAGAGATTAGTTATTTGCATCTCTTCAAATTATGATGATTTTCCTGGTTCACAAACTATTGCATGCTCTTTGAGTACAGCTTATAGCTTCCAAGAGTTTAGTTACTAAAACTCTTTGGCTGTACGTGTTCAAGGACTCCGTCCGTTACTTACATGTTATCTTCTGATGACTGAGATCGTCCCCACGTGCTGCGCTGGCTCTACCACCAGGACAGCCGCTGCCTGCAGACAGGAGGTCCTCGCGGCCCTCGGGATGCTCACACACACCACTCCCCAGGCCCACGTGCCTGTACAGCCCTGTCCTCTCACCCCTCCTGCACCCCCACATCACAGCCCCACGGTGGCCCCTGGTTAGGAGACAGTGTCTTTCCCACATCGCACTCCCTGACACCTCGGCCCTCTCTCGGAGGTCAGCACCCTCTCCCGCCAGGCGCTGCCTCCGGTGCTCTCCAGCCCTCCGCTCTGCTCGGGGCCACAGCTCAGCCCCATCGGCAGTGCCCCATGGGCGGTGCCCCCATCGGCGGTGCCCGTGGTAGAGCAGGTCTCAGACACACCTGCTCTTTGAGACCGGAGACGTGAGAGTTCACATCCCTCCCACCTCCTTGATGACTGACGGGGTTGTCTCTGAAGGAGCCGCCACCAGAAAAAGGAAGCATAGTCCACATCCGGGTGACAGAGCCTGGAGCTGAGGGCGGGGGGCCTGCACCCTCTTCTCCATGCAGGGGCGTCTGAGGGCCGGCGTGCGGGCTCGGCACATGGGCCACTTCCACCTAAACAGAAATGAGGTTGCCTCAGAACATGCTGGAATCAGGATGTTGTCCCAGATGTGAACCTGCATCGTCTGATTTGAGAAAACAATCAGAACTCAGATGAATGGTACTGAGTGTTGTGTGCCTGTGGCAACCTGCTTCTGATTCAAATTTAAAGTTGTACCGGAAAGTACCAGAAAATAGCTTTAAGGAGATCATCAGGCTTTTACATCAGAACCTAGAAAGCAGTCTAAGCCTGGGAGATTGTTGTTGTTAATCCTCATCTGAGGAATCTTTCCCAGTGATTCTTAGAGAGGGCAGAAAAGGGGAGAGAGAGAAACCCAGCTGTGAGAGAGGCACATGGCTTGGTTGCCTCCTGCACACGCTCTAGCCCCAAGCCGAACGCAGGGCTGGCCTGGGTCGTGGCAGTAGGCCCATTGGTTCTGTCGGGGGGGCGGGGGGAGGGGGCTGTCTCCCGCTGCTCCTGCCTGAACCACGTCCTGTCTCGTTTGCTTTGGGACAGGCTTCCACCTCTACCACAAGCTGCCCACCATCGTGCCCGAGAGCTGCCTGCTCATCATGGTGGGCCTCCTGCTCGGGGGCATCATCTTCGGCGTGGACGAGAAGTCGCCCCCCGCCATGAAGACCGACGTCTTCTTCCTGTACCTCCTGCCCCCCATTGTGCTGGACGCGGGCTACTTCATGCCCACCCGCCCCTTCTTCGAGAACATCGGCACCATCTTCTGGTATGCCGTGGTGGGCACGCTCTGGAACTCCATCGGCATCGGCGTGTCCTTGTTCGGCATCTGCCAGATTGAAGCCTTTGGCCTGAGCGACATCACTTTGCTGCAGAACCTGCTGTTCGGCAGCCTGATCTCCGCCGTGGACCCCGTGGCCGTGCTCGCTGTCTTTGAGAACATCCACGTCAACGAGCAGCTCTACATCCTGGTCTTCGGGGAGTCCCTGCTGAACGACGCGGTGACGGTGGTGAGTGAGAGCTGCCCGCTGTCCATCCTGAGGTTCTCACTGCGGATTCCTTCCGCCGAGCTCCTGCCCGCGTGTGCCCTGGGCGTGCCAGCGTGTGGCGGGCCGCCCCTCTCAGCACAGTCACCAGGGCAGCCGTGTGGAGGCGCTGGGCCAGGGGCAGCGGATGCCCATGGAGTGCCCTCCACACACACACACACCCCTAGGTCCTCTAGTCTGTCACGTGGGCAAAGCTCAGCACACAGCTCACTTCTGCTTCACACTCAGCCAGCATGGTTCTGGTACTTATTCAGGAAATGCAAATTATGTTTAATTCTTATTAATTGGCACATAGAGGCAGAGGCAGCTAGGGTCCTGTCAGCAGCAGGTGCCGCCACCCCCCGCTGAGCCAGGGGGTGCAGTGTTCCAGAGCCTCAAAGGGCTCCGGCCGGGGAGGGGTGCTGTGTCCCGGAGCCGCGTAGGGCGGGGATGGGGGTGGCGAGGCAAGGGCGCCGCTGGCCTGAGCGCGGGCATTGGGCTAGGGCTTCCGGCAGCCTGTGGAATGGTGTTCTCCCCATTTTTCAAATAATAAAGTTGAGATAAAGCGTATTAAGTAACGAGTATTTAAGTAACTTATATAATCCCCCAGTGGTTCCTGCTATTAAAATGTTACCGCTGAATCGTTCCCACATTAGCACAAATTAACAGGAGAGCCAGCCTCACCTCTGTCAGCCTGCAGGCAGACCCTGACCCGGACACAATGTCACCCTGAAGCAGGCCCACTAACTCCATGTGCGTATTATTTTTTAGAAAATGAGTTTGGTAGGAAGCCCAGTTGTTTAGCCGGCCTCGCTCACTAAGTCAGCACAGCCCCCGTTCCCGTGCTCGGCACCGGCATCGGCACCGGCGCCCACGTGACGTTCGGGAAGCGCCGTCGCAGTGAAGCTGTGCACACGCTCCTCAGTCCGAGGCGCCGGGCTGCTGGTCAGATCCTCTGGCCCTGGTCGCAGGAGACGGGACAGTTCGGTGTGGGGTCCCGCTCCCGCGTGTGAGGAAACTGCACAGAGACGTCACCCACTTCCCGCTTCCTTCCTGGGCAGGTAGCCCTCGGGCCGGCCAGCAGCATGAGCCGCGGCCATGCTCTCAGAGCGCGCCTCAGTCTCCCTGGTCCTCCTCCAGCTCCTCAGGAGGCAGGGCTCGGGGTACGAAGGCTGCCTTCCAGAGGCGGTCCTGGGCTTCCTCTCGGAGGCACAGAGCGCCGAGGCGGCCCTCCGGCCGGGCGCGCTGCCCGGACTGCACAGAAAGCAGGGCCAGGGCGGGGGCGGGCAGCCGCTCCTCAGGTGGAAGCTTTGCCCCAAGGCCACGGCCGTAGTCAGGGTGACCATTACGGCTTCACACAAAGGCCTTCCTCGGTGGGTCATGTGCCCACTGCCTGTCGCTGAAGAACAGATGTCCGTGTCACTGAGCCGGTCGGACAGTGGAGTGAATTAGAAAACAGGAATACAAATTGTGCTGTCTCTTGGTCAGGTGCCTTCACAGTATAAAGGAGGACACGTTTTCTAGGAGGTTTTTGATGCAGCCATCTAGTGCAAGGACCTCATGGAATAGACAGAGATACAAATGTGGCCAGGCCGTCGCCGCCGCCGCCGCTGTGGCTCAGTGGGTTGGGCATCGTCCCGTCCACCGAAAGGCTGCTGGTTCGGTTCCAGGTCAGGGCACATGCCCGGGCCTCAGGCTCACCCTGGTGGGGGTATGCAGAAGGCAACCAATCGATGTCCACTGTCACATGGATGTACCTATCTCTCTCCCTCTCTCTTCCTCTCTCTAAGTCAATTTTTTAAAATAAATAAATAAATATTAAACAAAAAAATTCTCCCTCACATTGGAGATGATTTAAAAACCTGTGGACCATGCTGCACGCAGTGGAAAGGAAGAGTCTTGCTGAGTTGCGACTAGAAGGAGGAGGCTGATGGGGAGAGTCAATGTTAAAAACGCAGTCCGGAGAGCGAGTGAGATGGGTCCCCACGTCGGTGAGCGAGATGTGAGCTGGCAGAGCTGAAGGTTAGAACACCTACCCAGAGACGTCTCCAGGCAGAGAGGGATGCCAATGATGGCTGCAGCCAAGCTGTGCGCCGTTGCCCAGGCAGGGGTGGGGACGCCGGCCTGCGGGTGAGGTCTGCCACATCGTGTGGCCCGGCCCTGCCAGGCAGGGGGGAGAGCTCATTAATGTCTGACCAGACAGAGCAGCTCACCGCTAAGCTGACAATTTGGTGCCGCCGGTGAACGGTGTGACAAATCTCCCAATGCCCGTGGCAGGAAAAGTTCCCCACCCCTGGTCTAGGGCGTAGTGGGTTGGATAGTAGACTGGAATTATCCGGAGAAATGACAACCAAAAAAATAAAGATGAGCTTTTTTAGAGGGTTTTTGTGCTTTCCCATATAATTAATATTTTAGGAAAAGGTTTTAAATTTCTTTTATTAGCCTCACCAAAGATTGCTTAGGCTACCAATCCAATCACTTGAGAAGTCTTGCTATTTCCGCAGTAGTTCATAATCAGATGGCTCAGCTTGATACGCGGTAATGTCCAACATCATTTCTAGAACATGTCAATGCAACCTAATATCCTAACACATTTCCCAAGAAGGCTTAAATTCTTCAGCCTGCCACAGCCAGCCTGGCCAGGAGAGCTGGCTCTGCGGGAGGCTGGCCGGGCGCAGTGCCGGGCAGTGGATGGCGTCTCGGAAGCAGGAGGGGATGTGGTGACCGCCTGACACCTCCCTTTGCTTTTGCCAATAGCAGAACAGACTTACAATTCCTCCCCCAGAAATGATTCCCTTTGTGTTTCACGTCAGAAAAAGCGGCCTAAAGGCTGTCTTCTGGAACAGACGTGTTCTGAGAGAGGACTCTGAGTCGTTCGCATCTTCGCATCACGGTTTCCTGCATTACTGAGCATTTTAAATCTGCAATCGAAATAGATAACTTGTGATGTTAGTAATGTAAGTGTTTTAGGAACATAATTGTGAGAGAAAGACTAGGAAGCAGCAGCTGTCAAATTAGCCCGTTACGGAACTTGGCAAGCCGTCCCTGGCGTGTCAGGCTTAAAATACCCTGGCCTGCGAGGTCACCTCTGCACTGACCGCTGTGCCCACGGGCAGAGGCACATGCTCCACAGACAAACCCTGACTCTGGAAGCACTTGCTGCGGGCCCCTGCGGTGCGGCACAGGCTTCCACTGGCATGAAGTCCTGGGCTGTGGTCAGCTGTAACTGGAAGAATTTTATCTTGTTCTGATCGGTAGGTATCAAGTTCAGTGTAAAGCAGGAGGGAGGTTCTGGAAAGCTTTCTGGTTGTCAAGGCAACGCTGCTACCTGAGATGTTCCCTGCCGCACTGCCCGGGCAGCTGTGGGGGCGGAGTGAGAGCCGGTGCCCAGCCTGCCCGGGCACAGCGGGAACATGAGAAGCAGGACGTGGCGCTGGCAGCCCCCGGGAGGGCACTGTCAGGAAAAGCGCTCCGGGACGGCGTGGCAGTGTGCCTGCTGCTCCTGAGAAGTGGGTGCTGGGCTCTCCGGGCCTCACCGCGGCGGCGGGGGCGGGAGGGGCGGAGGCGGGAAGGAGAAGGGGGGCCCTGGCTCTGTGCAGAGCGGAGCACCCAGAGGCAGCGCCCACAGCACAGCGCGGCCTCCGCCGGCCCTGGTGCTGGGAGTCACCGCTGCAGGAGGCCGAGGGCTGGGGGCCAGGCCGGCCGGGGGAAGAGCAGCTCCAGCGGGCCCGGCTGGCAGGTGCACTTTTCCTAGATTTAGCGGCTGGGTTTCTTACTCTTGGTTTCAAAAACACGCAGGAGGGAAACCCGAGATGAATAAGCAGGGTGTGTGTGTGGCCCTGGCCAGTGTGGCTCAGTGGTCAGAGAGCTAGACCATGCCTTGAAGGGTACAGGGTCAACTCCTGTCAAGGACACGTACCTGGTTGCTGGTGGCTCCCTGCCCCAGGTGGGGGCAGCTTCGAGAGGCAATGCCTCTCTCACATCGGTGTTTCTCCCCGCCCCCCTCTCTGAAAAGCAACGGGAAAGGTATCATCATGTGAGGGTTACACAGTGAGTGAGGGCGTGAGTTTCGTGCAGCGGCAATGACACCCCCAAAAAAAACCCGGAAGGAGGTGATTTAAGAGACAAGAGCGCCAGGCGTATGAGCCTCCCCACGCTGGCGGCCCAGGACTGTAACCTGGCTCAGTGAGCCGGGGTGGGGCATCGGAGGGGGCGAGCTGTGGTGCTGGTGCAGCGGAGGCGGCGGGCCGCCTGTCTCTCCTTGGGCAGCGAGTGACCGAGTGACCGTCACCTTGGCCTTGGCGCGGGGAAGGGTATAAATAGCGCCTCTGAGCCTCTCAGGAAGCGGGAGGCCGCCGCCGCTGCTGAGACCCGAGGTGAGAGGCCGGGTGTGAGTGGCAGCAGCTGCGCCGGCGCCGGTTCCTCTTGGCCAGTGAGGACGCCCGCGATGTCCGCGTCCTCGGGCCAGGCAGCGGCCGGTCCGTCTTGTTGCAGGCGTTTCCAGGCGTGCTCTACGCCTGCTCCTGAGTGTCGCACCCACATCCGGGGAGGGAGCCCTGCTCCCTAAGGAATAAGCCCGTTGTGCCAAGACCACGGGCATTTCTCTTTCTGCCGGCGACCTGGAGAAGTAAATTCGCTACCGTGACCCTTGCCTGGGGGTTAGGGCCGTAGGAGGGTAAAGCATCGCACCAAACCCGCCACGCGTGGCTCTCAGGACCTCTGTGGGGGGAAGGGGCCAGGTGGCTTTTCCCTAGCACACACTCGGGTCACTCCCGTAGTCTGTCACTCCCTTGACAGACTTGCCCGGAAGGCCCACGCCCGGGTTCTGGGCCGGCCCTGCCCGAGTGACAGCGGGGGCGTCCCAGTTCCTCACACCCGCCTGAGAGCTCGCATGGCCTCCGCTCTGGCAGCCGGTCAGCCGCTGTTCCGGAGCTGCTGCCTCCCGTCCCAGCCCGGGGGAGCAGGGCGCTGCTGCCCTTGCGTTTTCCTCGCTGGGTCTGGGGGAAGGGGGGGGTCAGCGCCCCTTCTGGCTTCAGCGGCTCAGGGCCTCGGCAATGTGTTTGAAGGCATGGTGCCAGCGGACAGGAAGTCTTTGAATCGTATTAAACTAGCACTATGTAAAGACTGTAGATTTTTCAGGAACCAAGCAACAGTGTACTCTTGTCACCTTAGAGGCACAAAATATATGTGAAGTTGTAGCACACACTCACACATATGTACCCACGCATACACACTAATACATTGCACACACACTCACACACATGCACCCACGCATACACACTGACACACTCATACATGCACACTCATACACTCACACACACTCACACTCACACATATGCACCCACGCATACACACTGATACACTCATACATGCACACTCATACACACACACGCACACTCACACATATGCACCCACGCATACACACTCATACACTCACACATGCATACTCATATACTCACACGTCACACACACTCCCACAACATAGGCTGCTGCCTCTTGAGAAGACTCCTTTGGGCTCACACTGCACCAAGCATGTGTCTGTGTTGGGTGGGGGGGCCTGGGCGGAGGGCGCCCTCAGGTAGGGCACCAGCACTAGAGGACGGGACCCGCCAGGCGTCCCCCCGACCGGGCTTGGGGGGACAGTTCATGCCACACCCTCAGCCCAGGAGGACGGGCACGTGTGCCGGACGGCAACCGGGCTTTCAAGGGGCCCCGGCGGTGTCTGACATTGACGGTTTGGGAGTAAGGTGGCAATAATCTGAATTCTCTTCTCACTTACTTTTAGAAAACATTTTCCTGCCAACATGCTGTTATGAAAGCCCTTGGTTTAAAGCTACTGAACATGACTTAATAAGCAAATGCGCAGGAACTGCCAGCCGCCACCTGGGTGCCGGGTGGCACGTCCTCCGGGAGGCAGGCCTGGGGCGGGGGGGGGGGGGGTGCTGGGGGCGGCAGCTGAAGAGCTGACATGCACTCTCCCCACAGGTCCTGTACAACCTGTTCAAGTCCTTCTGCCAGATGAAGACCATTGAGACCGTAGACGTGTTTGCTGGCATTGCCAACTTCTTCGTTGTGGGCATCGGCGGCATGCTGATTGGTGTCCTCCTGGGGTTTATAGCGGCATTCACCACTCGGTTCACACATAACATCCGGGTGATCGAGCCGCTCTTTGTCTTCCTGTACAGCTATCTGTCCTACATCACCGCCGAAATGTTCCACCTCTCAGGCATCATGGCGTAAGTATCCGGTTCCTCGTTAAACGCACTCACCGATGGCATCTCATCGGACTCATGTATGCTAAGCTAAACATGCTTAACGTGTTTAAGTTATGTAAAAAGTAGGTTTCCTTACATTCCTCTAACAATTGAAAATGGGTTTTCTTACTCTCCGTTTCAAAGAAATGGGAATGCACGGCGGCCAGCTTCCCACTGCAGCCATCTGGCGCTGGAGCGGGAACTGCCGAGACGGCGCCTGTCAGGTCTCGTGTGAAACGTGGTGCCAGCTGCTGGGCCGGCTGCCAGGGCCACGAGTTTCCGAGTTTGGTGCCCATTCCGTGGCGTCCACGCGGCTGTGCAGGCCCCCAGTGCCACCGCCCAGCGCCGGTTCCGCAGCAGAAAACCTTCCTCTGTGGGAGGTGTTATCTTAACGAACCGCTGATGTCCTTCCCAGCAGCAGGCGGTGGATAAGCACATGCTCATGTACTTTTGTTTATATTTTAAATAAAGAAGCTTGGTCATAAGGCAGGAAATGCATAAAGCAAGGGCTTATTTCTTTATTGAAGGTTCGGGGAGTGCCTTGGGCACCAGCTGACTCGGAAGGGTCCTTGCACGTGGGCTGAAGGTTGGCAGGGCTTGGACCCGGAGCTTTGGAGGGAGACGCCTCGCTGGGGGATGTTCCTGTAGCTCCAAACCCAGCCCCTCGGGGTTGCCCCCCACACACGGTCATGGCGCACCGCCAGTGACAGGCTGCCCGGTGCCGCTGGGCGGATGCTGTTTGGGGTGGCTGCGCCCTGGTCTGCAGCCGCGGCTGCTTTCTCTCGCCATCTGACAGGTGGCTGTTTGTGCTGCCGCCTCCACTCCTTACGGCCAGAGCAGGTGCAGGTGCGGGGCAGGGAGTCGGGGGAGAGCAGGTGCGGGGTGCGGGGTGCGGGGCAGGGAGTCATGGGAGAGCAGGTGCGGGGCAGGGAGTCGGGGGAGAGCAGGTGTGGGGTGCGGGGCAGGGAGTCGGGGAGGAGAGCAGGTGTGAGGTGCGGGGCAGGGAGTAGGGAGAGAGCAGGTGGGGAGAGCAGGTGCGGGGTGCGGGACAGGGAGTCGGGGGACAGCAGGTGTGGGGTGCGGTGCACACAGACGGGATTGTCTGGGTTAGAAGTCCCTGCCATATTTCGTGCTAATTGCACTTTCTCCTACAACTTGCAAACACATGTGCAGGTTGTGGAGTGAGGGCGTGTACGAGCTGTGCAGCGTGCTCAGCGAGGCCCTTTCACGCTGAGGAGAAACAGCTGCAGGGAACCGCTCAGGCCGGGAGGGCGGCCAGCAGCCTCTCCAGCCGGTGGCTCCTGGAGGGAGAAGCAGGTTCTCCGGGTTCTGCCTGCCCTCCTCCCCGCACCCCTGCCACCCAGCCCTCCCCTCCTCCTTGCCTGCCGTCCCGGCCCCTCATGCTCAGCTCTGACTCGGTGGACAGGACAGCCCGAGCCAGAATGAGGTCCCGTGCCCAGCGGGCATGAGGCCGGAGCTGACGGGCAGGAAGTTGCTCCGGTGCCCAGAGGGCGGGGCTGGTGCGGAGGCAGCAGTCTTCTCAGGAAGCGCGGGCCCGGCTCGGCAGTTTCTCTGGGCGATTTCAGCTGCAGGGACCTCGGGCCTCACGAAGCCTCCATGTGGCAGTTGATCTTTGTCATGAACCTGTGGTTTGATATAATTTTCAGTGACAGAGTGACGTAAGTTGGACAGGTGGAATTACAGTCGTGTCCCCGCCATCTTATGTGACTTGGAGAGCTGGCTTGTGGGCTGTCTCAGGTTTGTCTCCCTGTGTGGCCTCTCCTAATAATTTAAAACCTAATGTGATGCTCAGCAAGTATTTACACTCAGGGCTCCCTGTGTGTCCAGGAGGTTTGGCTGCAAACACTAAGAGAGTAGATGAAAGCCCGTTTTCTACTGCACTCCTGCTCTTGTCTAAAGTGGACTAAATTTTGTGCCGGGAAAGTGTGTATAATGTACACATGTGTGTACGCATGTATAATGTACTCATGTGTGCATGTATGTTGATGCATGCACATTGTGTGAGGGTGTGCACATGTGTGTGCATTGTGTGAGAATGCACGTGTTCACGTGTTTATGGATATGCACATTGTGCATGTGTGTGAATGTGTACATGTGTGTTTGTGTGTTTGTATTGTGTGTGAACGTGCACATGTGTGTTCTGTGTGTACATGCACATGCGTGTGACTGTGCACGAGTGTGTGCACGCCATGTGGTTGTGGGTGTGGATGTGCTTCAGGATGCGTTTCCATGGCATGGAGCTAAGTTAAGGAAAGTTTCATAGTCCCTGAACAAGGAACTCCACTGAATGTCACAGCACTAGAGCCGGGGCCGTAGGACAAGCTAAGTAGTTACTGACTTTAGAAATTCATGTCTCATCTCGTGTTTAGCTTTCCTGGGAAGCATGCTCAGAAATAGCACACCGTCGACTGCCCAGGTCCTCTCCCTTCCCTGGACACCGACGCAGGCCTGCACTCAGGCCGGGCAGCGAGCTCGGCGGGCTCTCTCCCCTGGGACCCCGCACCTCTCTGGTCCCTGCCTCACCCATCCAGTCTTGGGTCTCCTGTCAGTGGGCACTGAGCACACCGCCCTGAGGCGGGCGCTGCGGTCCGCAGCCCGTGGGGGTGCTGGCTTCTTTTTGATGTGCTCCGGGAAGTACAGAAATGGCTAAGCCCTCCTTCAGGTAGGAGAGCAGGCATCCATATTTCTTAGTTTCATTTTCATGGGTTAATAATTCCTGAACCTTTCCTCCCTCGAGGATGCTTAGAATGTGTTCTGTTTGGTGTTTCGATTATTCTGGAAGGAAAGAAGGAGTGGTAATTGTTAGTCTCGTGCTGTGAATGACTGAATGGAGGCCCCGTGGACAGAAATCAGGACTGTGTGAGACTTGGCCTGGTCGGCAGTCATCTGGCCAGTCTGGGACACGGCCGGTCTCCCCTTTATCGCCCAGACAAGCGCGTTTTAATGACTCTTACACAGGGACGCCCGGTGGCACCGAAGATGCCCTTCTCCCTGTCTCCTCTGTGTGCACTGGTCGTTACCGTGTACATAACGCTCGGGTAAACTCGAGAGAGGGCCTGTTGTCTGGTTCCCCTCCGGCCGCACTTAGACCATCTCCTCAATGCGGCCAGGTGCGGGCACAGCCCTCATGCCAGGCGCTCCTGGTTACAGAACGTCTTCTCCAGAACGAACACATGGCACGCAGGGCACTCCTAAGCATTCTGCGTGTGTGCGTACGAGCAAGGCCGGCTTCTCTATTCAATGTCCCAGACCTGATTCGTGTTTGCTGGGTGTCTTTCTTAGAGCAGGCCCGTGACTGGGAGCCTTAACGGACACGCCGCGTGCTGTCCCCTGGATGAGTATTTGCTCACACGCCCTGACACGGCCTCCAGGCCCAGCCTTCCAGCAGAGAGCGAGCAGACCACCAGCTTGCTCCCAGGCTGTGCTGACACACTTCAAGCCTGCCTCCATCCCAAACCCCCCCCCCCTTGCCTGAACACACAGGTTTTTAGGAGAAATGACCATGAAGGACCGAGCCTGGTGCATGAGGATGGTCTTTGCTCTGCAGCCAGCACCTACGTAGCTGTTCACCTCCCAGCAGAAAGTTCATGATCACCCAAGTCCAACACAAACGCTAATTGGAAGGGTTGTGATGCAGTAGTAAAATAAGGCAGGAAATTAGTAAGTAATGAGAAAACAAATCATTACTTCCTTAATTTGGGGGGAAAAGGTAAAAAAACAAAGAAACAAAAGTGTATTTTTTTATAATGATGGACATGTCTTTTATTTGCCTTTATATAGTTTTATCTAAACTAAACTGCAGGATAAATGGTAGGAGGGTATTTGAAATTATAAACCATTTTTTCAAGGTCAATTAAGATATAATCCTATTAGAGGCCTGGTACATGCAATTCGTGCATGGGGGAGGGGTGTCCCTCAGCACAGCTTGCACCCTCTCCAATCTGGGACCCCTCAAGGGATGTCCAAGTACCCAATTAGGCCCGATCTTGCCATCTTGGGATCTTGGGATCAGGCCTAAACGGGCAGTCAGACATGCCTCACACAATCCAGGATTGCTGGCTCCCAACCACTCACCTGTCTGCCTGCCTGACTGCCCCTAACTGCTTCTGCCTGCCAGCCTGATCACCCCCTAACCACTCCCTTGACAGCCTAATCAATGCCTAATTGTTCCCCTGCCGGCCCAATTGCCCCTAACTGCCCTCCCCTTCTGGCCTGGTCCCCCCCAACTGCCCTTCCCTGAAGGCCTAGGTGCCCCCAACTGTCCTCCCCTGCAGGCCCGGTCACTCCCAACTGCCCTCCTCTGCCAGCCTGGTCACCACTAACTGCCCTCCCCTACTGGCCTGGATCCCCCCCCAACTGTCCTCCCCTGCTGGCCATCTTGTGGCAGCCATCTTGTGTCCACATAGGAGCGGACACCTTGTGTGTTGATCTGATGGTCAATTTGCATATTACTCTTTTATTAGATAGGATATAATAAAGAGGTAATATACAAATTGACTATCAGTCCAACAAACAAAATGGCCACCCCCATGGAGACACAAGATGGCCACCACAAGATGGCTGACAAAGGAGGGCAGTTGGAGGCAACCAGGTCTTCAGGGGAAGATAGTTATGTGGGGGGAGGGGACCAGGCCTGCAGTTAGGGGCAATTGGGCTGGCAGGGGAAGGCAGTTAGGGGTGGCCAGGCTGGCAATGGGAGTGGTTAGGGGTGATCAGGCTTGCAGGCAGAAGCGGTTAGGGCCAATCAGGAAGGCAGGCAGGCAAGCAGTTGGGAGCCAGCAGACCTGGATTGTGAGAGGGATGTCTGACTGCCCATTTAGATCCGATCCCATTAGGCAGTTTAACATCCCTTGAGGGGTCCCAGTTTGGAGAGAGTGCAGGATGGGCTGAAGGACACCCCTCCACCCTGTACACAAATTTTGTGCACCAGGCCTCTAGTTTTAAATAAAGTGATTCAAGTTTCAGCTCTTTCTCATTCATTCTTCCTGCCCTGGCCTTTCTGGTGATCCACCTGCTTTCCTCCAATGCAGACATGTTTAGGGGCCACCTGGAGTGTTCGCACATGGAGTCCAGACAGCTGGCTCCATAGGCCTAGGAGAGGCCTCGTGTTTTCCCAAGGGTTTCCAGTAATGATGTCATCCACAGACCATACTTTTTAAAAATCTTTATTATTGGAAGTATTATGTATGTGCCCTTTCTTCTCCCAATGACCCCTTCTAGCTCCCCACACCCACCCCAGGCCTTCACCACCCTACTGTCTGTGTCCATGGGTTATACATATATGCATTTAAATTCCTTGGTTGATCACTTCCCACCCACCACCCACCTTCCCTCTGAGATTCCACGGTCTGTTCCATGCTTCTATGTCTGTGGGTCTGTTTTGTTCATCAGTTTATTTTGTTTATTAGATTGCACAAATGAGTGAGATCATGTGACACTTGACTTTCTCTAACTGATTTATGTCACTTAGCATGATACTCTCAAGGTTCCTCCATGTTATCTCAAAGGGTAAGAGATGCTTCTTTTTTATTGCTGCACAGTATTCCATGGTATAAATGTACCACAGATTTTTTTATCCACTCATCTGCTGATGGGCACTTGGCTCTTTTCAGATCTTAGCTACTGTAAATTTCACTGCTATGAACATGGGGGTGCATATGTTCTTTCTGATCAGTGTTTCGGGATTCTTAGGATATATTCCTAGAATTGATATTGCTGGGTCAAATGGGAGTTCCATTTTCAGTTTTTTGAGGAAACTCCATGCTGTTCTTCACAGTGGCTGCACCAGTCTGCATTTCCATCAGCAATGCACGAGGGTTCCCTTTTCTCCGTATCCTTGCCAACACTTGTCATTTGTTGATGATAGCCATTCTGTCAGGTATGAGGTGATGCCTCATTCTCTTTTTAATTTACATCTCTCTGATGATCAGTGACTTTGAGCATTTTTTCATATGTCTCTTGGCCTTCTCTATGTCCTTTTTAGAGAAGTGTCTACTTAGATCTTTTGCCCATTTTTTAATTGGATTGTTAGTCTTCATTTTGTTAAGTTGTGTGAGTTCCTTATATATTTTGGATGTTAACTCTATCAGTTGTATCATTGCCAAATATGTTCTCCCATACAGTGGGCTCCATTTTCATTTTGTTGATGGTTTCTTTTGCTGTGCATAAGCTTTTAATTTTTATGTAGTCCCATTTGTTTATATTTGTTTATTTTGATGTGGTCCCATTTGTTTAGTTTCCATTGTGCTGGGAAATGTATCTGTAAACATATTGCTACAAGAGATGTCTGAGATCTTGCTGCCTATGGTTTCTTCTAGGATTTTTATGGGTTCATGGCTTACATTTAAGTCCTTTATCTATTTTGAGCTTATTCTTATGTATGGTGTAAGTTGTTGGTCTAGTTTCATTTTTTGCATGTATCTGTTTAATTTTCCCAACACCATTTATTGAAGAGACTGTCTTGTCTTGACTCCATTATATGTCTATGCCTCCTTTGTCAGATATTAATTGAGAATAATAGTTTGGGTTGATTTCTGTGGTCTCTGTTGTGTTCCATTGGTCTATATGCCTGTTCTTGTGCCAGTACAAGGCTGTTTTGATTACAGTGGCTTTGCAGTACAACTTGAAATCTGGTATTGTGATTCCTCCTACTTTGTTCTTTCTCAAGATTGCAGCAGGTATTCAGGGTCTTTTTTGATTCCATATAAATTTTTGGAGTATTTGTTCTAGATCTGTGAAATATGCCATTGGTGTTTTAATATGTATTACATTTAATCTGTAGATTGCTATAGATCTGTATATAATGCCGAGACCCTTTAATACAGTCCCTCATATTGTGGTGACCCCCAAGCATAAAATTATTTTCATTGATACTTCATAACTGTAATTTTGCTACTGTTATAAATCACAATGTAAATATCTGTGTTTTCCAATGATCTTAGGTGACCCCTATGAAAGGGCCATTCGACCCCCAAAGGGGTCATGACCCACAGGTTGAGAACTTCTGTTATAAATGTTTTAATGATGTTGATTCTACCAATCCATGAACATGGTATATTCTTTCACTTGTGTATATCTTCCTCTCTCTTTTTTCAATGTCCTGTAGTTTTTGGACTACAGGATTTTTACCTCCTTGGTTAAGTTTATTCTTAAGTATCTTAATTTTTCTGTTACAATTATAAATGAGATTTGTTTTTTAGTTTCTTTCTGCATGAGTTCATTACTGGTGTATAAAAATGCTATGGGTTTTTGGGTGTTAATTTTGTGTCCTACTACATTGTTGGATTAATTTATTAAGTCTAGGTGTGTTTGTTTTGTTTTTTTTGGTGGAGTCTTTAGGGTTTTCTATGCACAATATCATAAGCAGACCACACTCTTTAGTAGCACTTCAGTAAGAGCAGTAAAAGTGGACTCTACCAGAAAGAAGACTCACCCATACTCCCAGTGCTGGTGCGGAACCCTGAGTGGTCTGGGTGTTGACTTGGTATGGGGCTGTTGCATGCTGTTTCTCAGACCCAGGTCTGACGGCAGCTCACCCCAACACAAGTAACTCTCCAGCTGGAGACCTTCCATTTCACTGTCCAGATCCAGGCTCAGTTCCTGCCTCTCAGGACTTCATCAGCACTCCCCCCACACACACCCCCATCCCAGGAGCAGGGGCCCCATAGCTTTCCTGATGCTTGGGTTGCATCACATTTTTGACGATGGTTGTGGTCCTCTAGGTGTTCATGCTCACCACAAAGCCATGTCTGCTTCACTTTCCAGAAAGTGCTCCATAAGCATTAGTTGAAGTGAATTGAAAGCATACAAAGGGGGGAAGCACCACAAAGGATGTGGAAAAATCCATGAAACTGGCAAGACTATGTGAAAAATCAGGTCATATTCGCTGGCCTGAATTCTTTCTATGCTGAGTTTAGAGCAACAGAAGGATGAAGAAAACCTCAATAGTATAAATATGAAAGCAAATTATAGTGCTCTAGCTTCTCTGTCTCTACACTGGTGATAATCACCACACATTTATGTTAAAACATAATGTGAGGGAAGATCAGAGAAGAGTGCACTAGTGAGTTCTATACTTACCTTACCTCCATGTGGTGCACAGAATGGGTTCTAAACTTTCAAAACATAAACTTGTATTGGGATGATATATGGGGAGGTGCTGCATTGTATTTTGAAGACAAAATGACAAACTATTGCAGGAAATAAATTGATTCCAACCAATAGATATGTGTCCTCTAGACCCGTCCACACATCCTTCTGGTCCTCCAGACCCAGCCTCCACACATCCTTCTGGTCCACCAGACCCAGCCTCCACACATCCTTCTGGTCCTCCAGACCCGTCCTCCCCACATTCTTCTGGTCCTCCAGACCCGTCCTCCCCACATCCTTCTGGTCCTTCAGACCCGTCCTCCCCACATCCTTCTGGTCCTCCAGACCCGGCCTCCACACATCCTTCTGGTCCTCCAGACCCATCCTCCACACATCCTTCAGTCCTCCAGACCCGTCCTCCACACATCCTTCTGGTCCTCCAGACCCGTCCTCCACACATCCTTCTGGTCCTCCAGACCCATCCTCCCCACATCCTTCTGGTCCACCAGACCCAACCTCCCCACATCCTTCTGATCCTCCAGACCCATCCTCCCCATATCCTTCTGATCCACCAGACCCATCCTCCACACATCCTTCTGGTCCACCGGACCCATCCTCCACACATCTTTCTGGTCCTCCGGACCCATCCTCCACACATCCTTCTGGTCCTCCAGACCCGTCCTCCCCACATCCTTTGGTCCTCCAGACCCAGCCTCCACACATCCTTCTGGTCCTCCAGACCCGTCCTCCCCACATCCTTTGGTCCTCCAGACCCAGCCTCCACACATCCTTCTGGTCCTCCAGACCCAGCCTCCACACATCCTTCTGGTCCACCAGACCCAGCCTCCACACATCCTTCTGGTCCACCAGACCCAGCCTCCACACATCCTTCTGGTCCTCCAGACCCGGCCTCCACACATGCTTCTGGTCCTCCAGACCTGTCCTCCCCACATCCTTCTGGTCCACCAGACCCAGCCTCCACACATGCTTCTGGTCCTCCAGACCCGTCCTCCCCACATCCTTCTGGTCCACCAGACCCAGCCTCCACACATCCTTCTGGTCCTCCAGACCCGGCCTCCACACATCCTTCTGGTCCTCCAGACCCGTCCTCCCCACATCCTTCTGGTCCTTCAGACCCGTCCTCCCCACATCCTTCTGGTCCTCCAGACCCGTCCTCCACACATCCTTCTGGTCCTCCAGACCCGTCCTCCCCACATCCTTCTGGTCCACCAGACCCAGCCTCCACACATCCTTCTGGTCCTCCAGACCCGGCCTCCACACATCCTTCTGGTCCTCCAGACCCGTCCTCCCCACATCCTTCTGGTCCTCCAGACCCGTCCTCCCCACATCCTTCTGGTCCACCAGACCCGGCCTCCACACATGCTTCTGGTCCTCCAGACCCGTCCTCCCCACATCCTTCTGGTCCACCAGACCCAGCCTCCACACATCCTTCTGGTCCTCCAGACCCGGCCTCCACACATCCTTCTGGTCCTTCAGACCCGTCCTCCCCACATCCTTCTGGTCCTCCAGACCCGTCCTCCACACATGCTTCTGGTCCTCCAGACCCGTCCTCCCCACATCCTTCTGGTCCACCAGACCCAGCCTCCACACATCCTTCTGGTCCTCCAGACCCGGTCTCCACACATCCTTCTGGTCCTCCAGACCCGTCCTCCCCACATCCTTCTGGTCCTCCAGACCCAGCCTCCACACATCCTTCTGGTCCTCCAGACCCGGCCTCCCCACATCCTTCTGGTCCTCCAGACCAGACATTATGCATGTCCTTCTCAGTTTTTTTCTAAGAGGAAAATCTATTCATACTACACCACCATTCTCATCAACAGTTCATTCATGTACCCATGTAGCCATTGACTCAAAACACATTAATAACATGCCAGACACTATGCTAATCATTGATTGCACTTCTTTTACCATCATGAATCTTCCACTGAGCTGGAAAAATAAACATATGATCAAAGATATGATCTCTTTCTCCCTCCAGCCTGTGGAATGAAGTTTAACCTCCTAAAGATAGCATATGGCAGTGTCCTTTCCCATTGGCCGTAACCTTCATCCTGGCCTCCTCTCCCGCACCGGACACACTCCTGCCAAAGTTCCCCAAACGGCCCAACTCTTCATCTGTCTCCTGCCTTTGCACATGAATTCTTCCTTCTTTCTGCTTCCTCCCCTCTCCTCCCCTTTGTGTGGAGGTTGTGGACCCCTTTCCTGCAATCCCCGAGCATCACTGCCTTTTGCATCTGCAGCCCCGCAGGGTCATTGCAATGCTCTCTGTGACTTGTTCTCCTCTTGGACTGTGAACTCACAAAGGGAGCGGCCACATCCATTGCTTTCACCTTCCTTAGCCAGCACAGAACCTGACCCAATCAGATTCTAAGAAAATCTTGGTTGATACTAAATTGTTTTTCACAAACATATTAATTAAATATAGAGGTTAGGAAAGAGAGACAGGCATGGAAGGGGGAGGGGAATAATTCACCGGCACCAGCTAACAAAAGTGTGGTCATAATGGGAATACCAAAGTTGCTTGTTTGAAGGGTCTTTAGAGTTAAGAAATTCAACTAGAATTTTCTGCAATGTAATAAGTCTACTTAGGTTATTATTTTCCAGTCGGTTAAAAATCACCTTTTGAAGGATAAACAAACAAAATCTAATGCCAAGAGTAAGTGAGTGGAATAGGGTTGGTATGAGAAATGTTTTATTTTTTTTAAATAAAAGTGAAAAATGGCGGCAGAGTAGGAGGATGAGGCATGGACATGCTCCCAGGAACAAGCTGGAATTACAACTAAAATACAGAAAAACTTCCTGAATAGTCGATGGAAAACTCACTGGACAGAACCCTGACACCCGATGACCGAAAGTGAAGCTAGCATAAAGACTGGTAGGAGGGGCAGAGGTGTGAAAGGGGTGGCTAGGACCCCACAGGCAGCAACTGAAGTCCTGGAGAGTGATCACAGACATGGTGGGTTGCCACTGGGAACTCTGGGATCTAATCTCCAAGCTGGGTCCTCCAGCAGAGAGCACCAGGACTGAGAAGGATACCCACATAACACGTGGCTGTGACAAGCAGTGAGGTGCTGTCTGCCAGGGAGTGACAGCTGAAAATTCAGGCACCCTCTTAAAGCGCCAATGCACAAAATTCCCTGTGGAACCACCCACCTTGTGCTCAGGCAGAGGGAGGATGAAGTGAACTGGAGCTGTGAGAGCAGAACCCAGGACTGGAAACTTGGGGGATAGAGCTCAGACACCTGAAGGCAGACACCCGAAGTTTCCTGGGCTGAGTCATTCCCTCACACAGTGGAGGACATCTTTCCCACATAGACATCTGCCTTGCCTAGAGGAAAGACAGTTGACACACCCTATTGGAAAACAACTTGCCCTGAGGACACTTAACCCATCGTATGCCATAAGCATCTGTAGAGATAAGCAGTGCACCTTTCCCACATGCCAAGCATGACAAAAAAAAATTCCCTAAGTGGCAGCTCTGACCAACTTTAAAATCATTTTTCATGAGAATTTTCAACTGAAAATATTCAAGAACACTCGAATTGTGAGTAATATATTTATTTTTATAACATTCATTGCAAATTGATTGTTTTAAATTAAATTCAAAATATCATGGCCTGTGGTGATGGTTTCTGTTTTGGACATGTGGCAGTTAACTGGTTAATGGACTAAAAATAACAATTAGCCTCCAGGCAGAAGCAACTGCCCCACTCTGTTGAAAAACAGTTTCGCCACACCTGGGGTGCAATTCAAGTCAGAATCCTATCAGTCTGTAACAGAGGAGGTATCTAGAGGCTTTGTGTCTTTGCCTGATCTAATTAGTCAGAAACAGCCTTTAATACTAGTCACAGACTCAGACAGCCAAAATGAGGAGACAAAGAAACAATCCCCAAATGAAAGAATTAGAGAATTCTCCAGCAGAAGAGATAAATGAAGCAGATATAAGAATTTTATCTGAAACAGTTCAGAGTAATGATGGTAAAGATGCTCAACAATATGAACAAAGATACAGTAACTGTATCTTTGAAAACAGAACAGTCTGAGATAAAGAATGACATAGCACAAATAAAAAACAAAATAAACTCAAAATGGATAAAGGACTTAAACATAAGATGGGAAACCATAATAATCTCAGAGGAATTCACAGGCAGCAAAATATCAGACATATGTTGTAGCAATATCTTTACCAACACTGCTCCTAGGGCAATGGAAAGTAAGGACAAAATAAACAAATGGAACTACCTCAAAATAAAAAGCTTCTGCACAGCAAAAGAAATCATCAGCAAAACAACAAGAGAGCCCACTGCAGGGGAGAACATATTTCCCAATCTTGTTTCCAATAAGGGTTTAATCTCCAAAATTTACAGGGAACTCATACAACTTAACAAAAGGAAGATAAACAATCCAATCAAACAGTGGGCAAAGGACCTAAATAGACACTTTTCAAAAGAGGACATACAGAAGGACATGCATGAAAACATGCTCAAAGTCACTAATTATCCAAGCAATGGAAATCAAAATGACAATGAGGTACCATCTCACACCTGTCAGAATGACTATCATCAACAAATCAACAAACAAGTGCTGGTGAGGATGTGGAAAAAAGGGAACCCTCGTGCACTGCTGGTGGGAATGCAGACTGGTGCAGTCACTGTGAAAAGCAGTATGGAGTTTCCTCAAAAAAATTAAAAATGGAACTCCCATTTGGCCCAGTGATCCCTTGGTTGATAGGTGTTTGTTCTGGTGGGTGGTCTTTGCTTGGCGGGCGTTTGTTCTGTTTGCACTGGGTACAGAAATGAGCCCACGTGTCCGTATGCGAGCACAGGTCTGTGGTCACTTGTTAGGTCTTAACTCCGAGCCCTTGGGTTCACGTCCTCCTACCTGTGCTGGCACTCAGGCGATTTCCCTAAAACCCCAGAACCTGCAAGGGGAGGGAGGACTCCTGCCGTGCTGGGCGTGCGGGCCAATTGGGATCTAACTCTAACAGTGGGAATGTAGGAAGCTTCCTAGCTCACAGCAGCAGGGCCATGGCTCCGGGAAGAGGAACCCACTAGGATGCCACTTGGAACCCACTCGGATGTCAGGTGACGCAGCCTTTGGGCACCTTTGTGGTAACTGGCTCTCCCAAAGGTGCCCGTGTAAACTATCTTCCCACTCAGAGGAGATTCCCCCTCTGGGTGGCAATGGCTGGAGCTGTCTCCTAAGAACAGTGTGAAGAGCTCAGGCACCCAGCTTGGAGCTGAGCCAGAGACCTTCCTTCACCGGGTGTGCCAGGGGCTATGCCGTGTGGTCTTGGGTTCAGAAATGCTGGGAAAACAAGCTGAAGAGTTTCTTTCCTTTACAAATTCTCAGAGCCTAGTAGCACACTTAACATTTCCCCGTAGTGGATATAATGAATAAGTAGAAATGAGACCCAGAACAGGGGGGGGGGGGGAAGAGAGAGAGAGAGAGAGAGAGAGAGAGAGAGAAATACCCATGATGAGGGATAGAAAACAACTGGTGACTAATTGCGTGGTGGGGTGGGGGTGCTGAGTGGTGCGGGCGCTGAGGAGGCGTGCCGAAGAGAGTTCCGTAGTTCCAATGTGAGGCTTAGGCAGGACAGCCTCTCTGCAGAGGAGAGGAGGAGTGGGACTGGCTGTGTAGAACATGAGGGGTTTGAGTTCCTAGGACTTGCTTTATTTGTGATGCTGGCAGGATAGCTGATGGGCCAAGGGCCACGACCTTTGATGCTGTGGATCGGGAGCAGGACGACAGTGGCACAAAGCTGGGTGAAGTCGAGGAGTTCAGAGCATGGGTACCGAGGAGGCCTCCAGAGATGGCAGGGTTCTCAAGGAGGCAAACCACATCCAATCCAGAAATCTGTGATGATGCTGTGGTCATGGGCAGAAGAGCAGAAGGGCGGGCCATGTTTAGCTCTCAAGTGCCACTCATGCTCTGATTAGCGTCACTGATGGCAGCTGCATCTGTCCCTGCAGAATCACCACTTGTGCGATGACTATGAACAAGTACGTGGAGGAAAACGTGTCTCAGAAATCCTACACGACCATCAAATACTTCATGAAGATGCTGAGCAGTGTCAGCGAGACCCTGATCTTCATCTTCATGGGCGTGTCCACCGTGGGGAAGAACCACGAGTGGAACTGGGCCTTCGTCGGCTTCACGCTGGCCTTCTGCCTGATCTGGAGAGCACTGGGTGAGGAGCACATTGCCCCCAAAGAACACCCATCAATTCACTGAAAGGGCAGGACTTCCTTCTCACACACCCTGCTGTCACTGCTGCCGCTTCGTCTTCCTTCCTATCTTCAAGCTCCCCACCCCCTTCTCTTCCCCCTCTCCCTCTTTCTCCTCTTCCCCCTCTTCCCCTCTCCCTCTTTCTCTTCTTCCCCCTCTCTTCCTCTTTCTCTTCTTCCCCCTCTTTTCCTCTTTCTCCTCTTCCCCCTCTCTCCCTCTTTCTCTTCTTCCCCCTCTCTTCCTCTTTCTCTTCTTCCCCCTCTCTCCCTCTTTCTCCTCTTCCCCCTCTTTTCCTCTTTCTTCTCTTCCCCTTCTCTTCCCCCTCTTTTCTTCTTTCTTCTAGTCCTCCTCTGCCTTTTCTGATCTTTCTTCCTCCAGCATCTTCATGCCTTAGTAATAAGTCAAGTTAACCTTTCTAGGCTCCTCTGATCCACATTTTAACCCAGGAGCTCTTACCAAGAGCCTGGTCGTGTAAGCGAGGAGAGAAAGGGAGTCAGATGCCTTGGAGCCCTGCACAGAGGCACAGAAAGGAGTCTCCGCACTCACACACCCGCTCACACAGGCTGGTGTTTTGGTTATCTTCCTTCTCAGGTGTCTTTGTCCTGACTCAGGCCATTAACTGGTTCCGGACAATTCCCCTGACCTTTAAGGACCAGTTCATCATTGCCTATGGAGGGCTCCGAGGGGCCATCTGCTTTGCACTGGTCTTTCTCCTTCCTGCTGCTGTGTTTCCCCGGAAAAAGCTCTTCATTACCGCTGCAATCGTCGTCATATTCTTCACAGTCTTCATTCTGGTGAGTAGAGCATTCTTCTCCCAGCAACATCTCTGCCTTTGCCAGGAGAAAACCTCTTGTGAGACCGTCATAATTGTGAGAAATGCTCACCTGTCTGGATTCAGTTAAAGGCATGGAGACGTAAGTATGTGAAACTGGACTTCAGTGTGGTCTTGAAAGAGCAGGTGTCTGGTTGAACAGGCACACAGGAGCAGGATCATAGGCCATTCATCCTCACTGTGCAAGAGCCCCTCCCCGGCTCCTCATTGGCCGAGTGCTGGGGGGTAAACAGTTTTCCCCATGCAGCACCTCAGTCTGATTATCTTCTCTTGGGTGATTCTAAAAATGGGCTGAGCCTTTTCTAGCTGCCTCCACTCTCTGTCTAGTTGTGGCAGGCGGCTCTTCCTGGGAAATGCGCTGCAGTCATGTACAGTTCTAAACCCTTTACCCTCCTCCCCACGTCCCGTTTGCCCTGGAACATTTACCGTATTTGCCGGCGTATAAGACGACCCTTTGGCCCTGAAAAATATGCCTCCAAGTGGAGGGTAGTCTTATACGGCGAGTATATAACAAACTCTGTATTTTTAGTGGAAATGTTAGGGGGTCGTCTTATACGCCCAGTCGTCTTATACGCCGGCAAATATGTATTTTTCAGGGCCAAAAAATCGTCTTATACGCCAGCAAATACGGTAGTACCATTTCCATTCAAAGGTGGAGAGGGGTCACGGCCTATTGCCTACATAAGGAGCCCCTCTGCAGGGCGCCGCTCCAGGGAGGGGCTGAAGCTCTGTCACATGGATGTTTCTCCCCCCACCCCCGCCTTTCCTCCTCCCCTCCCACTCTCTCTAAAAACAACAGAAAAATGCCCTCACTCCTTGAGTGAGGATTCAAAAATATTATAAAATTATAAATAACCTCAGTAATGTCACATAAAATATAAGTAAAAGATGAAACAGAGCGGGGGCCGAAGCCCAGGATGCCAGGACACGGGCTCTATGGCAGAGCAGAGCACCACTGAGGGCCGGGTGCTGACCATTTAAGGGAGGAGAGGGGCGGGGCTCGGGGCGCTCAGCACAGGTGACTGGTGGTTTCATGTAGGGCCTCTGATTGGGGACCTAGGGACTTAGTGTGTGGGGGGGGGGGCTTAGGGTATTGGCAGGTGCTGAGTGGCTGTTCAGTGCTCAGGAATGTCTGGCTGCAGATGGGGTTTAGTCCGCCCGTCAGCTAGAGGAAGGGAGGATCTATCAATCCTCTGTTTTCAACTTAGGCTCAGGGTCAGGCAGAGGCGAGCCCCGGCGGAAGGCAGGCCGCCGTGGAGTGGCTGTGGCGGGTAGTCGGCGCCCTCACAGCCGCCAGCTTCCTCCAGGCTCTAGGCTCTGGGCAGTGCCCTCCGCCGGCAGCGGGAGGCGCTCTGAGCCGCCGCGGAGGCAGGGCCGGCCGGGGCTGGACGGGATGATTTGCTGTGCTTAATTTTCACTAAGTAAAATGCTAATAAAGGGAAGAAAAAGTTAACATCTTTTCTTGGAAAGGAAAAATGATTAGAGCACAAAGTTATTAATTAGTCCCTATAATCGTGCAGCAGGCCTCAGAATTGTGGCAATCCACTCACTGGTGGTCTGGCTGGGGTTCCAAGGCAGCAGTCTGTGGCCTCCATTGCCCTGGTGCTGTGTCTGCTCTGCAGCGGTGGCCTGGGTGTGAGGCGTGGGGCTCCCCTCATAGCAGGTTAACAGGGGCCTGAGTGTGAGGCAGGTTAACAGGGGCCTGAGTGTGAGGCAGGTTAACAGGGGCCTGAGTGTGAGGCGTGGGTCTCCCCTCACAGCTCAGTGGAGGTCTGGAAGGGGAGCGTGGGAGTTCCCCAGGGGAGCATGTACCGAAAGGGGTTCTGCATCTGGATTTCAGAGACAGGAGTCAAGCAGCAGGGCTGAGAGCTGGTGGCACAGCGAAGGGGAGGGTCAGAGGGTGCGGGGGCAGCTGTCCCGGTGCAGGGCCAGGTCCTGGGGGAAGGCTGAGCAGAGGCCCTCCCAGGGCCCGGAGCCAAGGGTGGGAGACCTGCGTGCCCGGTGAGCTCTGCCCAGAGCTGGCGGCTCGGTGTGAAGTGTGTGTGGCAGTGACAGTGAGAGATGTCAGTTTAAATGCGCTTTTATTGGTGTAAGGGGTGAGCTATCTTTCTAGGCCTGATCAGGTTACTCCCCAGGAGACTAAATTAGAGAGAGAGAGACATCAGTGATGAGAGAATCACCAATCCGTTGCCTCTGCACGCCCCACACTGGAGACCGAGCCCACAACCCAGGCAGGTGCCCTGACCAGGAATCCAACCGTGACCTCCTGGTTCATAGGTCAACTCTCAACCACTGAGACACACTGGCTGGGCTAGTGATATATGTTTTTTACAAAATAATTTCTTTTTTAAACAAAATAAGTCCAAAAGTTGCCCACTAAATCAGCTAAGAAATATAAGGCAGTTCCTTCCTTTAAAAAAAATTAATTCAAAGAAATCAGTTTCTTCCAAAAGAACAAACCAAAGGGCCCTCATTACCGGTTTTTCACAAGCAGCAGATTTGGGGGCACCAAGCAGAGAGCAGGCAGCAGGAGCAGAGAGAGAGCAGAAGCAGAGAGAGAGCAGGAGCAGAGAGAGAGCAGGAGTAGAGAGAGAGCAGGCAGCAGGAGAGAGCAGGAGAAGAGAGAGAGCAGGCAGCAGGAGGGAAGAGCAGGCAGGAGGAGGGGAGAGCAGGCAGGAGGAGGGGAGAGCAGGAGCAGAGAGAGAGCAGGCAGCAGGAGCAGAGAGAGAGCAGGCAGGAGGAGGGGAGAGCAGGCAGGAGGAGGGGAGAGCAGGAGCAGAGAGAGAGCTGGCAGGAGGGGAGAGCAGGAGCAGAGAGAGAGCAGGCAGCAGGAGCAGAGAGAGAGCAGGCAGCAGGAGCAGAGAGAGAGCAGGCAGCAGGAGCAGAGAGAGAGCAGGCAGGAGGAGGGGAGAGCAGGGGCAGAGAGAGAGCTGGCAGCAGGAGCAGAGAGAGAGCAGGCAGCAGGAGGGGAGAGCAGGCAGGAGGAGGGGAGAGCAGGCAGGAGGAGGGGAGAGCAGGAGCAGAGAGAGAGCAGGCAGGAGGAGGGGAGAGCAGGAGCAGAGAGAGAGCAGGCAGCAGAAGCAGAGAGAGAGCAGGCAGCAGAAGCAGAGAGAGAGCAGGCAGCAGGAGCAGAGGGGCGGAGAAACCCTCACAGATCCCGCTCTCAGGTGCCAAAACCCCGTGAATGGATGAAAACTGTGCTTGAGCTTTGCAGGGATGCTTTGCAGGGGTTTGATGGGAGCCTGAGGTGGTGTGTGTGTCTGATTGTTTATTTGTTTCTAAGGGAGTGAGCTGTCTTTCCAGGCCGTATTGGGTTGCTCCCAGGTGACCTAAATTAGAAATTTTCCAGTGCGCCTTCTCAAGGGTATTCTTTTCCCCTCTGTCTCTCCCAAAGACCTAGGCTCCTGTAACATAACATCTAGTTTAAGGAAATAAATTCATATGACACTCAGAGGTGCCAAGTACCCTAGTTCCAAAGCATAAGGACTGAGGAAAGAAGAGAGGAACAAATGAGGGAGGGAGGGAATGAGGGAGAGAGGGAAGAAGGAAGGAAGGAAGGAAGGAAGGAAGGAAGGAAGGAAGAGAGGGAGGGAGGGATGGAGGGAAGGAGGAAGGAAAGAAAGAAGAAAGAAAAAGAAAGAAAGAAAGAAAGAAAGAAAGAAAGAAAGAAAGAAAGAAAGAGAGAGAGAGAGAGAGAGAGAGAGAAAGAAAGAAAGAAAGAAAGAAAGAAAGAAAGAAAGAAAGAAAGAAAGAAAAGAAAGAAAGATTGAGGAAGGGAGGGAGGGAGGAAAAAAGGAAGAAAGGAGGAAGGATTGAGGAAGGGTGGGAGGGAGGGTGGGAGGAAAGAAGGAAGGAATGAAGAAGGAAGGAAGGAAGGAGAAAGAAAGAAAGAAGAAAGAAAGAAAGAAAGAAAGAAAGAAAGAAAGAAAGAAAGAAAGAAAGATTGAGGGAGGGAGGGAGGAAAAGAGGGAGGGAGGGAGGGAGGGAGGGAAGAAGGAAAAAAGAAAGGGAAAAAAAAGAAAGAAAGAAAGAAAGAAAGAAAGAAAGAAAGAAAGAAAGAAAGAAAGAAAGAAAGAGAAAGAAAACTTGAGGAAGGGAGGGAGGGAGGAAGGAGAGGACCAAGGAAGGAAGAAAGGGGAGAGGAAGGCAGGACTTGTGAAGCCTTTTCCATGGGGCATGAAATGACCGCAGATAATCCAGAGAGAGGGGTGGCATTGAATGGAGCAGTGTCTGCAGCCCTTGCCTGTAGTCAGTACTTGTTATCCAGTAGAAGCAATTATAAGACGCCAGGGGCCAGTGCAGGAAATCCGTGCACTGGGGGAGTCCCAAGTGGCCAGCCAGGTGTTCCCTCCCTTCCCTGGCCAGCCCCGCCTCCTGGCTGAAATCCTGGACCAACTCCCAGTTGAGGGGACATTTTGCATATTACACTTCTATTATATCGGATGTTGTAGTTTAGAAACTTCCGCCATGCCTGCCTCCTGGTTGGTCAGCTGTGTCTTACTTGTGACAGTGCAGTTACTTCTCGATTACTCGTCCAGCGGGAGGGTCAGCGTAGGGACTGGGCAGGCCCTTGCCCCATCTTTATTTCCATGTGCTGTATTTACAAACACCATGGACCCATTGTTTACTAAATGAATAATGACAGAAAAAAAGCAAGTGAAACAACGGATTATGTCCTTAGAGCACACTACATAATTTTAATAATTGCATTGGTATTGTTGATTTTTTCGCTGGAGTTATTAAACTAGTGGCATCATGGAATCTGGATTCAGTGAAATCTGTCTCTGTAAAACTATGTTTGCACCTGTTTTCATTTCCATCAGTTATGAATGACAGAATATATATTGATTAGAGAGCTGCTGTTACTGCCTATGTTATTTCAAAGCAGCACACTTTGAGCGTGACACAAATGCAACAAAAGGTGTGTCCTACCAAACTTGGTCAAATCAGTTCACACGACAGTTAAGTTAAGCTGAAAATGCCCAAATCTGGATGGATGGGATAAAATGAATGTCCTCATTTTTTAAAATGAAAGAGAGAGAGAGACAGAGAATTTGTTTTATTGAAAGCATCCTTAAAGATTTAAAGATGTGTGGGACTATGAGACGGAAATCAAATACATGGCAGAGAACATATCTCAACGTGTCCCCTCCCCAGCCCCCGTCACCTACGAAGCAAGAAACTCAGGAACATCGCTGACCCGCCTTCTCACTGCCTCCTCTGGTGGCTGCCAGTCCTGCCAGTTTGCGTGCTGTCTGGAAGTGCTTGTTACTTTTTCCTACATTTTCTGGTTACATTTGCTCTCCAGCCTCTCAGTTTGCTCTCTCGCGTCTGCTACAAATCCTTTGGAATGTTATTGGGGTTGCACTGCATGGATGTTGAGATAAAATCATTGTCATAATATTGTTAGGTAATCCCATCTAGGAACTGTATATCTTTTTAAAACTCAAATCATTTTAATACCTTTTAATTAAATTTTATAGTTGGTTTTATAAAGGTTTTATGCATTTTGTGATATATATATGAAGAGAATAGTTAGTACATGTATATTATTTAGTGTCTAAGCAGTACACTACTAAATATCTAATGTGTTATTTGTATACTGGTACATACTATTATATGGATTCTCTCTCTACATATAGATATAAACATAAGTATAGTTTTCATTGCTATTGTGTAGGTGTTTATTGATTCCTTTTTAAATCAGTGGAAGGGATGGATTTGTGTATGTTGATTTTATGTAGAGACACTGTATTAAACGTTCTTGGTACTTTTATATGGAAAATAATTTTCGTAGAGATTTTAGGACCAAAGTAAAGAGGTGCCTGAGCAGCGGTCCGGTGTTTCCATGCCTCCCGCTGCGTGCTCTCCCCTCAGCGCTGGCCGTGCAGAGCCGCCCAGCGCAGCGCGGGCCTTGGTTCCTGGTTGTGAGGCCAGTGCTTTTCGTGTTTCGTTATCATATAGATCCTGGCAAGTATTTCCGCACGTGAAGGACATGTCTTCCTGTTCCTCCCTTCCCAGTCGCCTTCGGTGCTCTCACTCCCCTCCGCGAGGGCGAAACGTGCCCAGATCTGTGCCCCCTAGCGCCCAGCCGCTCCTCCCCAGCCCGTCCTTGCTCTGGTCCTCCCCGCCTGCTCCTGACTGTGGGGGTATCGTCCCCCCATCACACTACACCCTTAACTACTCATGTTTGTGTCTTAAACGGCCAAGCTCCTGACATGTATAAAACAGAAGCTCAATTAAGATTGTTTTAATAAATCAATGATGGCAAGAACCATTGAGAAGTTTTCTATGGATCCTACAAGCAGGCGATTCCTGTAACTTGGATGATAGTTTATTCTTTCTTAGAATTTCTTTCTTCTTAGAATCGAGTTCTCAGTGTCTTGGCTTGTCCGTCCTGTCTGAGCAGCGTGCCCGGAGCCGCTGCAGAGAGGGCCCGGAGCTCACGCTGCGTGCGGAGCAGGGCACCTGGTCATGGGACCTTAGGGAATAAAGTCCTCATGAACTTTTATTTCATTTCATAAGAAAATTCACTCTCTTCACCTGCAGGGAATAACCATCCGGCCGCTCGTGGAGTTTCTCGATGTTAAAAAGGCCAATAAGAAGCAGCAAGCCGTGAGTGAGGAGATCCACAGCCGGGTAAGTCCCAGGGGTGACGGCGGGTGGGAGCGGGCGCTGGGTCACACGGGGTGACGCCGGCGCTCGGCTCGGTGCGGAAGAGGAGGGAGGGAAGAGGGTAAAAAGGAGGCGGGCTGAGGAAGGCCTGAGCTTGGGTGGGGTGAGCAAAGCCTGGCCCGCTCCCGGTGAAGGCCCCTCATTACCTCCTCCAACCTGAAAGTGTTTCCACTAGGAAATTATCACATTTCATATATTCTAAAATTATGAATAAACTTTTAAAGATAAAACAATAATCTCAGAATTGGGGGAGGGTGGAAGATCTGGGGGAGATAAGAGATCAACCAAAGAACTTGTATACATGCATCTAAGTACAAGCAAGGGAAACAGAACTCTGGGGGGGAAGGGCATGTATGGGTGGAGGGGGGACAATGGTAAGATATGCACACAGATAATAACTTTTTAAATAAATCTTTATTGCTCAGATTATTACAATTGTTTCCCCTTTTTCTCCCCCAAAGCTCCCTACCACCCAGTTCCCATTCCACCCTCTGTCCTTACCCCTCCTCCCCCATTGTCCTCATCCATTGGTTATACGATTTTAATCCAGTCTCTTACTGCACCCCCACTCCCTTATCCCCCTGATAATTATCAGTCCACTCCCTTTCTTTGCCCCTGATTCTATAATATTCACCAGTTTATTCTGTTCGATTATATTTTTTTTCTTCTTCTTTTTTTTCCCTGTATTTGAATTTCAAGTGGGACACTCTCTACCATTTGTTTTTGTAGGGAAATACAACTAAGTGTTCTGTAGCAAAAGGCTGCAGACTGTCCAAATTTCTCAGGACCACACAAATAGAATCCGCTCCTCCTCCAGTTCACACCGCCCCTCTGGGTCACACGGCTCCCCCAGGTCACATGGCTCCCCCGGGTCACACTGATCCTCCGGGTCACCCCGTTCCTCCAGGTCATACTGCTCCCCCAGATGACACGGCTCTCCCGGGTCACACGGATTCTCTGGGTCACACGGCTCCCTTGGGTCACCCTGCTCCCCTGGGTCATATGGCTCCCCGGGGTCACCCCACTCCTCCGAGTCACCCCGCTCCTCCGGGTCACATGGCTCCTCCGGGTCCATTGATCCATGTTTTCTTATCCTGGATCCCCCGGGGCCCAGGCCGCTGCTGCAGGCCAGCAGGAGGATGATGAGGGGGAAGAATAGGGAGGCTCTGGCCGACTCCGCCATAGTAACCACCACCACTCTCATTTCACAAGTTCAGGCTTTCAGTCCCCCGGGTTTAGGTGTTTAGAGTCCCAGGCCGCAAAGAGTGTCCTGGGTACAACCTCTCGGTCCTCCGTCACGCTCCATGAGTAGGTCTGCTCCGCCTTGGCACTGGCTCTCGGGGGCTCGGTGGAGGCTCCGGCCAGGCCTGGCGGTGGGGGGACTGATGGGCAAAGGGCTCGCTGGTGCTGAGAGCGGAAGGCGCAGCCATGGCCCTGCGCCGGCTCCCTCCCTAGCAGGGTGGGCAGGCCAGGAAGGCTGCAGGCACAGAGGCCGGGCTCCGAGGCGGCCCGCTCCCTGGGCCTGGGGCAGGGCGGGCTGCACTCTCGGTGGGCCCCCCTCACCGGCGGCAGCTCTGCTGTGGCTCTAAACTCCACATGCCGGCAGCAGCGCTTCTCCTTCTTTCCAGTTGTAGATTTCCTGTTCCGCCAGCTTTCCTCACAGATAATAATGTAATTTTAAAAATGTAAAAATAAAAAAATCTCAGAATTGCTTAGTATCCAGGTGACAAACATCTTATCAATGTTTGAACATCGATTTTTGTTTCATTGCTTTCAGTAAAAAAGAAAAAAAGACAAACGCTACCAGTATTTGAAGTGTAGGCGTGATGTAACTAGAGTAGGAATGATGCTTTAGTTCGGGCTAACCAGGAGCTGCCTTCTTCCTTCCAGTTCTTTGACCACGTGAAGACTGGCATCGAGGACGTATGCGGGCACTGGGGCCACAACTTCTGGAGAGACAAGTAAGGAGGCGGCCGGCGGGCTGGGCTCTGCTGGCGGGTGGCTCTCAGAGGAGCGCTCCCGTGCTGCCAGGGGTGTCCTTCAGGACACGGGGGCTGTCCCAGAGACCTGAGCAGCGGGGCTTTAACAGACAGAGTGTGCTTCCCTCCGACATAAACAGCCGGAGGCAGGCAGTGAGGTTTCCCCGCTGAGTTCAGCTCACAGGTTCCTCAGGGTCCCAGGGCTCTCTGTCCAGTTGATGCTAACGTCCATGTCCAAATTGTTCACAGACCAAAGTGTCTGCTCCAGTGTTATCCGTTATGCACAAAGCCCAGGCTGGCCTTGGGCAGAGGATCGTGAAGAGAAAGAACATGTACTAGCCTCCTCCTACAAGGGCACACACATTCCCACACAGTCCTTCCGCCACACCCCGGCTGGCCCTTCACAGCCAGGCCTCCGTCCGTGGACACGTCACACTGCAAGCAACACTAAAGAATGCAGTCTATTGGGTAAAAACTGGGGGGTCCCATTACTATTTGTTCTGCCAGATATGTTGAGAGCATCTGAGGCCATAAATAGACTAACAGAAATAACAAGTATTTTTAAAAGCTACACTTAGCTAACAGATTATGTGCACTTATATAAATGAGCCTGTCATCTGTCTATCACCTATCACTTGTCTATCTGTCTACCATCTATCATCTATCTGTCGTCTATTTATCATCTATCATGTATCATCTATCTATCACTGATCTATCATCCATCAACTATCTACCACCTATCAACCATCTCCCTGTCATCTATCATCTATCATCTATCTATCGTCTATCTATCACCTATCAACCATCTGTCTATCATCTATCATCTCTATATTATCTATCATCTATCACCTATCTATCACCTATCTATCACCTATCATCGATCATCTATCTGTTTATTACCTATCATCTATCTATCACCTATCAACCATCTGTCAATCATCTATCATCTCTCTATCTATCATCTGTCTATAATCTATCATCTATCTACCTGTGAGGGTTTTGCCTTTAAATTCTCTGTGCTGGATAAATAATACTCAATGTCTCTCTTTAAGGATCTTACAGTTGAAGTGGAAAAGGCAGAACGTCTGGCAAGGAGAGACTTAGGAAGGAGGGGGCCTGTCAGCTGGTCCCTGAAGACGGGCAGGACTCAGCTGCAGCTGATGGAGTCTCTTGCCCTCCTGCCTGTCTTTCCTCACTGAGCCCACCCCAGCCAATTACATGAAGTTGACCAGCCTACCAATTTATGTAATTTAACACAGCAAATTTTTAAGTGCTTATGGACAGTGCACTACATGAGAAGTGTAATTGATAGACTCGGGCCCTTAAATGTTTGCAGTATAATAAAGGCAGCAAAAAAGTCATAAAGCAAATAGAGAGGTGAGAGAGAGAGAGAGAGAGAGAGAGAGTGTGTGTGTGTGTGTGTGTGTGTGTGTGTGTGTGTGTGAGATGTCACTAAGTCATAGAATGAGCTATGGAGACTGAGTGCTAAGCCACCTGTATAAGCCTGACCATACTGTTTACCAAAGGAGAATGGCTCCTTGGACCAAGCTTACCTCATCACCAAAGGAGACTGTTTACTTGTCATGCCCATATAATAAAGAGCTAACCCACTGATTAGACCGACAGCCCAACGGCCTTCCAGACGTCCTGCCCGGCTAGCTTCTGGATGAAGCCGGGGCTGTGAGGGCCTCGGGTATGGACATAAGTAACAAAATAACACAAACTAACGTCTCCACTGTAGAAATCTGGCAGCAGTGGCCATTGACCTTGGGCAGTGTTCATTGCTCTTGGGGGGGGGGGGGGGCGTAGGCCAGAGCACCCTGGCCATGCGCCTGTGACTGCCCAGTCCTGCTGCTCCTGCTTGTCCCTTTCCCAAGCCCTCTTCTCCCTGCCCTGCCATCCTGCTCCTCCCGCCTGGTGACAGGTGACAAGTGAGGAGAACAATTGGTTCCTTTTCAAAAGTAAAGATTTCTATCACCCACTGCCCCCAAGTGAGGCAAAATATGAGTGTCCTGGCTAGGTTGCTCAGTGGTTAGAGCCTCCTCCTGATATCAGGGCACAGACAGAATCAACCAATGAATGCACAAATAAGTGGAACAACAAACCGATGTCTCTCTCTCTCTCTCTCTCTCTCTCTCTCTCTCTATATATATATATATATATATATATATATATATATATCTTTCCCCTACCTCTGTCTTTCTCTCAAAAACAATTAATACATATGTGTTTTTTAAATCGATGTGTGTAGAGATGGGACCCTGGCAGTTAGCGGGGAAGGAGGGTGGGGAGAGGCCTGTGGTCCTGGCTCTCGGGAGCGGCGTTTGTCTCTGAGGCTGAGGCGGTCCCAGGCCAGCACTGCCGTCGCCGCTGACGGAACTGCAGACACTGAACTTGGCCTGACAACCGATCCATGTCTGAAAGACAGTGCTGCCCCATGCCTGCCTTCCCTGCGTGTGCTTACTTCATTTAATTATTTGAACATTTCCTTTAAGCATTTCATGCACAATGTTTAACCGGTAAATCTATAATAATAAAATTGTAATATGCTAATTACGCTGGACAGCCGAATGACCTTCCGGAGGAAGCCATGGCTGAGAGGGCGGAGCTCCTGGCATGAATTCCGTGCATCGGCCTTTAATTTTGAATACCGTAATTTCCTGGATGGTCAGTGCACACTGTTCATGCCAGGAAGTGGCATGTTAGCTGACCAGCCATGTCAGCTTCAGTTCTGCTAGGCCCTCTCTCTGGCATGTGCTAATTGTTGGTGTTACAAAGAGGACATGAAAAGAAGAGAAACTGCTGATAGGGTGGACAGGGGGAATTTGTTTGCCAGAGGACTGTAACAAAGTACCACCGTTGGGGTGGCTTAAACAATAGCAGTTTATTTTCTCAGTTCTGTGGGCTACAGGTCCAAGGTCAGCAGGCTGGTAGATGTTCCTTCTGAGGGCCTCAGGGACGGGCCTCACAGGCCTCTCTCCTTGGCTACAGATGGCCTTCCTCCTCCTGCCTCCTCATGGCTCTTCCCTCAGGGCATGTTTGTCCGTGGTTTCTCTTATCACACAGGCAGGCCATGTGGACTCAACCCACTGGAGTGGCCTCGTCTTCACGCAATCACTCCTGTCTCCACATATGGCCACATTCTGAGGGGCTGGCTCTGGCTGTAGCACAGGAATTTTTAGGACACCATCCTATCTAATAAAGAGGGAAATGCTAATTGACCATCACTTCGTCACAAAGATGGCTGCACCCACAGCTGAGGCCAAGTTCCCATAAGGAGCCCTAAGGAGCAATCAGCAGGGACCTGAGGCTATGCCCTCCCCCGCCCACGTGGGGCTTGATGGGGGACCTCAGGCTGCACCCCCCACCTGGCAGGGCTTGACAAGGGTGGGACTGGCCGGGTCTGGATCTAGCCCAATGAGGGGGGTGCCAGCTGGGTCTGGGTCTCATGCAATTTTGAGGTGCATGCAGGTGGGCGGGGACTTGACTTCAGGCCCCATGATGAGTCCCAGATTCTGACAGGAGAAAGGTTTTCATATACATTTTACTAATTTTCTTTTATCTCTGACACTTCTATTATAGAGAAAGGGCAAATAGCAATATTACCTTATTTTCTCTAATTAATCCCCTTTTAATGTGCACAAATTCTGTGCACCGGGTCACTAGTTCAGTTATAACTTTGAACACGCGAGAGAAGGAGAAGAATCAAAGATGACGTCAGGGTTCTACCTGGTGGAGCACCCATAGGGAAATGGGAGGAGACAAGCCCAGGCTGAGCACATGGAGGTTGAGAGGTCTACTCGACAGCCACGTGGAGATGATGAGGCCGCTGAACACTTACTTCTGGGGTTTGGGAGAGAGGCTGGAACTGTAGAGACACGTGAGAGCCACTGGCCTAGCGATGCTATTAAAACCCATGCAACTGGGCGAGTTCACCGGGAGGTGCATGGAGGTGGAGCAGAAGCCCAGAGGCAGAGCCGGGCACTCCTGCATGAAGAGGATGAGAAGAGGAAAACGGATTCTAAAAAGCAGTTGAGGGAGCGGTAGGCAGGGACCCAGAGCCCAGTGTTTCTCAGAAGACACTGTTCTAAACAGGAGAGGTCAGAAAAGGGGAGAGCTAAGTGGTGGCCATTGGATTTGTGTTGGGGGGTTAGGGTTACTTCAGAATGGGTAGCTGGAATCGGGTATTGGAGGGAAAAGCCTGAACTTTCAAGAGAGAATTAAAGGAGAGGAATTTTAACAATACTTTAGAATAATTTTGCTTAAAAGAACAGCAGAGAAACAGGAAATGTAGAAATACATACTAGATTCATGTATCAATATGTGCTATATATTTTTATTGGCATGTATCCATATTTTATGGACATATGTATTCAGGTATACACATTTTAAAATAATTATAATGATCAGCACTGCTGCTATGTTTTCCTGGGAGGAGTGGAAATTATTTCATTGCTGAAAACAAGTTTTTTCTTAGTGTAGGTAAAGCATGTCAAACTCAAAGGCTCACACGGGCCAAATAAACAAGGTGTAAGTTTATGTGGCCCCAAAAAAACAAGTTTCAATTTTCATAGAAACGCAGGTTTATTTCGATAGAGACATGCTGACTACAAAGGGCTGAAACAAATGAGTAATTGCTAACATAAAATAATAGAACATTTTAATAAAAATTAATATTTTTTCTTGAATTAACAGACACTACATAACTGCACAAATAAGCAAAATGCAAATACTCTTCTTTTCTCCAAAAACAAAATATTCCCTGTTGCACTCACCAAACAAGTCAGTGCAAGACTAACGATGTGGCCATCGGCTGCTGAAATACTCGCTGCTGGTGTTAGTGGAGAGCAGTGGGCGCCTGCGAATAAGGGCAATGAAGGAAACACAATTATAGTAACCAGCCATTAGCGAACCTTGTGGTTCATTATTGATAATTATATGTAACAGGATATTGTAAAAGTAAAGTTATGAAATTTTTATTAAATGTGTCTTACATCCGTTATATCGGCTGGGCCGCAAAAATATTCCTTCTGGGCCCCCTGCGGATGCGGCCCGCAAGCTTGACGTGCTTGGTGTGGGTGGCATTAGTTAATCAAAGCTTTGATTTTCCTTACTTCCAGGTTTAAAAAGTTTGATGACAAATACCTGCGGAAGCTTTTGATTCGGGAAAACCAGCCCAAGTCGAGCATTGTGTCCTTGTACAAGAAGCTGGAGATAAAGCACGCCATCGAGATGGCGGAGACCGGGCTGAGGAGCGCCGGGCCCTCGTTTGTGTCTCTCAGGTAAGCACCCACAGACAAAGCTGGCCTCGCGGAGGGCGCCGTTAACCTTGGTTTAGAGTTTTTGAAGCCATAGTAATAACGAAGTCGCCCAGTGTGCTGGAGAGAGACCTTCAGATCACACAGAAGAATGCGATTCTGCTTAAAAGTGAAAGTGAAGAAATGTGTCATGCTCTATTACATCAGGTCATGTCACGTCCCATCACGTCTGTAATTTTAAAATCAGCTAGTCAGAAGATGCCTCGTCATGGGTGGCTGTGCTCTGGGAAACTCGATGCTTTGGAAAGTAAGTACAGTCTCCTCGGCAGGCATTCTGCAGTGGAATGCTGTAAGGTGTATCCTATTTGCAGGAAGTTGTATAGCTACTAAAGGCCCGATGCACACCTGGCCTGCAGGGATTGGGCTGAATCCGGCTCTCCGACATCCCCCAAGGGTAAGGTGACCAGATCGTCCAGGTGTTGGCGGGACAGTCCTGATTTCTAACAATTTTTCCCGCGTCCTGCAGCGTTTTAAAAAAGTCCCGATTTTTGGAAAGAAAAGTATGGGAGTTTATGCAAGCCAGAATGAAGAGAAACAGTGACCAGGATGGCTTGGAGGTCAAGGCATCATGTTGTGTCATAAACAGTGACCTGAGCAGAATGATTGACTTGCAGTTGCACTCAGCAGAGAATGCTCTGTGTGCCCTTATGTTGGTCCATTTATTGCCCTGAGATTGAGCTTTCCAAGTAGAAAATGGAGCTACACTGATCCTTAAGTTTCACTCTAGCTTTACAATTCCAAGATCTTTCTTACCCACCATGATTGAATTAGCCAGCTTCTCAAAAGAGAGCCATTGTTTCTGTGATCACAGAAGAGAGAATTCTCAGTTTTACTCTCTGTTCACAGTTCATTTTGCAGTTGGTAGTAGGTAAAGGCAAGTGTTTAGGACTAGGGAACTCGGTAACAGACTGAATGGCTGTTGCATAGTTGGCTGAATGAATGCCTTATGAAACACTCCACCTCTCCCAAAATGTTTTATCTAGAGGAAAGGAGAAGCAAAAGGAGAGATAAAAAGGAACCATCCTATGTAATAAAGAGGTAATATGCAAATTAACCATCACTCTGGGTCCCATGGCACACCCCAGACTCTGACAGAAGGAAGATTTTCATATACATTTTACTAATTTTCTTTCATCTTTGACACTTCTATTATAGAGAAAGGGCAGATCACAATATTAAAATATTTCCTCTAATTAATTGCCTTTTAATGTGCATGAATTTTGTGTACCAGGCCACTAGTATTTGTGCACCAGGCCACTATAATAATAATGGACTGGGTGCTACAGACCAAACCAGCTTCTGAGAATAACTAGAAGAAAAAAGGGAAGAAAAAAAAATATATATATATATATATTTATATTTAAACTGCTTGTAAGCAGGGAAGCACCAGCATGGGGGGGATGTTTTCAGCCAAGAGTCACGAGAAAAGGGAACCAAGAAGACAAAGCCGGCGTTAGGTGCTGTTTCCTCCTGGGTCACAGAGAAGGAGTCTGAACAGAGGTTTGACAGACTGATGGGTCATAGAGATAAGACATGAACTAGGGCCCACAAGAGGGAGGGGCGCCGGTATCCAGCTGTAGATGTTACCTCACAGCCTGCACCTTGACCCTCCAATCAAAGAAGCCACGTCCAGGATCCTCTTAATCCACGGCTGTCTGTCACCTGAGCGTGATATTCCCCCTATCCCAGTTGCTTTAGGGAAGGAAATGTAACTATTCTCTGGGAGAAAATAAGAGCATAAAAGGCCTTAAACTGTCTCTATGATTTTTCATATTTAATATTTAGCAACCAAATAAAAGAAAATGAGTAGACAAGGAAATGTGACTGAAAACATTGAGAAAAAGATAAAAACAGAATAGTAACAGGTAAAAGGTGGATTCAGATAATTGAGTTATCAAACATGGCCTTTAGCCCTTCCTAGCTTGGCTCAGTGGATAGAGCATAGGCCTGCAGACTGAAGGGTCCTGAGTTTGATTCCTGTCAAGGGCTCATGCCCAGGTTGCAGGTTCGATCCCCAGGAGGGGGCATGCAGGAGGCAGCCAATCCATCACTCTCATCATTTATGTTTCTATCTCTCCCTCTCCCTTCCTCTCTGATATAAATAAAAATTTATTTTAAAAGTATGGGCTTTAAAATGAAATATAATAAGCCTAAAAAAGAAAAGGGCATTGGCATTTTTGGCATTGGCATGGAGATTACATGAATAAAAACATTTTAGTGGAATATTTGAGCTAAAAATAAAGCAACTAAATTTAGGATCTCATTTGGTAGGTGTAAACATGGGTTAGATACAGCTGAAAATATAATTGATAAATTGGGAGATAGGAGAAAATAAGAATGAAGCACAAAGTGGCGGGGGGGGGCGGATAAAAATGTGGAAAAGAAAGTAGGAAACATGGAAGATAGCCAAAAGTTCCAAAAGGTAAGGACACATATGTAACACCATAATCAATAAAGAAATATTTTTTAAAGTTCCAAAAGTCTGATGAAGCCTTGAATTCCTTTGTGCATGTCCATTACAATCGGGCACAGGTTTGTACCCAGTAATTACCATTATTCTTGGTTTACTGTAGCAGCATTTAAAATAATATGAGAACTGGTTCTTTATTTTGTGTGCCCTTGGCTCATCTTTTGTATGCATTTATGTATATTCACTGGACAGATTTATTTTGTTAATTTATTGAGGGAGTTAGAGGAAAACTATATAAACATAGTCATTCCCATTGTTTGCAGTACTTACGGTTCTGTAAAGTTGCCTTTGGATGCTGATTTGCAAACATTGAACTATTGCTTCTGGAAAAAAACACAGGATCAAGCTCCTGGGTGCCTCACGTTAGAATGCCTTAATCAGCCAATCAATGCATAACTTCGTTCCATTTGAAAATGCCTTATGTAATATGCTGTGATTTCATTACCATTTCAACTTGCAGCCAATGGCACCACAGCTCATGCTCAAAGGAAGCCTGCAGAGCACTGCGTTCTCTGAAGGACCATCCACCCTGTGCACATGGGACAGGACCCACTTCAGAACTGGGCTTGGGGGCCATTTAAAACCGCAAAACCACCAACGCAAAATGCAGAACTGTGAAAACTTGTCACTAAATAGACCAGGAGAAGGGCCATGTTTGACAGCACAGAGCTAAAGCCAGAAAGCAGAGCATTGCTGTCTCACCCTCATTTGGGAACCTGCACCTCAATCCATGCAAAAGCCTCTCCATTTCCCACAGGTCCCTCCATGCCTGGGTGGTGCCCACATGACAGTGTGCTCACCAGGTGCATTTTACCACCGGGTGACTCTGTTGGATCCCCGAGGAAATGAGGATGGACTGTCCACATGTGCATATCACCAATGTTGTTTTTGCAAACATATCTAATGACATGTTTTTAAAGTGCAGGCTAGGATAGCAAAATAAGGCTAACTAAGTTTCTGCTGGAAAAAAACAATCCTGTTACTTTTTTATGACAGGTTAGAAATAATAAAGCAATAGCATTATAAGTCACTATAGTTTAACTTCCTTAAAAACAATCGCACAAGGAGAAACCAAGATGGCGGCATAGGTAAATGCCTAACTGCAGCCTCACACAACAATTTCAAAAAATACAACTAAAATATAAAGTGGACATTATCCAGAACTACAGGAAAGTTGACTGAATGGAAATTCTACAACTAGAAGGAAAGAGAAAAACAGAAGGAAAATAAGAGGAGCTGTAAAAGCCTAAGGTACGGAGACACAGTGCATGCATGGGGAGAGGACGGAGCCAGAGAGGAGGGGCAGCTGAGTGCCTGGCTGGCGTTCCCTAGAAGGAAGGAGATAAGAGCTCTGGACTGTGCTGAGCCCCAGTTCCGACTGCACTGAACCCCAGTTCTGAGCGAGACCCTGGGGTCCCAGGCTCATATGGAGGGAATCTGGGCTGTAAGGCCTAAGTTCAGGGGAGCAGCGAAAGGCAGAGTCCTGGAGGTGCACACATTGTGCACAGAGGACAGACTGTTGATTGAGCAACTGGATTGCCCTAGCGGGAAGGAGACATAAGCTCCGGACTGCACTGAATCCCACTTCCAAGTGCACTGAACCCCAGCTCTGTTCTCAATGGGAGAGAGACTAGATTGTCTGGTAGCGGGCGAAACTCTAGGGCACCTTTCTCTCAGAGGTGCTTGCAGTGAGTACCAAAGGACACGGAGGAACACTGAGACTCAGGACCTCATAGGGCAGGGCTAACGGTAAGCCAAGGCTGTAGGCTCCACCCTGAAACTCCACCCCATCCAAGCTGAGCACAGAGGCTTTTGCAGTTTTCCAAGTCTAGTAGAATAAGGCTGTCTCCTGGCATAGACACAGCTGATGCTCACAGCCAATTGGCCTGGAGGTCAGTTCCTCCCAGTGATACCAACAACAATCAAGATTTAACTACAATAAGGCTCTACACACAGTCTACAAAGGGGTGCATCAAGTGTGTCCACCTCAGATAACTGGGAGGCTGACCCACTGAACCATATAGGACACCTTAGCACACAAAGCCACCCTACCAACTCAGGGAAGCAGCGAAAATGCAGAGACAAGGAAACAGATCACAAACAAAAGAAATGGAGGACAAAAAGCAACTGGATATAGAGTTCAAAACCACGCTTATAAGGATGTTCAAGAATTTCCTAGAAAAGGCCGATAAAATAAACAAGACCTATGAGGATATGAAAAGGGATCAACTAGAAATAAAAAGGGATCAACTAGAAATAATAAAGGATCAACTAGAAATAAAGAATACATTGTCTGAAATAAAAAATATTATACAGAGTCCTAAAAACAGAATGGAAGATTACAAGAAATAAGTCAAAGATTTGGAACACAAAGAGCCAGAGGACACTCCTCTGCAGAAGCAAGAAGACAAGAGAATCCAGAAAGTTGAAGATAGTGTAAGAAACCTCTGAGACAACTTCAAGTGAACCAAAATCAGAATTATGGGGGTCCCAGAAGATGATAGAGAGCAAGATACCAAAAACATATTGAAAGAAATAGTGACAGAAAACTTCCCCCACCTGGTGAAAGAAATAGACTTTCAAGTCCAGGAAGCCCACAGAACCCCAAACAAAAGGAATCCAAAGAGGACTACACCAAGACACATCATAATTAAAATTCCAAGAGCAAAAGACAAAGAGAGAATATTAAAAGCAGCAAGAGAAAAGCAAGTAGTTACCTATAAAGAAGCACCCATACAATTGTCAGCTGATTTCTCAACAGAAACCATGCAGTCCAGGTGTGAATGGCAAGAAATATTCAAGGTGATGAATAAAAAGAACCTACAGCCAAAAATACCCAGCAAAGCTATCACTCAGAATCGAAAGCCAGATTAAGACCTCCACAAATAAAATTTTAAAAAGCTAAAGGAGTTCATCACCGCCAAACCAGAATTATATCAATTGCTGAAAGGGGTTCTTTCGTAAGAGGAAGAAAATAAAGATAAAAATTATGAACAACAAATACGTAACTATCAACAAGTGAATCTAAAAACCAAGGGAATTAAAAAAAAAAAAACACATGATGAACAATATTAACTGTTGAATATAATAGAATCAGAGTATGAAAGGGGAGTGGACTGACAATTCTCAGGGAAAAGGGGAGTGGGGGTTGCATGAAGAGACTGAACATAAACTGTGCACCTATGGATGAGGACAATGGGGGGTGGGGAAAGGGCAAAGGGTGGGATGGGAACCTGGTGGAGGGGAGCAATGGAGGGCAAAATATGTAGAACATTTGTAGTAATATGAACAATAAAGATTTATTTTTTAAATAATAATAATAAAAACAATCACACGATCAGAAGCCCTGGCAAGACTAAACTGTCCCCAGTGATCTTGCACTGAGATAAAAATTCAGAATTTTAAATTATTTTAAAATGTTTATTTATTCCTGTCATTCTTAATTAAGAGTATTCTTAAACTAGATGTGCACGGGGGGAGGGTCCTCTCAGCCCAGCCTGCACCCTCTCCAATCTCCCTCGGGGGATGTCCAACCACCAGTTTAGGCCCAATCCCAGGAGTCAGGCCTAAACTGGCAATCAAACATCCCTCTCACAATCTAGGACCGCTGACTCCTAGCTACTGACCTGCCTGCCTGCTTGATCACCCCTGAATGCCCCCCTGCCAGCCTGATCACCTCTAACTGCCCCCTCCACTGGCCAGGTTGCCCCCAACTCTCCCCTAACCCCCGTTGGCCTTGTTGCCCCTAACTGCACCCCCTGCCAGACTGGTCGCCCCATGCAGCCTGCTATTCAGTTGTTTGGTCATCCCTCACTAACCCCTTGACAGCCTTGTCGCCCCACATAGCCTGCGGTCCAGTCATCTGTCTGGTTGTTTTGGTCGTGACAGCCCTTTTCTTTTTATATATTAGAATAATGATATTATATCTTTAAGAAAGACTTATTTTTGAACAGTAAATCATTCTTTTTCTAAACTTTCAGTGACTGTCATGAAGAAAAAATAAGGAAGCTTACACCTGGTGAAATGGATGAAATACGAGAAATATTATCAAGAAATCTCTATCAAATCCGCCAGCGAGTGAGAATAATTTCTTTAACAAAATATTTACTTGCTTTTAACTAAAAATATGCCTTCTGATTTTGTACTATCCAATTATAATGCATACGGTCCCACCATTACACTAATCCTGAGTCCCACCCCTGGCATCTTCTCTCTCAGACCCCATTCCGCAGTGCGCTGTCCTCCAGGCACCTTGGGGAGCCTCCAGGAAGTTCTGCCTCTCTGAGCTTGGAGACTTAAAATATGCACATGTGACCCTAGGCAGTTTGGCTCAGTGATTGGAGTGTTGGCCCATGGACTGATGATGGGTCATGAGTTCAATTCCAGTCAAAGGCGCATACCTGGGTTGCAGGCTCAGTCCCTGGCCCAAGTGTGTGCAGGGTAATTTCAAAGCAATACCAGGGGAGCATGGCCAGAAGACTTGGTAGTCACATGACTTCAGAACATGCGTTCCCAAGGATCCACCGATGAGAAACACCTCCTCTTTATTCTGAAAGCCTGTCCCAGAGCCCTAACTCAAAGCCAGGCTACTAAAAATGACTAAGGATCAGCACCTGTCTTGAAAATTCACAACTATAGCGATAGTACATGTATGCATTTAATATCTGGAGAACTCTTGGTGCATTTTAGAACAGAAAGTCTTGAATGTTAGCCTCAAGAGAAAGTATGATGTGGCTAAAATACCCAGGTTAGAACTGGCCTGTAGAAGTTGAGATCTAAGTCCTGGAGAAAGGAGACACAGCTTCCTTAGTCTTCTCTCACAAGGGTGCACTAATGCAGGGGCCTGTCCCTGTCACAAGTCTCCCACGTTCTCTTCAGTCCAGAGCAATGGAAACAACTGGCGGGGTGATCCCAAGAACTCACCACACCCAAATCCCACACACAGGCATAGTTCAGCCCCAACAGTTCACATCCCCAGCTAGGACACAGCTCTGTGCCAGCAGTGCAGGATGGGACAGACTATGACGGCCACCAGACACCCGCTCTCTGAGTGCAATGGCAAGGATGGCCATCACCACTTCCCAGAAGACAGACTTCCATGGTGGGCCAATGGCTCTGTGGCTGGGGGGCCCGGACCGTGGACATGAGGTGGGACTTGTAGGTTTTGCTCAGGCCTGTCACCCAGAACTTGGGCAGTTTGACGTTGTCCTCCTCGGACACCCCAAGGATACTCAGAAGCTTCTGCTTGTCCTCTTTGGGCCGACTGTCCACCTTGGTGAATTTGAAAAGGACCTTCACATTGCTGTTTCATGTGCCAAAAGGACTTAAAGGGACAGCTCTGGGTGCTGCCAGCTCTCACAGTCTGTGATTGAGGAACCTGTGAGGCATTTGGTCAGCTCCCACCCTTCCACACCCTCTGGCAAGACAGGAAGCAGCTTCTTCCTCCTCAGCCTCAGTTGCCCAGCTTTCTGATTCCTCTTCTAAATTCCTGAGCTTCTCCACATGGACCAAAGTGTCCTGGGGGGTAGAGGGGGCGGTCCCAGTGGGAGCTTCTCTGTCAGCAGCTGCAGCATGCCTTCAGGAGCCTCAGAACAGAGCTGCCATGTGCTCTCGCCAAGAGGAAGCTGAACCTGAAGCCCCTCAAGCCTCTTGCTTTTGAGCGCCTTGCCTTGGAGCTCATCGATGCTCCCGCAGGTCTTCCCAAGCAGGAAGGGCTAGGAGTTGATGAGGTAGATGGGTCCCTCATGATGGTGGTGATGCTGTACCAGCACCAGCCGAGCACCTATCCTGTGCCAGCACTGCCCTTCATGCAGGGAGAACAAGAAGAGTTACAGCCAACAAGAGGGAAAGATACTTCCGGGATCACACAGAAAGCCCTTCAGTCAGAATGTTGAGTGGGCCTTGAGGCCACAGCACAGAGTGAGCAGCTGCCTCCTCTGCATGACTCCCACACAAGGTTCTGGCCAAGCCACATCAGAGAGGGATGTGGTCTTAGACAAGGGCTCCTCATCAAACCCTGGAAGAACAGAGGGCAGGGAGTGAGGGGCTGAGGCAGGCACAGCTTGGGGGCAGAGTGTTGGCAGAACTGAGGGAACAAGGGCAGAAAAGCAAGAGGAAGAAGATGTTAGAGACTTTTCAGGCCATGGCAAGACCCTGAACTTCTCTTTCAGAGATCAGAGAGCCTTTGCTGGGTTCTGATGAGAAACATGATAAATATGAACCCTGCAAAGTCTCCAAGGAGAGATGGTGATAGCAGAGGGAGCACAGGCTAGAGTTGAGGGGGTCGTATCTGACATTCAATTCTGAATGATAGCTTTGCTGGGTAATCTTGGTTGTAGGTCCCTACTATTCATTACTTTGAGTATTTCTTTCCACTCCCTTCTGACCTGCATAGTTTCTGTTGAGAAATCAGTTGAAAATTGTATGGGCACTCCCTATGTGCTCTTCTCTTGCTGCTTTTAAGATTCTCTCTTTGTCTTTTGCTCTTGGCATTTTAATTATGTGTCTTGGTGTGGTCTTCTTTGGATTTCTCTTGTTTGGGACTCTCTGTGCTTCATAGACTTGTAAGTCTATTTCTTTCACCAGGTGGGTGAAGTTTTCAGTCATTATTTCTTCAAATAGGTTTTCAATACCTTTCTCACTCGCTCTCTTCTGGAACCCCCATAATGTGACCGTTGGTATGCTTGAAATTGTCCCAGAGGTTCCTTACACTATCTTCATATTTTTGGATTCTCACACTGACCATTGGGTACACTGTCTCTTGGCTCTCCAGGGAGGTGCAAAGTCAGCCACTGCCACCCAGCAGGAGCTACAGAGAGATCTGAAGATTCTTCCTCTTTGTATTGGGCTTGAAAGTGCCCAGCATTCAAAAATGAAACAAAACATTTGTGGCTTCCAGGCTAAACTATTTTTTTTTCAGTACCTTGGATCTCTATTTCCAGGTTTCACTTTTTCCATCCTTATTTCCAAGCCTCCCTCCCTCCAGTACCTACCCCAAATCCTCACAGAGTACAGGTTCTGTCTTCCTTCCTAGCTTGGGGGCCTCTCTTCCCTGCTGCTTCCTATCAGCTCCATTGATCCATATTCTTCCATTTTTAAGGTTCCCCAACACCTTACATATTATTCCCAACCTTATTTTTAAATGAGTGTGTGTTGTACCACATACGTTCAGTACTTAATTTTACGATTGTATTATTTTGTTAGCCTTCAATGGCACATTTCCCAAGGCAGGAATTGAGCCCTGTTCTATGTTATTTCTGCACATTTCCACTAGGCCTAATACAGCCTGGACACAGGAATATTCCCAAGAAGTATACATTAATTCTATCAGAAAATGAGCCTAATTACCAATTACAGTTTTAGGAACAGATTTCTATATAGCTTATAAAATAAAATGTCTGCCATAGACAGCCCACCTTGCAACATTTCACAGCTTCAACGACAAGGTCATGAGTATTGCAGGCGGTAGCAGCAGCTTGCTCAGCCTTCAGCCACCGGAAAGAAGACCTGTGCCTCCACTGATTAATCAGAGGACATGGCCCCCCAAGTGGCTCAAAGTGGGGGTATTTTATGCCAGTAATTGCTATTCCACAGAGGAAGGATAAAGCAGACTTGTATTTTTTCTTTCCCCAACCGATAATGATGGGTAAATGCATTCAAGGCCCTTGAAGGTAGACAAAGGCACTTAATAAATTCAATCATTTTTCTTGGCTTTATTAGAAGACAAATTATTTCAAAATGTGAAAGAATGTTACCTTTCATACTTTTTTCTCTCTGCACATTTGTTGTTAAGTACCTCGCTGAGATGGTGTGCCAAAGAAACATAGTAAAGTTTTGGAATTTCTGGGTCAGTGATCAATTTTTTGTTGTTTTGGTAAAGTGTCGCTTTGTTTTTATTTCAGACTTTATCATACAACAGACACAACCTGACGGCTGACACGAGTGAGAGACAAGCCAAGGAGATCCTGATCCGACGAAGGCACAGTTTGCGAGAGAGCATTCGCAAAGACAGCAGCTTGAGTCGGGAGCGCAGGGTAAGGGCGTCGGGCTCTGGAAGCTCTGCTGAGGGTTGATTTGCAAGAATTCTGGGAGAGAGGGAATTTAAGTCTTTTAGAGGTTTCGTGAGCACCTGTTGTGTTCCACACGCAGCTCTAGGCACTGGGGATACATTGGTAAACAAAACGAAAAGATTCCTGTGCTTGTAGAATTCATATTCTCCTCGAGGAATGTTGTCACCAGTAGACAGAATAAGCAAATCCTATACAATAAAAGGCTAATGTGCAAATAGACTGAGCAGCAGAACAACTGAACAACTGTGACGTGCGCTGACCACCAGGAGTGCACGCAGAACGTGGCAGGCACCAGCTAGGGTGGTGTGGTAGAGGAGGTGGGCGGGGTGCCAGACCAAGGTGGGGCACCTGTCACTGTCATCGGGGCGAGCTTCTGGTGGTTACTGAAAGTTCTTTGCTCCCATGAACCACAGTCCCCCCCGGTGCTCGCACCCACTGCCGGCACTGGAGCTGCTGCTCACACCCGCTGCCGGCCCCCGGTCCGATGGCTCAGTGCCGTCAGCAGGTGCAAGCGGCAGCTGCCAGCCCCAATTGCCCCTGAGGACTTTTCCACCTCCCCCTGCTCCTGAGGGGTGGTCAGTGCCAGCCCTGCTTGCACCTGCTGCAGGTGTTGACCCCAATCACTCTGCGGGGCCAGCGCCATCAGTGTGTGGGCGCAGAAGTGGCAGCAGGAGTGGGTCTGCCAGCAGACGGGGAACCAAGGGCCGTGGTGGAGGAGCAGGGCAGGGGCATGGAGGATGGGCCAAGACCCGTCCCTGTGCCCACTGCAGCCTCAAGGCCCTCAGTTCCTTTCAAGGTGCATGAATTCATGTTATAAAGAGGTTATGTTATGTTATGTTATGTTATGTTATGTTATGTTATGTTGTGTTGTTATGTTATAAAGAAGTCAAGTGCCATGGAAAAATTAAAAATGGCCAAAGAATGAAGTTGGGAGAGTCACACAAGTTACAATTTTAAGCAGCATGGTGGCCAGGCTTCATTTGGGAGGTAACATTTGAGCTTCCAGGGAGAGGCTGTAGGGGAAGGTGGCAGCCCGCATGCTGACTGAGAAGGCCAGTGGCTGGGCGTAAGCTCACACAGCACAGTTGGCTCAATGTTTTAATGGGTCCAGTGCATTTTCTTTTCTTTTTTTTAATATATTTTATTGATATTTCACAGAGAGGAAGGGAGAGAGATAGAGAGCTAGAAACATCGATGAGAGAGAAACATCGACCAGCCGCCTCCTGCACACCCCCTACATGCCCTTGACCGGAATCGAACCCAGGGCCCTTCAGTCTGCAGGCCGACGCTCTACCACTGAGCCAAACCGGTTTCGGCGGGTCCAGTGCATTTTCAATAAATTGGAAAAGCCATTTTATCATGATTGCTTAATTTAACACAGCAGGCATGCATCTTATTTTATATATATACTAGAGGCCTGGAATATGAAATTTGTGCACTGGAAGGGTCCCTCATCCCAGCCTGCACTCTTTCCAATTTGGGACACCTCAGGGGATGTCTGACTGCTGGTTAGGCCCATAGTCTCACAATCTGGGACTACTAGCTCCCAACCACTTGCCTGCCTGCCAGCCAGATCAACCCCTAACCACTCCCCTGCCAGCCTGATCAACACCTAACTGCTCCCCTGTTGGCCCAATCACCCCCAACTGTCCTTCCCTGCCAGCCTGGTCATCTCTAACTGCCCTCTCCTGCTGGTCTGATCGCCCACAACAGCCCTCCCCTACAAGGCCTTGTCACCCCTAACTGCCCTCCCCTGCTGGCCTGATCACCCACAACTACCCTCCCCTGACAACCATCTTGTGGTGGCCTCTTTGACCACATGGGGGCGGCCATCTTGTGTGAGGGTGTGAAGGTCAATTTGCATTTTATCCCTTTATTATATAGGACTAGAGGCCCAGTGCATGAAAATTCATACACTGGAGGGAAGGATCCCACAGCCCAGCCTGCCCCCTCTCACAGTCCGCGAGACCTCAGGGGTGGGAGGTGACCCGGCGATCAGGGGAAGTCAATGCCCCATCACACCTCTGCTGCTGCCACTGCTGGCAGCATAAGCCTCAGCCGGCCCTGGTTACCTGAGCCTCCCATGGCCCTGGGCAGCTGGGAGGTCACCATCCGGGGCTTGCCTGCACCTCAGGCTGGCCCTGGGCAGTGAGAGGACTGGAAGACTTCAGGGGCATGTGTGCAGCTGGGCCCACCTAAGGGCCAGCCTGGTTTGCCACGTACCTGCTGTCCTGGCAGGGCTGAGGGGGCTGAGCCCCGCCATCTTTGAGGGCAGGGCAGTCAATTAGCATATTCCATCAAAGGGGCAGGCAGGCAGGGAAGAGGGTCTGCATGGTTTTCCACCAGCCCCACCCCCTGATCGAGCCAGTTCACTGGCCACAGAGGATGTCATATCAAATGGTTGTTAGGATGCCGAAGCCAGTTTGGCTCAGTAGATGGAGCGTCAGCCTGCGGACTGAGGGGTCCTGGGTTCGATTCCGGTCGGGGGCGTGTGCCTTGGTTGCGGGCACATCCCCGGTGGGAGGTGTGCAGGAGGCAGCTGATCGATGATTCTCTCTCATCGATGTTTCTTCCTCTCTGTAAAAAATCAATAAAATATATTTTTTAAATGGTTGTTAGGTCGTTATGTCTGTTACAGTAGCTACCTTTTTATATATAATTAATAACATATATGTTATTAATTTCCAAACAGAAGGGAGAGAGAAATAAATGATGAGAGAGAATCATTGATCAGCTGCCTCCTGCACAACCCACACTGGAGATTGAGCCCACAACCCAGGCATGTGCCCTGACCAGGAATCAAACTGTGACCTCCTGGTTCATAGATCAATGCTCAACCACTGAGCCATGCTAGCCAGGTCTTATTTTTTTTTAATAATATTCTGTATTTGGTTATCAGAGACAAAAAGTTTATGTTTGAACAAAATTATCTTTATCTTTGTGTTCAATGTGGCAGTATTGATTAAAAATTAAAGACAATGGCAATGAAAATGTCAGCAAAATAGCTATAGTAATACTTTTTGTTCTATCATTTTCAAGGCATTCAAGTAAATAAAACTAAAATATGCTACCATTTTTAATCTGTCTTCTCCTGCATACCTATCAGTCCTGAGGCTTTTTGCTAATATTATCATAAACAGGTGGTTTGGTCTCTTTTCCTTGAGAAAACACAGTGATTTTCATGTCTTGTTCCAAATGCTCCCACCCCACTTTATTTCCTTTTTTTTTTTTTTTCCTCCTGGCTTCTTCTATATTTTAGGAGAGTTTTAGTGATTTTAAATTAAATAATTATTGCTAGGGATTTTCTTCCCCATCCCTAAAGCCCCTCACAAAATGATTGGCTTTGTGAGGGGCTTTAAGGATGGGGAAGAAAATCAAGATCAAACATGTTACACTTTAATAAAGTTTGTCGTGATATTTTAAACTTCTAATGACTGCCATCTGCATTATCTAAGATTTTCTGTTTCTTTTCAGGCCTCCACATCAGCCTCCCGGTACCTGTCCTTACCCAAAAACACAAAGCTGCCGGAGAAGCTGCAGAAGAAGAGGAATGTTCCTGATACAGGTAATGAGCACAGCTGATGCAGAGGAAGATGTTTCTATTCTGCTTCATTACGCACAATGAGCTCAATAGTTTGCAAATCTAAGTAACAACACAGTGGCCTTTATTAGCATTGCAGCGTTTTTTAATGGAGTTATGTGCATATACAGAATTCAGTCAGTTACTTTACATATGACTCTATTTGATATAGCAAAAACAAATACTATTACCCTGTGGTTAGTGAACAGGTAAACAGAAAAGCTGTAAATGGGCAAAGGTATGTTTAATTTTTAAGGAAATCCTTCTAATAAAAGAGTAATATATGCAAATTAACCATCAATCTGCTACTCCCACAAGCCACACCCACCATCCAATCAGGATTGAGTATGCAAATTAACCCCCAACAAGGTTGCTGCAGCCACTGAGAGCAAGAGGGAGGCTTGGGTTTCCCCAGCGATGGAGGAAGCCAAGCTTTCCGCCTGCCCTGGCTGGCCAAGACCTCCACTCCAGGCTACAAAGTTTCAATTATAGAAGATAAATAAATCCCAACAGAAATGGTGGCAGCCACAGAGATGGAGAGATCAGGAGGCTAGGGTTTTCCCCAGCGATGGAGGAAGCCAAGATTTCCACACACCCTGGCTGGCCCAGACCTCCGCTTAAGTCTACAAAGTTTCAATTATAGAAGGTACATAAATCCCACAGAGATGGCTGCTGCCATGGAGCAAGCAGAAGGCTTGGCTCCGCTCCAGGCTACAAAGTTTCAATTGTAGAAGACAAATAAACCCCAGATACCAGGGCCTATGTTTGGGTCGCCAGGGGGCGTGGCCATCCTATAAATCACCACCGGTCCCTTGCCCAGGCTGCCCCACACCCCAAGGGAACCCTCACCCTGACCTGGGACACCCTTCAGGGCAAACCAGCTCACTCCCACCCATGCACCAGGCCTCTATCCTATCTAATAAAAGAGTAATATGCAGTCTGACCATCACTCCAACACACAAGATGGCTGCCCCCATGTGGTCAAAGATCCTGCCCCCATGTGGACATAAGTTGGCCACCATAAGATGGCCAGCAGGAGAGGGCAGTTGGGAGGGTCCAGGCCTGCAGGGGAGGGAAGTTAGGGGGACCAGGCCTTTAGGGGAGGGTAGTTAGGGCAAACAGGCTGGCAGGGGAGCAGTTAGATATCAATCAGGCTGACAAGGAAGTGGTTAGGGTGTGATCAGGCTGGCAGGCAGAAGCGGTTAGGGGCAATCAGTAAGGCAGGCAGGTGAGCAGTTGGGAGCCAGCAGTCCTGGATTGTGAGAGGGATGTCCCAGATTGGAGAGGGTGTAGTCTGGGCTGAGGGACACCCCCCTCCACCCCCGGACACCAGGCTTCTAGTTGTAATATATTTTCATAAAGCAACCATATATTTTATTTATGTAATTATGTAAACTTTGACATAAAGTCTGATGTCTCTTCATTTTATTTCTTTATGTAAATTCCAAGTCATTTTCTATGAAACCCCAGAAGAAATATGTTAGGATATCATGTTCTTAAAATGTAGATATAACAACAATATCCCACCTTTTTTTCCTTGTTTATTTATTTAACCCGAAGAGGATAGCCTCAGGATGGCCTGTTTGTAGAGGCTGAGGTGGGAAATGAGAGGGAAGGCAGGGCAGGGAGCACTGGGCGTGCCAGACAGTGGCCACGTGACCACCCATGTCCAGCAGAAACGCTGTTTCCAAGACTCTCAGCTCCCAGTGTCCCGGCACCTCCTCCCTCAGGAGTCCAGGACCCCAGTTCTGACAGAGCTGGTGCTAATCTGAACTCCTCCCTCTGCTCGGAAAGTGGGCCCCATGGGGAGAGCCAGCGGCCCAGGCCGCCCCCAGGCTGGTGCGAAGGGCCTCGGAGCCCGGAGGCCGCAAGGCTGGCTGGGGAGCCAGTGGCCCTGTTCTGACCCTTTTGTAAAAATATGAAGAGAATAAGCATGGCTGTCCATGAGATCAGGTCAAGGCAAGATCTTTCTGACAGCAGCTAACTCTGTGTCTCCCTGTGGGAGGCGGAGCCCTTGGGGCAGGTCCGGGGGCAGGTCCGGGGGCAGGTCCGGAGGCAGATCCCGGGGCAGATCCCGGGGCAGGTCCAGGGGCAGGTCCCGGGGCAGATCCCGGGGCAGATCCCGGGGCAGGTCCGGGGGCAGGTCCCAGGGCAGATCCCGGGGCAGGTCCGGAGGCAGATCCCGGGGCAGATCCCGGGGCAGGTCCGGGGGCAGGTCCGGGGGCAGGTCCCGGGGCAGATCCCGGGGCAGATCCCGGGGCAGATCCCGGGGCAGGTCCCCGGGCAGGTCCGGGGCAGATCCCGGGGCAGGTCCGGGGCAGGTCCAGGGGGGCAGATCCCGGGGCAGGTCCGGGGGCAGATCCCGGGGCAGGTCCGGGGGGCAGGTCCCGGGGCAGATCCCGGGGCAGGTCCGGGGGCAGATCCCGGGGCAGGTCCGGGGGCAGATCCCGGGGCAGGTCCCGGGGCAGATCCCGGGGCAGGTCCGGGGGCAGGTCCGGGGGCAGATCCCGGGGCAGATCCCGGGGCAGGTCCCGGGCAGGCGGGGCAGGTCCCGGCTTCGGGGCACAGCTGTGGCTGCCCTCAGGGCCAGCAGGCTCCACAGGCCGGAGGCCCCGGTCCCTCGCCTGAGAGGCGGTGTGACGGCGGGGTTCACGGGTGGGAGCTGCGCGCCTCCCGCGGGTCCCGGGCGGAGGGCTGGGTCGGTGGAGCCGGGCCGCCTCGCACCGCGGCCCCCGCCCCGCCGGCCCGGACCCCTCCCCTCCCGGGCGCCCCCTGACCTTTGCTCCGCGCAGGAGGCGACGGCAGCGACTCGGACCCGGACGCCAGGACCGCCGTGCTCAGCCTGAAGCCCCGCGCCAGGCGCTTCCTGCCGGAGCCGTTCTCGCCGAGGGCGCCCCCCGCCTGCGGGGCGGAGAGAGCGCCCCCCGCCGGCCGGGTGGAGAGGGCGCCCCCCGCCGGCCGGGCGGAGAGGGCGCCCCCCGCCGGCCGGGCGGAGAGGGCGCCCCCCGCCTGCCGGGTGGAGTGGACGGACGAGCTGGCCGGGGGCGCGGCCGGGCCGGCGCCCCGCGGGGAGGGGCCCGCGCAGACCCCGGGCGCGCTGCGGCGGCCCCTGCTCCCCCGCGGCCCGGGCCCGGCCCCCGGCGGCCAGCGGCCCCGGCCGCCGCCGCGGCTGGTGCGCAGGGCCTCGGAGCCCGGCGGCCGGGGCCGCTGGGGGGGCGAGCGGCCCTAGCGGAGGCCGCGCCGGCATCGCCCGTCCGCGGACCGGCCGCCCCCCTGGCGCACTGCTGACCGCCGCCCGGAGGAGGGGAGCCGCGGCCGCACTGCTGACCGCCGCCCGGAGGGGAGCCGCGGCCGCACTGCTGACCGCCGCCCGGAGGGGAGCCGCGGCCGCACTGCTGACCGCCGCCCGGAGGGGAGCCGCGGCCGCACTGCTGACCGCCGCCCGGAGGAGGGGAGCCGCGGCCGCACTGCTGACCGCCGCCCGGAGGGGAGCCGCGGCCGGCCGGCCGTCCGCAGAGCCGAGCGAACATGTGCCTTCGTTGAGCTTCGGCGACTGGACCTGACCTTTTTAGCTCACCTGTCGGTGAAAATTTTAATATATGCATATGCCTCAGTTTTATTTATGAAAAAATGTTTATCTGTGGTCAGTTTTAAGTGAACGACCCTCAAAGTGCTCCGAAGATCTTTCCGCGGGAGCCCGGCGGCCGGGGCTCCGGGGGCTCCGGGGGCTCCGGGGGCCGGGGTGGGGGGGCTCCGGGGGCCGGGGCTCCGGGGGCCGGGGTGGGGGGGCTCCGGGGGCCGGGGCTCCGGGGGCCGGGGTGGGGGGGCTCCGGGGGCCGGGGTGGGGGGGCTCCGGGGGCCGGGGCTCCGGGGGCCGGGGTGGGGGGGCTCCGGGGGCTCCGGGGGCCGGGGCTCCGGGGGCCGGGTGGGGAGGCTCCGGGGGCTCCGGAGGCCGGGTGGGGAGGCTCCGGGGGCTCCGGGGGCCGGGGTGGGGGGGCTCCGGGGGCCGGGGTGGGGGGGCTCCGGGGGCCGGGGCTCCGGGGGCCGGGGTGGGGGGGCTCCGGGGGCTCCGGGGGCCGGGGCTCCGGGGGCCGGGTGGGGAGGCTCCGGGGGCTCCGGAGGCCGGGTGGGGAGGCTCCGGGGGCTCCGGGGGTCGGGGTGGGGAGGCTCCGGGGGCCGGGGTGGGGGGGCTCCGGGGGCCGGGGTGGGGGAGGCTCCGGGGGCCGGGGCTCCGGGGGCTCCGGGGGCTCCGGGGTTCCGGTGGCCGGGGCTCCGGGCCGTCCTGAGCTCAGGAGCACAGGGACCGGCTCCGAGCCCGCCCAGGCAGAAGGAAAACCATCTGGTTTTCATTTGTTCCTCGTTCCCCGTGTGTCGGGGTGACATGGATTCCGTCGCCTCTTCGTGTCCGCGGTGCAGAGGAGGCTGTGGTGACACCCGTCTGCCGGACAGACAGACAGACGGGCGGCAGCTTCGCGAGGCTGCACCGGGGCCCCGAGAGGGGAGAGGGGAGGGCGGCACCGCCGGACCGGACCGTGGCTGCAGCGGGAGGCGGGGGGCGGGGGGGGGAGGCCGGGGGGAGGCCGGGGAAGGCGGGGGGGGGGCTGGGGCGGGAGGTTAGGGGGAGGCCGGGGAAGGTGGGGGGAGGCCGGGGAAGGTGGGGGGAGGCCGGGGAAGGTGGGGGGAGGCCGGGGAAGGTGGGGGGAGGCCGGGGAAGGTGGGGGAGGCCGGGGAAGGTGGGGGGAGGCCGGGGGAAGGTGGGGGGAGGCCGGGGGGAGGTGGGGGGAGGCCGGGGGGCCGGGGGGAGGTGGGGGGAGGCAGGGGAAGGTGGGGGGAGGCCGGGGGAAGGCGGGGGGAAGCCGGGGAAGGCGGGGGGGGGCCGGGGGGAGGCGGGGGGAGGCCGGGGGGAGGCCGGGGGGAGGCGGGGGGGAGGCGGGGGGAGGCCGGGGAAGGTGGGGGGGGCCGGGGAAGGTAGGGGAGGCCGGGGAAGGTGGGGGGAGGCAGGGGAAGGCTGGGGGGAGGCCGGGGAAGGTGGGGGGAGGCCGGGGGAGGCTGGGGGGAGGCAGGGGAAGGCTGGGGGGAGGCCGGGGAAGGTGGGGGGAGGCCGGGGGAGGCTGGGGGGAGGCCGGGGAAGGTGGGGGGAAGGTGGGGGGAGGCTGGGGGGAGGCCGGGGGGAGGTGGGGAGAGGCGGGAGGTTAGGGGGAGGCTGGGGGGAGGCCGGGGCGTGGGGGGCAGGAGAGTTCCTTCGGCCCACCTGTCACCGTCTCTTGGGAATTTTTCTGTCGAGCATCGGAGAAGTTTGAATGCAGAGGCTTTAGCAGACAAGATGGGAGGTTTGTATGAACAATATTCCGTGTTTACCAAGTTGGTTAGACTTCAGGTTTGAACTTTATCAGGCAGGAAGCACTTTAGAGAATGTGGGGTCTGTTATTTTGCACTAGTTTTTATCCCGCCTCCCCAAACAAAGTGGGAACTCAGTCCGTCATATAAAAATCGATTCTACTCACCCGAGTATTTTAAAAGCACAGCAGGAAGAGCGAGCAGTGGGACATAAGCATTACAGATGATGAGTCTCTGTCTCTTACACTGCAGATTTTATTGGACTGACTTTTTTTCTGGGAAAAAAAAACCCTCTTTAAAACGTGATTGAACAGGATTCTAAGTGTAAGTGTCTGGCCGTGGACATGAAGTTCAGCCACACTTGGGGGTACCGCAGGGTGCGCGTGGCCAGTGTGCTGACGGAAGAAGACATGCGTACACTTAAAGACACCGCACTCAGACCCCGGGGCAGTGGCTCGCTCCCTCTCTGCCCCGCCTTTCAACGCGGGGAGGGCGGGCGGGCGGAGGCCGGGGTCTCACTCACAGGATGCAGGCCCCTGAGCTCCCGGGCTGCTGGTGGAAAGCAGAGGAGACTCCATTCGAAAACTACAGGCTTGGGATTCTGTGCCAAACATCTGAATTCTAAATGAAAATGTGTCTATAAAATATGTGTTACATCTGCTGAAAATAAATTAGAACTGATTTACTTTGGAATTTTATTATAGGAATATGATTCAAGAGATGTGATGTGTATTTTTGAGACTGCCAAGAGTGAGTTTTAAGTAGTTCACTTATGAAACTTGAAAAAGAAGGCTGAAACAGAAAATTGCCTTAAAAAGTAATTTCTTATTTTTCCTGGTGTTATTAATAAATATTATAAAGAGTGGAACTCTCTGGAACTGAAGGAGAAAACATGAAATTTTTTATAACACTGCTTAGTAAGTTGGTAAACCAAATTCAGCTTTCCCTTATTAAAAGTTAGATAAAGAAATTTCATGGCATTGTGTAAATTTTGAAAAATATATTTTCATTTATCTTTATTATCAGTGTAAATTTTCCCCCATTTGTTGGATGATAAAAAATTATAAATAAATTTGACTTCATTTAGCTTTTTCTCTATATTTTCTTCTTCAATAAAATTTTTGAATTCTGTACACTCATGATCAGATTCTATATGTACATTGAGGAGAGTACGGAGTTGAAACCCTGTAACCAGATACGGCAGCGACGTGCGTGTCAGCGACGCAGACCCTCCGCCCGGCAGTGCCTCCTCCCGGCGCCGGCCCCACGCCCGTGTGACTGCCAACGGCCTGCCCTGGCGGGGCGGGAGGCCAGGGGCAAACCAGAAATTGGCCTGGGAACCCGACACGTGGCTGACATCCCCTTCGGCTGTGTATGCTCTGTGGTGGGGTGCACCACTCTACCGGGGAAGGGGTGTTTGTATAGAAACCTAAAGAAGCACAGCCACTCATTCCGTGTCTCAGCACACTCACATTCGTGGTGCTGCCCGAATCGTGTTTACGGTGAGGCTGGCATTGCTTGCTTCATGGTGAGAGTGGTAGTATTCCATTACCTCGCAGTTCACACGGCTTCATTCTTGGGTGGTGAGCAGGCCTATGGGCTGAGCGTGCGGCACGCCCTGCCGCGGCCGGAACTCAGGGTGATTTCATCCTCAACCTGGAGCTCAGGCCTCAGAAGCCTGGTGACTGTTGTGGGGTCGAATCCTGGGTTCAAAATAAGACCACCGGATGATTAATTTAAAAAGCAGGCAAAGATTTATTGAAAATAAAAAATAAAAAAACTGGCCAGGACAGCCACAAGAGCACTACACACAGGTAGATTCTCTACGACTGCGCCGTTCCAGGTGTAGGCAAGTCTTTTTAAAGGCATAAACCACAAGAATTTTCCTTTGTTCTAAATTCTAAATCCTAAAGACTAAATTCTAAAGACTGGGGACAGCCCGCAGGGTTGGTTCCCAGTCCCATCCTGTTGGACATTGGAATATGGCCCTACCTTGCGATAGCATAACACAGAATCAGAGCTCAGCGGTTAGTCTCTATAGGTTATCTACAGTTTCTATCCCTGAAGCTACTGAGTCAGTGGGAATCAATCTCCTGGTTCTGGTCCCAGGCAAAGGAAAATTGCGTTAGCCTCCAGGTCTCCACCTGGAAGCTGAGGTAAGTACCCTGTGTTTTAATCAGATGCAAGGGCCAGAAAGAAAAAAAAAAAAAAAAAAAAAAAGTTAGAATTTAAACAGCACTCTTTACTTTAGATGTATATTCTTAATGTCTTATTTCATTCCCTACTGGCATTTTGGGAATGAATCTAAACCTTAGATTCATTACTAGTATCTACTAGTGGAGAATACTGAGTATGTAAGACCATTAGTTTCACTGCCTATATTCTATCCTGTACAAAATTAACCAAGCATTTTATGAGGCATGGCCCAAAGATTAAGCCTATAAGTAATAGTAATAGTGGGCCCGCTATGGCAGTCAGTAGGGTGGTGAGCCAAGGGGACCACGAGAACAAGTTCTCATACCAATTTTCCTGCAGTCTTCCTAGCTTCCTCTCTGTCAGCTAGTCTCTTTTTCAATTGATTTAGGCTTTCCCTTATGACCCCAGAATGATTGGTGTAGAAACAGCAGGTTTCTCCTAGAGCTAGGCAAAGTCCCCCTTGCTTTAGGAACAGCAGATCTAAGCCTCTTCTGTTCTGCAAAACTACTTCTGCTAGGGACCCGACTGATTCTTCTAATTTTCCTATAGATTTCTCTAGGGTACTTAGGTAAATCCTGGTCTATTTGCTGCCTTAATTCCTGCTCGCACACTTAGCTTTACTAAGCCTCAGACTTTTTCACTGGCTAGCAAAAATGTTTTTATAGTTACCAAGACCCCTTAGTACCACAATTCCCATTAGTACTGTCCTCACTGAAGTCCAATTCCCCTCCTGCAGGCATCAAGTCTCCTCCTGGCCTGTGTGGAGCTCAGGCTAGGGATCTCACAGGTGAAGCCGCTGGTTGCTTGGATCCAGGCTGTTTTCTGTGCAGGAGCTGGAAGTGGTGTAGTCAGGTCTGGGTACCATCTTCTTCAACAGCCATGGGCGTGCTCAGGGTAACAGTGTAGCGTCCTTTTCAGGTTGGGGTGAGTCTTTGGGCAGTGACTTTCTTTACCCACACAGAGTCTCCAGGCCAGAAGGGGAGTACAGGGTCCATGGTGGGCACTGGCAGTGCATCTGGAATAAGTTTATGGGTGGCTCTCTGGGTAAACTGTAGAGCCTGTAAGGACTTGAGCAAGGGAACAGTTATGAATTTTATCTTTTAGTTTCTCCCTGACCCTGGGAAGGATAGAGAGGAGGTCTACCATACATGATCTCAAAAGGGGGGAACCCATCCCAGTAGGGAGTACACCTGGCCCATAAGAGGGCGAAGGGCAGGGGTCCAATTTTCACCGGTTTCCAGGACAAATTTAATTAAACTTTTTAGAGTCCTGCTCATGCCTGTCCTAAGGCTTGAGCTATACTTTGAGATACCTTGCTACAAAGGCTGGGCTTTTATCTGATACTATGACTACTGGCAACCCAAATCTAGGTATAATCTCCTGGAGTAATTTCTTTACTACTACAGAGGCAATTTCTGTCCTAGTGGGGTATGCTTCAATCTAACCTGAGAAGGTGTCTACAAAGAGAGAGAGAGAGAGAGAGAGAGAGAGAGAATTAGCATGTACTTATACTTTAATGCTGATAGCTGAATCTCTGTGAAATCTACCTCCCAATGCTTTCCTCGGAAAATTCCTTGGGGCCCGAATTCCCAGGGGGACCCTCTTACCTTGCTTAGTATTTACCTGTGCACAGACAGTACTTCTAGTGACTATGCTTTTAATTACCTTATCTAAGCTTGGTAGCACCTGCCTTACAGAAGTTCAGAGTCTTGGTGACACCTAAGTGGGTAACCTGGTATAACTGGGCAACTAATGTCTGACCTGAAGCCTCTAGGACCAACGGTCTGTCATCTGATAGAGTCCACCAACCATCTGGTCCTTTGATGACTTGCTTCTGTTCAGCCAATTCCTCTTTTTGTTTGGTATAGGTTGGGGTCCGGCAGGGTTACTAAGACTTGTAAAGGCCCCACTGGTTTTTTGGGCATCTTCCTTAGCAGTTTGGTTTGTGGCTCTATTTCCTCTGGCTTCAATTGTCTCCCCTTTCTGATGTCCTTTGCAGTGCACTATTGCAACTGCCTTTGGGAGTCAGATGGCCTCAAATAAGGCTAAAATAATATCCTTTCTGGCTAGAGTTGATAACCCTCTTTCCCGGGGATGGCACTGTGTCCCCATCAAAGGGCCTGGATTAAGGCCAAAAGTTCAGTAACTGCACCCAAATGGTGTGGTCCAGGGTGACTACTGCTGCCCCTGTATATCAGATCCCATCCTGAACATAACTGCTCCCATCCGTGAACAGTACCTCATCTGATGATGATGGCAGGACATCTGTCGGTACTGCATCTGTTACCTCTATGCAGTCATGAATGGGTTCCTCTGGATCATCTGGAAGCTGGCTGGCAGGGTTGGTGGCCAGTGTCTTATGGAACCGGGCACAGGGCTGGTCCAGGAGAAGAGCTTGGCACTGGGTGATTCTGGTTTTGACATCCATCTCTCTGGAACACTCGGAGGAGGGCCTCAATGGCATGGGGTGTTGTCAGGGATAGCTCCTGGCCCTGAGTCTGCTTATCTGCCTCCTTCACCAGCAATGCTGTGGTGCCCACTGCCCAGAAGCACACTGGCCACTCTGCTGCCACAGGGTCTAGCCTCTTAGACAAATAGGCAACAGGTCTCTTCCAGGGACCTAGAGTCTGAGTGAGAACCCCTTTGGCAATGCCCCTTACCTCAGTCCCTTCGTGACATCTGGCAAGGCTAGGGCAGGTGCTGAGATGAGAGCCTTCTTTAGCTCCTCAAAGGCCTGTTGTTCCACTTTGGTCCAGTTCAGCGGCTGCATTTCCCCAGTACGTGTTCCTTCCTAGGTCCACAGTCCTTCTTGATGTCCCAGGAAAACAGGCAGTTTGTCTGGTGGCTCCCTGGATTGATATCTTCCTAGAGGTCCCATCGGCTCTGTCAAGACTGAATAAACTGGCCCAGTGTCCACCAGGAAATTAATAGGTTTGCCTCTTACTTGTAAGGTTACCCGTGGGGGCTTAATGGAAAGGAGCCCTGGTCCTGTCAGTCCTCTTCCTCTAAGTTAAAAAAAACTCTTGGAGTCTAAGTCTCCCTTTCTTGCCTCTCCAGCTAACCTGCCAGGACATCCTGCCTTCCAGTGCCTTTGTTTCCTACAATAGGCGTACTAATTCCTTCCTATTTGCTGCTGGCCTTTTCTTCCTTTCAACCCTTCCCTGTTCCCCTTCTCATTACATGCACAACCTTCACAAAAATCTTTACTATTTCAAATTAGCCTTCAAACGTTCTTTTTATGTCTTTCAAAAATATATAACAATGCCTCAAACCTCCTATTATTTTAAAATATTTAGAAAAGGCAGAGGGCAGAGAGAGCAGGCTCAGCCCCCTGTTCCAGGCCTCCAGCCATTTGAAATTTAAAATGACACATTTTTCCTATAGATACAGATCTCAGTTTCTGATAAGCCTGAAAAGGGGAATGGAGGAATTTCTAATTGTGCCTTTTAGCCCCCTAACAGAACACAGTGAAAAGTGTCCAAGGAGTTGCTGGGGGTTTGGGGGTCTCATTAGGGTGCAGGGGGTCACAGGGGAATTTCCCTCCTTGTCGGCCGCCCCCACCAGCTACTCTAAACAACCCCCGGAGGGAGTGGACACCGGGTGAATGGAGACAGGGAGCAACTCAGGTCCCAGGTGGCGAAGGCGCTGCTTCCACCAGGGCGTTTTTATCTGGCGGTCTGCTGGGAAAATCGCTTGCCTCCTGCCGACAAAGGTGGTGTGGGGGAACCGGTGACCCCTACACTGCAATCAGACTCCCTGACCATTCTGAAAAGTTCCTCTGCTTACGTGTGTTTCCATTAATATTATCGATTTTAAAACCATAACTTAAGAGTTGAGACACACATACAAGGACCAAGTTGTCCTCAAAATATTTTTCTTTCCTTCTAAAGATTTTACAATGTACTGTAATCATTAATCACATCAAATTTAAATGGCCAATTGAGGCAATCAGTTCTGAAACCGTTCCTCCACCACTGGTGAAGACTGGGTGGAGGCAGGTGTCTGAAATAATATTCATTTAGTTTTTGAGCTTGCTGGGCAGACTTGGTGACTTTGCCAGCACAAGCTTCCTTCTTGTAAATAGTTAACTTTAGAATTTGGTCTCTGCTTTTAACTTTTTGGACCACAATTGTTACAATTTCATACCTTCAAATTAATAAACATACATAGAAATTTTGTTAGGCTGCCCACACACACACACCATTTATTGAAGAGATTGTCTCTGCTCCAATGTATGCTCTTGCCTCCTTTGGCAAATATTAATTGAGCACAGTGGCCTGGGCTGGTTACTGGAGTCGCTGTTCTGTTCCATTGATCTATATATCTGTCCTTGTGCCAGTGCCAGGCTGTTTCGATCGCAGTAATGTTCTAGTATAGCTTCATATCTGGTATTGTGATTCCTCCAACTTTGCTCTTCTTTCTCAAGATTTCTGTGGCTATTCGGGGTCTGTTTTTGTTTTTGTTTTTGTTTTTGTTCCATATAAATTTTTGGAGTGTTTGTTCTAGGTCTGTGAAATATGCCATTGGTATTTTAATAGGCATTGCATTGAATCTGTAGATTGCTTTGGGTAGTATGGACATTTTAATTATGTTGATTCTACCAATCCATGATAATGGTATGTTCTTCCACTTGTTTGTCTTCCTCTATCTCTTTTTCCAATGTCCTGTAGTTTTCAGAGTATAGGTCTTTTACCGCCTTGGTTAAGTTTATTCCTAAGTATCTTAATTTTTTGTTGTAATGGTAAATGGGATGTTGGAAGGGGGTGTTTGTTTATTTGTTTGTTTGTTTCTCTTTCTGAGAATTTGTTATTGGTGTATAAAAATGCTATGGATTTTTGGGTGTTAATTTTGTATCCTGCTAGGTTGCTAGATTCATTTATTAAATCTAGTAGTTTTTTGATGGAGTCTTTAGGGTTTTCTACGTACAATATCGTTTCATCTGCAAATAATGACAGTTTTATTTCCTCCTTTCTAATTTGGATGCCTTTTATTTCTTCTTCTTCTTGTCTCATCACTCATTCGCTAAGACTTCCAGTGCTATGTTAAACAAGAGTGATGAAAGAGGGCATCCCTGTCTTGCTCCTCTTCTCAGGGAAAATGTTTTAGTTTTTGCCCATTGAGTATGATGCTGGCTGTAGGTTGGTCATTTATGGCCTTTCTCATGTTGAGATACGCTCCCTCAATTCCCTCTTTGCTCAGAGTTTTATCAAAAAATGGGTGATGGCTGAAACCGGTTTGTCTCAGGGGATAGAGTGTTGGCCTGCGGACTGAAAGATCCCGGGTTCAATTCTGGTCAAGGGCATGTACCTTGGTTGCGGGCACATCCCCAGTTGGGGGTGTGCAGGAGGCAGCCGATAGATTATTCTCTCTCATCGATGTTTCTAACTCTCTATCCCTCTCTGTAAAAATCAATAAAATATATATTTTTTTTAATGGGTGATGGGCCGAAACCGGTTTGGCTCAGTGGTAGAGCGTCGGTCTGCGGACTGGGAGGTCCCGGGTTCGATTCCAGCCAAGGGCATATACATTGGTTGCGGGCACATCCCCGGTAGGGGGTGTGCAAGAGGCAGCTGGTTGATGTTCCTCTCTCATCGACATTTCTAGCTCTCTTTCTCTCTCCCTTCCTCTCTGTAAAATGTCAATAAAATATATATTTTTTTAAAAATTAAAAAAAATGGGTGATGGATTTTGTCAAATGCATTTTCTGCATCTATTTATATGATCATATGCTTTTTGGCTTTTGATTTGTTTATGTGATGTATCACATTTATTAATTTATGAGTATTTTACCATCCTTACATCTCTGAAATAAATTTCACTTGGTCATGGTGTATGATATTTTTAATATATTGCTGAATCCGATTTGCTATTTTGTTGAGTATTTTAGCATCTATGTTATATATCATCGGGGATATTGGTCTGTAATTCTCTCCTTTCTCTCTCTCTCTCTCTCTCTTTCTCTCTCGGTATCTTTATCTGGTTTTAGAATTAGGATAATTCTGGCCTCATAAAAGGAGTTTGGAAGTGTTCGTTCCTCTTAGATTTTTTGAAATAGTTTGAGGAATATAGATGTTAGTTCTTTGAGTGTTTGGTAAAACTCTCCTGTAAAGCTATCCAGTCCTAGACTTTTGTTTGCTGGGAGTTTTATTATTATTATTATTATTATTATTACTGCTCCTTTTTATTCTATTCAGGTTTTCTGATTCCTGCTGATTCAGATCTGGAAATTGTACTTTTCTAGGAATTTGTCAATTTCATCCACATTGTCCAGCTTATTGGCATATAGTTATTCATAGTATTTTCTTACAATCCTTGGTATTTCTGTGGTGTCATTGATTACTTTTCCACATTCGTTTCTGATTTTATTTATTTGGATCCTCTCTCTTTGTTTCTTGATGAGTTTGGCTAATGGTTTACCAATTTTGTTTATCCTTTCAAAGAATCAGATCTTGGTTTCATTAATTTTTTGTATTGTTTTGTTGTTGTTTTGTTTTGTTTTTGTTTTTAGTCTCTATGTTATTTGTTTCTGCTCTAATCTTTATTATTTTATTCCTTCTACTTACTCTGGGGTTTTATTATTGTTGTCTTTCTAGTTCTTTAAGTTGTAAGGTTAAAGTTATCCCTGATTTTTCTTGTTTTTTGAGGTATTAGTGATATGAACTTTCCTCTAAGCACTGCTTTTGCTATGTCCCAGAGATTTTGGATTGTTGTGTGTCCGTTTTCATTTGTACATTCTGCTGTGTTGGGGTAAAATGTTCTCTAAATGTCAATTAAATCCATCTAACCCAGAGTGTCCTTTAGAATCACTGTTTCTTTGTTAATTTTTTGTCTGGAAGATCTATCCAGTGAAGTCAGTGGGATGTTAAAGTCCCTACTATGACTGGATTGTTGCTCATCTCTCCCTTAAAGTTCTCCAGAATTATTTTTATAAATTTAAGTGCTCCTATATTGGGTGCATATATGTTTACCAGGATTATATCCTCTTGTTGGATCAATACCTTTAGTATTATGTAGTGACCTTTGTTGTCTCTTGTGCTGGCCTACATTTTGAAGTCTATTTTATTGGGTATGACTATTGCTATTCCAGTGTTTTTTTTCTTTTCCATTTGCATGGGGAAAAATTTTCTCATCTCTTCAATCTCATCCAGTGTGTGTCTTTTGTTCTTCGGTGGGTCTCTTGTAGACAACATTTAGTTGGGTCCATTTTTTTATACCCATTTAGCTATCCTATGCCTTTTCCATGGAGCATTTAATCCATTTACATTTAGAGTTATTACTGATAGATATTTATTGCCATTTTAATTCTGTATGGCTAGGTTTCTCTCCATGTTTCTTCTTCTCATTATAGCAGTCCCTTTAGCATTTCTTACAATGCTGGCTTAGTGGGGTTGTACCCTTTAGCCTCTTATATTCTAGGGAGTTCTTTATTTGACTGTATATTTTGAATGATAGCATTGATGGATATAGTAATCTTGGTCTCAGAGCCTTGCTTTGAGTACTGCATGTCATTCCCTTCTGGCCTGTAGAGTTTCAGATAAGAAATCAAGTGTCAGCACTATGGGAGTTCTTTTGTAGGTAACAGTTTGCTTGTATCTTGCTTCCTTTAAATTTTTCTCTTTGTATTTAATTTTTGGCATTTTAATTATGATGTGTATATGTGTGGACCTGTTTGGGTTCTTCTTGCTTGGGGTTCTCTGTGCTTCCTGAACCATGTAACTTTTCCCTTTACCACATTAGGGTAGTTTTCTGCCATTATTTCTTCAAACTTGTTCTCTATCCCTTTCTGGCACACCTGCTATTTTAATATTGTTACCTTTCACATTGTCCCATAGCTCTCTTAAGTTATCTTGTTTTTGAATTGTGGTGTTTTTTTTCTATTTGGTTCTCTGATTGAGTGATTTTTTTTCAACACTGTATTCTAATTCACTGATTCAATCTTCAGCTTCTCCTAATCTGCTGTGTATTCCTTCCAACGTGTTCTTATTTGTGCTATGTTGTTCTTTATTTCCAACTGTTCTTTTTTCATATCTTTCCCATGCTGTTGAGTATTTTTACCATCATTACTCTGAACTCTGATTCAGATAAATTCCTTATCTCTGCTTCATTTATCTCTTCCTCTGGAGAATGCTATGTTCTTTCATTTGGGGGTTGTTTCTTTGTCTCCTCATTTTGGTTGTCTGTTTGGGTTTGTGACTATATATTAAGTAGATCTTCTGTGTCTCTCAATCTCTAGTGTAGGACAATGTCAAATGCTATTTCTGACTAATTAGATTAGGCAAAGACTCAAAGCCTCCAAAGACCACCTCTGCCTACAGACTGATATGATTCCTACTTGAATCTCCCCTAGGCAATCATCCTCGGGTGTGGCAAGTTTTTTTCTCAACAGCATAGGGCAGTTGCTTCTTTCTGGAAGCTCGTTGTTATTTTTAGTCTCTTAAGTGGCCTCAGGCAAGGTATTTTCCAATAGGGTGGGTCAATTGCCTCCCCTCCCCAGGTAAGGCAAATGTCTGTGTGGGAATTATGCCCTCTGCAGTGTGATGGAATGACTCAGCACAGGAAACTGAGGCTATCTGCCTTCTGAGATCTAATCCATGAATCTCCAATCCTAACTTCTGCTCACACAACTCCAGTCCACTCTGCCCTCCCTCTGATAGAGCACAAGGTGGTGGCTCCAAAGGGAATTTTGTGTGTTTGCTCTTTAAGAGGATGCCTTACTTTCCAGACATTGTTCCCTGGCAGACAGCAACCATACTGCTTTTATCAGCCATATGTTGTGTGGGTGCCTTCTCAGTTCTAGTTCTCTTTGCTGGTGGGGTGACAGCTTGGGGATTAGATCCCAGAGTTCTCAGTAGCAACCCCCTACAACTTACATATCTCTTCAGAATTTTGGCTGCTGCCTGTGGGTGCCTTGCCAGCCCTTGCACAGCTTTTCCACTCTTTCTAGTTTCTAAGTGGTTTCCACTTTTGGTCCTTGGGTATCAGAGTTCTCTCCAGCAAGTCTTCCATTCCCATTGTGTTCTTCATTTCCTCTTGATTCTTACCCATGATGGTGTATTTCTCATTCAGCTTTTAATCATTCTCATTGATTTGCATGTAATTGTCATTCAAACATTGGAGCAGTCTTGTAACCATTACTCTGAATTCTTTCTCTAATAAATTACTTGCCTCCGTTACATTTAGTTCCTTTTCTGGTGATTCCTCCTTTTTTTCCATTTGGGGGTTCTTTGTCTCCCTAGTTTTTGCTGGTCCTTTGTATTTGTTTCTATCAAACTGCTATGCCATCCAGATTTTTTGGGTTGCTCTTATGTAGCAGATGATTTGTGGAACCCAGTGGTGCAGTATCTTAGGTCTCCTGATCTGGGTGTTCTAGGGAGGTCCCCTACTTGAGATATTTGGGTTCTCCTGATATAGTTGGGTCTTGAATGTTGCCATCCCATTTGTGAATGGAGTCTCCTCTCAGGGTGTCTGATTATGTGGCTTGCTCCCTACCACATTGTGCCATCCATTGTGCTGACTGAACAGCACAAAATACAACAAGACCAAGACATGACACAGAAGGAACAGAACACAAATGTACACAAGACCCCTGTAGCCTCAACAAAAGTGACAACCAGAGAAAATATAATTAGGATATAGGAAAGAGAGCAAAAATAATATATAAAGGAAAGAAAAAATGGGAAGAAAATAAAACAAAACAAACAAAAAAAAACAGAAAAAGGGGAACAGAATCTGTAGATAAAGAGCTTAAATAAAGAAAATAATTTTAAAAGATTAGAAGAATAGGGAACGTAGAATAAAGGAGAGAGAAAAGAAATGAGAAGACAAGAAAAAAGAAGACAAATGTGAAAAGAAAAATAGAGAACAGATAGTCCTAAATTTAGGAAGTGAAATAAGTTAAGAAATGTGGAAAAGAAAAGAGAAAGAGAAGAGAGGAAATAAATAAATAAATATAAAGTAGTGGCAAAAAAGAAAAGAGAAAGGAAAATTGAGTAGGAGCAGGGAAGAGGAAAATAAATAAATGAACAAAAGAACAGAGACTATAGTAATGATAAATCAATAAGCAGATAGATAAGGAAGATCAATTTTTTAAAACAGGGGTATAGAAAGGATAGAGAAAATCTAAAAAGGAGACAGTGGAAGAACAACAGAAGGCAAAAAGAGAAAAAGGGAATAAAAAGGTGCAAAAATTTAATTAAATATAAAAAAGTGAAGTGGCTTTTAGCACCCTGCTTGAATCTCCTAGTGACCACTGGTCACTGCTTGTGTCCGTCTCCACAGCCTTGGCTGCAAGTGGGAGGGACCAATCTGCCCTTTTGCCTGTCTGCCAGCTGTCAATCTTAATCACCCAAGAGTCTGTTTCTGAGAGGGCTTTACACCTATGTAGCTTCCGGGGACAATGATGTGTTTGCCGTCCCGGAGCCACTCCTCTATGGGTGGCTCTCGGCTGGACAGAGGTCCTCGTATGAGACCAATGGTGTCAGCTGGGACCCTGGAGGCTTTATCAGTCTGGTTCCTAGAACAGCAGGGCAGACGTCCCCTCCTCCACTCGGGTCTCCGAGGGCTCCGGGACTGTTCAGTCAGCGTGGCCTCTGCCTTTGTTTCCTCAGTAAAGCTCACAGAGCCGGTGTGGCTGGCTGACACCTGGAGCGGGGTTTTCCCCCAGGAAGCTCCTCCCAGGGACAATGGCCATCTTGGTCTGGGTGCTCTTGAACGACCCAGTGCAGGACCCCAGACTACTGCTTCCCACCAGCCCCTCCTCGGGCACCTCAAGTCTGGCCTCCCACCCTGCACCAAAGCCTTGGGGTGTAGTTGCAAATGAAAACTATGCTCGGGTTTAGGGATTGGGGAAAAAAAAAAAGGCAAACAAAACTGTGGCTCTCCCCCCACACCACTGGCTCTGTCTGCCGGGTCTAGACTCTGCTCCCACCAGTCTTGCCACCTCTCGTAGCTGCTTGGACAATACGGGCACTGTGGGTCACGTCACCACAGATAGGTGTGGGTGTTGCCAGAAGATTCTCCCCGTAGCTCAGCACCCTCCTCTCCAAGCCACCCCCTCCTGTGATCTCGCCCTCCTACCATCCCCGGGTGCTCTCTGCTCCTCCCTGTTGTACGTCTCCTCCTCAGCTGGACCTCAGCGGGAAATTCCGGTGAATGTCCTCCAGTTCAGTTGTGTTTCCAGCCTGGCCCTGGGACGAGCCAGCTGGCAGGTCTGCCTCTCCAGCTGCCATTTCTCCTCCCCCAAGAGTTCCTATGGGATGAACCAGAGTTGGGCAGCAAACCTTTTCAAAGTGAAGGGCCTTTTTGTAATGTAACCGCTTCTGTGTGAGTTACTTGTGTGTGTAGCTCTCAATGGAATGGACTGTAAACTGCCTAATTAATGAGGTGAGTGAGTCTCTGGATCTTGTAACAGTGTGTTCAGTGTGAGTTATTCCTCAGGGCCTGGATACTTTGATGATACATCTTAATTAAGCCGTAAAGCACCAACTTCTGTGGAAATAACAAATCTTGCATTATATCAAAATCGCGACAACTGATCATTGTAGTCCATGGAATGCAAATTTTACCAGTGGCCAGCAGATGGCAGTGTTCAACCCAGTTCAATTCAAGGCAGTAAGAGTATTTGACCTGCTACGTTTTTTCTGAACACCTGCTACCTAAAGCACTGTGCTGGGTGTTGTGTAGCTGTAAACAGAAACAGAATAGCTAAGAGTTATTGCTGCTATTGAGTCTGTTTGTTGTTCCTGAACTATGTGTAAGATGAGAAGGCTTGTGAATAATCTTTTAACGTTGTACATTGTGATCCTATTATCATGTTGCTGAGGGAGGTAGCACAGAGGATGATGCACAAGAACCAAGAACTGCAGTACCAAACAGAGATGAACAAGTTCATCAGAGTGGCAGAGACGCATGGTGATGGTTCACTGGGACTGAAAGTCTGTTTTAATGACGACCATGGGGAACCACTGGTTGTAGGGTCATCACTCGGTCCACCATCTTGTATGTAGGACTCCAGAACCACACTCCCTTAAGTGTAGCCTTTAGGACAGATGTTTGGAACTCGGGATTTTGGGGATTTTGGACAAGTAACTGTGTGCACATACTGTGCATTGCCTAACACTCCTGTTTGAACTTGGGGAGTGAGAATGGCAGGGTGAGGCTGTGTAACTGGACCCTAGCCCTCACCCAACCAGTCAGGGTCAGCCAAAGCAGTGACATCACCACCGGAGTAAAACCCCTGGGCTTGTGGAAGTTTACGCTCTCTTCTGGTCTGCCATGCGGTGGGCGTGAGTGGGACGGAGCCCATGTTAACATGGAAGAGGCTCTCTTGTTAATTGCATCTGATTTGGCTCCCTGCGGGTCTTTGGGGATCACGAAATCTGGGCACAACAGGGAGCCCTGTAGTCAAACATACTCATTCTTCAGCAATCAGACAAATGAAAGCTCACACTATAGTTTATCCACATGCTATGCCAGTGAGGGCTGCTTTGACTAAAGCTTTTGGTTTTCAGAAATTTTAGATGTTGAAGCGACAGATATAAGTATTGTGGATCTATAGTACATTACTTCGTGATGAAAAAGAAAAGTCTCAAAAAAAACCATTCTAATCAGAAAACTATGGTACATCTACACCATGGAATACTATGCAGCCATAAAAAGGAAGGAATTCTCATCATTTGCAGTAACCTGGATGGAATTGGAGAGCATCATGCTGAGTGAAATAAGCCAGAAAGAGAAACACCACATGACCTCGCTCATTTATGGATATTAAAGAACATTTTAAACTAATGAATAGAAAGATAGATATAGAGACAGTAAAACAACAAGCAGACTGTCAAATGACAGCGGGGGAGGAGGGTAGGGAGATCTGGGGGAGATAAGAGATTAACCGAAGGACTGGTATGCATGCATATAAGTACAACCAATGGACACAAAACTCTGGGGAGGGAGGGCATGTATGGGAAGGGGGAAGCAATGGTAAGCTATGTACACATATAATACCTTAATAAATTAAAAAAAAACCATTCTAGTTTTCTGGAAAATAATTCCTATTCTGTAAGAGCATTGGGAGTTTCGTTTCTACATTTGTTTACATATTTGTTCAGCATTGTTGGGTGCTCTTGTATTTTTGTAACCTAAGGGAACTGAAATTGATTTTGTTTTGAGAATTTCTCTGGGCGATTGAGAAGACAAGGCCCACGCCTTCCAGATTAAAGAGACTGCCTCTGGTGTTCAATGTTTATTGGAAGGCGGGGGGAGGGCAGTTCCTAGGACAGTAATTCCTGTGAGACCAGAGCCATGCTGGCTTCTTCTGTGAAATGACCACACTGCACAGCTCTTCCCTGGCGTAGGGTTAGGCTTACGGTAATTCGCCATCTGTTTCGAAATCCACATTTCTAGAGAGACAGACTCTGGTTAAATGTGGTTGTAAAAGAAATCGCCAACTCTGAACCACTCAAGAGTGTGATGTCTGTTTCTCCAGTCCATGAGTGTGGCTGTTGCTCTGGTGACCATTTTGGCGGGAAGAGAGCACTTCATTGAATTGCCTGGACCCATCTTACTATTCCAGCAGTCACATGAGCTAAAGTGAAGCGTCTGCCAATAGCTGGGCAGCCTATCCCATCTCCATTCTCAGGAAACCACTCTCTCAGGAAGAGACCTTGAAAACAGGCCCAGCTTGTGTGGTTCAGTGGTTGATCCCCAGTGGGGGGTGTGCAGGAGGCAGCAGATCAATGATCCTCTCATCATTGATGTTTCTGTCTCTCTTCCTCTCCTTTCCTCTCTGAAATGGCACCTTCAGCTGTGGGTTACAGCACTGAACAGTCTCTGCCATGACCTGCCCCAAATCTCTTCCCACTGGGTTCATTTCTGAACCAGAGTCCCATGCAAATATAGCTACTGACACAGCCGAGAAGGAAGTGGAGACTGTGCCCCCAAGGTGCCAAATGCCAAAAGGGAGGGGAGTGAGGTTTAACTAACCAACCCATAGCATCTGCCACACAGTTTGTTGATGCAAAGTAAATGCTCAGCAACACTTAACTGAAATATAAGGAATTTAATTTAATTTTATTTGTTGACTAGACAGTGCTCTTTCATAATATAATCAGTTCTTCTTAAATCGCTGCTCAGATGACTGTGGAGCACTGCCAGCTTCTCTTTTGAGCTCATCAAATGTATGTTATCTCTCCTGCCCTGGAGAAGGAAATATCATTTCATTTCAACAAATGCTATTTAGACAATTAGGCAGCCACATGTGAAAGAATTAAATTGCAACACTTCCCTACCCCAAACACAAAAGTTAACTTCAGATACATATAGACCAAATGTAGGAGCCAAGAGATAAAACTTTAAAAATAATCTAGAAGAAAACAAAGCTTCACAACCTTGGTTTAGGCAAAGCCTTCTTTGATATGATACTAAGAACACAAGCATAAAATAATGGAGGAGGGAAGGAAGGAAGGAAGGAAGGAAGGAAGGAAGGAAGGAAGAAAGGAAAAGAGGGAGGGAGGGAGGGAGGAGGTGAAGTGTAACCCCCCATGTCCCACATGGGGATCAGAGTTCAGGTTCAGGGTTCGGGTTCTGAAGGAGGCCATACACAATTGAAAGAGACTAGACAAGAAAATATAAATTTAGGGATATTGGGACCAGGCGGGAACCCAGCTCAAGGGGAAGGACTCTGCTTTGCTCTGGCCTTGTGATCCCTTTTGTTCAGGTTTGGGATCCACCCATAGTTCTTAGGCAGGCAATTCAAGTTGCTTATTTAGATAAGTTTAAAATAAACTTAAACTTATTTATAATAAACAAACTTATTTAAATAAGCAACTATTCAAATTACTTACAAAGACATTGGCTTATTCAAATAGCTCCATCAGCAATGATTTACATGAGACTAAAAGGTGGAAGTTGCTTCAGCTCCCTTTGTCTCAACTAAACAGTGGGTGCAGAGCTCCGACCTCTCAGAGCTCAAGGCCTCCAGCCTTCGGGCTCCCTGGCCACACCTCTCTGCCGGTGAGGACAGTGGGTGCCTTCCAACATCTCCCCCGTTTCTTTCCCTTAAAAAATCTTGAAAAGTGAATGCCACCTAAAAAGGCTTTGAGTCCTTTAAGACTCTTCATTCTGCATCTGCAGACTAGAAATAAACATATGAGAACAAAAATTAGCCAAGCAATTGTGGTTGTGCTGAGAGGTAAATGCATCAGTCTGTAGTGAGTTTCTTTCTGGGCCAACAGTTCTCTTGAGACCCAATTTCTATGTCAAACAGTTCCTTATGTGTACATGTCAGCAATGATATTTCAGTTCTGGATGATAGACAAACAGTGGCAATGCAGGTCTGACCCTCTCTGGTTTGGTCCTGGGCAACCTGCAGTGACGCACAGCTGCTGACTGCTAGCATGGCAAGGCGTCGTCAGCATCTTCCATCTCTGGACTGCTTCTCCTCTTGTCTTTGTGGCTGGAGCAGTCCTGTCAGTTCCTGTGTGGGATCCGTTATTGCAGGAATCTACATGGTCTTCTTGGAGGAGTTTTCTGGAAATACACAAACATATTCTCGACCAAAGGTTAATAAAGAAATCTTTTCTAGATATTTGACTTGGAATTGTTTTTCATTTTTTGCCCAATTTTCCTTTGGCTTATTTTAACACCATGTGATTTTTCATGTATGTCTTGCAATTAGCATTACAAATGAAAATTAATTTCCAAAGTAAACAATTCTTGATGTAACTTACTTACAGGATATAATTCTACTATCCCCCTTTTTTATTTATATTCTAGGAGGCTTTTGGAAATTTTATAATGCAGTCTTGATACTTTTAAACTTTAATTTTTGCACAGAAATATGACTGCTTTAGACTCATTGCATGTTAAGCAATTTTCTATGAGATGAACTATTGATAAAAATTTTAGTTAATACTTCAGGAACAGGTTCTAAGATTTCTTGAATACTCACTTATTTCAATTAGCAATTTAAATTAATCTGAAATAAACTTTATTTTTTAACTTGACTTGTCCTAGGTTATGCACCATAAATGGCATTAATTAAACTTCTGCAATTAGTATTTGAGCAACATAACATAAACTTTGTTAGGAGGCAAAAACACAAATTATTTACTTTAGTTTAAGAGGCCAAATATATTGGCTTTCAATTATAGTCTTTAAGACATTTGAATGAAACCTCTTTACTTTGTTCCAAAATAATTATCAGGCTATAGAGAGTTTCACTTAAAAACCTTTGTCTTTCTTTATACCAGGCAACCTACAGGGCTGCTGCTTGGAGCTCAAGCCTACAGCTGACTAGCTAGCTATATTACAAGTAACTTTACATAACATTGGCTATTATTTTACTGTCAGATTTAATACTTTAACAAGAATCTTAGTTTATACTGTAAATATCAGTGAAAGAGAATTCAAATTTTAGAATTTCTCCTTTTTATTAAATTTAGAATTATATTTTTACAGAGTATCTCCTTGGCTTATTTACATATTCAGAGGGATCATGGGAATTCTCAGTAACTTTCTTAGAAGACTTACTCAAATTGCTTACAAAGACATTGGCTTATTCAAACTGAGCGGCTGGCCTTTGCTATTTCAAGATGGCAGGCCCCAGGGGAGCAGCAGGCCATGTGCCCGTCAGGGAGGCACTCCCTGCTCTCAGACAGAAAAGATGGTCTGCTTATTCTCACAATAAACAAGGGAAGAGCAAACAAAAATTTCTAAAAGATAGACGATCAAAATTATATTGCAGAAGAAAAGAAATCTCACTAGCTGTTTCTGGTGGCATTATTAGAATTTAATTGTTTATAAAAATGTGGACTTTTCATATAAATTTATACCAAATTTAGTAAATGTTTATGTCTGATTCACAAGGCACAAACAGCTGCCTTACCTCTAGCCTATTTAAAATGCAGGCAGCTATGGGCTTTTTGTCTTTCAAATTCCATCTTAAAATTTTGCTGTTGCCAAAACCCGTTTGGCTCAGTGGAAGAGCATCGGTCTGTGGACTGAAAGGTCCCGGGTTTGATTCCGGTCAAGGGCATGCACATTGGTTGCAGGCACATCCCTGGTAGGGGGTGTGCAAGAGGCAGCTGGTCGATGTTTCTCTCTCATCGATGTTTCTAGCTCTCTATCTCTCTCCCCTCCTCTTTGTAAAATATCAATAAAATATATATTTTTAAAATTTTGCTGTTGGATTTTAAGAAATATTTAGTTACTTATTTTGCCCTTTTTAGAGGCCAAAACCTTCATAACTTTTATAAGTAAAATATAATTACTAATTTTTATTTTATAAAGCTTTCCAGGCGATTTCATATCGATTAAATTTCAAAAATATTTCCTTTAAGAAGAGAGAAAAACTTCTTGAAAACATTTCAGAGCCCACGAAAATGTTGTAAAATTATTCCTCCGTTGCAGCTTTGAAATTTTAAATTGGAACAACATCAAACATACATATATGATTTAAAGAATATAATACTTTTTATAATTATCTTAAGATATCAAGAAAAGGAAGAGGGAGAGAAAGGGAGAGAAACGGGGAGGGGGGGGAGGAGAATGGCAGCGAAATAGACAGACGTGTCTCCAGCCTTGTCCTGGAACAGAAAGAAAGAACAGCTGAGGTTCGCACAGGAAGTGTTTGTTGGCTAATTAAGGGACAGCTAAACCTCAGGAGAAGGTGGGGGACTACTGGATGGGGTTCCCCTGAGCAGTCAGCCCCCACTGCTGCTGAGTCCCCTCCCAGAGCTACGGGCTCCAATGCGGAGACCACACCATCCTGAAGGGAAAAGTGGATCTTATTGGAAGCCTGAAAATCTACAACTGCGGCCACCCCCGAACAGCCGCAGCCCCAGAGCACGGGAGTCAATTGGCACAAACACACGGATTCAGAGGAGATCTACACTCCACCACAGAAAGGAGAGAGAGGACTACATAACCAGACAACCAAAGAAGAGAGACCGTGGGGAGACAAAGAAATAGTCCGCCTATGAAAGAAAAGCAAGCATCACCAGAAAGGGAAGTAAACAAAATAGAAGCAGCAATGTATTAGGGAAAAAATTCGGAGAAATGTTCATAAGGTGCTGAAAAGAACGGAAGACAAATTCAACAACATGAGTAAGAACCAAGAGGAAATGAAAAATGGCATCACTGCTGTAAAGAACTCAATAGAAAGCATTAAGAGTAGACTAGAAGAAGCAGAGGACTGTATCAGTAAGCTAGAAGACAATGTGGGGGAAATAACCAAGTAGAGCAGCATCTAGAAAAAAATTACACCATTTGCCCACCATCCAGAACTGAAATATCATTGCTGACATATACACATAAGGAACTGTTTGACATTGAAATTGGGTCTCAAAAGAACTGGTGGCCCAGAAAGAAACTCACTACAGACTGATTCATATGCCTTTCAGCATAACGATTATTGCTTGTCTCATTTTTGATTCTTAAAAGTATATTTCCAGTAGGACATGATCTCACTCATCTAGGGGAAATGGTGAGTAATATAGACTGATGAGCAAGAACAGACCCAGAGATAAGGAGCCATGGGTTAGACTGTTGGACCTCAAAGGGATGGTGGGGATAAAAGGGAGAGATCAACCAAAGAACTTGTGTGCATACATATGAGCCTAACCAGTGGTCAAGGACAATAGGGGAGTGGGGGAATGAGTGGGGGGCTGTGGGATTGTAATGGAGGGGGTTAGGACAAATATGTGATACCTTAATCAATAAAGAATTTTTTTTTAAAATTAAAAAGCAGGAGGAGAGCCAAGGGAACTTTGGAACAACACAAAACAAAACAACATCCACAAAATAGTGGTTCCAGAAGGAAAGGTAACTGAACAAGGAATAGAAAACCTGTTTGAAGAAATAATGACAGAAAATTTCCCCTATACTGGGGAGAAAAAAACCCACACAAATTCAGGAAGCTCACAGAGTCCCAAGCAAAAGGAACCCGAAAAGACCGACACCAAGGCACATTATAATTAAAATGTCAAACACCAACAACAAAGTAAGAATCTTAAAAGCAGACAAAGACAGAAAGTTAAATACAAAGAAACCCTCATCAGACTAGCAACTGATTTCTCAACAGAAACTCATCAGGCCAGAAAGGATTGGAATGAAATATACAAAGTCATACATAGGAAGGGTCTGAATCCAAGAATACTGGACCCAGCAAAGCTATCAATCAAAACTGAAGGTGAAATTGGGAGCTTTACAGACAAAAAAGGACGAAAGAAATTTATTACCACCAAACCAGCAATGCAAAAAATGCTAAAGAGTCTGCTTTAAAAAAAAATCTTTATTGTTCATATTATTACAAATGTTCCTTATTATTTTCCCCTCCATTGCTCCCCTCCACCAAGTTCCCAAATCAACCTCTTCCCTTTCCCCATCCCCATTGTCCTCATCCATAGGTGCACAGTTTATGTTCAGTCTCTTCTCACACCCCCCACTCCCCTTTTCCCCGAGAATCGTCAGTCCACTCCCCTTCCATTCCTCTCATTCTATTATATTCAACAGTTAATATTGTTCATCATGTTTTTTAATTCCCTTGGTTTTTAGATTCACCTGTTGATAGTTATGTATTTGTTATTCATAATTTTTATCTTTATTTTCTTCCTCTTCCTAAAGAACCCTTTCAGCAATTCATATAATTCTGGTTTGGCAGTGATGAACTCCTTTAGCTTAAATTTATTTGTGAAGGTCTTAATCTGGCTTTCGATTCTGAGTGATAGCTTTGCTGGGTAGAATATGTTTTGGCTGTAGGTTCTTGTTATTCATCACCTTGAATATTTCTTGCCATTCACACCTGGACTGCATGGTTTCTGTTGAGAAATCAGCTGACAATTGTATGGGTGCTCCTTTATAGGTTACTACCTGCTTTTCTCTTGCTGCTTTTAATATTCTCTTTGTCTTTTGCTCTTGGAATTTTAATTATAATGTGTCTTGGTGTGGTCCTCTTTGGATTCCATTTGTTTGGGGTTCTGTATGCTTCCTGGACTTGTAAGTCCATTTCTTTCACCAGGTGGGGGAAGTTTTCTGTCACTATTTCTTTCAATATGTTTTGGTATCTTGCTCTCTGTCATCTTCTGGGACCCCCATAATTCTGATTTTGGTTCGCTTGAAGTTGTCCCAGAGGTTTCTTACACTATCTTCAACTTTCTGGATTCTCTTGTCTTCTTGCTTCTGCAGAGGAGTGTCCTCTGGCTCTTTGTGTTCCAAATCTTTGACTTGTTTCTTGCAATCTCCCATTCTGTTTTTAGGACTCTGTATAATATTTTTTATTTCAGACAATGTATTCTTTATTTCTAGTTGATCCTTTATTATTTCTAGTTGATCCCTTTTTATTTCTAGTTGATCCCTTTTCATATCCTCATAGGTCTTGTTTATTTTATCGGCCTTTTCAAAGAAATTCTTGAACATCCTTATAAGCATGGTTTTGTCCTCCATTTCTTTTGTTTGTGATCTGTTTCCTTGTCTCTGCATTTTCGCTGCTTCCCTGAGTTGGTAGGGTGGCTTTGTGTGCTAAGGTGCCCTATATGGTTCAGTGGGTCAGCCTCCCAGTTATCTGAGTTGGACACACTTGATGCACCCTTTGTAGATTGTGTGTACAGCCTTATTGTAGTTAAATCTTGATTGTTGTTGGTATCACTGGGAGGAACTGACCTCCAGGCCAATTGGCTGTGAGGATCAGCTGTGTCTATGCCAGGAGACTTGGAAAACTGCAAAAGCCTCTGTGCTCAGCTTGGATGGGGCGGAGTTTCAGGGTGGAGCCTACAGCCTTGGCTTACCGTTAGCCCTGCCCTATGAGGACCTGAGTCTCAGTGTTCCTCCATGTCCTTTGGTACTCACTGCAAGCACCTCTGAGAGAAAGGTGCCCTAGAGTTTCTCCCGCTACCAGACAGTCTAGTCTCTCTCCCATTGAGCTCAGAGCTGGGATTCAGTGCACTTGGAAGTGGGATTCAGTGCAGTCTGGAGCTTATGTCTCCTTCCCACTAGGGCAATCCAGTGGCTCAATCAACAGTCTGTCCTCTGTGCACAATGTGCGCGCCTCCAGGACTCTGCCTTTCACTGCTCCCCTGAACTTAGGCCTTACAGCCCAGATTCCCTCCATATGAGCCTGGGACCCCAGGGTCTCGCTCAGAACTGGGGTTCAGTGCAGTCGGAACTGGGGCTCAGCACAGTCCAGAGCTCTTATCTCCTTCCCTCTAGGGAACGCCAGCCAGGCACCCAGCCCCCCCTCCTCCCCGGCTCTGTCCTCTCCCCACGCACGCACTGTGTCTCTGTACCTTGGGCTTTTACAGATCCTTTGATTTTCCTTCTGGTTTTCTCTTTCCTTCTAGTTGTAGAATTTCCATTCAGTCAACTTTCCTATAGTTCTGGATAATGTCCACTTTATATTTTAGTTGTAATTTTTTTAAATTGTTGTGTGAGGCTGCAGTTAGGCATTTACCTATGCACCATCATGGTTTCTCCTGGATTTCTAAAGGGCCTGCTTTAAAAAAACATATAGGAAGTGAAGAAGGATATGAAGGGTAAAGAATAAAAATGGCGACAAATAAGTACCTATCAATAATAACTTTAAATGTAAATGGATTAAATGCCCCAATAAAAATACGTAGGATAATGGATTGGATAAGAAAACAAGACCCAAACATCTGCTGTCTACAAGAAATCCACCTCAGAAAAAAAGTTGCACAAAGACTGAGGGTGAAGGGATGGAAAAAGGTTTTCCAGGTTAATGGAAATGAGGGGGAAAAAAATGAGGGGTAGCAATACTTATATCTGACAAATTAGATCTCAAAGTGAAGGACATAAAAAGAGATAAGGAAGGCTATTTCATAATACTAAAGGGAGCAATCCAACAAGAAGATATAACTCTGGTAAACATACATACACCCAATACAGGAGCATTCAAATACATTAATAAAAAAATAAAAAAAACAACTCTTGGGTCATATCAAGGGAGAGATTTACAGAAATACACTCATAGTAGGAGACTTTAATACCCTACTATCACCATTGGAAAAATCCTCTAAACAAAAAATCAGCAAAGAAACATCAATCCTAAATGACTCACTAGACTAGATGGAATTAATTGACATCTTCAGAACATTTCGCCCCAAAGCCACAGAATATACATTCTTCTCAAGTGTACATGGGTCATTTTCAAAGATAGACCATATATGTTGGGACATAGGCAAAGTCTCTTCAAATTAAAGAAGATTGAAATCAAATCTAGCTTCTTCTCAGATCACAGTGGCATAAAACTGGAAATCAACTACAATAAAAACAATCCAAAGAAATCAAACACGTGAAGACTAAACAGCATACTATTAAATAATTACAGGGTTACCAGAGAGATCAAGGAAGAAATTTTTAAAAAAACATGGAAACAAATGACAATGAAAACACAACAATCCAAAATCTATGGAACACAGTGAAAGTATTCATCAGAAGGAAATTCATATCTCTACAAGCCTACTGCAAAAAACAAGAAACAATGGTAATAAATTACCTATCCCTACTACTCAAAGAGTTAGAAAAAGAGCAACTAGAAAAGCCCAGTGTAAGCAGAACGAAGGAAATAATAAAAATCAGAGCAGAGACAAATGACATAGAGACCAAAGAAACAATGCATAAGATCAACAAAACCAAGAGCTGGTTCTTTGAAAGGATAAACAAGATTGATGAACCTCTAGCCATGCTAACCAAGAAACAAAGAGAGAGGACCCAAATAAACAAAATCAGAAACGAAAGAAGAAAAATAGGAACAGACCCCACAGAAATACAAAGGATTGTTTAAAAACATATATATATATACTACAAACAACTCTATTCCAACAAACTGGACAACCTGGAGGAAATGGACATATTCCTACAAAAATATAACCTTCCAAAACTCAATCAGGAATAATCCAAACAGCTTAAGCCAATAACTATGGAAGAACTTGAAGCAGTCGTCAAAAACCTTCCTACAGCTGGAGAGGAGCGGGCGCAGCATCTCCCCGTCCGCAGCCAACTTGGCCCAGTCCCAACGCTCGCTGTGCTGGCAAAGAGATCCTGCAGCGTCTCCCCATCCGCAGCCAGCTCGGCCCAGAAATGGGAAGGCTACAACTAGACACCAAGCAGGGCGCTGCGGCTGCCATGTGGAGTTTAAAACTACGGCGAAACCGGACCTGCCGGAGACGCTGCCACCAGGAAGGAGGGAAGCCAGACCTCGCTCCGCCTTGGGGCCCAAGGACTGGGCCAGCCCGCCGGCCGTGGGAACCAGGGAGCTGATATGGGACCTTCGGCGCCTGCCCACAACCATCCTGAGGAGCTGTCCCGGTGTCTCCTGGCCTGCGGCCAGCTGGGCCCAGTCTCCGCATGCACCTTACTGGTGGGGAGCTGGCGCGGCACCTTCCCTTTTCACCCCAGCGAGTCTTTCCGCTGCCACCACCAGCAGCCGGCTCCAAAGCTTACACCACTACCACCATGTGGATTTTAATACTACAGGGGAAATTGAGACACAGGAGCTACCGTCGCTGCCGCACCAGCCACCACCCCCGCGAATGGGAATCCACCGAAATCAGAGCTCACTATGCCCCGGGCTCAGAGAGAGTGTGGCTTCAGAACTTAGCCTCTGCATCCACAGCAGCTCCGCTTCCACACCAAAGGAGACACCATTGAGGGGGAACTCTCCACCCGCAGCCATCTCAGCCCACCCACAACCTTCCCAGTACACCCGCCATGCTGGTGAGGAGCTGGCATGGCACCTTCCGTTAGCGGCCCTGGCAAGTCCTCCCTCAGCTGCCGCATGGCCCAGCCAAAGCTCCCGCCACTGCCGCCATGTGAACTTTAAAACTACAGTGGAAATTGAACCACAGGAGCGACCGTCGCTGCCACACCGGCCACCGCCACCCACCACGGCTGCCGCAAATAAAGGAAATCCACTGAGAACAAAGCTCACTACGCCCTGGGCTCAGAGAGTGGGCAGCCTCAGAACTTAGCCTCCGCGTCCGCAGCTGCTCCACTTCCGCACGGAACAAGACACCTTTGAGGGCGGTCTACCCGCCTGCAGCCTTTTCAGAGTGCCTGCAACCTTCCCAGCCTGCCTGCCGTGCTAGCAAGGAGCTAGCTCGGCCCCTCCAATATGCGACCCCAGCGCCCAAGAGGGGTCATGTGCCCTGGGTGAGCCATATGTCCAGGGGGCCATGTGACCCGGGTGAGCCGTGTGTCCCAGGGGGCCCTGTGCCCCAGGTGAGCCGTGTGTCCCAGGGGAAGCAGTGGGACCCAGGGGGAGGGGCGGTGAGAACCAGAGGAGGAGGGGACTCTATTCATGTGGTCCTGAGATAGCCATCATAAAACAAGCAGACTGCCAAATGAGGAGCGGATTCTATTCATGTGATCATGAGATAGTCACCATAAAACAAGCAGATTGTCAAATGACAGTGGGGAGAGGAAGGAGACCTGGGGGGAGATAAGAGAACAACTGAAGGACTGGTATGCATGAATACAACCAACGAACACAGAACTCTGGGGAGGGAGGGCATAAATGGGAGGGGGGGGGCAATGGTAAGATATGTACACAATATAATACATTAATTAAAAATAAATAAAAATTTTAAAAAACCTTCCTACAAACAAAAGCCTGGTGCCAAAGAGCTTCACAGGGGAGTTTTACCAAACATTCAAGGAAGAACTAAAACCTATCCTCCTCAGACTATTCCAAAAAATTAAAGAGGGAGAAACACTTCCAAGCTCCTTCTAAAAGCCAGCATCACCCTAATACCAAAACCAGATAAAGACAATACAATGAAAGAGAATTACAGGCCAATATCCCTTATGAACATAGATGCCAAAATCCTCAACAAAATTCTAACATATCGGCTCCAGCAGCACATCAGAAAGATCATACACCATGACCAAGTAGGATTTATCCCAGGAATGCAAGGATGATACAATACTTGCAAATCAATAAACATGATACATCACATAAACAAATTGAGAGATAAAAATCATATAGTCATATCAATTGATGCAGGAAAAGCATTTGACAAAATCCAACACCCTTTCTTGATAATAACTCTCAACAAGGTGAGAATATAAGGATCATACCTCAACATAATAAAAGCTATATGTGATTAACCCACAGCTAACATCATACTCAATGGACAAAACCTAAAACATTTCCCCTAAGAACAGGAACAAGACAGGGATGCCCACTCTCACCACTCCTATTCGACATAGTACTGGAAGTATTAGCCATTGCAATTAGATAGGAAGAAGAAATAAAAGTCATCCAAATTGGAAAAGAAGAAGTAAAGTTATCCTTATTTTCAGATGACATGATATTGTACATAAAAACCCAAAGACTCCATCAAAAAACTAATAGACTTAATAAATTAATGTGGCGATATAGCAGGATACAAAATTAATGCCAAGAAATCTATGGCATTTCTATATGCCAATAGTGAACTTATAGAATGAAAGACTAAGAAAGCAATCCTATTTACCATGGCACCAAAAAAATTAAGGTACCTAGGAATAAGCTTAACTAAGGAAGTAAAAGACCTATATCGGAAAACTACAGGACACTGGAAAAAAAAAAAAAAGATAGAGGAAGATGTAAACAGATGGAAGAACATACCATGTTCATGGATTGGTAGAATCAACATCATTAATGTCCCTACTACCCAAAACAATCTATAAATTCAATGCACTCCCCATTAAAATACCAGCAGCATATTTCACAGACCTAGAAAGAACTCTCCAAAAATTCATCTGGAATTTTAAAAAAGACCCCGAATAGCCACAGCAATCCTGCGAAAGAAGAATAAAATAGGAGGGATCTCAATACCAGATTTCAAGCCGTATTACAAAGCCACTGTTCTCCAAACAGCTTGGTACTGGCACAAGAACAGACATATAGACCAATGGAATAGAATAGAGAATCCAGATATCAACCCAAACCACTATGCTCAATTAATATTTGACAAAGGAGGCATAGCATACAATGGAGTCAACATAGTCTCTTTAATAAATAGTGTTGGGGAAATTGGACAGATGCATGCAAAAAATGAAACTAGATCACCAACTTATACCATACACAAAAATAAACTCAAAATGAATACAGGACTTAAACGTAAGATGGGAAACCATAAAAATACTAGAGGGATCCGCAGGCAGCAAAATCTCAGACATATGCCGAAAGAACTTCTTCACTGATACTAACCCTAGGGCAATGGAAGCTGAAGAGAAAATAAACAAATGGGACTACATCAAAATAAAAAGCTTTTTTACAGCAAAAGAAACCATCAACAAAACAAGAAAACCCACTGTATGGGAGAACATATTTGCAAATGTTATCACTGATAAAGGTTTAATCTTCAACACCTACAGGCAATTTATACAACTTAATAAAAGGAAGATAAATGACCCAATTAAAAAAATGGGCTACAGACCTAAATAGAATCTTTTTAAAAGAAGACAGAAGGAAGGCCAAGGGACACATGAAAACATGCTCAAAGTCACTAATTATCCAAGAGATGCAAATCAAAATGACAATGCAGTACCACTTCACTCATGTCAGAATGGCTATCATCAACAAATCAACAAACGACAAGTGTTGGTGAGGCTGCAGAGAAAAAGGAACCCTCGTGCACTGCTGGTGAGAATGCAGACTGGTGCAGCCACTGTGGAGAACAGTATGGAGTTTCCTTAAAAAAAATGAAAAATGGAACTCCCATTTGACCCAGTAATCCCACTTCTAGGAATATATCCCAAGAAATCAGAAACACCAATCAGAAAGGATATGTGCACCCCTATGTTCATAGCAGCACAATTCACCATAGCTAAAATTTGGAAACAGCCTGTTTCCATCAGCAGATGAGTGGATTAAAAACCTGTGGTACATCTACACAATGGAATACTTTGCTGCTATATAAAAAAAGGAATTTTTTACCATTTGCAACAACATGGGTGGACCTGGAGAGCATTATGCTAAGTGAAATAAGCCAGGCAGAGAAAGATAAATATCACATGATCTCACTCATTTATGGAATATAATGAACAACATAAACTGATGAACAAAAACAGATCCAGATCCAGAGAAACATCTGTCAGACTGTCAAACCTCAGAGGGAAGGTAGGGGAGGGGGAGGGAAGGAGGCGAGATCAACCAAAGGACTTGTATGCATGCATGTAAGCCCAACCAATGGACACAGACAACAGGGGGGTGACGGCATGAGTGGGGAGGAGGGCCATGGGAGGGATAATGGGAGGATAAGGAAAATAAAATATTAAAAATAAAATAAAAAGCTTAAAAAAGTGGAGGGAACACTTGGCATATTGAAGGATCTGCGTCTACATGTTCCAAACCCACTCCGAAGCCTTCTCCCGTGTCTCTGAGCACCGGGGGTGGGGACCAGCTCCTGGCCAGCGGGAGGAAGTACTTCTTAGCGTAGGATGGAGGGAAGAATGTGCCACTTTGGAAGGCCTTGCCACCGGCTCCCCCTGCCCTGGCCTCACACCCCCATGTGAAGAGGTGGGTGGGACCATAGCTCAGCGGGCCCTGTTCCTGGTGTGAGGGTCCTGGGGCTTCTGGGGAAAGAGGAGCCTCCTGGGTGGAGTGTGGTGGCCATCACTCAGCCAAGCCTTCCCCAGGGAGAGGCAGGAGCACTGAGCGAGGACAGAACCTGCCCTGCCCTGGGCCTGGCAGCCAAGAGGGGGGCAGACACTGCCGGGGCTCAGGCGGGACAGGCAGAGGCCGGCAGGACACTCTCAGGCCCCGACACCAGCTGCCGCCGCTGCAAGAAGGCCCTGTCCTGAGATGTTTAAATGGCTCCTTTGGGTGCTAGAAATTGAACTTGTGTTTAAAATTAGACACCTGCCTGATATTGACAAGGTGGCTCCTTACTGAGGGGGCCCCAGGGCGTCTGTGGGGCCAGGACCAGGACCTGTGGCTCCGGCCCCCACACTCATGCCCAGGCCTGCAAGCTGGGGAGCTGACCAGGAGCAGCAGCTAGCTCCGGTGAGGGTGAGGAAGAGGAAGACGTGTGTTTCGCCTCAGTTCTTTTTTACTGACGCTGATGGCCTGGGCGGCATGGACCTCGCAGTCGCACTGAGCCATCGGGAGGGCGTCCTGGACATCCCGGGGCTGAGCTCCGGCAGCAGGTCCTCTCACCCGCTGCCGCCACCGCACGCCCTCCCTGCGGGGCTCCAGGGCCGGGCCGGGCTGCACTGAGTCAGGCCGCACCCGTGGACCAGGCAGAGGGTGGGCGTCCATGAACTCCTCTTCTGGGTGCCCGGTGTGGCTGGAGGAACCCACACCTGGCACCACCAGCTGCAGGACGCCTGCCCCAGGATCAGAGACGCAGCCCAGCTCTCAGAAGGCGCTGCAACCTCCTGTTTTCTTTACAGGCAGTAGCTGTGTGAAGAAAAACAGCGACTGCTTCTCTTTGTTTTTATTGTCGTCACTATTACGGGTGCCCCCTTCTCCCCACCTCTGCCTGCCTCCTCCCAGGCCCTGCCACCCCTCCCCTCGGGCCATTGTCTGTATCCATGGTAATGCCTGTCTGTTCTTTGACTAACGTCTTCACCTTCTTTCTTCCCGTCCCACTCCTCCCTCCCCTCTGACAGCTGTCAGTCTGTTCCATGTATCCACGCCTCAGGTTATTTTGTTCAATAGGTTCTACATATAAATGAGACCATCTGGTGTTTGTCTTTCTCTGACTGGCTTATTTCACTTAGCATAATACTCTCCAGGTCCATGCACATTGTCAAAAAGGGTAAGAGATCCTTTTTTATGGCAAGTAACATTCCATTGTGTATATGTACCATACCTTTTTTATCTACTCATCTACTGATGGGCACTTGGGCTGTTTCCAGATCTTAGCTACTGTAAATAATATTGCTATGAACATAGGACTGCATATATTCTTTCTGACTGGTATTTTAGGATTCTTAAATATATTCCCAGAAGTGATATCACTGGGTCAAATGGGAGTTCCATTTTTAATATTTTGAGGGAACTTCACACTGTTTTCCACAGTGGCTGCACCAGTCTGCATTCCCACCAGCAGTGCACGAAGGTTTATTTTCTCCACATCCTCGCCAGCACTGTCATTTGTTGATTTGTTGGTGATAGCCATTCTGTCAGGTGTGAGGTGATATCTCATTGTTGTTTTAATTTGTGTCTCTCTGATGATTAGTGATGTTGATCATTTTTTCACTTGTCTCTTGGCCATCTGTATGTCCACTTTGGAGAAGTGTCTATCCAAGTATTCAGGTCCTTTGCCAATTTTTTTTTTAGACGTTGGAATTTTTATTCAGTTCTTAAGTAATAAAAAATTGTTAAGCCTAACTCAAGAACATGCTTAGACAGAGGAAGAGAGAGGTAGAGAAGAGAGAGAAAGAAACATTTATGTAAAAGAGGAACATCCATGGGTTGCCTCTCATATGCACCCAACAGGGGATCAAACCGGCAACATTTTGGTGCCCAGCACAACACTCAACCAACTGAGCCACTCTGACCCAGCAATTCTTTTTATTGTTGACACTATTGTGGGAGCGCCTTTCACGTCCCATGTGGTTCAGAGTTCCTGTTTAGGATTCGGGTTCTGGAGAAGGCCACACACAAAATGAAGAGGCTAGAAAAGCATTTATTTGGGAAATCGGGGGTGGGGGGGTTGGCTGGGAGTCCACTCTAGGGGGAGGACTACTCCCTGCCCTGGCTTTGGTATCCCATTTATTTATTTATTTATTTATTTACTTATTTGATTTCTTTTTTGATTAAGATATCACATATTTGTCCTCAACCCCCCATTCCAATCCCCCACTCATGCCCCCACTCCCCTATTGTCCTTGACCACTGGTTAGGCTCATATGTATGCACACAAGTCCTTTGGTTGATCTCTCCCTTTTATCTCCACCATCCCTTTGAGGTCCAACAGTCTAACCATGGCTCCTTATCTCTGGGTCTGTTCTTGCTCATCAGTCTATGTTGTTCACCATTTCCCCTAGGTGATGAGATCATGTCCTACTGGAAATATACTTTTAAGAATCAAAAATGAGACAAGCAATAATCGTTATGCTGAAAGGCATATGAATCAGTCTGTAGTGAGTTTCTTTCTGGGCCACCAGTTCTTTTGAGACCCAATTTCAATGTCAAACAGTTCCTTATGTGTACATGTCAGCAATGATATTTCAGTTCTGGGTGGTGGGCAAATGGTGGTAATACAGGTCCAACCCTCTCTGGTTTGGTCCTGGGCAACCTGCAGCGATGCACAGCTGCTGACTGCTATTATGGCAAGGCGTCATCAGCATCTTCCATCTCTGGACTGCTTCTCTTCTGTCTTCATGGTTGGAGCAGTCCTGTCACTTCCTCTCTGTTGCCAGAATCCACATGGTCTCAGAGTTGTTTTTGGTATCCCTTTTATTAAGGTTATGAGATACACCCATACCCTTTAGGCAGGAAATTCCAATAATAGCCAATCAGCAAGAATTCACATATGATTAACAGGTGGAAGCTGCTTTAGCTACTACCAATGTCTCAACTAACAATGAGGGATTAGCTCTGACCATTCAGAGCAATTAAGGTTGACCAGCCTTCCGGATTCCCTTTTCACATTTATCTACTAGTGACAATGATCAGTTTCAGCACACTATTGCAGATGCCTGCCCATTTTCTTCACCTCTGTCTACCTCCACCGAGTACTACCACCCCTTCCTTGGTTGTCACCACACTATTATCTGTTTCCATGGGCTATACATATATGTTTTTAGCTAGTCTGTTCACCTTTCTTTATCCAGTTCCCCCTTCCCCCCTGACAGCTGTCAGTCTGTTCCATGTGTCCATGCCTCTGGTTCTATTTTGTTTGTCAGTTTATTTTGTTCATTAGGTCCCACATATAAGAGATCTTATGGTGTTTCTCTTTCTCTGACTGGTTTATTTCACTTAGCATGATACTCTCCAGATCCATCCATGCTGTCGTAAAGGGCAAAGTGTGCCTTCTTTCTCACAGCCACAGAATACTCTGTTGTGTAGATGTACCTCAGCTTTTTGTCCACTCATCTACTCCAGGGCATTTGGGCTGTTTCCAGGTCTTAGCTATTATAAACTGTGCTGCTATGAACAGCACATGTCCTTTCTTTTTTAAAGTATATTTTATTGATTTTTTACAGAGAGGAAGGGAGAGAGATAGTTAGAAACATTGATGAGAGAGAAACATCTATCAGCTACCTCCTACACACCTCCCACTGGGGATGTGCCCACCAAAACCAAGGTACATGCCCTTGACCAGAATCGAACCTGGGACCTTTCAGTCCAAAGGCCAACGCTCTATTTCCTGAGCCAAACCAGTTTCGGCCAAATGTCCTTTCTTATTGGTGTTTTGGAAACCTTGGGATATATTCCTAGATGTAGGATTGCTAGGTCAAAAGCTTTGCCCATTTTTAAATTGGATTGTTTGGGTTTTTATGGTGTTGAATTGTATAAGTTCTTTATAAATTTTAGATATGAACCCTTTATCAGATGTATTGCAAATATGTTCTTTCATTCGGTATTTTGTCTTTTCATTTTTTTTTAAATATGTTTTATTGATTTTACACAGAGAGGAATTGAGAGGGATAGAGAGCTAGAAACGTCGATGAGAGAGAAACATCGACCAGCTGCCTCTTGCACACCCCCTACTGGGGATGTGCCCGCAACAAGGTACATGCCCTCGACCTTTCAGTCCGCAGGCCAACGCTCTACCACTGAACCAAACCGGTTTCGGCTGTCTTTTCATTTTGTTGATGACTTCCTTGACAGTGCAAAAACTTTTTAGTTTGAGGTGGTCCCATTTGTTTATCTTGTTTGTTTCCCTTGTCCAGTGATATATCCCAGAAAAATTATTTTTATGAGAAATGTCCAAGATTTTACTGCCTGTGTTTTCTTCTAGGATTTTTATGGTTTCGATTTTAATGTTTAAGTCTTTAATCCATTTGGAATTTATTCTTGTGTATGTTGTAAGAAGGTGTTCTAGTTTCTTTCTTTTCTTTCTTTTTTTTTTTTTTTTGCATATGTGTCTAATTTGCTTACCATTTATTGAATAGACTATGTTTACCCCATTGTGAGCTTTGTTTTGTTTTTGCCTCTTTTGTCAAATATTAATTGTCTATAAAGGCCTGGGTTGATTTCTGAGACCTCTATTCTGTTCCATTGATCTATATGTCTTTTTTTTATACCAGTACCAGACTGTTTTGATTACTTTGGCCTTGTAATATAGTTTGATATCATGTAGGGTAATTACTTTAACTGTGTTCTTTTTTCTCAAAACTGCTGTGGTTATTCAGAGTCTTTTGTGATTCCATATAAATTTTTGGAATATTTATTTTAGTTCTGTGAAGTATGTCATTGGTATCTTCATAGGAATTTCATTGAATCTATAGATTGCTTTGTGTGGTATGGATATTTTAATGAGGTTAATTCTTCCTATCCATGAACATGGTATATGCTTCCACATATTGTTTCTTCTTCAGTGTCTTATAGAACCTACTAGAGGCCTGGTGCATGATTGGTGCATGTTCTTGTGCACTGGTGGGGTCCCTTGGCCTGGCCTGTGCCCTCTCGAAATCCAGGATCCCTCAGACCAATCCCCGCAGGCCAGCCAAGGAACCCCACCAGTGCACGATTCTGTACACCAGGCCTCTCTAGTATGCATATAAGATCTTTGGTTAATCTCCTCCTGTCCTCTCCCCTCTCCCCTTCCCTCTGAGATTTATCAGCCTGTTCCATGTTTCCATGCCTGTGGTTTCCATGCCTATGTTGAGTGTCTGCCTGATGGTGGTCAGTGCACATCACAGCTACTGGCTGGTTGGCCAGTCACTTAGGCTTTTGTATAGAGATAGAGATAGAGATAGAGATAGAGATAGAGATAGAGATAGAGATAGAGATAGAGATAGATAGAGATAGAGATAGAGATAGATAGAGACAGAGACAGAGACAGAGACAGAGATAGAGATATAGACAGATAGAGATAGAGACAGAGATATAGGTATATAGATATATATAGATTACTCTTTCATCTAGTGAGAAACACTTTGCTCCTAAGTTAACACAATTATTCCTCCTCTCCTGATATGTTTGGCTATTTCTACACATCTTAGCATAATTCTAAAGTGTCTGATTGTTTTATTATTCCTAACTAATGTCTTCCTAATAAAGTTACCATAATGAAGCTCCTTTCATTTTCTCTGAGAGGAGAGACTATATTATTATCATTTCCTAAAGAAAACCAAGTCCAGCCCTAACTGGTTTGGCTCAGTGGATAGAGCTTCGGCCTGTGGACTGAAGGGTCTCAGGTTCGATTCCAGTCAAAGGCATGTACCTTGGTTGTGGGCACATCCCGGTGGGGTATGTGCAGGAGACAGCTGATTGCTGCATGGTTTCTAACTCTCAATCCCTGTTGTTTCTAACTCTCATTGATATTTCAAACTCTCAATCCCTCTCTCTTCCACTCTGTAAAAAAAAATAAATAAATAAATAAATAACCTCTGACTCCTATCTTTGAGTGCTGGCACCATTTTGGAAAAAAAGAGAAAAAAAGGAAGGAATAAAAAGAAAAGAAAAAACAAGTCCAGGGATCCTTACACTGCCAGAATGCTCAGATGTTCACTGTGCAGAAGACCCTGTGCCAGCCAGTGAGAATGCAGGGTGGATTCTCATCCACATAGCCCAGGAGTGTACAAACACTCGGTGTATGATCTAATGTTAAAGATGTGAGACATAAGACAAGGCAGTTCCTCAGGCATGGCACTTTGGCTCCATTTTAAGGTGGCTCCATGTATTACTTTTTTATACTCTGGAACTTGAACTGGGATCCATGGGTAGAGTGTGTGGGGTTTGTAGGCTGAGGAATTGTGAGCAAAAGGGATGGGAAGTGGGAAATCAGAGTGCCCTTAGTGACAGCAGTGGCCCGGATGATAGAGCAAGCTGGGGCATGGCAACAGGAGACAAGCTGAGCCCTAGTGGGTGCTCAGTTGGTTGGAGTGTCGTCCTGAAGCATAGTAACTTCCATCTTGTATAAAACTGCTGTTTAAATTCTCTGCTATTGTTAGCTAGTCCCTAGTCCTATAAACTCTGTCATTGTAAACTCTGTCACTTTAAGACAGTCTGTTATGGTGCGAACTTCCCTGGCCCACCCTTGGACCAGCGAGTTTCACCTGGGAGCGCAAGATTAAAACCTCCCCCCTTTAAAAAAAAAAAAAAAGACAGCCTGTTATTCTTAAAATGACTTTTTTTTAGTTCAAATAATAAAAAAAGATAAACTCAACTGTCTAACTTTGTAAGCTAGCCATCCAATGTGATAGACTAATATAGACTAATACTGATAATAATTCCCATATTCTTATGCCAACTACTAACTCAAGGTTACAACTGTCTATAACAATAACACACACAGAGCCCTTTGTAATATCTGCAAACAAAGAGGCTCGAAAAGTATAAATACGGTAGACTTCCTGTATGGTTGCTCAGAGATTTGGAAGAGACACCTCCCTCTGGGCTACATGCGAATAAATGACTCCTAACTAACTGGCTCATTAAGGAGTCTTGTCTAGCTCGCTGATTTGCGATACAATATTTGGAGGCCCCAGCGAGATCAGAGACCCACACCTGGTCTCAGACATCTGAGATGGAGGCCTCCCCTGCCTGGCTGCCAGGCCCTGAGCATCTCTAGGGGAGGTGCCACCTGGCAAAGCTTTCCAGAGCCCAGAGACGCTTCTCAGTGGTCTTGACAGCCAGACAAGGGACACCTGACATGCCCCTGCATTCTTTTGGAGTCATCAGAAAAACCCTCCAGAAGTGAGTGAATTCAAATTTGATTAAGGAAATTTGAATTCACTTTGCTGTTTGGAATTAGCCACTTTGTTACAGAGAAAGGGGACTGCGAAGTCTTAACTCCTCTGGTATGTACTCACCGAGACGTTGGTGGAGAATTTTGGGGCATGGGTACTGAGAATGTCCCCATATCCATTTGGGGAGTTTGACATTGTTTCAATTATCTGCTCAGCTCTCGTTCAGGCTAGTCTACTGAGAGAGTGTGAGCACAGACGTTTTTTCCTATCTAAGTATAATTATCTGTCCATTACTGGTCTGTGTGAAAGCTACTTTGATTTATCCTGCATCTCTATTGATTCATCTGGATAAAACGTTTGATTTGTTAAAGGCTGAACCCGTGATAACCTGAAAAAGTCTCAAGTAGTGCTGCTGAGACTTACTTTTCTCAGAAAGGTTTGCTCTCTATCACGGAGGGAATCAGCCCCCTTAGCTAATAAACATTTCTGTCTATTGGTTGCTCTTCCCTGAGTTGTGAATTTGCTTGTATTGTATTAAGTTGAAATTTTGAAGTTCTGTAAAACGTTTGATTTATTTAAGGCTAAGTGCTCTGGCGGATTGCAAAAATTCTCACACGCTGAGAGATTTGTTTTACTTTTCTCTGTAATTTTTGCTTTCAAAGGTCAGGGAGGGAATCACCAGTTTAACTAATGAAGTTGCTGTCTATGTATAGTAGGGCTTTGATCTGCTTTTGCTGATTTGTGGTTATGCTGTATAGGGTTAAAACAAAGACAGGCTAAGTTCCAAGACTGCTTGTGAAAAAGGCAAGAGAAAAGTTTTCTCCAGGCGGTCTTTTACAGCAGGGTCATAAAAACTTCCAGGAACAAAGAACTTGTTATTTACAGTTCCCTTCCTTATCTCCTCTCTTTTTGCTGGCAGAGACTTTGAAGGGCAGGGCTCACACCTCTGCCAGGCGGAGAGATTTACAGGCCCTGTCCCTGCCTGTGACATCATAGTCCTGCGTGAGCCACCTGAGGCAGAACTAAGGCTGGGTTATTGTTAACTGTCTATGGACCCCGTTAACCCTGGCTGTGCATCTTGTGCAGTGCATTGTCTTCGTGGTTTTGTCTTGTTTGACTTGCCATTTTCAGTCATTTTTGAGGGCCCTCCTAGAAGACATAGCTTGGTTCCATCCCCCTCCTTACACCCTGATGGTATCTGTGATCAGATTGAAAACCATTTCCTTCAGGGGACCTCCCAGGATTTTGATCCACAAGAAATCTCCCTACACACCCTTATCCTCATCAGCTATCTTTCCCGTCTGACTACGAGTCATTTTTCTCCACAGGTCAGACCCAAACTGATGGATGGAGTATGATGTAAACTCCACCTGCGGCCTGGACACTCCTGAGCACCTAACCAGGCACCTCATGTGGACTATACATTGAACCACCAATCAGCACCTGCCAAATACCCTAAGCCCCTGATTCCTAAGTCCCTGGGTCCCTAATCATGTGTCTTACATGAAACTACCAATCAGCGTGTGCTGAGTGCCCTAAGCCCCATCCCTTCCCGTTCCTCCCCTCCAAAGGCGTGTTCACCGCTGCACGTGCTGCCCCTCCCCTTGCCGGGCAGCCCGGCAGGTCCTTCTCCCCGAGTAAAGCCTGTGTCCTGGTTTTCAGCCTCTGTCTCATCTTTCAATGGCAAGGCCCTGCAACTAATAAACAGGGCAAAGGGAAATCATACTCCCTAAACTAAAGAGCTAAGAACAGCCCTAACTGGTTTGGCTCAGTGGATAGAGGGTTGGCCTTTGGACTGAAAGGTCCCAGGTTCAATTCCGGTCAAGGGCATGTACCTTGGTTGCAGACACATCCCCAGTAGGAGGTGTGCAAGAGGCAGCTGATTGATGTTTCTCTCCCATCAATGTTTCTAACTCTCTATCCCTCTCCCTTCCTCTCTGTGAAAAGCCAATAATTTTTTTTTTTTTAAAGAGCTAAGAACAGCTCAGAACTTTCAGACTCTCCCAGAGAGGAGGAGTCTGCCCGGGGGAGTGGCCGGGACCCCGTTGGGTTAGGAGGACCGGAGGCTGCATATTGAACGTAGAGACTGCAGTTTGCTAGGCGGAGGTCCAGGCCCAGTTGTGTAGAGGCTAAACTGCCTGTTTACAACAAAACAACTTTCTCTCGAGCCAGAATACATTTTAGGGAAATTGGGCAGACTGTATTTGTGGCTAGAAAGAAGAACTGACCACCATGCACAGTCCTGACAGTGGCCTGCCGAAAACTGACTTAGATTATTCCTATGTCTTCATGGACATGACTCCAGAGAAACAAGGACAGTTTTACTTTGTGTGAGAAGGTCAAACATAAACTTTAGTCACCTCCCTAAGATGTTTGTATAGCCCTACCATGTGTCATGTTTAGTAGCAGAAGATTAGGCTGTCAGAAGTAGCCACAGTGCCAATTTATACTTCATCTTACCTAATAATAAACAGACATGTAAATTGACCATACAAAGCCATGATGTCAGGGCTGAGGCAGAGGCGGTTAGAGGCCAAGAGGGGAGGGCAGTTGTGGGTGATCAGGCCAGGATGGATAACATAGTGGGTGATCAGGCTGTGAGGGGGGAGTGGTGCCAGTTGGGGATGAGCAGGCCATTAGTGAGGGTAGGTTGGAGGTGATCAGGACAGTGTGTGTGTGTGTGGGGGGGGACAGTTTAGAGTGAGAAGGTCAGTAGAGAGGCAGTTGGGGGCAAGCAGGCCAGTGGGGAGGGAAGGTGGGGGTGAGCAGGCTAGCAGTGGGGCAGTTGGGGGTGATCAGGTTGGCGAGGGGGCAAGCCGGCAGGCAGAGTGGTTAGGGGCAATCAGGCAGGCAGGTGAGCCATTAGGAGCCAGCAGTGCCAGATTGTGAGAGGGACGTATGCCAGTTTAGGCCCGATCCCTATAAACCAGCAATAGGACATCCTTCCAGGGCTCCCAGATGGGAGAGGGTGCAGGCTGGGCTGAGGAGCCCCCCTCCCCCCTGCATGAATTTCGTGTATCAGGCCAGTAGTTCAAACATAAAATTTTTTAAAATACCAATAATGTTGTTCCTCTGGTCTTTGCCTGGTGTTCAGAACCTTTCAAACTGATCAAAGCTCGTGGGCCCTCGGACTCAGCGTGAACCATCCTGTGCATTTTGCTGCTCTTGTTCCCGCTGAGGACGCTGCCCTGGGTCAGGGTGGGTGAGGGCGCCACCCCGCCGGCCGCGGCGCTGCTCCTGCCCCCACTCCACCCTGCCGGGGCCGGGAGGGAGGGAGGAGAGGGAGGGAGGAGAGGGGAGGGGCGATCCCAGTGCTCCTCTGGCCCAGCCTGGCCTCGGGGTAGAACCTCTAGACCGGTGGCCGGCGGCTGGGGACCAGCTCAGAGCCGCCGCCGCCGCCGCCCAGCTTTGCTCGGAGCAGAGCTCCGGGGGCAGAAGGCGGCCCTGCACTGCGCTGGCCCCAGCGGGGGAGCCCCAAAGCTGGCCTGCCTGCTCCGGCTCAGACTGGGCTGCCTGCAGCCCCGTGGAACCCGGCGGGGCGGGTCCTCCGCAAATCAAACGCGCTGCCTGGGGGCCCAGCCCTCCCGCCCTGGGCACCAGAGGGAGCCGCCCGGCGCGCCAGGGAGGCTGCCCGCGCGCGCCACGGCCACGGCCACGGCCACGGCCACGGCCACCGCCACGGCCACTGCCACGGGCCACGGCCACGGCCACGGCACCGCCACCGCCACCGCCACGGCCACGGCCACGGCCACCACCACGGCCACCGCCACGGCCACGGCCACGGCCACCGCCACGGCCACGGCCCCGCCACCGCCACCGCCACGGCCACGGCCACGGCCACCACCACGGCCACCGCCACGGCCACGGCCACGGCCACCGCCACGGCCACGGCCCCGCCACCGCCACGGCCACCGCCACGGTCACGGCCACCGCCACCACCACGGCCACCGCCACCGCCACGGCCACGGCCACCGCCACGGCCACCGCCACCGCCACCGCCACGGCCACGGCCACCGCCACCGCCACCGCCACCGCCACCGCCACCGCCACCGCCACGGCCGGGCAGCCCGGGCCGGGGCCGGGAAAGCCACACGTCCCCGCCTGGGCTGCCCTCCGAGCGGCGTGACGGCGGCCCCAGGACGGACTGGGCGTCCTGCGGGAGGAAGCAACCCGTGCGCTTCGCTGCGTGGGGACCCCGAGCAAACGGCCGCCGCCAAGTGGAAAGCCGAGCCCTCCGCTCCCTCCCCACAGCTCCCCACAGCTCCCCACAGCCCCCCACAGCCCCCCACCCCAGGCCTCGGCACCGCTGGACTCCGGAGCAGCAAGGCGCCCCCCCACCACCACCCAGCCCGCCCCAAGGCGCCCTCCAGGCCTCACACAGCGCTCATGAGGGTGCTCTGACAGACTTGGGGTGACGGGCTCAGGGAGCTGGGGGTGGGGGGGCCTGCAGAGCCTCTGCACCGCCTCCGGGCAGCGGCAGCCGCCCTGCGCCCCAGCCCAGCCTCTGCAAACCCCGTGGGCTCCGGTCCTGAGAGGTGATGGTCCGGGAGCGGGAGTGCTCGGCCTGTGCAGCGGACACCCCTGCTCTCCCCCCCCCCCACATACACACACACACACACCACACACACACACACACACACACACACACACACACACACTGAGTGGCCAGGTTATTATGACCACCCCATCAGTACTTCGTTGGGCCACCTTTTGCCTTCAATACTGCAGCGATTCTTCTTGGCATCGACTCCACGAGATGCTGAAAGGTGATGCGAGGAATCGGACCCCGTGCCTGATGGATAGCACTGTCCGGTTCTGTGAGATTGATGGTTGTGGAACCAGCTGCCTGATGGCTTTTAACTCCGTCCCACAAATGCTCCACTGGATTGAGATGTGGGGTTGTGGGGGCCACCTAAGCCAGGTAAAGCCTCCCTCGTGCTCTTGAAACCACTCCTGCACCATACGGGCACCGTGGCATGGCGCAGTGTCTTGTTGGAAGAAGCCGTCTCATTGGGATACGCCATCCACATGACAGGATGGACTTGGTCAGCAGTGATACTTAGGTCTGTTGTGCTATTCAGACATTGTTCCACATGCATTACAGGGCCCAAATCATGCCAGAAAAACTGCCCCCCACCAGCTTAAAGGGCTGTACTCATGCATGTGGGGGGCATGCTTTCGTGCTGTTTCTGCGAAATTCTCACTCTGCCATCTGCATGATGCAACTAGAAACGTGATTCATCGGACCACATGACTTTTCCAATGTTCGACTGTCCAATCCTTGTGTTCCTGTGTGAATTGGAGACGTTTTATCTTGGTAATTGAAGACAGCGAAGGTGTTCAAACAGGCCTTCGGCTTCCATATCCCGTACGATGCAGTGTACGGTTTGCCTACAAACATCACGTGGTCATAATAATCTGGCCACTCAGTGTATATTCACTTGTGTATTTTTTAAACTTAGTGGATTGTCAGCTTAATAGATTTCCTAATATAAATAACCCTGGTGAACTTCACAGCCTTTGAATTCCTGCTTCATTCTTCAAAATGAGTGGCACAGAGGTGCCCACCGCCCCCCCCCCCCGCAAGAGAGCCCACAGTCTGCGCAGCTGCCTGCAGAGCCGCGTGGCCCCTAAGCGAGCACGGAGCCGCGACAGGCTTATTCACTTAGATCTTGTGGGAGCCACGCCAGGTCCCAGATAGTCAAGGCCAGTGGGAGCAGAGGCCCTGTCAATGCGCCAGAATGGCCAAGGCCACCCTGAGCTGAGCCTAACGGGGCCAACAAACCCTGTGCGGGGGCAAGGACACAGTGCCCTCCTGCAGGCAAACGGATGCCACCGTGGGCAGCCAGCCTTCCTGGTCTTCAGATAACAGACAGGCTGCTGACCAGAGCGCGCTGGAGAGCGGCGGGGCAGAGCAGAGAGAGCACGTGGAGAGCAGAGGCAGCAGGTGCAGAGGCTGTAGCTCCTAGCGTGCAGGAGAGAGGAGAGCTCGGGCAGTGAGAGCTCAGATACAGCTGCCGCTCCTCGCCAGTGCCGACGCTGAGGAGGCTGGGGAGGCTGTGGAGGCTGGGGAGGCTGTGGAGGCTGGGGAGGCTGAGGAGGCTGAGGAGGCTGGGGAGGCTGAGGAGGCTGGGGAGGCTGTGGAGGCTGAGGAGGCTGAGGAGGCTGGGGAGGCTGAGGAGGCTGTAGAGGCTGAGGAGGCTGTGGAGGCTGAGGAGGCTGTGGAGACTGGGGAGGCTGAGGAGGCTGAGGAGGCTGTGGAGGCTGGGGAGGCTGAGGAGGCTGGGGAGGCTGAGGAGGCTGTGGAGGCTCAGGCTGCAGCTCTAGGGGGAGCGCAGGCAGTGGCTGTGTAAAGTATGGGTCTGGGGACAGCATGCCGCTGCTCAAGTAATCGCTGTGGGTGCAGAGACGGGTGCTGCTTTGTGGGAAGACGGCGTGTTCACCAACAGTGTCCAGAGGCCTGCCTGGGTGGGACTGCTGTGCCCCTGGCTTGCACTAAAGAGTTGTTTTACTCGTTTTGCACTTAAGAGGACTCTGGTTCCCCCTCATGTAGGAAAGTGATGTGGGGTCTGACTGTGGTGGGCAGGGGCACACACTGTGCCACTCCTCCTCAGCACCTGTGGCCTGTCTTGGGAAAGTCCCCGTGCACAGAAAAGGCCAATGGCCCGTGGCCACCGCCCTCCTGCTGCAGGCACAGGCTGGGCTCTCCCGGGGCCGTGCTGGTGGCCATGGATTGCTCTGGTCAATGCTGAAACGTGCGTGAAAGTGGTATAGGTTGATTCTGGGAGGAGGGTTGAGGAACCAGGACACGATTTACCCTTCTCGCTCGCTCGCTCGCTTGTGCGCTCTCTCTCCCTCTAGCCCTCCCCCCACCCTACCCCCACGGCAAACAGAAAGGCTCCAGATGGTGGCTGATCTGGAGCTTAGCCTGGTGAGGAGGACAGGGGAGCGGGGTCCAGCCAGCCCACAGAGGACGTGTGCACACTGAGAAGCAAGCCCCGTGGTCTGCGTCGGGGCGTGGGGTTGTCACTCAGCCCGGCCTGGCCCGGCCGCCTTCCTGATTCTGGCAATGACAATGGCTCATGAGTGGCCTTTCAAGAACAAGGACCTCTTTCCATTTTACACCATTGACAAAGAAAATTCTTATCTAAAACCTCCTCGGGCCCTGGCCAGTGTGGCTCCGATGGGTAGAGCATCATCCTGGACACCAAAAGGTTGTGGGTTTGATTCCCGGTCAGGGCCTGGACCCAGGCTACTGGTTCAATCCCTGGTCAGGTGCGTGAGCATGCAGGAGGCAACTGATCGGCATTCCTCTCTCTCACATCAGTAAATAAACATATCCTTCGGTGAATTTAATCTACTCTGAATTTAATACTATTTAGTACATTCTTATTAATCATAACCTTTACATATATTTGAAAACTAGCACCAAACCATGAGGGCGGACACCGTGGCAGGCAGTTCTTCGTGAGCAGGTGAGTCTGGGGGCCCGGGCAGTGTGTGTTCCCGGGTTCCGGTGACGCAGCCTGGTCCCGGGACGCGGAAGCCACGAGGTTCTGGAGAGCCAGCGGCTGATCTCCGCTGCGCCTGGAGGCCGACCCCCGCGGCGGCGCTGTCCTCAGAGACCCCTCGTTCCACAGGGCCCCCACGGCGGTGTGATAATAAGTAAGATTTTAAACAGTAACAGCGATTTCAAAGTACATAATAGTATTTCCGTTCCCAAGTTTGTGTGTCCTCCAATGACATTTAATCTTTGCCTTAAAAAAATACGCAAAGATGGCTTCACCGCAGTGCTGTTATAAACCATCTGGCCGGTAGAGGCATGTTCGTTTGTCCTTTCAAAACAGTGCCTCATCATTCACAACCAATATCTAAACCTCTGAAGTACCGACAGCTGAACAGACTCAATATTGTTTCGAGAAATGAAGGAAGAGAAACTAGCAAAGCTCAAGAATGAAAGGGAAACAATCAAGACATAAACAGTGAATTCATGTGCAGGGGTGGGCAAAGCAGGCTTCACGGTGTGTTCTGTGATGTTCACTCTGGCGTTATGTGTCTGCGGTACAATGGTAAGCCTGTTGTTGTCCACCCCTGAATAAGCATAGCACTAGAGTTTTTTTTGTTTTTATTGATTTTCCTACAGAGAGGAAGAGAGAGGGATAGTTAGAAACGTCGATGAGAGAGAATCATTGATCAGCTGCCTCCTGCACACCCTCTACCGGGGATGTGCCCGCAACCAAGGTACATGCCATTGACCGGAATCGAACCCGGGACCTTTCAGTCCGCAGACCGACGCTCTACCACTGAGCCAAACCGGTTCGGCCCATCATCTTCTTAACCCGTCCCAGCTAATGGGCGCTTAGCTTATCATCATCAGTCTTCCGCCACAACCAACAACTTTGCAACAAACAACCTTGCATCTCTGCCCCTTTACATAACAGATTTTTAGAAGCAGATTGGTGGGCACACGGGTTGGTGCAGTTGTACTTTGGTAGATAATGCCAAAATGTTCCCCCAAAGAGGTTTTACCAGCTTCCACTCCACTCGCGGCACCCGGCCAGGGCGGGGGATGGTGGCCAGTGCAGCGTGTCAGCAAACCTTAGCCCTCTGCCAGTCCCCGGCAGATCGCATCCGAGTGGCTCCGTGTGGTGTGCGTCTCTTTATTGCTTTTTATGCTGATTGACCTCCAGTCCCTTTTGATTTTGCTCTTCATCTTTACTTGGGAATTTAAAGAAATAACAAAGATGGGGAAGTTCTTAGTTATTTTGTTACCTGTTCTTGATAATTGTTAAATTACTAGTTCTCAGCTGGCTGTTCCTCTGAATCTCGGTTTTTAAAAATTTTTTATTTTTTTTAAACAGCAAGGCTGAAAGCACTGTGTGTGATACACAATGTGGATACGTGACATGATGCATTCGCCCAAACCACAGCCCTGTGCAGCAGGGAACGCTGATGTGAATGACAGGCTGTAGTTAATAAGCTCCCAGCGTTCACTGATCGGAGTGACGGCAGTTGTAAGTAGGACACACACCCTCCATCGCCCTGGAAGGCCGGGTGCCTGGGAAAGTCAGGCCGGGCTAGTCAGGGTGGGCCCTGGCTTAAAGGCAGGTTGGGGCTCCAATGCCCAGAGTGAGGCCGTGGCTCAAGCGCACCCAAGCTCCTCTCAAAGAACACCCAGTCCTGGCTCCACCCGGGCGCCTTATCAGAAGTCTGGGCAGGCGGCCAGGGCTGGTCCTGGTGTTTTGGCTTTTGTTTTTAATCAATAGACTTTATTTCTTAGAGCAATTTTATGTTTATAGACAGAACGAACAGAAAGTACAAAGCATTCCCATGTATTCCCTCCCACACTCCATCTCTCCTCTCCTATTAATAGCGCACCGGTGTGTGTCCTAGTTACAACTGCCGTCACTCCGATCAGTGAACGCTGGGAGCTTATTAACTACAGCCTGTCATTCACATCAGCGTTCCCTGCTGCACAGGGCTGTGGTTTTGGCGAATGCATCATGTCACGTATCCAATTGTGTATCACACACAGTGCTTTCAGCCTTGCTGTTTAAAAAAAATAAAAAATTTTAAAAAACCAAGAGATTCAGAAGAACAGCCAGCTGAGAACTAGTAATTTAACAATTATCAAGAACAGGTAACAAAATAACTAAGAACTTCCGCATCTTTGTTATTTCTTTAAATTCCTCATCTGGTCCCAAGTAAAGATGAAGAGCAAAATCAAAAGGGACTGGAGGTCAATCAGCATAAAAAGCAATAAAGAGACGCACACCACACGGAGCCCCTCGGATGCGATTTGCCGGGGACTGGCAGAGGGCTAAGGTTTGCTGACAAGCTGCACTGGCCACCATCCCCCACCCTGACCGGGTGCCGCGAGTGGAGTGGAAGCTGGTAAAACCTCTTTGGGGGAACATTTTGGCATTATCTACCAAAGTACAACTGCACCAACCCGTGTGCCCACCAATCTGCTTCTAAAAATCTATTATGTAAAGGGGCAGAGATGCAAGGTTGTTTGTTGCAAAGTTGTTGGTTGTGGCGGAAGACTGATGATGATAAGCTAAGCGCCCATTAGCTGGGACGGGTTAAGAAGATGATGGGCCGAATCGGTTTGGCTCAGTGGTAGAGCGTCGGTCTGCGGACTGAAAGGTCCCGGGTTCGATTCCAGTCAGGGGCATGTACCTTGGTTGCGGGCACATCCCCGGTAGGGGGTGTGCAGGAGGCAGCTAGTCAATGTTTCTCTCCCATCGACGTTTCTAGCTCTCTATCTTTCTCCCTTCCTCTCTGTAAAATATCAATAATATATATATTTTTTAAAAGAAGATGATGGGACATTCATGCGGCACTATGCAGCCTAACAAAGCTGCTCTTTGAGAGCCTTTATGCAAAGACCTTCAACAAATAAATACATGAAAATGCAAGGTGCAATGCAGTTTGTAATATTCTACCCTTTGGGGGAAAAAGAATGATAAAATGTAAATATATAAATTAATCTGTTGTATAATTATAAAAGTAATCATATTGGAATAATCTACATGAAACTGATTGGTGGCCTCAGAATGGGGCAGTTGGGACAAGGTTGCAGGAGTATACTATATTTGTACCCTTGAACGTTAAATCATGAGAATGTATTATACTAAAAAGAATTGGTGTTGTTTTTTAATATATGTTTGTATTGATTTTAGAGAGAGAGGAAGAGAGAGGGATAGTTGGCTTCCTCCTTCCTCAATCCCCAGTGGATTGAGACCAAAACCCTGACTGGGAATCAAACCCATGAGCTCTCAGTTCATGGGCTGACACTCAACTACTGAGCAACACCAGCCCTGTAAGAATTTGTTTAATGGGCCCATTTTTAGGTCCAGCAATTTCAACTTTAGGAACTGATTCTATGGAAGAAGAATTAAATTATTGTGCAGTTTTTCATTGATAAGTATTATAAATTTAAAATCTACATTATAAAAGGCCAGGGGCCTTCATGACCTAAATGACCAGAAGGATGATTGGTCACCAGGAAGTGCATGGAGCATCTCTTGGTCCCTCCCCCGAGGCCCACAGGCTCCTACCACAGCAAGGCTGGCGGCTGGCAGATGGTGCGGTGGGGGTGGGGGTGGGGCAAGGTCATTAGTGGTGGCTGCAGATCAGGCCCAGAGAGAGACCTGGAGAGAAAGGCAGGACCTGATCTGCAGCCACCTAGGCTGCTGATGAGGCCTGGAGAAAGAGAGAGGTGGGTCCTAATCCAAAGCTGCTGTGGAGGCTGCAGATCTGGAGATAGGCCTGGAGATGCTGACTGGCATAGAAACCGACCAATCGGAACCAAATCTGGGTGAACTGCAAGGAGCCAATGGTTGCCTAGGAGGTGAAGCTTTTGACACTGACTGGTATAGAAACTGACCAATCCGAACCTAATCTGGGTGAACTGCCAAGGCAGAACCTAAGGGGGGCTGAGGAGGAGTTTTAAGGGCAACAGCTGTTTGGTGTAAGGTTTAAGAAAGCAGTTCAAATTTTTAATTACTGCTTTGGCAGCATAGTGCATATGGCTGCTATCAGTCCAAATATAGGGATTGTGTATTTTTGTCTACCAAGAACATCTTCTCCTGCTAAAAAAGGCTTTCCCCCCATTTAAGCAATGTTATCCTATACAATCTATCTATACTACTAAAAGGGTAATATGCTAATTAGACCGGGTCAATGGGCCATATTCCGGACGTCCAACTTCCTTCTGGACAAAGCCAGGGTGGTGGGGACCGAGGCAGATGCAGTTAGGAGTGATCAGGTCAGCAGGGGAGAGAGTTGGGGTGAGATCAGGCTGGCAGGGGGTTAGGGGCAATCAGACCAGCAGGGGAGGGCAGTTGGGAGCAACCAGGCTGGCAGGGGAGGGCTGTTAGGGGCGAAATGGCCAGCAGGAGAGGACAGTTGGGGTGAGAGCAGGCCTTCAGGGGAGAACAGTTGGGGGCAATCAGGCTGGCAGGGGAGGGCAGTTATGGGCGACCAGGAAGGCAGGCAGAGAGGTTAGGGGCAATCAGGCAGGCATGCAGAGTGTTAAGGGCAATCAGGCAGGCAGGCAGGCAGGGGAGCGATTAGGAGCCAGAAGTCCCAGATTATGAGAGGGATGTCCAATTGCAGAGGGTTCTGACTGGGCTGAGGGAAACCCTCCTGTGCATGAATTTCATGCACTGGGCTTCTAGTATTGTTATAAATGATAAGCAGAAAAATATATGATATGTAAATTATAAACAAAAAAAATCTTTTTAATTTATAATATAAAAAATAAGAAACATGTCCAAAACCAGAAATTGATTATAAAAAGTGTTGCTTTCTAACACCATGTAGCCATTTAAATGGTTGTGGAGAAGTGCATTCATGTTATAGAAAAATGTTCATGAAACTTTGTTGAGTTTTTAAAAAGCAAATTAAACAAACAATATGCATTTATTTTGTCATTTAAACAAATATTTACAGGGTCATAGAAACAAGATTAGAATGTGGTTTACCAAAATTTGATAGTATTTCTCTGGTATAATTAGTATATTTTTATTTTTTTCAATTTATCTATATCTTATGTATCTTTTTACTTTTACAATGAACATGTATCATACATTTATTTGTTTGTTTGTTGTTGTTTTTTTATTTTACAAAGCCAAGGCACAGATTGTAGCCTTTAAAAAAGCATTTTAGCTGAGACGGTTTGGCTCAGTGGTAGAGCGTCGGCCTGTGGACTGAAAGGTCCCAGGTTCGATTCCGGTCAAGGGCATGTGCCTTGGTTGCGGGCACATCCCCAGTAGGGGGTGTGCAAGAGGCAGCTGGTCGATGATTCTCTCTCATCGATGTTTCTAACTCTCTATATCTCTCCCTTCCTCTCTGTAAAAAATCAATAAGATATAAAAGTAATAAAGTAAAAAAGCATTTTATTTTAAAAAGAAGAAGATTCCCGATAGAAATGGCTAATGGCCAGCCAGCTTCAGGAAGAAAGGGAGAATCTAAGAAGACCATTGGTGCAGAGCGTGGCCTTCACCACTGACATCAGGGAATGGATCTTTGGAGCGAGTTGGGGTTTCGGTATTCTGAAAACGGAGAAATAAAAGAATTAAACATTTAAACCTGCACCTTCTATTGGTTGAGGGGTAATTTCTCTTTACAGTATTCCAGCTCATAAATGAAGAATTAGAACATCACTACTTTGCAAATCCGTAATAAAATAACAGACGTAGGTAATGGCCATCAGTGGCCCTAACGTCACTGAACAGAAAGGCATCCAGCACAACCTGCTCTCAGATGGAAGCGCGCAGCAGCCCCTGTGAGGTGTTCCTGCCAAAACTCTAAGCTGTGGCAGATCAACCTCAGCCCAACCACCCGTTCTGAGAAAGCACAGGGACAGAGAAGATGCTGAACTGCCATCGCCGACACATCGGCCAAATACAGAGGGGGTTATGCAGGATGGGATTGGGTAAGTGGACACAGAGCCCCGAAGCTCTAGGACATGGATTAGTTAGGCCTGTGATTGGCAAACTGCAGCTTGCGAGCCACATGTGGCTCTTTGGCCCCTTGAGTGCGGCTCTTCCACAAAATACCACGGCCTGGGTGAGTCTATTTTGAAGAAGTGGCATTAGAAGAAGTTTAAGTTTAAAAATGTTGGCTCTCAAAAGAAATTTCAATCGTTGTGCTATTGATATTTGGCTCTGGACTAATGAGTTTGCCGACTGCTGGGTTAGGGGAAGGACCCAGTACAGCCTGGGAAATTGGCTGGCTGGTCTCAAAAAGCACCTCGTCCTGCGTTGGAGGTCACACAGGAACCAGGGGGTCACACAGGAACCAGGGGGTCACACAGGAACCAGGAGGTCACACAGGAACCAGGAGGTCACACAGGAACCAGGGGGTCACACAGGAACCAGGAGGTCACACAGGAACCAGGGGGTCACATAGGAACCAGGGGGTCACACAGGAACCAGGGGGTCACACAAGGTCACACAGGAACCAGGAGGTCACACAGGAACCAGGAGGTCACACAGGAACCAGGGGGTCACACAGGAACCAGGGGGTCACACAAGGTCACACAGGAACCAGGAGGTCACACAGGAACCAGGGGGTCACACAGGAACCACGGGGTCACACAGGAACCAGGGGGTCACACAGGAACCAGGAGGTCACATAGGAACCAGGAGGTCACACAGGAACCAGGAGGTCACACAGGAACCAGGGGGTCACACAGGAACCAGGGGGTCACACAGGAACCAGGGGGTCACACAGGAACCAGGGAACACAGGAACCAGGGGGTCACACAGGAACCAGGAGGTCACACAGGAACCAGGGGGTCACACAGGAACCAGGAGGTCACACAGGAACCAGGAGGTCACACAGGAACCAGGGGGTCACATAGGAACCAGGAGGTCACACAGGAACCAGGGGGTCACACAGGAACCAGGGGGTCACACAGGAACCAGGGGGTCACATAGGAACCAGGGAACACAGGAACCAGGAGGTCACACAGGAACCAGGGGGTCACACAGGAACCAGGGGGTCACACAGGAACCAGGGGGTCACACAGGAACCAGGGGGTCACACAGGAACCAGGGGGTCACACAGGAACCACGGGGTCACACAGGAACCAGGGGGTCACACAGGAACCAGGAGGTCACATAGGAACCAGGGAACACAGGAACCAGGAGGTCACACAGGAACCAGGAGGTCACACAGGAACCAGGGGGTCACACAGGAACCAGGGGGTCACACAGGAACCAGGGGGTCACACAGGAACCAGGGAACACAGGAACCAGGGGGTCACACAGGAACCAGGAGGTCACACAGGAACCAGGGGGTCACACAGGAACCAGGAGGTCACACAGGAACCAGGAGGTCACACAGGAACCAGGAGGTCACACAGGAACCAGGGGGTCACACAGGAACCAGGGGGTCACACAGGAACCAGGGGGTCACACAAGGTCACACAGGAACCAGAAGGTCACACAGGAACCAGGGGGTCACACAGGAACCACGGGGTCACACAGGAACCAGGGGGTCACACAGGAACCAGGGGGTCACATAGGAACCAGGGGGTCACATAGGAACCAGGGAACACAGGAACCAGGAGGTCACACAGGAACCAGGAGGTCACACAGGAACCAGGGGGTCACACAGGAACCAGGAGGTCACACAGGAACCAGGGGGTCACACAGGAACCAGGAGGTCACACAGGAACCAGGGGGTCACACAGGAACCAGGGGGTCACACAGGAACCAGGAGGTCACACAGGAACCAGGGGGTCACCCAGGAACCAGGAGGTCACACAGGAACCAGGGGGTCACATAGGAACCAGGAGGTCACACAGGAACCAGGGGGTCACACAGGAACCAGGGGGTCACACAGGAACCAGGGGGTCACATAGGAACCAGGGAACACAGGAACCAGGAGGTCACACAGGAACCAGGGGGTCACACAGGAACCAGGGGGTCACACAGGAACCAGGGAACACAGGAACCAGGGGGTCACACAGGAACCAGGGGGTCACACAGGAACCAGGAGGTCACACAGGAACCAGGGGGTCACACAGGAACCAGGAGGTCACACAGGAACCAGGGGGTCACACAGGAACCAGGGAACACAGGAACCAGGGGGTCACACAGGAACCAGGGGGTCACACAGGAACCACGGGGTCACACAGGAACCAGGAGGTCACACAGGAACCAGGGGGTCACACAGGAACCAGGGAACACAGGAACCAGGAGGTCACACAGGAACCAGGAGGTCACACAGGAACCAGGGGGTCACACAGGAACCAGGAGGTCGGTTGCAGGCTCCATCCCCAGGAAGGGACGGGCAGAAGGCAGCTGATCCATGATCCTCTCTCATCACTGATGTTTCTCTCTCTCTCCCCCTCTCCCTTCTCCCCTGATATATATATAGAAGTGCCTAGTCCTTCCCAAGCTTCAAGCAGCCACCTGGGCCCACAGCAGCCACCCGGCCCCAGCGCTGCCTCGGCCCACGCAGCAGCCTAAGCCGGCCGGCCGGGGTCAGCACTGAACTGTCTGAGCCACGGCACAGAGTTTCTGGGTCTGATGACGAGGAGGCTGGACTTTTTCCAGAGCAGGACAGACAGCGGAGACCTGGGGACATTTATTTCAATCCCAAGGAATCTCACCCTAACCCTCCCCCACCCAGGCGGGTCCCAGAAATGCTTTTCTACGACTCCATCAGCAACAGAGCTATGGACAAGTTTCTTGTGTGATTATGTTTTTGCTTTTAAAAAATTGTGATAATATAGTGATTATGTTTTATTTTTAACATTAAAATGTTTACAGGTAAGATGATATGATGTTGTATAGGTAGAGAAATGGTTTTCTAAATTTTTCTGGCTGGACTAGTAATCAAATTAACATGAGACAGATTAACAGGATAAAATTACCAAATATGTTTGGAGTTTAAGCTCCTACACAAGCGTCGCTCCTGCCCGTCTCTCTCTGGCCGCTGCTGCGTGGCTCCCGGCGTGTGGGGCTCTCCACACGAGACCGTGGCCCCAGCGGCGTGGCCCCCACCGGCCATGTGCCAGCGGACTCCAACTAGCCCGGGCCTGCCCACGCAGCTCCCCCGGGGAGCGGCGCCTGGACACGGCGCTGCTTTTGGCTCTGCTGGCCCCAGCGTCACCCTTTCCAGGACCAGTTTAAGGGAAACGGGACTTTGCAAACGGAGGGATGTAATCCCACTCAAATAAAGATCCCACCACACCTCAGCCTCCTCGGGAAATCAATCCCTATTCTGGCGGCGCCCTCAGAACCACTCCCACTCGCAGGCTCCGGGAGCGCTGAGCCGCACGTCCCTCCCTCTCCCGCAAGCGGTCCTTCCCGCCTTTTAAACCGTTTCCTGATGAGAAAGAGACAGGAAATTTCAACTTCTAGGGAACCGTGGGGGGCGGGCCAGGCTGCATTTTGGGGCGCAGTTTTAAACACAGTCAGAGACAGATGGGTAACAGAAGACGCGAGCGGGTCTAAGGCCCCGAAAGGCCTGTGGGAGTGGCAGCCACTCCGGGCCAGCGCAGGAGCTGGAACCTGCCTCTCCTGCAGGAGTGTCCAGGGCAGGCTCGTTCAGGTCCAAACTAGCTCTTTTGTTTTTCTATTTATGTATTACTGTACAATTTAAGTTTGATGCACTTACTTCAAAACTACATAGTGTAGCCCTGACTGGTTTGGCTCAGTGGATGGCGCATCGGCCTGTGGACTGAAGGGTCCCGGGTTGCGGGCACATCCCAGTAGGGAGTGTGCGGGAGGCATCTGATAATTCTAACTCTATCCCTCTCCTTTCCTCTCTGTAAAAAAATCAATAAAAGAGGACCGAAACAAGATGGCGGCCTAGGCAGTCTCCTAAGCTGCCACCTCATCAACAGTTTGGAAAAAAACAACAGCTAAAAACGAAAGGGATCACACCAGACCCACAGGAAAGCTGGCGGAATGGGAAGGCTGCAACTGGACACAAAGCAGGACGCCACTGCTGCCATGTGGAGTTTAAAACTACAGCGAAACCAGACCTGCCAGAGCCGCTGCCGCCTGGAATGAGGGAAGCCAGACCTCGCTCCGCCCCGGGGCCCAGGGAGTGGGCCAGCCCCGCCGGCCGCCGTGGGAGCCAGGGAGCTGGTGCCGGGCCTCCGCCGCGCCTTCGGCTCCTGCCCAGAACGGGACCCATTCGGGCAGTCTCCCCGCCCGCAACCATCTCAGCCCGCAGCTGTCCCAGCCCGCCATGCTGGTGAGGAGATGGCGCAGTCTCCCGGCCCGCAGCTGGTGAGGAGCTGGCGTGGCACCTTCCGTTCACGGCCCCGGCGAGTCCTTCCTCCGCCGCATGGCCGGGCCAAAGCTTCTGCCACTGCCGCCACGTGGATTTTAAAACTACAAGGGAAATTGAACCACAGGAGCAACCGTCGCTGCTGCACCCGCCGCCATGAGTCGGGGGGGGGGGGGGGGGGGCGCGAGATCAGGGCTCGCTCCGCTCCAGGCCCAGAGAGTGGGCGGCTTCAGAACTTAGCCCCGAACAAAACACCTTTAAGCGCGGTCTCCCTGCCCGCAGCCGTCCCAGCCCGCCCACAGCTGTCCCAGCCCGCCCGCAGTGCTGGTGTGGAGATGGCGGGCACCTTCCATTTGCGGCCCCGGTGAGTCCCTCCTCCGCCGCTGCATGGCCGGGCCGAAGCTTCTGCCACTGCTGCCATGTGGATTTTAAAACTACAGGGGAAATTGAACCACAGGAGCAACTATCACTGCCGCACCCACCGCCGCCGCGAATGAGGGAAACCCGCCAAGAACAGAGCTCTCACTCCGTCCCGGGCCCAGGGAGTGGGCGGCTTCAGAACTTAGCCTCTGCGTCCGCAGCTGCTCCGCTTCTGCATGGAATGAGACACCTTTGGGCGCGGTCTCCCCACCCGCAGCCGTCCCAGCCCGCCCACCATGCTGGTGAGGAGATGACGCGGCGCCTTCTGTTCGCAGCTCCGGTGAGCCCTTCGCCCATTGGGCCCGCCGCCGCAGGGCCGAGCCGGAGCCTCTGCTGGGACCCCAAGGAGGGGCACCGCTGCCGCCCTGTGGACTTTAAAAATACAGTGGAAATTGAGCCACAAAAGCCACGGCCTCCGCCGCACCCGCCATCGCTGCCATGAGTGAGGGAAGCCCACCAAGAACAGAGTTCACTCCGCCCCGGGTCCAGGGAGTGGGCGGCTTCAGAGCTTGGCCTCCGAGTCTGCAGACGTTCTACTGAGACTTCTTGGAGCGCGGTCTCCCCGCCCCCAGCCATCACAACCCGCCCACCGTGCTAGCGAGGAGTTAGCACAGCACATCCAGTTCGAGACCCTAGCGCCCCCAGAGGGGCCATGTGCCCCGGGTGAGCCGTGTGTCCCAGGGGGCCATGTGCCCCAGGTGAGCCATGTGTCCCAAGGGGCCGGGTGAGCCGTGTGTCCCAGGGGGCGGTGAGCCCCGAGTGAGCCATGTGCCCCAGGTGAGCCGTCTGCCCCAGGGGGGCCAGGTGTCCTGGGAGAGCCATGTGCCCCGGTGGAGACATGTACCCCGGGAGCCGTGTGTCCCAGGGGAAGCAGTGGGACCCGGGGGGAGGGGCGGTGTGAACCAGAGGAGGAGCAGACTCTATTCGTGTGGTCCTGAGATAGTCACCATAAAACAAGCAGATTGTCAAATGACAGCGGGGAGGGGAAGGAGACCTGGGGGGAGATAAGAGAACAACCAAAGGACCGGTATGCATGAATATAAGTACAACCAATGAACACAGAACTCTGGGGAGGGAGGGCATGAATGGGAGGGGGGGGCTATGTACACAAATAACACCTTAATAAATTAAAACTTTAAAAAATCAATAAAATATATTTAAAAACTACATATTATAATAATAATAAAAGGGTTCTTGTGAGTATAATACTCGAGAAAAGCCTTAAGAAATCATTAGTATTACAAAATTGGTAATAAAATGTTTCTGGAAAATGAAGCTTTGGATTTTTTAATTGGGTTTTTAAATGTCTTAGACAAGCAAGTTCTTTGCCACAGTAAATTCTTCACAAACAGCCCTAGCTGGTGTGGCTCGGTGGATAGAGCATGGGGCTGCTCTGCAGGAAAGGCACAGGCCCAGGCTGCAGGCTCGATCCCCGTGGGGGGCGTGCAGGCGGCGGCCGATCAATGTTTCTCTCTCTTCTCCCTTCCTCTCCGAAAGCAATAAAAAAATAAAATTTTTCATGAACATCCGCTGAGTGGTTTACACAATCCCGCTCCCACGCCTCGCGGAGGAGCTTCCGGTTTCTCGGCGGTCACTCCGCCCGTGGCTTCCGGGCACCGGGTAGACTTGCACAAGGTGGCCGGGCCTACGGCGCCTGCGCGCAAGCCAGGGCGTGGGCTGCCGGGAGCTCCCCGGCCGCGCACTCCCCGGGCTCTCCGCCCCTCGCACGGCCCGCCCCTCGCACAGCCCCGCCCCTCGCACGGCCCGCCCCTCGCACGGCCCTGCCCTCTCATGGCCCCGCCCCTCGCACGGCCTCGCCCCTCGCACGGCCCTGCCCCTCTCATGGCCCCGCCCCTCTCACGGCCCTGCCCCTAGCACGGCCCCGCCCCTCTCACGGCCCTGCCCCTCTCATGGCCCCGCCCCTCGCACGGCCCCGCCCCACAGTCACCTGGCTCCGGGCTCCTCCTGCAGCCCCGCCCCCTCCCGTCGTCCCAGCCGCCCTGCTCCACGCCGGGTGCGCATGCGCTGCGCCGCCCACCGTCGGCGCTCTCCCGCAGGCGGCGGACGCCGGCCCTCGCTCCTCCGCGTCCTCGTCGCCGGCGCTCCCGCAGGCCCCCCCGCAGGCCCCGGGAGCCGCGCGCGGCCGCTCCCCCCGGCCGGCGGGTCCATGGCGCGGCGGCCCGCGGCGGGCGGCGCGGCCCGCGGGGCGCTGGCGCTGCCGGCGCTGCTGGCGCTGGCCCTGTGCGCGCCGGGCGCCGGGGCCCAGGCGCTCGAGTGGTACTCGGCCGTGGTGAGCCTGCAGTACGTGGACCGGCAGACCAACCGCACCGTGTGCAGCGTCTCGGAGAGCGGCCGCTTCGGCGACAGCTCCCCCAAGGAGGGCGCGCTGGGCCTGGTGGGCGTCCCCCGCGCCGGGGACGGCGACCCTAAGGGCTGCGCGCCCGACACGCGCTTCGCGGTGCCCGCGCCGGGCGGCCGCGGGGCCGCGCCCTGGGTCGCCCTGGTGGCGCGTGGGGGCTGCACCTTCAAGGACAAGGTGCTGGTGGCGGCGCGGAGCAACGCCTCGGCGGTGGTGATCTATAACGAGGAGAGCCACGGGAACCTCACCGGGCCCATGTCCCACGCGGGTGAGCGGCGGGCGGGGCGGGCGGGGCGGGGCGGGCCCGGGCGCCGTTGGGAGGGCCGCCAGCCCCCACGGTACCTTCGCCGTGGGCCCTTTTCCGAGGGCCGTAGTGGGGGCGGAAGACATTGAAATCCACGGGGAGAGGAGTGTGGTTCCGGCCGGGAAAGCCTCCTGACCGCTCTCCGAGGGTCCCCGGAGTCGGGTGGGCAGGAACCCGAGCCTCCCCGGCACTGCGGGCCTGGCGGCCCCGTCCCCGAGTCGGGGCGCTTGGTGGCCCCGCTTCCTGGCTTTCTGAAACTTGTCTGAGGACTGACCCCCTGGCCCGGAAGCCTGGGTTTACGTATGTGGTCACACTTAAAGTGTAAGACGAGGATACTGGCTTGACTGCCGATCAGATTCGTTTAGCCTTGAGTTTAGATGAAAATTTTAATGCCGTGTTGATTCAAGAAAAGATCTTGCTTTTGCCAGGTGAGCCTTCCTGCTTACACTCATCCCTCAGGGCAACAGGTTGCATCTTCAAGAAGTAACGATCTTTTGTGAGATATCTTCAGAACTGGATCCGAGACCAGTACGCAGAACTGTTTTTCTGTTCTTGCAAGATCATGACTCATTCTGAACTTATTGTTATTAAAATCTGTTAAAGTTTCTGCTACTTCTGCAACTTTTTCATCCTATTTTGGCTTTCTGAATGCAAGTTCTGAACCTGACAATAAAGTGAAGACAGGAAAGTGTCTTTGGATTTGTCCTACGGTAGCGGAGAGATAGGAACGGAAGTCAGCTGAGAGTGAGGAAGTGGGCACGGGTTGCCTGGAAGGGCGTGGGCGGAGCTGAGGCATGGGCACAGCTGTGGGCCCGGAGGCGGTGGCCGCGGGCGAGGCATTGGAAGTGGGAAGGGATGGTCTGCTGCAGATGGGCTAGAGAAGAGGAATCAGTAGAGGAGGTCTTTGAGAGATGCTGTCCAAGAACTTGTCTCTACTTTGGTCCAAGAACTTGTCTCTACTTTTGCCTCTACTATCTGAGGCTTGACCTCAGATAGTAGAGGCAAAATTCCTCAGTTGCAACAGAAAGGAAGTGGGTTGGAGAGGAAGTGGAGATGGCCATACAAATCTACCCAGTGGTCATTGTACCAAGCCTCAGTCTACCGCATCTTAATGTGGCCATTTTCTTCCTGGGGACAGGCTCATCAGCCTGCAGTTTCCTAAATCTGCATTGTTTTAAAAATATGTTTCCATTGGTTTCAGAGAGTAAGGAAGAGGGAGGGAGAGACATCAGTGATGAGAGAGAATCACCAATCGGCTGCCTCTGCACACCCCCCACTGGGGATCAAGCCGAAACCTGGGCATGTGCCCTGACCAGGAATCGAGCCATGACCTCCTGGTTCACAGGTCACCGCTCACCCCCTGAGCCACACTGGTGGGACTTAACTCGGCACTTTTTTATACTGGCACTCCCGTCTTTCCGGACTAACAGGACTGGTCCTAACCATGGCTCAGCAGCCTTGCTTGTATTATTGGCATAGTTTATCCAGGCCCAGGAAAATACTTCTTATTTTAACTCTTCTTCTTGTAAGCATTTGTTCCCATTATCAGTGTTCCTTCTAGCCTTGTTGCTGTGAGAATAATTCTGTGTGAGAAAATGAAGAAAGGAGCAGCAGTTTTTTAGTGCGTGAAAGTGCCCGTGCTCAGGCCTAGCGCTGTGCTCTCTGCACCAGCGGCTGCCACGGTGTCTGCCAGCCACTGGTGGTCCGGAAGGTTCGAAAGGTTGGCTGGTCTACAGCAGCCCAGAGCCCTCCTGACAGCCCTTTGCCAGGGAGGAAACTAACATTCAGAAATGTAAATGACTGGCCCAGAGCAGCAAGGTGATGGAAGGTCAGAGCATTCTCCGTTGTGGGTGGGACTGTCCTGGCATTGCATCCTGGCCGATACCCACCAGTGACAGTATGTCTCCAGATATTGCCAAGTGTGTGTGTGTGGGGGGGGGGGGAGGGTGAGGAGGGGATGACTAAATATCCAGCTTTTGGCACCACTGGCTGAAAGGGAGGTGACCTTTGGGGGCGTGTGACTAATGGATTAAACACAAAAGAAACTGGAAGTGGAGAACCCAGTCGGACTGCTGGGCTAGTCGGTGGACGTGTAAGGGCCAGGATCCTGTGACTGTGAAGATGGAAAAGCAGGGCCCTCACAGGACTTGGTCCAACTGGGGGTAAGGGTCGAATGTATCATGCCTCTGAGAATGGGGTAGAATTAAAACGGAATGAATGTAATTAAGTCAGAAGAACCAGCTGTGACCAACTTGAATCTGAAATGTTACAGCCTTGAAGGCAGTGAAGACTTAGGCTTCTAGGATCTTGTCCAAATGAGGCCAGAGCCAGTAAAACCTTGGATTTTTACTCTGTGCTGCTGTGTAACCTGGTGCTAGACAACTTCGGTGGCCATGGCTGCCTCTCAGATTGAATCATGAGAGACTCAGAGAGAATTTCTCCAGTTTTTCTAAACATGTTGCTTGATTCTACTAGAATTCAGTATAGGACATTTTGGGTTTATATCAGTATTATAGTGTGGCTCTAAAATAAATCATGACTTTAAGGTAATTACCTGTCAGAACAGCTATAAGAAGTGTTACACTAATGCCCAGAGTGGATGCCCCTCAGCAGACAGGTACTGAGCCAAGTATTATGTCTTCTCAGAGACAGAAATACATGACACATACCTGCTTTGAGGAGTTTGTGCCTGGTGAGAGCAACAAGCAACAATGAAGACATTGTAAAGATGGTAGAAGTCAGTTTGAACATGATCAGTAAAAACTGATACAAGTCAAATACTTGAAATGAAAGCTTTTATATAGTCCTAGAGGCCTGGTGCACAAAATTCATGCGAGAGTAGGCCGGACTTCCCTCTTTGGGGCGATCATGGGGTGATGGCTAGGCCCCTGACCAATCGCATCGCACCTGCCTTGGCTGGCCTTGTGCCAGTGGGCGTCATAGCGTGGTCTCGGATGGTTGTCTGGAAGGTCATCCGGACAGTCATTCGCTGTTCAGCCGTCTGGTCTAATTAGCATGTTATACTTTTATTATTATAGACTAGAGGCCAAGTGCATGAAATTTATGCACAGGGGAGGGGTGTCCCTCAGCTCAGCCTGCTCCTGAGTCACAATCCAGGACTACTAGCTCCCAACTGCTCTCCTGCCTGATTGCCCCTAACCACTTCTGCCTGCCAGCCTGGTCACCCCCAACTGCCCTCCCCTGCTGGCCTGGTCACTCCCAGCTGCCCTCCTCTGCTGGCCCAGTCACCCCCAACTGTCCTCCCCTGCAGGCCTGGTTGCCCCTAACAGCCCTCCCCTGTAGGCCTAATCACACACAACTGCCCTCCCCTGCTGGCCATCTTGTGGCAGCAATCTTGTGTGTTGGAGTGATGGTCAATTTGCATATTACCTCTTTATTATATAGGATTGGCCTTACTGTAGTTACTGTCAGTTAATAAGTTGGATGACTCTTTAGCTGAAGTCTTAGTATGGGCTTTTAGGATTGGTGCTTTCATTCTGTTGATAGTTGTTTACTAAGTGCCAAGTATGGCAAGGCTTAGAGCTGTGAGCTGTGTTTGGGGAAGAGGCCATAGTAGGGGTGGAGGGAGATGACAAAGATGTGTAAGAAGTCTTTGACCTTCCCCCAGCTTGCTGGCTCAGTTGATTATAGCATCATCCCATACACCAAAAAGGTTGCAGGTTTGATTCCAGGTTAAGGCATATACCTAGGTTGTGGGTTCAATCCCTAATTGGGGCATGTACCGGAGGCAACTTATCAATGTTTCACTTTCTACATCAATGTTTCTCTCTTCCTCCCTCCTTCTCTCTCTCAAATCAATAACCATATCCTCAAGTGAGGATTTAAAAAAGAAGTCTCTGACCTTAAGAGAGATGTGCCTTTTGTGTTTGTAGAGCACAGTAATCTTTTATGAATAACACATTTTTTTTATTTTACATAATTCTTATTTTTCAGTTACAGTCAACATACAATAATATATTCATCCCAAGTGTACAACCCGGAGATTAGACATTATATAACTTTCTAAGTGATCATGCTGATAAATGTCAGCATGATCACCCAATTGACCACATACATAGTTGTTAAACTATTATTGACTATATTCTCAATGCTGTACTTTACATTTCCATGACTATTCTGATAATACCAATTTGTACTTCTTAATCCTTTTATCTTTACATCCATCCTCCAAATCTCCTCCCTGGCACCTGTCAAAATGTTCTCTGTATCTCTGAGTCTGTTTCTGGTCTGTTGGTTCGTCTATTTTGTTTTTTGGAGTCAAATGTTGATAGATACATGTTTGTTGCCATTTTATTCTTTTCTTCTTCAAGAAGACTCTTTAACATTTCATGTAATGTTGGTTTTGTGGTGATGAACTCCTTAAACATTTTCTTGTCTGGGAAGCTCTTTACTTCAGTTATATATAAATTATAGCTTCAGTTATATATAAATTATATATATATAAATTATAGCTTTGCTGGATAGAGAAATCTAGGTTGTAGGTCCTTGCTTTACATCACTTCCTTCTGGCCTGAAAGTTTCTGTTGAGAACTCAGCGGACAGTCTTATGGGAGCTTTCTTGGAGATAACTAACTGCTTTTCTCTCGCAGCTTTTAAGATTCTCTCTTTTTCTTTAACCTTTGGCATTTTACTGATGTGTGTTGGTGTGGGCTTCTTTGGTTTCATCTTGTTTTGGATTCTGAACTTCTTGGGCCTATATGTTTATTTCCTTCCTTCACCAGTTTTCCAACATTATTTTTTAAATTTTTTTTCAGAGGAAAGGAGAGGATAGAGATTTAGAAACATTGATGAGAGAGAAACATCCATCAGCTGCCTCCTGCACACTCCCTACTGCAACCAAGGTACATGCCCTTGACCGGAATCAAACCTGGGACTCTTCAGTCTGCAGGCTGATGCTCTTTCCACTGAGCCAAACCAGTTAGGACCCAACATTATTTTTTCAAGTAGGTTTTTAATTTCTTGCTCTTTTTTCCTTCTGGCATCACCATTTTGTGAATGTTGGTATGCTTGAAGTTGTCCCAGAGGCTCCTTATACTCTTCTTTTTTTTATTATTGTTATTCACATTTTTTGGATTCTTTTTTAGTTCTGATTGGTTTGGGTTTTTGTTTTTTTTTTTGCTTCCTTGCCTTCCAAATATCTGATTTGATCCTCTGCATCATCTGTTGTATTGCTGATTTCTATATTCTTCATTTCAGTTCATGTATTCTTCATTTCTGACTGGTTCTTTTTTGTGTTTCTAGTTCTGTGGTTTTTTGTTATTGTTATTGTTTTTAATATATTTTATTGATTTTTTGCAGAGAGGAAGAGAGAGGGATAGAGAGTTAGAAACATCGATGAGAGAGAGAATCATTGATCAGCTGCCTCTTGCACACCCCCTAATGGGGATGTGCCTGCAACCAGGGTACATGCCCTTGACCAGAATCAAACCTGGGACCTTTCAGTCCACAGGCCGACGCTCTGTTCACTGAGCCAAACTGATTTGGGCTCTACTTCCGTTTTTATTGAAATTTTAAGTTCATCTACTTTTTTCCTAAGTTCATTGAGCACTCTTATAACAAGTGTTTTGAATCTGCACCTTGCATATTGCTTGTCTCCATTTTGTTTAGTTCTGGAGTTTTGTCCTGTTCTCCCTTATGGAACATGTGTCTTGTGCCCTCATTTTGGCAGCCTCCCTGTTTGAATCCATGTATCAGGTAGAGCCGCTGTTTCCCAGGCTTGATAGAGTGGTCGTATGCAGTCGGTGTTCAGTCGTAGAGTCCCGTGGCACAGTCTCCCCAGCCACCGAGCTGGGCACTCTAGGTGCACCTGTGTGGGCTGTGTACGCCTTCCTGTTGTCGTTGAGCCTTGATTGCTGCTGGCCTGTCAACGGGAGGGATTGACTCCCAGGCCAGTTATCTGCCAGGACTGCTGTGACCACCATGGAGGATCAGCCGTGCAGGAGCTGGCCCCACAGAGTAGGACTTAGCAGGCCCTCATGCCTGATAAGTCTGCCCCTAGAATGTGGTGCTTATGGAGGTGGTTGGTGGTACTACAATGTGTCTGAATCTCAGACCTCCCAGGAGGTGCAGGCCAAGGTCAGCTGACACCTTTGCCCTGCTTAGAGCCACCCATCAGGACCTGCAAAGCAGTCTGCAGATGGCTGCTACTTGTGCTGGACTTGGAGGTGCCCAGGAGAGGCCAAGCTACAGACTAAGGCCAGCCGCACTAGTGCCAGGTCTGGGGCAGTTCAGTGAGAGGTGTGAGGCACACCAAGGCCGATGCTGCTTGTTTGAGAGATTTTAAGCAAGTCTGAGCATGAGCCAAGACAGGCCACTTGTTTGAAAGAGCCAATGAGAATAGATCAGGTGGACCCACAAGTTGGATGGAGCAGTTCTTCAGGGACTTAGCTTTAGCTAAGTTGATGGAGGCCCAGTTATGGTGCCCACCTGCCAGCACTGTCGGGGAGGGCTCATCAGAGGAGCAGTGGCCTCGGCCAGCATTATTGTCTGGAAGAAAGCTGCCCCTCCAGCTCTCGCTGTGGTGCTGGACAATTTAGTTTCTCCCTGCGTTTCCTGATACCTTTTGAGCTGCTGCCCCAGTGCTGAAGCTCAGAGGGAGGGAGTCCTAGTAAGTCCGTGTGCTGACCCTTTAAGAGGAACTGCCTGGAACTGCAGCGGCCTCTGTCTCCGCCACATTCTCTGCAGGTTTTTACAGCCTAGAGTTATGGAGCTTCTCTTCCTGGCATTGGAACCTTGGGCTGTGGGACCTAGTGTGGGGCTGAGACACTTCACCCCTGGGCATATCTAAGCATATCTAAGAGGCTTTGACACATGGTAAGGGGGTCGCTGTACCTGAGCTATCCCTCCTGACTTTATCAGCCACACATAGGTGTGACACCAGCCTCTCTCATTCTGCATCGCTTCCATTCCTACCAGTATCATTGTGGCTGCTTCTTTAAATCCTTAGTTGTAGGAATTCTGTTCAGCTAGATTTCAGGTGCCTCTGAGTAATGGCGGTTCTGCAGTTCTGTTGTAATTTTGTTGTGATTTTGAGAGGATTCAAATACTGTCTCAGCCTAAACTGACAAATTTTTGATGGTCTTTAATGCTCACTCTTACAAACAATCTAAAAATTTAGCTTTGAATTTATATGTATTTTGGTGCTATAACAAGACAAATTGTAGCTCGCGGGTTCATAGAAGGTGGAATTAATTAGGACAGTTCGAAGAAAGATTGAGTTTTGAAGGACAAGATAAGATGATAAAGTGTCTCTGGGGATGTGTGGTGTGAGGTAGGGGTGGCAAAGGGCTGAATGATTGAAATAAAGGAATGCATTTAGGAATATTACAGAGTAAGTAATATATTCACTAAATACAAAAATTTTTAAGCAAGCCAACTTATTGAAAACATAATTTAACATTCCAGGAAGAGAACTGCATTTGTTTTGGGGTCCTCTTCACTCTGACCCAACCATAAAAATGTAAAACAGCTTCAGATTTCAGAGACATTTACATTTCTGCTTAGTGAACTATGTCCCCTTACTGGGTCATTTCAACTATAATGCCAGAACCTGAGCCAGTATTTCAGATCGAGTCACTCAGAAACCCTCCTCTGGGTCATCACTGTTTGATGCTGGGCTACAAAACTAATAAATGGCACTGGTCTGGAGAGGGGGAGAGACTTAAAGAAATTATAGGTACGTAAAAAGAAGCATATCTAAGAGGCTTTGACACGTTACACACTCGAAGGGGTAGATGGTGCTGAAGACCTTAGGTTGAGCTGATGCTGAACCTTAACCTGAAGTCTCCAGGTTAAGGGGAAAGGTGGAGAGGGTAGAGAAGTTTTAAGTTTTTGGGAAAAAGAAAACCTAAAAGTTCATGGGGTTTTCTTGCTAGAGCTTTAAAATGTATTCCTTGCTGCCTGAATTAGTTTTCTAGAACAGAAATCTAATCTACTACTTTAAATATTTCAGTAGTTCCCATCTCTTTCAACACAATGTTGAGATCTACTTTAAGTAGTTTCCTTGGGAGGAGAAATGGTACCCTAGACTCAAAGGTAACCCTCTAGAATTTGAAGCTATTGATTGCAAACCATTTTTTTTTCTTTAAAAAAATTTTTTTTTTAAATTTTTGACAAGGTGTAGGAGGAACACAGAAATTTGAAAGGAAATGGCAATACATCCATTTTATTTTGGGCATAGAAGAGTTTTGTAGATAATTTGGCTTGTTTAAAGAATACTTTATTTGGCTGAAACCGGTTTGGCTCAGTGGTAGAGCGTCGGTCTGCGGACTGAAAGGTCTCAGGTTCGATTCTGGTCAAGGGCGTGTACATTGGTTGCAGGCACATGCCCGGTGGGGGGTGTGCAAGAGGCAGCTGGTTGATGTTTCTCTCTCATCGACGTTTCTAGCTCTCTATCCCTCTCCCTTCCTCTCTTTAAAATATCAATAAAATATATATTTAAAAAAAAAATAAAGAATACTTTATTTGATACTTATTATTATTTTCAAGTAGGTTTTTTATTGTGTACTATGTGCAAAGACCTTGTGCTAAAGTGTAAGACAAAAATAAAGCAAACTGCCTCCAGTTCTCCTGTCTGATGTTGATGTGTATAGATTTGGGGGAAGGGGTGGAGGAGGGTTGCACAAGATGACTTTCTAGTCCAGTGTGATTGATAGCAGTGGTCAGGCCTAAGGCGCAAAAGTTACTCTGAGGGCTTTTCTCACCTGTCCTGGGTCTGTAGGGGTGTGTGCTTCTGTGAAGACGCCCAGCTGTTTAGTTTGGGAGTGAGTTGTGAGGTGCTGTTTTATGCCACTGAGGCCCCGTGGGAGTGAGATGCTTCGGGAGCAGGGCAGGGCAGGCCAGCACCGCTGGGGTTGTGCAGGCAGTGACCCAGCTAGTGCATTTTTACTCAACTCCCCTGCCTCATGTGTATCCCAAAAATGTCCCAGAAAAGCAAATCACAGGGCAGGGTGAGTCTTCATTCTGAGTTTCATTAATTTAAAGTAGTTCTCAGAAGTAGTCTTGCTGATGAAATTACAGTATACACAGAAAACAGGTTAGCCTTCATCCTAGATGCAAAGTACTTTTTAAATTATTTCCTGTAACTCACTAAACTAAGATTAATTTCCTAGGTGAAAATTTCAGGTTGCTATGACAAGCGTTTTCAGTTCAGGGGATCCTTCTCTTGATGAGCGTGAGTTGCCTCACCCCTCTCATACTTGATTTTAGGTGTTGAAGAACCTCTCTCCTCTCAGATCCTTTTTCACCTCTTCATTCATTCGTTTGTTTGTTTATTCAACAAACATTTACTACCCTGTTTCCCCGAAAATAAGACAGTCTCATATTAATTTTTGCTCCCAAAGATGTGCTAGGTCTTATTTCCAGGAAATGTCCTATTTTTCCATGAATTAGGTCTTATTTTCGGAGGATGTCTTATTTTGGGAAAACACTGTATGTGCCAGCTTGTATGTGAGGTGCCAGGGTTCTTGTCCCAGCCTTACAAAGGGTTCAGCAATCTGGAGAAAGGAGCTGCACATAGATTCAAGAAGGAGTCCAAAGACGAAAGATAATTGTGAAAGGCATGTGGGTCAGCTAAAGGAGCTAGAAGACTACCCTTGTCTAAGGACCCCATGCTTTTTATTAACACAATCTGTCCTAAGGCAAGGTGGAGACATACACTTCAAAGGGAAAGGTTTCAAAGGGTAGGGTTCAGAAGCATTGTCAGTTTGGGGAATAGCCTACAGCCGATCAGGGGTTTGGCCAACAGGAGGCAATAAAATGCTCTGAGCTGTCTGGCAGCAGACAATCCTATTCAGGTTTGGGGGAAGTGCCATTTAGCCATTCCAACAGATAATTACATTTGACTCAACCCTTGTTGAGCTCCCCAAGCTTCCCCAACCTTTTGGTGAAACTCTTGTAATAATGACACGCTGGAAGTGGTTCCCGGCAGTGAGGCACCAGGATAATGAGATTAATACCTTTGGTCACCCAAACTGGGCCAGTTACCATCCCAAATATGTTTTTATGATGGCTTCACAGCCTGGGTGGTTTCACAATTTCCTTTGCTTGTAACCTTTCCTGTCCTCCACGATGTAACTGAAATGCTTGTCTCCCAGGTAAAACGATCACCCCATCTCTGCAGCTCTGTTTTCCACTTCCTAATCGAACAAATGATAGTTCAAAACAGAAAATCCTCCTCTCCGTTCTGTAGCTGAAGACATGTTCTCGGAGAAGATGGATTCTATGACCCGGACAGCAGTAGCAGAATGAGGTTGAACCCAGGCTATGGCCCCCATGACGGAACAGGGGCTGACTTTTCCAGACCCGGCCTTTCGGGTGCTGGGCGACACTTAAGATTTCCGAGCCTCCTCTGTAAGGTGCTCGTGTGGCCGTCTCCGCTCGGAGTGCGGTGAGCGGAAGTGCTCGGAGTTTGGCCGCAGCGGAGCCAGATGTGCAGTGGCTTCGGCATGGCAGGACCGTTTTGTTTTCTGAGCGAAGGTGGTGACCTGAGGCTGTCTCCCTGAGACTTCCACAGAGAGGAGCTTTTTGGAAAGGGCTCCGCTTGTGAAGTGCCATTGATACAGGCGGTAGAGCCAGCATAGTTGTTTCTCCAGGTGTCTGTCTGAGCCTCCAGACGTCTGTCCTGGCGGTGGGAATGCTGAGCCCACGTCAGGTCTTTCACGGCGATGCCTCCCTCAGGCCCAGCCACAGCATCAGCTTCCAGACGAGCCACTGAGCAGGGCGCCCTCTGGTGTTTCAGTAACGGAACTCCATGGCCAGGGTCACACGGGATTTGCTACGGATTAAATTTCTCTTAAGATAAAATGGTGTTCAGCATGATGCCTGAAAACATTATGTATGGATTTCTAAGTTAATTTTTCAGTAGTGACATGTGCACACAGTACAGAATTCTTCCCATGCCAGCTCCTCTCTAAGGGGCTGCAGTCTCGGGGGCCGCCTTCCAGAGGGGGTCCAGGCAGCGGCCGCCAGCCTTTGGCCTCTAGACCGATACGGCCGGCACAGTGTTACACGGTGCGTGTTCCTCTCCGAGTAGCTGGAGTGCTGTCACATTGACAGCTGCCGCCTCCCTCTGTGTGCGTACGCTGTTATTATAAGCAGCTCTCTGGCTGATGGGTGTTTAGATTGTGATAGGATAAACATTGGCAACCAATATCTTTATAGATACCTCATGTGTACATAGGTATGTATATCTATCTGTGCCATTGAGTTCTTGGATGTGGAATCAGTGGGTCAGGAGACATGTGCTTAGAGAATGTGTTGATACCCAGTGCCCTCCAGATCGTAGTGATTCGCTAACCTCAGTGTGACACACGTTTGTCTTGGGCAGTGTTACAGGTGAGATATTTTTATCCATTCCACGACTTCTCATGTGTCTAAAATCCACTTATTGGAGAGAAACTGTGCAGTTTCTTTTTGAGGAGATAAAAATGGCATGGAATTAGACAGTGATACTTTCATACTTTTGTAAATATACTTTAAATCACTGGATCGAACCCATTAAAAAGGGTGAATTTTGTGGCATGGGACTTATATCTTGCTAAAGCTGCTATTTTAAAAAATCCATTTGCATTTTCCTTTCTGCATACTGACTTCATTTCCCTTGTTTCTCTATTTTCTTTTTCTTACAGGAAATTAGTTTTGTTTTTGTTATGTTTCATGTATTTTTCCACAGCTGCCCATTTGCTTTTTTAATCTTGATTCCTTGATTTTGCTTTTTAGACATGTAGACATTTTCCATTTTTATATATGGTTAGTCAGATATTTTTTTTTCTTTTAAGAAAATTTGAGGTGGTTTTATACGTGGAAAGGTTTTTCTTCAATATCATATATATTTAAATCTTTAGAATTTCTTTTGACCTACATTGTGAGGAAGGGATAATAGCTTTTTTTCTTCAGATGATATCCAATTGCCCCATACTTAATAAATAAAAATAATAGCCTGCTTCCTGTACACCCCACACTGTGGATCAAGCCTGCAACCCAGGCATGTGCCCTTGACCAGAATTGAACCAAGAACCCTTCAGTCCATAGGCCTATACTCTATCCACCGAGCCAAACTGGCCAGGGCTGAAATTCCACCTTTATCATTTCCTAAATTCTTTTATGTTTTGTGGTCTAAATTCTGGATTTCTTATTCGGCCCCATTCTTGATATCTCATATGTTACTATCACACTATTTTAATAATTTTAAATATAAAGACTTTGTTTTTTTTGTTGTTTTTTTAAAATAAATCTTTATTGCTCAGATTATTACAATTGTTTCTCTTTTTTCTCCCCCAAAACTCCCTACCACCCAGTTCCCATCCCACCCTCTGCCCTTACCCTCCCCCCCCCATTGTCCTCATCCATTGGTTATACGATTTCAATCCAGTCTCTTACTGCACCCCCACTCCCTTATCCCCCTGATAATTATCAGTCCACTCCCTTTCTTTGCCCCTGATTCTATTATATTCACCAGTTTATTCTGTTCCTCAGCTTCTTTTTCTTTTTTTTTTTCTTCCGTATTTGAATTTCAAGTGGGACCCTCTCTACCATTTGTTTTTGTAGGGAAATACAACACAGTGTTCTGTAGCAAATGGCTGCAGACTGTCCAAATTTCTCAGGACCACAAGAGTAGAATCCACCCCTCCTCCGGTTCACATGGCTCCCCCAGGTCACACCACTCCTCCAGGTCACATGGCTCCCCCGGGTCACACCGCTCCCCCGGGTCACACCGCTCCCCCGGCTCACCCCGCTCCCCCGGCTCACCCCTTTCCTCCGGGTCACACGGACTCCTTGCCACGGCTCCTCCGGGTTACACCACTCCTCCGGGTCACATGGCTCCCCTGGGTCACATCACTTCCCTGGGTCACACAATCCTCCGGGTCACATGGCTCCTCCGGGTCTGTTGATCGATGTTTTCTTATCCTGGATCCCCCGGGGCCCAGGCCGCTGCTGCAGGCCAGCAGGAGGATGATGAGGGGGAAGAATAGGGAGGCTCTGGCCGACTCTGCCATAGTAACAGCCGCCACTCTCATTTCACAAGTTCAGGCTTTCAGTCCCCCGGGTTTAGGTGTTTAGAGTCCCAGGCCGCAAAGAGTGTTCTGGGTACAACCTCTCGGTCCTCCGTCACGCTCCATGAGTAGGTCTGCTCCGCCTTGGCGCTGGCTCTCGGGGGCTGGATGGAGGCTCCAGCCAGGCCCAGCGGTGGGGGGACAGACGGGTGATGGGCTCGCTCGGGCCGGGAGCGGAAGGCGCGGCTGCGGCCCACCGCTGGCTCCCTTGCCCGCACGGCGGACAGTCCGGGAAGGCTGTGGGCGCGGAGGCCGGGCTCCGAGGGGGCCCGCTTCTTGGGCCCGGGGCGGGACAGGCTCCGCTCTCGGTGGGCCTCCCTCACCGGCGGTGGCGGCGGCTCTGCTGCGGCTCTAAACTCCACACGGCGGCGGCGCTTCTCCTTTCTAGCTGTAAATATCCCATTCCGCCAGCTCTCCTGTGGTTTTGATGAAATCCTTTTTGATTTTAGTTGTGTGTGTGTTTTTTTTTTAATTGTCGATGAGGCAGCAGCTTAGGAGACTACCTAGGCCGCCATCTTGGTTCGAGTCCCCTAAATATAAAGACTTGTAAAACACTGTTTAAAAGTTTGCCTTATCATTCTTGATCATTTTTCCCTCAAGTGACATTTTATTTTTCTTGCATTAACTTACAGAGATGTTCATGAATTTGATTATTTCACTCCTTTGCTGTTTCTCTTATTTTCTTGTCTTATTATCTGTTCATTGTCTGTCAGATCGATTTATAATAATAAAAGCATTTACGAACGAATAAAAGCATTTGGCGGCAGAGGCGGTTAGGGGTGATCAGGCAGGCAGAAGGGTTAGGAGTGATCAGTTGAGCAGAATGGTTAGGGGCCATCAGGCAGGCAGGTGAGTGGTTAGGGGCTATGAGGCAGGCAGGCAAGTGGTTAGGAGCCATCAGTCCCAGATTGTGAGAGCGATGCCCAACTGCCAGACATCCTCCGAGGGGTCCCAGATTGAGAGAGGGTGCAGGCCGGGCTGAGGGGACGCGCCGCTCCTCCCCCACCCCCCAATGCACAAATTTTGTGCACCAGCCTCTAATGTTAAATGATAGTGATCGCAGGAGGCATTCTCAGCTTGCCTCCCTTAGTGTAGTGCACGTGCTTTAGGCATGAGATAGTAATATTCACAAGTGAAATAGGCCCTGTGGTTCTTTTGCTTGTTTTTTATTACCAAGTTTCGTTCTATTGTCTTAGAACTATAACTTTAAAATGTATTTTTAAAATCAGCTGTGGAACAATTTAAATGTCATTGGTGTTGTTCACCCTTAAGAGCATGGGTGGCAGAATTCACCATGAGCCTGAGCGGGGCTCTTGTTCTTTGGGCAGGCAGTTCTCACTGATTTATTCTACTTCTCATGAAATCACTCTGTTTTCTCTTCTGGGACCACTATGTTTTCCTAAAAATTACCCGTTTATCAAAGTTTTTGGATGTATTTGCATGGATGAGTCATAGTGTTCTTAAGTTTCTCTTAACTTTTTCTATCTTATTTTGCATTCTCTATATTGATTTCTTTGTTCTTTGTTACAGGAACGGGAAATATAGTGGTCATTATGGTTAGCTACTCGAAAGGAAAAGAAATTTTGGATCTAGTACAAAAAGAAATTCAAGTCAAAATGACCATAGGGGTTGGGACTCGCCATGTCCAGGAGTTCATCAGTGGCCAGTCCGTGGTATTCGTGGCCATCGCCTTCATCACCATGATGATCATCTCATTAGCGTGGCTGATATTTTACTATATACAGCGTTTCCTGTATGCTGGCTCACAGTTTGGAAGCCAGGTAATTATGGATAATCCTTTTTAACTTTGCTTTTTAAACGATAGTTTGTAGTTTTTTTCCGTAGATATTGCTTGAGGTTGTATTGAACCCTATTCTTAATTTCATTTTCACTCATAATAGTTAAGTATTGATATGATGGCTTTTCTGCAAATAACTTTTAAAATATAATATATTAATTTTTTCTGTTCTGTGGGGAATCAGCTATCTTTAAAGCCAGGTCACGTTTTGCATGCTTTGCAAACATAATGGAATGACAAAGAGGCATGAGGTAGAGGGGACCTGGGTCTGTTCGACAGGAGGACTCTGGCCCTGTGTCCCCCCCCCCCCGGGAGGACCAGAGGGGCTCCGCCTTCCTTGGACGCCACACCCCGGTCCCTGGTCCCCGGTCTCCGTTGTTGGAAAAGCCACCCTTCCCGACCTGGAGGCGTAGGGGCTCTTTCCGAGCGTCCTCTGCCTGTTGGCCAGGAAGCCCCTCCTCCCGGGGAGCTGATAGGTGGTAGCCCCATGCTTAGCTTACTGCTTCGTAGCCAGTGTTTAAACACTAGAGGCCCGATGCCCAAAAATTCGTGCAAGAGCAGGCCTTCCTTCCCCCAGCTGCCGGCACCGGCTTCCCTCTGGCACCCGGGACTGGGCTTTCCTCCTCCGCCTGCCGGCAGGCACCCAGAACCCAGGCTGGCTTCCTTTGGGCCACCCACGGGCACCCAGGACGCAGGCTTCGTCAGAAAGGATGTCCGGAATGACACCCAGAAGACATCCGGTCTAATTAGCATATTACCCTTTTATTGTTATAGGTAAGAATTGGAATGGCTTCTGGTTAGGCATGGAATTGAAAATAGTATCTTCCCCCATTGCAGTTTTCATTCAGTATTGTTGTGTACAGCTTAGACAAACATATACTTTATAAAGTGTGGCGCCCCCCCCCCCATATTTCTAGCACCCACCCGGCACCATTTATAGTTATCTATATATATATTTATATATATAAAAGGCTATTATGCTAAGTGTCCCTCCGACCAGTAGCTATGTTGCACACTGACCACCCAGGGGCAGACGCTCAATGCAGGAGCTGCCGAGCTGCAGCAGCAGCCATTCTCGGGTGATGCACCCCGACACCAATTCCTCATGGGGCCACGTGATTCCACCATCGACTGTGGCCCCGAATCTGGTTTACTGCACACTGTGTCTGCGTTCCACACCCTGTATGACAGCAGCTTTGCAGGGTGCCCTCTCAACTTCCGGGACCCCTCAAGGGATCGCGGAGAGCCAGTTTCTGCCCGATCCACACAGGCCAGGCCGAGGGAGCCCTCTCACTCCACAGATGCCCTTCGAGCCACGTCCCCACCCCAGGGGTGGCGGCCAGGGAGAGTCCATGGGTTGTTGGCTCTAGGGCGTGTCTGGCCCAGTCCTGCCCCACTGGCCACCTTCTGATTAATTTCCTTTCAATGTGCACAAGTCCATGCACCAGGTCACTCATTACTTATGTTTCCTGTGCTACACTTTGCATCCCCGTGACCAGTCTGTAACCATCAGTCATGCTTCTCAGTACTGTCACCCTTTTCACCCAGTCCCCCACCCCCTTCCATCTGGCAACCCTCGGTCTGTTCTCTGTACCTCTGAGTCTGTTTATGTATTATTCTTTAGATTCCACATGTAAGGAAACCACATGGTATTTGTCTTACCGAGACTGGCTCATGTGCAGCAGCATAGCTGGATCGGGAGGGTATTGTGCTAAGTGAAAATAAGTATTCTTGACCAAATAGCTCTTGAGTTATGTGTGCTTATTCTGTACATTAAGACACATGGCAATTTTAAAGTTATCTCATTATAGTCATTTAAATTGGCTTTTTAAATGAATTTCTTCTATAAGCTTTCTTATATTTTATGAGTTTTTTAAAATAATGATTTTACATAAGTTTTCAATAATAATAACAATTTTTTCCTACTTCAGAGCCATAGAAAAGAAACTAAAAAAGTTATTGGCCAGCTTCCACTTCATACTATAAAGCATGGAGAAAAGGTAATATTTTTGTGGTTTGTGTTTTCTGTTTTGTTTTTGGTTTAGACTGTGTCTGTCTGTGTCTAAGTAAACCTTTCCAGTCTGCTGTATTCACAGTGTCGGGCACATGAAGTTTTGACTAGTTGAGTGAATACTAACTCATTTTATATGTGTTCATTTTAGAGCAGGCTTGTTGGGAATGTGTCAGTTGCATATGTGATGAGCTTCTCAGACCTAGGGCAGCCACTAGCCATACACAGCTACTTGGACTAAATTAGACCTAAAATTCAGTTCTTTTGCCACACTAGCTACAGTCCAATGCTCCATTAGCCTCAGTGGCTGGTAGCTACCACCCTGGACCGCGCTAGTATGTCCATCATCGCAAAACCTCTACCTGTGGTCAGACTTAGATGACTCTAAATAAGATGAAGAAGCTAAAGTCCCTACCACAGACCCATGGAAATTTAAATTCATCTTTTCTTAATCCGAGACTGTTTATTCTCTCCAATACCTCGGATATGTATTTTCTCAAATTCCTTGGATATGTGGAAAAGGGGAGAAATGATGTTTTTAAAAGTACTTTTTTACAAAAGAAACATTTTTACATGGCTAACCTGAGACTTAACAGGATAAAATCATACCCAGTTGAACCATTTTTAGAATAGGACATATCCTGGATCTAGAACCTCAAATTTTGGAGGGCAGAGTCCTTAAAAGGAAAACATTTGCTAACACAACAGTGTTCATTCTTTTAGTAGTCCATTTTTTGTGCCTTGAAATGTTGATGGCTATGTTGACATAACTGTAGGTTTGTTCAGTTTTGATCTTCATTTTATCTCACTAAGTTGAGACTCAATCTATTTCACCCTCTAATCTCACCTTTAAAAACAAACAAACTGTACTTGTGGTATTTATTTCTTCCTCAGACCTACTTAAAGAATCAAAACAGAAATAACACATTAAATTATAGACCTTTGGTTTGAAAACTTTGGAATCTGATATTAATGGTTTATGTGATGTCTTTCATGTTAAGATACTAGAGGCCTAGTGAATGAAGTTTGTGCGCTCGGTAAGGGTGTCCCTCAGCTCGGCCTGTGCCCTCTCAAATTCTCGTAGCCCGTGGGGGATGTCTGACTGACAGCTTAGATGGGAGCGGGCCTAAGCTGTCAGGCAGACATCCTCAGCGCTGCCGCTGCGCTCACCAGCCGGGACCCTGGCTTGTGCCTGGGCAGCACTCCCCTGTGGGAGCGCACTGACCTCCAGGGGGCACTCCTGCATCGAGCACGTCATAGCTGCCCCTGGTGGTCAGTGCACGTCAGCGAGCACTTGAGCGGCCTCAGCATACCATTAGCATATTACACTTTGATTGGTTGAATGGATGACTGGACACTTAGCATATTAGGCTTTTATTACATAGAATTCCGGGGATTATATTGTTGGCTACCATTCCTTCCCTAAAGCCTTCACATTATAGTAGCAGTTGAGTTTTAGTAGTTTGTGCAAGGGCTCTTACAGATGTACTGAACGGAACAAGTTAAAAACATTTCCCATCTTAACAGGTTAAGGTTGGCCTCCAGTTTATCAGCAGGGTCCCTGGGAAGGAAGTCTCCAGGGGCGAAGGCCTGTGACAGCCACGCCCCGGGTGCAGCCAGTGACCGCGGGCCCGAGGTCCCCATGCCTCCCGCACTAGGTCTTCCTCTCGCACCCTTACGTGAGAAGACAGATCAATGTGTATAATTTACTGAGTTAGGATCCTGTTTCTATACAGAACATTTTGGAAAATATACTTCCATGGACTGGTTTTTGAAATTTGTCAAAATAGTGATTTAGAAAAGAGGACCCATATAAGTGGCCCATGAGATATAGAAATGAATTTTTTGACAATTTTATGTTTTAAACTTGTATGCAAAAATGTTGTTTAAATAGATGTATGTATACATATATATACACATACACACACATATACACTGAGTGGCCAGATTATTATGATCTCTGAACACATAATAACCTGGCCATTCAGTGTCTATCCTATAGAATAAAAGGCTAATATGCAAATTATCCCCTCGACCACGAGTTCCACCAGCAGGCAGGCCAGCCAGCTGCCCATGTCCCTTCCCACCCATGTATAAATTCAAGCACTGGGCCTCTAATACATATGCGCACACACACGTTCTGTATAAAAGAAAACTAACATGCAGTTATCCCCTTGAGAAGTCAGCCGCTCGCTCGTTTTGAGGAGTGCTGACCACGGGGCCGCGGAACAAAGGAAGGCCTGGCTAGCAGCCGGGGCAAGGAAGGTCCTGATGGGCCCTGATCACCAGCCAGGCCTGGGAAGAGGGAGAGGGGGGGAGGGAGGGAGAAAGAGAGAGAGAGAGAGAGAGAGAGAGAGAGAGAGAGAGAGAGAGAGAGAGAGAGAGAGAGGAAACACTGGTTTGTTGTTCCACTTATTTATACACTCATTGGTTGCTTCTTGTATGTGCCTGACCCCTTACTGGGGATCGAACTCCCAACTTAGCGTACTGGGACAACACTAACCAACTGAGCTGCCTGGCCAGGGTCTTCTTAACTCGGCGTCTGGTCCAGTTCTGGAGACTAGTGTTTGTTTTCTGACTCTTCTTTTCTTGTGGACTCTCACAGTCATGGGTTCGTTTTTAAGTCATTAGAGACTTTAAAAATGATTTCATCATCTTGCATGGCATATGATAAATAGTGACACTTACTTTAGTTGTAACATAATTTAAGTGTTGCTATAAAGTTCATTTTTATACAGTCTTTGAGAACCATATCTACATATAAAATCAGTTTTTATTGCTTATTTGTTAACAAGTGATACACATGGCTAAATGTATTTTAATATAATTATGTTTAACCAAATTCCATACTTGCCAAAGTCACAGCCCCCTGACTGACTGGTGATTCCTGAATCCTCGTCCCAAAAGCTCGGGGATAAGCATCTCCCTTGGTCTTTCTGGGTCCGAGGGGGTCGGCCCCCTGCTGTGGTTGGTGGATGAGGGCCCGAGAGGGTCGGGTAGTAAGGTTGACCCATGGATTCTTAGAAGCGAAATGTTGTCAAAAGACACTCTTCCCTGCATTTTTGTTTCTTTTACCTTTGTTAACTCGATAAATAAAAAACTGATGACATTTCCACGTGTAATTCTGTCATCAATCACTCTGAGGCATTTCCAGAGACAGCCGTTTGCAACCCCTCTTGCAGGCTGACTGCTTTAGCCACCTCTCATGACCATGCTCTAGTTTTTCTTCCTAGTGATCCCAGAAAACAAGCAGCCTGCTGGATATTCTTCCCCTTTATAGACTTCCCCACGGTGTTAATTTTATCATAGTAAAGCAGGTATTTGCATTTTAAAGTCTTTAAAACATGAACACTTTAAAAAATGAAAACCATGAACACTAGCCTAGTATATAAACGCTGTTTGTATCTGATTAGGTAGACAGTGATTTTTTATCTTTTCAGCCAAATTCTTTAAATATGCTCTTGATAGTGGTAAAAAGGAAGTGCCAGGTAGAAATGGTTTGTTTAGTTTCAGGCTGTTCCCAAGTAACACCGAACTGGAACCCACCAGTTACCCAGGGTGCAGTGGGCTGCCCCAGGCCAGTAACTCCCCCTCTCTCCGCAGGGGCTCGATGTCGACGCTGAGAACTGTGCCGTGTGCATTGAGAATTTCAAGGCGAAGGATGTTATCAGAATCCTGCCGTGCAGGTCCGTTCTTTACCTCCTGATCCACGGCTCAGATGACTCCGGCTTCCGGCCGCAGAGGCTCGTGTCTCTAGGACATGATCGCCTCGCTGTCTGTCGTGGATTGGCTCTGTGGGTGCTGTGTGAGGAGAGGCAGGCAGGCCTGGCCGGGGCGGAGGGCGGGCGGAGGGCGGGCAGCGCTTGCTGCTGCTTGCACCAGGCTTGGGTTCCTCTGGGGGCTGCACACGGTAAATATCCCCTTACTCTGCGTACATCACAGCTGGATTGCTTTTAGCGACAGAAAGTTATGTTTCCTCTTTAATGGTGGGACATTTGACACCTCTTTTTAAAAATTGCTTTGTTAGCAGAAGGTCATGCAAAATTTATATGTTCGAGTGTGACCAGTTTTAATTGTAGTTCACAGCTTTTAGAGGCAAGTCAGGAGTTCATTCAGGTGGGGCCAACGTAGGCTTACAGTGTGAGTCCGAGAAACAGTTTATTCTTGTTGTTTATTAATTATTGAAGCATTTCCCATGAGGAACTGGAACCCGTCATACTTAGGCCCCCCCTGTATATAACTGCATTTGCTTTATGTTTGCAAAGTATTTTAATATATAAACAAGTATTTTATAGTACACTAAGTTCTCAATAATTGTGGAGGAAATGAATAACTATCAGAATAAAATAAAAGTTTCCTCAATAAAGATGTATAACTTAAGCCTATAGGCATTTACAGGGGTTTGGTGCGATGGTACCTAATGAATTGGAGTCAGTATTATATGTTGCCCATTTCCTCTACAAAATTTAAAATAAATTGTAAATATATTTGTATTGATTTCAAAGAGAAAGGGAGAGGGAGAGAGAGAAACATCAATGATGAGACAGACATTCATTGGTTGGCTGCCTCCTGCACGCCCCCTGCCGGAGACGTGTCCTCGACCAGAATCAGACTATCCACTGAGCCGCCCTGGCTAGGGCTAGAAAGCTGTTAGAATAGAAAGGTGTTTCACTCTAGGCTGGTTTAGGACACGGCTTCAGAGAAGCAAGCGGGGCTGAGCTCCCGTTCTGTGGAGAGCAGCACCTCCTGGCAGTGGAGCCAGCTTCCTACCTGACCCCCATAAGCAAGCGCAGGACGTGCACACATCTCGTCTCTTCCTGACATTCTTGGGTTTTTTTTTGACTTTTTCCTCCATTTCCTCTGGTGCTTTAAGAACGGCTTTTCCTATGTGCTTTTTAAGTTTTTGTAAAAATAATTCCTTTGGGTGAGTCAGTTTCAAATTGAGGCTGGAAAGGTCAGGAGAGAGGCTGGCCTGGCGGGCGTGAGGGCTGCAGCTCGCACCGCAGCAGCAGGCTCTGCGGGCCGCACGCGTGGTCCTCGCGGGGCCGGGGCCGGGGGTTCGGGACGGCGGGGCGCAGCGTCAGGTCTCAGCATGGTGTCTGAGCCCAGCCTGTCTGCTCCAGCACTACTCCGCCTCCTCACCTCCACCACATGAGCGCCACGCAGACAAGTCAGTAGAAGAAAAAGTGTGCATGCGATTTATTTTTATTCTGAAAGTGATGTGTTTAATACAGAAAAATGTTTTTTTAAGCCTGCAACCCAAAGATGATTTGTTAATATTTTGCTGTATTTCCATTTGAGTCATTTTATAGAAGATGTAAGATGCTATTAGTTTACTGTTGGTTTACCTACTTATGCCACGTTTGTTTCCCAAGGGCTTCAAAAACACACCAAAAGCCGAAACCGGTTTGGCTCAGTGGTAGAGCGTCGGTCTGCGGACTGAAAGGTCCCGGGTTCGATTCCGGTCAAGGGCATGTACCTTGGTTGCGGGCACATCCCGGGTAGGGGGTGTGCAGGAGGCAGCTGGTCAATGTTTCTCTCTCATTGACATTTCTAGCTCTCTATCTTTCTCCCTTCCTCTCTGTAAAAATGTCAATAAAATATATTTTTTTTTAAAAAAACAAAACACTAAAATACAACTTAGCATAATGTGAAAGGAAGCCATGATATTTTTTTGTGGCATAAAAGGGAAATTTCTCTGTAAGATTCTGTTTAACATGGAAAATAGACTAGGTAAGAACTTAGGGAAAGTGAATAGACTAGAGTGTTGTTTGTATTATTTTAAAAATGTATTTTTATTGATCTCAGAGAGGAAGGGACAGGGAGGGAGAAAGATCAATGATGAAAAAGAATCATTGATTGGCTGCCTCCTGCACGCCCCCCACTGGGATGGAGCCCACAGTCCCGGCTGTGCCCTGACCGGGAATTGGATCTGACCTCCTGGTCCGTGGGTCCGTGCCCAGCCCGAGCCCTGCTGGTTGGGTGGGGTGTCATTTAATTGTAATGAGAAGATCAGTTGTTTCCTTGATAAGAGGTAAGCGTTGCTTGTAAAACATTAACACACCTTACTTTTTCAGGCATATTTTTCACAGAGTGTGCATTGACCCATGGCTTTCTGATCACCACACGTGTCCGATGTGTAAGCTCGACGTCATCAAAGCCCTGGGACACTGGGTTTGTGCCTTTTGTTTCTCTCGATCTCTGCCCCGGGCTTCCTGAGGGATGCGGTGTCGTTCCTAACGGAGACTCCTTCTCTGGAGGAGTTTGCTCTCCGTTAAGAATGAATTCTTAGGGTATTCCAAAGAAAAGGAGGGCCCTGGGTTTGTGATGGAATACGCTGTTCCTCAGAGCTGGGAGTGCAGGGAGTGGGGTCTGGGGGAGGCTTGGAATGCCGGGGGGGGGGGGGGGGGGCCTGGGACCCGGGTGCCCGTGGAGGGGGAGCCAGGCCAGGGCTTCCTGAGCGCGCTCCGAGTCCTGCGGGAGCGGCCCGCGCTGACTGCTCCCTCGCGGGGTCCCCAGAGGATGCGGCCTTCCTCCGAGAGCGGCCTGCTGGGCACGCCGCCGCCGCCCGGCCCCGCGGCTCGGGGTGGGCTGCGCTGCGTGTCTGTCGCTCAGAAGCCCGGGCCGGGAGAGGCTGCGTGCGCCCGGACACGCTGCTCGGGGGTCAGCGTCAGTGTCAGCAGGTTTCCTCCCGCCCGCCCAAGCTCCTCACTGCTCCCCGCCCAGAGCGGGCGGATAGAGGAGGGACAGATTCTTCTGGCTTGTCTACTTCCTATTGTTTTTAGTCTTTATATAATCAAATCAGTGTTTCCAAATACTCTTGATTTGACAGTCATTAGTTTTGAGATAAAGATCTTTGAAAGAAATAATATAAAATTTTTTTTCTTCTTGCTAAACATATTTTTAGAGTTGGTTTTTTTTGCCAACTTTTTATTTTCCAAGTAACATAAACAAAAACCTGATGCCTATTATTTAAAGTAATTTCATAAGATAAAATATTTTAACTCTAAAATGCAAAATGAACAAACAAGAGACCTCCTGACAGAGACTGAGCTCTGAGTGGACACAGAGCTTTGGAGGAACTCCCGTTGCCGCCGGGGGAGGCCCGCGCCCAGACCCGGAGCTCACCGCCGGGTGCGGCGCCCCCTCGCCCTGTGGCGGCGCCCCTGCCAGCCAGCACGCTCTGCGAGGCACGCGTGGCAGGGCGCGCGGAGGGTCGGCACTCGAGGACAGCTCTGGGGCCTTAGAGCTCCAGACCCGCCTCCAGGGTCCCGGCACCGCTCGCTGTCGTGGTTCAGGATGATCCTGTCAGCAGCGGGTCTGACAGGCCGCGCTCGGGCCTCCTCCCTCCGAGGCACTCTGACGCTCAGTTCAAGGAACTCCCCTCTTTGCATTTATTTCACTGACAATTAGTATTGAGACTTTATTATTTTTTTTAAATATATTTTTATTGATTTCAGAGAGGAAGGGTGAGGGAGAGCGATAGAAACATCAATGATGAGAGAGAGTCATTGACTGACCGGCTGCCTCCTGCACGCCTCACCCTGGGGATCGAGCCCCCAACCCAGGCCTGGGCCCTTGACCCGAGTCGGAGCCGCACCCTTCAGTCCGCAGGCACATGCTCCATCCACGGAGCCACACCACCAGAGCAGTATTGAGACTTTAATCCCATGTGTTTTGGTTTTGGAAATTCGTAAATTAAAGTCAAGATTCTTCATTTTACATCAGGTTGGGTTGCTTTCTTAGAACGCTAATGTCAGGAAGCTCAACTCTGTCCCAGAGCTCACTCCTTTGGAGGAACAGAAGCCGGTGGTGACTCACATCACACCAAGTCGTTAACTCGTCTTGCCTTTAACTTCAAATCTTTAGCCAGGTGTGCCATTCCCTCGGTCATCGGCCCTCAGCGGTGGGGGCCATGACACGCTCTCCTGTGGCCGCTGGGACTGGTGTGCCAGTGTGTCCGAGGATGCCCGCAGCCTAGTGCAGCGGCCGGTTGGCACGCAGACCACTTGGTCTCCGGGTCAGCAGCCGGCACCACTGTGCACACTGACTTGGCAGCCTCTCAGGGCAGCAGTCGAGGGGCCCGGGGTCGGGGGTAGATAAGACACAGCCCTCACTCCGTGTGGACTGGTGAGGCCCAGCAGGGCCCGAGCACGGGGGCGGGCCTCTGCAGGTGCAGGGGAGGGGCGGGAGCTTTCTGAGGGCGCCGGCGGGGTGTGAGGGGTGCGGACCAGGGAGCATCCTGCAGGCTGTGCACACGCGGGTTTGAGCTGGAGCAGCGCCTGGGAAGTGGTGAGGATGGGCTGAGAGGGTCTGGGCAGTGAGGAGTCAGGAGGCACGTTCTGAGGTTTTCACTGCTGAGAGCAGCCATGCCATAGGTTCCTCAGGAGGTGGGTTCGAGAACACAGGTGGAGCTGCAGGCCAGCAGGCCCTCAGGCTGAGAGCCCAGACCGGGGGAGGGGGCGGGGTTGTCACTCAAAGCACAAGCTGACTGTCTCAGCCGAGGCTCACATATACCCGCGCCACCCTCATTTCGTTGTCACGTACCCAGCAGTTTCATCCAATGACAGCACAGCTGCGACTCTGGCATCAGTCAGACAAGGTTTCTGGATGGCACCAAGCCGAGACTTAAATGCAGTAATCGCCTAGAGTCTGGGTCCTCACTCGCGTTATTTATTTTCTTTAGAGCACAAACGGGAGGAGGGCTTAGAGGCAATGGACAGCTGATGTTTTTAAGGGAACCCAAGTCCAGCGTGGGCCCGGCCAGGGCTCTGTGGACAGCTGCAGGGAGGGACGTGGCGTGGCGTGGCGGGCCAGCCCCGAGTGGCCGCAGCAGGCAGCCGGCTGGCCCGCCATCTGCTCCAGGGCAGGGAAGTGTAATACAGCTTCACTTCCTGCGACAACAATAAAAAGGTGGCGCTGCTTGTATCAGGGGAAGTGGTGGTAGAATGGCAGTGGCCAGATCTTGGGAAGTCACTCACTGTCTGATGCTAAAGTGGATACCGTGTGCCTTTTGCTACATTCTGTGTGTAAGTAAACATTTATGAACAAAATACGATAAGTGTGCGAATTGTGAACAAAAGGTGACAAATACGCTTTAATCGTTGGACTCAGAAAGCCATTTCCTCTTGTTCTGACTCTCAGGGGGAGCCTGAGGACCCCCCGGGGGAGCCCGCCGCGGAGGCAGCCCCGGGGGGCGCGGTGGCTGCAGGTGTGAGTGGCACCGTTGGCACCGGGAGCCCTGCCCCGTCGCCCTCCACCAGGAGCCCCACGCCGCCGTGCAGGGGGCACCCCAAAGACGACACAGGGGAAAGCACAGCCTTACTCGGTGAGTACCCTAACCACTTCTGCCTGCCAGCCTGATCACCCCCTAACCACTCCCACGCCAGCCAGATTGATGTCTAACTGCTCCCCTGCCAGCCTGTTTGCCCCCAACTTCCCTCCTCTGCCAGCCTGGCCACCCCTAACTGCCCTCCCCTGCAGGGTTGATCGCCCCCCAACTGCCCTCCCTTACAGGCCTGGTGCCTCCCAACTGCCTTCCCCTGCTGGCCATCTTGTGTCCACATGGGGGCAGGATGTTTGAAAATGAAGGTGGTTTCAAACAACAGAGAGAAACACAGGTGTGGCAGAGCTGGGTGACGATACCCACGGCTCACACTCCCTGGAGAAGTGGTTCCTGGTTGGTTGTGCTCCTCTGTCCTGGTGGCCTGCACGTGGCTCTCCCTGTGTTAGGAGGCGTTCTGTGCTGCAGGTACTTTTACTCCTTGTCCTGGCACCGTCAGCCTGCAGGGTCTGAAGACCAGGCTCCCTTCCACAGTGCTCCCTCTGAGCTTCCCTTCCTCGTCTGGCAAATGGGGTGATGGCATGTACAGTGTCCACCTCACTGGGTCAGCATACAGTGCCCTCAGATGCTGGCTGGTCCGTAGGCGGCATCCTCGCCGCCACCACAGCCATCGGGCTGGCTTAGCAAACCCTCCCCAGCGCAGGCGGCACCGCTGCAGCCCAGCCGACCTGGCGGCCCAGGGGGAAGGCGTGGGTAGACTTCTGGAATGGGTTCCAATGTCACACATGGTGATGTGTTTGAATTAGTCTCCAGGTGAGTGAGTGTTTTTCATTCAGGTTCAGAATGTGCGGGCACTGACGTTGGCTTTGTTGGTTGCAGAGACCGGCAGGAGCGGCCTGCAGGGCGGAGGACCCGTCTCCTCGCTCGGCCACGGACAGCGCCCAGTGGAGCTCTGAACTAAAGGACATTTTATTTTTTTTATTTTAGCACATAGTTTATATATTTGAAAATAATGTGCCTTTTGATGAATTATTTTACCTTTCATGGTCTGATTTGATATACAAAGGGCTAAATATTTTATTCTTAAAGAGACTTTTTGATTGCTGTTCATATATTTATCTACTGGAGAACTCATTTACAGTGAGTACATGTCATTTCAGACTGTGCATGAGGAGGAGGGGGGAAGGCACGCTGGTGTCCGTGTTTCTGAATGCTGGGCAGGCTCATTCCGTCCCGCAAGGGCGGTTTCAGACTCAGCACGCTGGATTTAGACGAGTTGGAGTGGAACTGTGTAATTAAACCCCATAAATCTCCACATCAGTTTTCCCTGGAAGAAAGGCATTTTTAGACCATTATACTTGTAAATGAAATGAGAGGAATCTACACTTTGGTGGTATATAAAGAGATTTCACTTTTTCATTGTTGTATCACCCAATTTCTTGTGACACTTGGATGGGAAGTTTGCTCATTTTTTTTCAACAATTAAAAATGCTCAGAATCTGTATTTCTGTGAATATCGGGTTCCCGTTGCCTATGTGGAAAAGCGATTAGGCAGTGACTGCTTTTCTTTGTAAATGATGAATACAATATATTGGTTCCAACAACAATCTGATATTTAAAATTGTAAGGGTGAAAGGGAGAACTTTTTATTTTTGTAACAAAGTAAGCAATGAGTTTCCTGATTAACTTAAAGCATGGTTATTAACTAATAACCATGCCCTTGCTGAATCAGCTACCCTTCTTCCTTTGTTTGCTCTTCTTACTTGTAGGTGAAAGGAGCAGCAAATAAAAAGCATTTGGAGACTTAAGTTTCATAAAGTGATTAAATACACACATCCTGCTCTTGTCACTGGTTGGAGGTAGAAGTTGAAGATAAGGGAAGAGTTATTTTGTGTGGGTAAAAAAAAACTGTTTAGTAAGAAGATATATTTTAAAAAATTAAAAGAATTTATTCTTATACCTATCTAAATCTAAGTTTTACTATGAGTGGTAAATAGTTTGAAGAACTATTATATATATTCTTCAAACTATTTGCCACTCATAGTGATTTGAAGTACTTGGTGAGTGAACAGTTTTACTAAAGTAAACTTTGGCCAGATTTAGCTTAAGAAGCTACTGAAGAAAATTTGTCTCATTTGAGTTCTCATTTAAACAGACTGCCTCAAAGTAAGTTTCTGTGAGTCATTATCTTTAAGACCTCCTCCTCTGGTTCATTATGATTAGCCTGCCCTGGATTCCATACCACGTAGATGGTTTGAAGAAGCTTTCTAGAACCCTGGTTGGTGTGGTTCCATTGGTTGAGCATGGTCCTGTGCACCAAAGGGTCACGGTGCAGTTTCTGGTCAGGTACCTTCCCAGGATGCAGGCTTGATCCTGCTCCTTGGTGAGGTGTGCGCAGGAGGAAGCTGATTGATATTTCACTCTCCCATCAATGGTTCTCCCCCTCTCCGTTTCTCTCTAAAAATCATTTTTAGGTTTTTTTAAAAAAGAAACAGCCCTGACTGGTTTGGCTCAGTGGATGGAGTAGTGTTGGCCTGCGGACTGAAGGCCCCCAGGTTCGATTCCGGTCAAGGGCCTGTGACTTGGTTGCGGGCACATCCCCGGTGAGGGGTGTGCAGGAGGCAGCTGATGGATGTTTTTCATCGATGTTCCTCTTTATCCCTCCCCCTACCTCTCTGTAAAAAGGCAATGACATATATTTAGAAAAAGAAAAACGAGCATCCTGGGAGAAGTGTTTTAACAGTGTTTCCCAGTGGCCAGGGAGGCTGACTTAGAAGAACACTGACGTCGTCAGGTGTCCGATTCAGCGCCTTAACTCAGGTTTGAGCACTAAATTATAAACGAGGGTTGTGGGAACTGTGGTCTCATCTCTCCAGAACTCCGAAAGGAAGCAGGGCCTTTGGCGGGCGGTTTAATCAACAGGAAGCGTCGGAAACTACCAGAATTTTGGCTGGAACATCAAGTTGGTCGGCGAGCCGAGGCCAGGCAGCCAGGTGGCTGGGGCGCAGACCGGAGCCTAGCGGTGGCCGAGTCACTTCCCCGGGAGGGGCCTCGTGCGGCTCCAGAACCGAGCCCGCCCGCCCTGGGGGCGGCTGTCCCTGCAGAAGGGCGCCCTCGGCGGTGCTGCCGACAGCCCCCTGCGTGTACCTTTGGCCTTCCCGGAGCCGCGGGCGCGGCGGGCCGCAGGTGAGGGGCCGGGGGCCGGGGGCCGGGATCCGGGGCGGCGGGGCTCCGCTGAGGGGTGATGACAGAAAAGGCCGAATTGCAGCGCCGCCGGCAGTTTGCTCTCCGCGGCGCGATGACAAAACTGCTGAAGCGAACCCGGTCTGACCTCATGCGGGCGGCCCGGCCCCGGCCCGGGAGGCGATGGCCACAAACGGGCCCGGCCCGCTGGGCGGTGGGCGGGGCGCCTGCCCCGCTGGGGCCGCCCGCCCTCCCTCCCCTGAGTCCCTGAACGTCTAAAACCAAGGGCTCCGCTTTCAGAAACACTGAAGGTTATTGTGAGAGTGAGACTCCTGCAGTGTCAGCGGACAGTGGGGGTGGCCGGGAAGCTGTCGGGAACACTAACGGCCGGAGCCGGGCGGCGGGCGGAGCGCAGCTCCCGGAGCAGCTGTTGGCCCCTGAGAGCGGTGACAGGCCAAAGGACATCAGCCACGGTCCTAGGTCTTGAACTCGAATAGATATGTAAAAAGTTCTTCCATGCATTGGTTTTCAAACCCTTAAAATGTGATCTTAAAGGGATATCACTCAGAACATTACTTAAAATACAGGTGGGTCAAATGGACTTACAGTTGCTCACATGGAAAGTAACGCAGTAACAATACAGAAATAAACTGTTTGCCCCACCTGTAGGTATGTGACCCTCCCTCCCTCCCTCCCCACCGGAAGGAGGGTCATCCCAGAATGCAGAGCAGTGCCTGCTGCTTAGAATTCTAAGATCAGTGAGTGGTAGGTACCATTTCTTAGTCGTTGCTTCCGTGAATAGAGAAGTGTATCCCACAGTTATAATTTAGGGTCCCAAATAATCCTTTTGAAGTAACTTATTTTGCCCTATTACTCAGTGTTGTCTTCTTTTTAGCAGGTGACTTGAAGACTTGAAGATAGGAAATCCAGAGAATTCAAGGTGTTGGGTTTTTAAATAAGTTGAATTTGTCTGAGTGCACTTAAAAGTTGATTGCACCGAAAAAACCACAAAGGACATCGCTGGGGCCTGGGCTGCGCTCCTCCAGTGGACAGTGGTGGAAACTGCCAGTTACAGAGCATTTGAATCGTGAACTTTTGTTCCCCCAACGCTAATATGCAAAGCCACAATGCCCACAATTAGGGAGAGGAATCGTGTCTGAAGGTGCTCCTGTCACATCAGCTTGGGTCCTTAGTTTAAGCAAATCTTTAATAATAAAGGCAGAATTTGCTAATTAGACAAGACGTCCTTCCAGACGAAGCCAGGGTTGTGAGGGAAGCTGGTGCGGGCAGCTCTTGCACGAATTTCATGCATTGGGCCTCTAGTATATTTGTAAGTCCCTTTCATAAGGATGTATCTGAGATCAAATTATTAACCTAAGAGTATTCCTTTTTAAATGTTACAAGATTAAAACTTGTACTTCAGATCATGAGGCTTGATTTTCTTGAACTTTTGCTGAAGATTGCATTGGAAAATTCCTGTTGAAGAGATTATCCTATGTAATAAAACTCTAATATGCAAACAAACCAAATGGCAGAATGACCGGTTTCTATGACACGCACTGACCACCAGGGGCCAGTGGTGGTGGCAATTGGGGCAGGGCTGGCCAGCAGGCGGCACTAGACTGCCAGCCAAGGTGGGTGCCAACAGGGTCCCCTCCCCAACCGCCCTGCCTGCCAGTCACCCCGCAGGTGGCCCTGGTCACCAGGCAGGCCCAGGGACCCTGCCCTACATATTGGGAACAGTCTCTTAGATTTAAAACTTAAACCTGGTCAGGCTGCTCCAACACTGACAAAACCTGATGACACCTCGAGGACACGCATAGACTCTGGCTTGCACATTGTGTGGTCAGCCTGATCCTGACGCTCACACCTCTGTGACAAAGCCACCACTTACCTTCTCTCTGCTTCCATTTTCCCCTGATGGGGAAGATGGCACTACTGCCTCAGAGCGGTCATGTCCTGTGTGATTAGTAATCACTATTAAAATACGAGCTGCCCAGACAACAGAAGCCGCGTTCTCCGGTGGCAGACCTCGTTCCCTATAAAACAGCGGAGCCCCGCCTCTCCTACCGAATTTGTTCAGAAGGCTGTTCGAGACGTGATTTGTCCGAAACGGAACCATTTTCCCTTAGAAATAATGTAAATGGAATTAATCCGCTCCAGGCCCCCAATGATCCCGTGCTCACCTTCCCCGTGCACAGCGCGTGTCCAATGCGCTGTTTACCTACACACACACCTCTCCTCTGACACGGATCGAACCCCTCCCACTGAGCTCACAGGAGCCACGTCCCGCTCTGGGCCCAGGTGTCCGTCAGGCAGCCTGCGGCTTCTTCCTCGTCACAGGTCACTGCCGGAGATGCTGCCCCGGCTACCGGCTCTTCCTTCCCAAGTCAGCCAGTGTTCCCACCTCTCCGTCCCTGAGCTCACCGCTGCCCTCACACCTTAGCAACAGGAGCACGCTTGATGCCTCTTAAGTTATAAAATTGTGCTAATCATGCATTTTACCAGCAACAAAACAAAAATATTCACAGCTCAGCCGTCAAAAACCAAAGTTTGGTTCCACAACCAAGACATTTTTCCATTGAGAACTGAATTGTTTGAGATGAGAGACGTTTAAGAAACGAGGTTTGACAGTATATGCTTTGAAAATACATTTGGTGCATGAATAATTTTTTACAATTCAAGAAAAAGATGCATTCCGATCATGGAGTTTATAAAAAACAACTTTAATATAAGGCACTGCTGTCCAGCCACGGCGGGCCTGAGCCCGCAGGACGCCTCCCTGCACCCAGCAGCGGGCAGCGCCGCCCTGCACGCAGCTTACAGGCGAGACCTCCCCAAAGCGCGGACGAGGCTCCTCCTCAAAAATTACAATCCTAGACTAGTAACAGAACCAAAGAACATCTCGAGAAAACAACCACAGAAAACTAGACCAGCCATCAGAACCCTGACCAAGGCTTCTAAGAGCTCCCGTGTTCATAAGAGGACCGGGCAATGAACTTACTCTAGTTGTATCTGTTAAGTCCTCAAAACAAGAGAGGATAGAGTTTCAGTATGTCCTCGGTCCAAGCTCTGCTTAATGAGAAGTTAATGGGTTCCAGGACCAGCCTTCTGTTTGCCACGTGACCCAAAAACATTCAACTGATTTCACCTCGAGGTCAGTACAACAAGTCTTAGCCTTCATTTCTCATTAAACACGTTTGACATGGGACCCTGAGGAAAGCTGGGCCCCTGCATTTTAGTGCTAAGGACCTCACCTACTTTTGTGCAATAATCTTTCTTTTGGATAACCATGCCTTCTGTAAGACACTAAAGACATTTTTCCAAGTTCTTACCAAAAATTCTTCTGAAGGAGAAAGTCACTCAGGAAAGTAAAACTTTGCTTTAAATAGCTAAAGTGTTGTTTTTTATGTATTACAACAAACAACCCACTCAGGGTTCTAGCAGTGAACACTGACATCGCAGCCCGCCGAACACGAGGCACTACTTGGACATTTTGGTCTCGGGAGGCGTGTCCCCAGTGTCCAATGTCTTCAACAACCGGAAGAGGCCAGCAGCTTCTCGGATCCTGCTGAACTCGATGCAGAATGCCTGCACTTCTATAAACAAGTCCTGCACGTTAATGATTTTGTTACGGATCAAGGACTGGAGAAAGACACACACAAGACGCACCAAACGATTCTGAAAAAGAAACGAAAATTTTAGTATGCCCATTTGTTTGGCAGGTTACTTATAAAATTTACTAAAATTCCTATTAGTTACCTGCATATACTTATCCTTAATCTGTTCACAAGTAGAGATGCAATTGGATATATAAAGGTGGATGAACTCAGGAGGTAGGTCAACAGCTGTAGTCAGTCTGTTTCAGAGTAGAAAAGTAGGGTTGTTTTATATGCTAACATCCAAGAATATTGTTAACCATAAAATACCCCATTTCCTTTGGTCATTTAGTATAAATCTCTGATGACCAACTTACCTAGTTTTAAATATACTTACGTAAAGAAGTCTAAGAGCCATGCCAATCTGTTAATAAATGACACTTTGCATTATGCATTGTAAGCACTCATTAAGCAACCAATTCTGTGAGCGGCATGTCTGTTTTGGCTGAATCAGTTCAGTTATTTCTCCCAAGCTCTAATAACCTAGACAATGATTCCATTCATTCACTAAGCCCCGATTACATGTAAGTGCTATATTCAGTGTGTGAGGGAGGTGCAAGTTTAGCAGCTAACCTGTACAATACAATTTACGTGCTAAAATGAGGCACTTGCAGAGAGTATGATGTAAGTGAAAAGTGTTGGAGAAAAGTCTTAAAAGGAGGAAGGTCTTAAATTGGCTGTAAGCAGAGGTGTCGATGGTCTGAGTAAAGCGTGGAGCCAGGGGTCACAGGGTGTTCCAGACCTTCCCCTCGACCTCCTGGGCGAGGCGGGCACTGGCTGAAGGCCAACGGAGGCAGGTATGGGAGGTCAGTTCAGAGTCTCAAAGGGGGAAGCTGGTATTTTATAAAGGACTCCATGGAACTTTTATGGGAAAGTTAAAACAAGGTATGCATGCTAACTACACATGTGCATTTCGGGAAGAAACAAAACGTTCCTAAGTCTATAACTTTATCCACTGGCGTTGAGGAAACCATCAGAGGCTGCTGCGGCCACAGCTGCTTCACACTCGGGTGACTGCCGAGGACTGGTCAGGGCCCAGAGCGCAGACCTCATTCCTGAGTGGCTCTCTGACCTGGTGCCAAAAGTCCGGCAGTCACTTCCACAAGAACGTGGCGAAGGGAAGAATGAACCTTCGGCTCGGTCAACTCCTTGGACCTGACGGAATTCAGCCCTAAGTAGAGGTGACCAGACGTCCCGCTTTTGGCGGGACAGTCCTGATTTTTAACCATTTGTCCCGTGTCCCGCAGCGTTTTAAAAAAAAAGTCCAAAAGATTTAAAAGATTCCAAAAACCGGGACTTTTTTTAAACACCGCGGGACAAATTGTTAAAAATCGGGACGTCTGGTCACCTTACTCTAGGGTACAGGAGGCCTCGGGAGAAGGCATACCGAAGCAGCGAGTTTTAAATGCCAGCTCGCCAGCTATGCGAGGATAGCTAAAACCCACACTGCTCTTTCCGCCCTGTACTTGGGGGTTTCAGTTAAAAGTTTTTCACTAGTTGATTAACTTAAAAGCATTTTTTTTTTAATATGGAACGCTTCACGAATCTGCATGTCATCTTTGCACAGGGGCCGTGTGAATCTGTGTCATTCCAATTATAGTGCACTAGAGACCCTGTGCACAAATTCGTGCGCTTGGGGGTGGCCCCAGTCTGGCCTGCACCCTCTCAATCCAGGAGCCCCCAGGAGATGTCCTAATGCCACGGAGGCGGGAGAGGCTCCCACACCGCCACTGCGCTCACCAGCCATGAGCCCAGCTCCGGCTTCGGCTGAGCAGTGCTCCCCCTGTGGGAGCGCACTGAGCACCAGGGGCCACTCCTGCATTGAGCATCTGCCCCCTGGTGGTCAGTGCACATCATAGCGACCGGTTGTTCCACCATTGCACATTGGCCTTTTATTACACAGGATGTGCTGCTGCCAAAGTGAGCACAGGACATGTTCTTCAGCACGACTTCAAACAGGTTAAAAAATACTCCCCACCTCAAGCAGCTCTGGTTGAAGTTCCGCTGGCATGCACTTAGAACGGGCTCCCAGAGCAGGAGGACCCCGCCAATGGGACAGCACCCAGCACAGCCCCACGAGAAAGGCGGCCGAGAAAGGCTAGCAGGACCTCCAGGACACCTGGACCTCTGGCCACCCTACAAAACAGGCTCCCATGCTGCCCCAAACCTATTTATCCCCAATTTACCTACAACACGTACGTACGGGGATGATATTAAAATGTGGGAAGGGAAGGCACACACGTTCTGAAGCCGAGGACGAGGAGTGAGGAGAGCAGAGCAAGGCTCCTGGGGAGGCGCCCTTCCCGCCCGCGCAGCTCTCACCCCCTCCCCTGACCCAGCACTGGCCACACACGCATGTCTGTTCTGTGTGGAGGCCACGGGAGAAATGGATCTCAGTGATTACGTGTCTCCTAGAGGCCGCCCAGGCACGGGATTCATGCACTTGGGGGAGGAGCGCGCCTTGCCCAGCCTGCACCCTCTCGCAGTCGGGAGCCTCAGAGGATGTCCAATGGACAACGACCGGCACCGAGGGGGGAGAGGTGCTGCCCTCACCAGCCGGGAGCCCGCTTCTGGCTGAGCGGCATTCCTGCTCTGACCACCAGGGGGCAGCTCCTGCATTGAGCATCTGCCCCCCACACCGCCCCCTCTGGTCAGTGCACATCAGAGCAACTAGTGTTTGGTTGATTTGCATATTAGCCTTTTATTATATAGGGTTAATGCTAAATAGTTGAAATCCCACCCTCTGGGTTCTTTCCTGGGGATGCTAAATTCACATGCAGTGAAGACTAGGCTCAGATTATCATCTACGGGGTTTTCTCCGGCCCGGACGAGAAGAAAACCTGCCGGCCGTGGCACCGGGCTCCGACCCGGCGGGCGGGGCTTACCGGTTCACCACCTCCATGGAGTGCAGAGACATGTCCATGTTGACCAGGACGGAGAAGTACTCGGTGATCTGGCTGGACGGCATCAGCTTCAGCAGCATCTCTATGGCAACCAGAGGGTTGTTCTCCACCAGGTCGGGAAGCTTGGCTGGCGTGAGGCCAATGTGATAAACAAGTTTGGGATCTTTTTCCAACTCACCAAGGAGCTGTTTTTTTAAAAAAAGAGAGAGAGAGAGAGAGGTTCTTGAGTCAAAGTAGGCAATCTCTTTGCTGCCTACAAAAACACATATTTTATTTACAAACAGCTACAAACTACCTGCGTTGAACAAACTTCATGAATTTCTTTTTTGATTTGCATTTGAATTATAACCATTTTAAAACATAAACATCTCGGTTTGGCTCAGTGGTGGAGCGTCAGTCTGCAGATTGAAGGGTCCCGGGTTCGATTCCGGTCAGGGGCATGTACCTTGGTTATGAGCATATCCCCGGTGGGGGGTGTGCAGGAGGCAGCTGGTCGATGTTTCTCTCTCATTGACGTTTCTAGCTCTCTATCCCTCTCCCTTCCTCTCTGTAAAATATCAATAAAAAATATATTTAAAAAAACATAAACATCTCTATTATTATTACTTTTTCCTTATCTGAGGATATGTTTTGTTGATTTTGAGAGAGAATGAGAGAGAGAGAAACATCAATTGGTTGCCTCCTATGCATGCCTTGACCAGGGATCAAACCAGAAACAGGAATGTGCCCTGACTGGGAATCAAACCCACCATCTTTTTGGTGTAGGGAATGACACTCCAACCAACTAAGCCACTCGGCCAGGGCGATAAATTAAGACAGTTTATAAATATGCCAGTGATTCCTCCTGGGCACTAAGCCAGAATCAATATTGTCTGGCTGAATGAAATATTTGTCTGGTTGGTAACAACAGCATCCTTAAATCCTTTGTGTGTTTCTTTTTCTCTCAAAAATAGTTTATCAGCCCAAGCTGGTTTGGCTCAGTAGATAGAGCACTGGCCTGTGGACTGAAGGGTTCCAGGTTCGATTCCAGCCAAGGGCACATGCCTGGGTTGTGGGTTCAATACCCCATAGGGGGCATGCAGGAGGCACCGATCAATGATTCTCTCTCATCATTAATGTTTCTATCTCTCTCTACCTCTCCCTTCCTTTCTAAAATCAATAAAATATCTGTATTTTTTAAAATAATAATAATTTACCAACCAGTTCCCCTAAAAAACCCAGACCGTAGAGAATGAGGAATATCTAAACATCCGCACAGCCCCCTCCAAGTGGGAAAAAGAAGCCGGAGAGGCTGGGGAGGGAGGAGCAGGCTGGAGAGGGAGGAGCAGGCTGGGGAGGGAGGAGCAGGCTGGGGAGAGGGGAGCAGGCTGGGGAGGGAGGAGCAGGCTGGGGAGAGGGGAGCAGGCTGGGGAGAGGGGAGCAGGCTGGGGAGAGGGGAGCAGGCTGGGGAGAGGGGAGCAGGCTGGGGAGGGAGGAGCATGCTGGGGAGGGAGGAGCAGGCTGGGGAGGGAGGAGCAGGCTGGGGAGGGAGGAGCAGGCTGGGGAGGGAGGAGCAGGCTGGGGAGAGGGGAGCAGGCTGGGGAGGGAGGAGCAGGCTGGGGAGGGAGGAGCAGGCTGGGGAGAGGGGAGCAGGCTGGGGAGAGGGGAGCAGGCTGGGGAGGGGGGGAAGCTTGCTTGCAATCCACCCATTAGCAGTATTTATGGTTCAAGTCACAAGCATACTCTGTAATTAAAGAACAACTTTTTCCTGCCTGCTAGTCAATCACTTTTCTTTTTTTTAAATATTTTATTGATATTTTACAGAGAGAAAAAGGGAGATAGAAAGCTAGAAATGTCAATGAGAGAGAAACATCGACCAGCTGCCTCCTGCACACCTCCCACTGGGAATGTGCCCGCAACCAATGTACATGCCCCTGACCGGAATCGAACCCGGGACCTTTCAGTCCGCAGAGCCACACCGGTTTCGGCCAATCACTTTTCCTTCCAGGTTATCCACGTCCTGCCCCTGTGTGCTGTGTGCTGTGTGCACCAGCATGGGCTGTGCTGGACGAGCTAGCAGGAAGCGATCCTCCACCAGCGGCCCCACCTCGGAGCAGAGGACTGGGGGGACCCGCCTGGAGGTGTCGGCGTCTCCAAACAGGTTCCCGCGTGGATGTGCGACCCGAACGAAGTCACCATCAGATACCCCCCCGAGTCCCTGCCTTTCCCTGCAGGGCAGCGGGCCCCGTGAGCCTCAAACCCCACCACCAGCGCTGTGATGGGCGCCTTACCCCACCTGCTCTCCCTCCCCCTCCGCTCGCCTGGCACACAGCGGAAGGGGAGCCAGGGGCCCCTCTCCAGTCGCCCTGACCCCAAACACAAGTCAGTGCATCCAGTCCCCAGCCTCCTGCCCGCTCAGGGGGCGGAGCTTCCAGGACCCAACACTCCCCCTGCCGCTCGGCCAACGGGATCACGAGATGAGAAAGGCTTACCTGTGTTTGCTGAGGAGAAGACAAGGGGCTCTTGAAGGCTTTGGCCATGATGCGCTTGATCTCCACGCCCGTGCTGTTCTTGACGCACATGGACTTGTCCCACTGAACCGCGTGGTCGGGCTCCGTGGGGTTCAGCCAGGCCAGCTCGTCCTCACAGATGTGGAGCGGAGGCGGGGGCCGAATGAACTCCGGCCGGAAATGGCCTGCAAACGAGCAGGAGGGGACGGTGCTCTCAGCGAGCTCGTGTGTACACACGTGACGCACACGTGTTTGCATCGCACACACGTTCCGCCTAATGAAGGACACTAACACCCTGCTAGTACGAGTAGTGTGACCACACTGTGCCCTCGGGCCAGAGCAGAGGGACGAAGGTCAGGGTTTATCCGTGGCAGAGAAGGGAGCCAGAGACCGCCTCGCTCGCGTGTTCTGGGAGAAGAGGCTCCTGAGTGCACAGCCTTCACTGCAGCGCGGTCACACGCACTGGCCTCGCTCGTTGGCGGGAACAATGAGGCACTATGGATCCCTCTCCTCCTGGCACCCCCGAGACCACGCTCTCGGGCCTCCGGTGGCAATCACACGGAGATGCCCAGGCTTTCCGTGCCCGGGCAGGGCACACGCCAGGGCTGCTGGCCCAATCTCCAGTAGGAGGCAACTAATCAACAATTCTCAACACTGATGTTTCTCTCTCTTTCCCCCTCTCCCTCTCTGAAATCAGTAAAAATCTATTATTTTTAAAATGTGTGGTTGACTTGACATTTTCAAATGAATCTTCCATAAATTCAGAAATATCATATTCATTTTCATAAAACAGTAAAAGTACGACAGGAAAATAAAGTGACTCAACACGTCAACTATTTCATAAACTGGACTGCCCTCTAAGTCAGAAACCACCAAACATGCCAGGGCTTCTGCCACCCAGGCCCCGCCTGGCCCTCCCACGGCCCCCTGTGGCCCCCGCCCCAGACCTGCGAGCTCTGCTCGCTGCGGCTGCTCTCCGCCCGGAAGCAGCACTGTGCCAGCGTCTCTGCATTTCCTGCACGAGCACCTGCCGCCCTTTCCACCAGAACCCGCGCTCCTAGCACCCAGGGGAGCAGGCCGTGCGCGGGCCCGCGTCCGCAGGCTGCTGCCACCTGCCCCCGTGGCCCACAGTCCACGCTGGCCCGGCACGGTGAGCTGCTCGCCGGTGTGAGCTCCGGCACGCCTGCGACCCCGGCACAGGCAGCACGGGGACCCTCAGCGGAAAGCCTCGCAGAAGCCTCTACACTAAAATATGCCGCGTTCATACTGCAAGCCAGTCGGTGCTGTTTGAATTAGGAACTATAAGATCAGGAACTTTACAATGGAGAAATTAGTGACAGTGATAAAATTAATAAAGAGGTATAATAACAACAAGCTACAAAATAGTCTCATTCAGTTAAATCAGGAGAATTGATATCTTCACATATGCTGATGACAGATATGTACAAATATGTGGCATGTGGTTTTATTACAGAAAATAACTTTCACCAAGCGTCTCCACTGTGCTCTAGACCCTATACCAGCCATGGGCAAACTACAGCCCGTGGGCCAGATCCGGCCCATTTGGCTGTTCTCTCCGGCCCGCGGAGCCGAAAGAGCAGAGGGTTCTCTTGCTCTCCCCTCCACTCCTTCACCAACAGCCCAAGAGGAGAGTGCCAGCATGGTCAGGTTGCTTTTGTTCCGGCCCTCCGGTCCAGTTTAAGAACCATTGTGGCCCTCGAGTCAAAAAGTTTGCCCACCCCTGCCCTACACTGAGAAGTTCCTCGTCAGATCCTGGCTTAAGCAGCAATGAAACTAGCCATGTTTTAGAAAGGCAACTCAGGACGGTGATAAAATACCGAGTATAAAATAGGTACCTACTTTCGATAGGTGGCTTCGGTCCGCTGACTAAAGCTTCCGTGATCTGAGAGGCGACGGAGCTGTCGAACCCAGAATTAGAGGAGTCGGGGTCGGGGTCACTGAGAATGCTGGGGAAGCTAGCCTTGCTTTGGGTGGGCAATTCAGACTGGCGTTCTGAAAAGGTCAAAAAAGGAGATTTTAAAATTGAGGGCGCCTCAAGAATGAACAGACAGGCTACCAGCTGCGGAAAGCTACCTGCACCACTTTAGCAAAGGGCCAGATTCAGAATATGTGTGTTTTTCTTTTTCTTTTTCTAATATATTTTATTGATTTTTTTTACAGAGAGAAAGAGAGAGGGATAGAGTTCGAAACATCAATGAGAGAGAATCATCGATCAGCTGCCTCCTGCACACCTCCTACTGGGGATGTGCCCGCAACCAAGGTACTACGTGCCCTTGACCGGAATCGAACCTGGGACCTTCCAGTCCGCAGTCCAACACTCTATCCACTGAGCCAAACTGATTTCAGCAAGAATATGTGTATTTCTTCAAAACTCCTACAAATGAATTTTTTAAATATATTTTATTTATTGATTTTTTACAGAGAGGAAGGGAAAGGGATAGAGAGTTGGAAACATCGACCAGCTGCCTCCTGCACACCTCCTACTGGGGATGTGCCTGCAACCAAGGTACGTGCCCTTGACCGGAATCGAACCTGGGACCCTTCAGTCCACAGGCCGATGCTCTATCCACTGAGCCAAACCCTTTAGGGCACAAATCAATTTTTTTTAATGGGAAAACATGGGCTAATGACTTCAACAAGCATTTTATTTTAAAAAACCAAAAAGCCTGGGCCTGGCTGGTGTGGCTCGGTTGGGTGGAACCTGTCCCACGCACCAAAAAGGTCCCTGTCGGGGCACATACCCAGCTGCAGGTTCAATCCCTGGTTGGGGTGTGTGAGGGAGGCAACCAATCCGTGTTTCTCTCCCTCCCTCTCCCTCGAAACTCCATAAAAGAAAGGCCTCAGGTGAGGATTAGAAATAACAAACAAAACCCATAAATCCTGAATGGCCACTGAACACATGAAAAGAATCCCAATCCCATTAGGGACCAGGGAGAAGCCAGTTAGAACACAGGTGTTAGTCCACACCCGCCAGCCTGGCAGAGAGGAACAGCCTGGCATTATCAAGTGCAGAGGAGGCTGCTGGGTGGCTGGCACCTGCCAACGGGCATGAGAACTGGCACAGCGACTCGGAAACCAGTTCCCACTACCTGCTCAGTCTCAGGAGAGCGTATCCTCCCAGCCAGCAGACACTACCACGCATGCTCAGGACACTACCAACATGTTCACAGCACCATCACGTCCATCCACTGGAGAGCAGGTGACATGGAGTGTATACTTACAACTCGTTATCAAAAAACAGTGGGCGGTGTCCCAGCGGGGCCATGTGCCCCGGGTGAGCCGTGTGCGGAGAGGGGGGGGGGGTCCCGGGAGAGCCGTGTGCCCCAGGGAGCTGTGTGCCCTGGGGAATGGGGGAGGGGGGGTGAACCGGAGGAGGAGCGGATTTTATTCGTGTGGTCCTGAGATAGTCACCGTAAAACAAGCAAACTGCCAAATGACAGTGGGGAGGGGAGGGAGATCTGGGAGAGATAAGAGATCAACCGAAGGACTGGTATGCATGAATAGAAGTACAACCAACGAACTCTGGGGAGGGAGGGCATGTATGGGGGGGGGGGGGGGGGCAATGGTAAGCTATGTACACATATAATACCTTAATAAATTTTTTGAAAATGAAAAAGAAACAGTGGGCAGGCCGAAACCGGTGTGGCTCAGTGGATAGAGCATCACCCTGCAGACTGAAAGGTCCCGGGTTCGATTACGGTCAAGGGCATGTACCTTGGTTGCGGGCACATCCCCAGTAGGGGGTGTGCAGGAGGCAGCTGATTAATGATTCTCTCTCATCAATGTTTCTAACTCTGTCCCTCTCTCTTCCTCTCTGTAAAAAAATCAATAAAATATACGTTTAAAAAAAAAAGCAGTGGGCGGCCTGGCCAATGGGGTGGCTTCTCACGGTGCCCAGTCCAGGACAGTCCCTGGCTGTAGGTTTGCTTCCCCGGCCCTAGTCCGGGGGGTGCAGGAAGCACCCAATCGATGTGTTTTTCTCACATCAATGTTTCTCTTTCTTTCTTTTTTAAAATATATTTTTTTTTTATTTCAGAGAGGAAGGGAGAGGGAGAGACAGAAACATCAGTGATGAGAGAGAATCACTGATTGGCTGCCTCCTGCATGTACCACTGGGGATCCAGCCCGCAACCCAGGCACATGGCCTCATCCTGGTTCATAGGTCAATGCTCAACCACTGGACTAGAACAACCGGCTCTTTTTCTTTTTCTTTCTTTCTCTTTCTCTCTCTCTCTCCTTCCTTCCCTCCCCACACTTTCCTCCCCTCCACTCTCTCTAAAAATAAAAAATAAATAAAAAATCAATGGAAAAAAATATCCTCTGGTGAGGATTAACAAAACAAAACAATCCAAAACAACCGGCAAACGGTCTGAATTCTGATTTTCCCAAAAAGGACGGGTGGCCATGAAAAGATACTCAATGTCACTCACCATCCTAAAGAAACTCAGATCCGAACCACAATGAGGTATCGAGACAGACACACACACAGCTGTCGGCAAAAATCAGCTCAGTGGGCTAGAGCGTCATCCCCATATGCCAAGGTTGTGTTTGATCCCTGCTCAGGATCAAACAAGAAGCAACCAAGGAATGCATAAATAAATGGAACAACAAACCAATGTTTTATTTTCTCTCTCTCTAAAAAATTTGAAAAAAAAAAAAAGGCTTGGCTGGTGTGTCTTAGTGGTCGAGCTTTGACCTGTGAACCCGTAGGTCACAGTTCAATTTCCCATCAGGGCCGAAACCCGTTTGGCTCAGTGGTAGAGCATTGGTCTGCAGACTGAAAGGTCCCGGGTTCGATTCCAATCAAAGGCATGTACATTGGTTGCGGGCACATCCCCGGTAGGGGGTGTGCAGAAGGCAGCTGGTCGATGTTTCTCTTTCATCGACATTTCTAGCTCTCTATTTCTCTCCCTTCCTCTCTGTAAAATATCAATAAAATATATATTTTTTTAAATTGTCCCATCAGGGCACATGCCCAGGGTGTGGGCTCAATTTCCAGTGGGGGGCATGCAGGAGGCAACAGATCAATGATTCTCTTTCATCATTGATGTTTCTATCTCTCCCTCTCCCATCCTCTCTGAAATCAGGAAAAAAAAATTTTTTTAATTTTTAAATTTCAAAATCTATATTTTTAAAAAGTTGAGATGATAAATGCTGGCAAGGATATAGAGAAAAGGGGTCCTTCGTGTACTGTCAGAGGAAATTAAATTGGCGCAGCAACTACAGAAAACAGTGCCGGGATCAATCACGGTCTCGCTAATAGAACTATGTGGACAGGAAACCTCAATTGCTCTGTAAGGTCGGAGCTAATCACCCAGTTTAGCTGAGACACTGGTCGCTGAAGCAGCCTCCACCAGTTTGCCTTATGTAAATTTGGTATGGGAGTTTCCTGCCTACAGGCTATGGGTGTATCCCAGTCTCAATAAAAGGGTTAGCCAGGCTAGAGTGGGGTGTAGTCCTCCCGCCTGCCCCCCCCCCATATTCCCAAATTAATACTTTTCTAAGACTTTTTCATTTGTGTGCGGCCTTCTTCAGAACCCGAACCCTAAACCGGAACCCTGAACCACACAGGACGTGAAAGAGGTTCCCACAAAACAGTATGAAGGTTCCTCAAAAAAATTAAAGCTACCATATGATACAGCAATTCCATTTCTGGATGGATACACACACACATACATGCATACACACACACACACACACACTTTCTCTCTTTCTCTCTCTCTCTCTCTCTCTCTCTCTCACACACACACACACACACACACACACACACACACACTTTCTCTCTTTCTCTCTCTCTTTCTCTCTCTCTCTCTCTCTCTCACACACACACACACACACACACACACACACACACTTTCTTTCTCTCTCTCTTTCTCTCTCTCTCTCTCTCTCTCTCTCTCTCTCTCACACACACACACACACACACACACACCTTTGGTCCATGGATCCCACTGAGAGGTCTGAGTTCCAGGCCTCTGTAAAGAGGCTGTGACACTAGTTCCAGTAAGATGGTGGACTTGCCTTTTCTCTTCCCCAAAGTGGGAAATGAATAGCTTATGACATCTAAATGTGGGTAGGGGACAGCAAGCAGCAGGCTTAGCTAGCCACTCAGCCAAGCTCCTCAATCCTACTCTAGTCATGTATTCCTTTCTGAGCTTGACATACTTTAAAACTTCTCACAGGCTGCCTCAAGCCACCACAAGTGGAGGGGTCAGGTTTGGTTCTCACATTATTGAACACAAAGCTAGCATCCTTAAGACTTGTATCACCTCTGAAGGTAAGGTCACTGAAATTGTCTGTCACCTGTGCCGTTTTCATACTATCTTTGGTTCTGTTAACATTTTGTATCTCATTTCTGTTAACAGATTGTATCTGGCACTAGAGAATAATAAGCACTTCTGTGTACCTTCAATCTTAAAAGTCTTGAAAAGCTTTCTCTGGATTTCAAAAAATAAACATTATTACACTGTTAATACCCAGTAGTTAAGAAGGGAGGTCAGAATGCAGCAAGAAAAAAGCAGTTTACGGGAAGGTATCACCTTATATAAGAGGCCAAATGTCACATTGGCATTTAGTCTAAGGCTGGCACAGTCGGAATTAATGCGTGGCTCATTTAGTCACAAGGCCAAGGGCTCACAACTCTGGCCACGTGTCAGCCTCCCTGATGAGCCCCTCTCAGCGGAGAGACCCCGGCCCTGTCCTGTTCAGAGCAGGCGAGCCGGGGCCTCGTCTCCTTCACTCCGACCACCAGCTCCAGGAGGCCCCATCTTTACCACACACTTTTGTTTCAGGAGTGCGCGTGCATCTGCTTCTATGTGTAACACAGAAGTTCCCAAACAACCCTCAAACAGGACAGAATGGAGGTCTGCGCTTCCTTTCTCAAAGCCCACCATGAAGCTCCTCTGCCCAGAAGCGCGGCCCGGGATAAACAGACCCGGAAGCCAGGACCCAGGCGGAAGTGCCAGGGATAGATCCTCCCCGGCATGGTCAGGTGATTCCAACACCGGTGCCAGAGAACACCGCTTGGCTACTCGGCATTCTGAGATTCCATATGAATTTTATGATGGTTTTTTTTATTTCTGTAAAACATAACTTTCATAGGAATTGCATTGAATGTGTGATCTCACTTTGAGCAGAACTGACATGAGGAACATTTTTGTTTTTTGTTTTTAACAGACTAAATTTTATTCAGTGTTCTTCTTAAATTGAAAAAGCAATCCATTCAAGTGAAAACTCAAAATGAACCCAGATTATTCTCGTCTCTTGAAATCCCCATGTATCCTACACTCCACAGCTGCACAAAACCTCTCAGCTTCTGATTCCAGATTTCAAGACACCCAATACTCCAAGTTCCCTGGGACCTGCAGGGGCCCGCCCCCCCCTCCCCCCCACCTCCTCCACTCAGTACCCAGCAAAAGTACGGGAGCTGCGTTTTTCATGGAAAACACTAACCTTTCAGCACAACCACAGACCTGCATGTTGAGTAGAGGAACTTAAGAAAAAAGTCCTAATAGAATACACAAGCATGCCAACCACCACCCCCTCCTCACCAGCCAGCGCCAGCTGGAGCCCGCTGATGTCCACGGCCTGGCCCATGCTCCCCACGTCCATCAGCGCGATCTGCCGCGGGGTCTTCTTGAAGAGCTCCCTGGGCGGGGCCAGCATCAGCTGGGAGAGAAAGAACTTCTCCGGCGGAGTTATGGGAGGTAAAAACCCTGCGGGCACAGATGCAGAACAATTTCTCCTGTGGCTACTTTAACAAAATAACATGAACCTGGTAAAATTAGCATCTGCTACTTGCCATCTCAACTTACGTATGTTTAAAGACAAAATTATTTTAAGTTTCAGTTACTCAACTATGAACATTTATGAAAATGTAATTAAATGTCATTTGAAATGCTATGATTTGTGTCAATATCAATGAAACTTAAGATTTCTGTAATTATTAAGAATTCTGTTTTTACATGCCTCAATCCCTGCAAATGCTAAAGCCTCGTACGGCAAGCGAGAACAAATTTAAAAATACAACATTCCGAAAAGCTTTTCCTCTCTGCCACCGGCAACTGCGTGGGTTAGAGCGACAAGGAAGCAGTCGCCAGCAACGCGACTTCCCTCCCGGCCTCGACTTCCCTCCCGGCCTCGGCACTCGCGCAGCTGCCAGTCCCGGGCTGGGCGGCTCCGCTGCTCCCTCTCCTCGCTCAGTCGCGCACCAGCCCCCCCAGTCCCCCCCCCCCAGCACGGCCCATTCCCTCCCCCTCCTCCTGGGCAGCCTTCCTGCTTTACAAGCTCCCAGTCTGACTCCTGCTGACCAGTACCCAGTCCACACTCCCACTCAGCCTTCAGTTAGATTCTAGGAACAAGTCTGCTTACACTCCTTAACCTGTTACACTACTTAATGCTGCAGCTGCACAAAATGTCTCAGCTTCGGATTCCAGATTTCAAAACGCCCAATTCTCCACCTCCTTTGAGACCTGCAGGGCCCGCCCCCCTCCCACCACCTCCATCAGTACCAGCGGGCGGCCTCCTCGGCCTGCGCTCCAGCATGCTGGAGGTGGCCCCTGGCACAGCCCGCCCACTGTGGACGAGGGTCACTCTCCCCAGCCAGCCCACGACTTCCATTACAGGGAAGCCTTATTTACCTCCAGAAACCTCACCCTGGCTCCGCGTGGAACCCTCACAGGTGGACAATGTGCGCCCCCGGAGGCTCACCCCAGGCACCGTACTCCGCCTGTTGTCCCTAGCTAACCTAATAAAAGTAGTACTGATAGTGGGTAGCACTTACCAAGAGACTTTTGTTCCTCATAATAATTCTACCAGTTAGGAACTGTCTGCATTTCCAGATAAAAAACTCAGGTATAGAGAGAAAATAAGCAACCCAAGCATTCCTTCCTGGGAAAATTGTGTTTGCAATGAAATGTACTGTCTAGACTTAGGTTTAGACTCCTCAGACTTGAGAATGACATCACATGGATGTCCATCACACTCCTTCCTCTGGCCTGTCTGAGGAACTCAAAGGGCCCCGTGCCCTAAGCCCCAGCCTGTCCCGTCCCCATCCTCGGCGGCACCCGGCGGGGCGGGGGACGCATACACAGCTGCACCCCCTCTCGGCCTTCTCAAGCTGCCGGGAAGCCGGGCTCAGGCCTCTCATCCACCGCGGGCCCCCTCCGGCCCCCTCCGGCCCCCTCCGGCCCCCTCCGGCCCAGCGGGCAGGAAGCGGCCGGGCTCCGGGCGGGCCCGGGCGAGCTTACCGCGGAGCCCGCAGGTGGTGAGAACTGGTCACCCAGGCCTTCCCCGGCTCCGAGCCCCTGTGGAGGGACCGCCCATGGCTCCCCGCACACCGGCCCGGGGCTGTCCCCGGGGCCCTCGCACACCCCGTGCCTTTCTCCTCTGCCGGCTGCGAATCGCATAAAGCATCAACAGTTTAAAAAAAAAAAAAAAAAGAGGTGGCCTCCCCTCGGCCCCTCGATGTGGCCTCACAAATGTTGCACACGCACATGAGATGTTACCGGCATTTCTAAATGCCCGGCGATCACGCGTCCTCGGACCCAGGCCTCGCCCCTGCGCGGCCCCGCTCCGCCGCGGGCCCAGGCTCCTAACCGCCGGCGGGGCGGGCTGCAGCCCACGGCCGCCGCCTAACGAGATGGCCGGCGCCGCCCGGGTTCCGTCCGCGGCGGGCCCCGGGCGCCACACCCCTCCCTCGGCGGTTTGGGAAGCCCGGCGGTTCGCCGGCCGGGGGAGCGTCCTCGGCGGGCGGGTCGGACGCCGGCCCGCGGCGACGGCGCCCGCAGCCCCGCCCGCCCGGCCGCCCGCCCGGCCGCCCGGGCCGCCCACCTGAGAGCGGAGGCCGGTCGGGCTCCTGGCCGCCGCGGGCGGGCGGCGCGGGGTTGAGCAGGTGCGCGAAGCTGGCGGCGAAGGGGTTGGCGGCGAGCGGCTCGGTGCGGTACATCTCCCAGAGCAGGTAGAGCGCCGTGAGCCGCTGCGCCGCGCTGGGCAGCAGGTCGGGCTGCTGCAGCAGCAGCACCAGCACCGAGCCCAGGCGGAAGTGGTCCGCCTTGCTGAAGTAGTGGTGGAAGGCGGTGGACAGGCCCTCGAACGTGCTGCCGCCGCCCGCCTCCTCCGAGATGATGCTCAGCAGGCTCGACAGCTCCTTGGGGCTCAGGCTCATCCTGCCCGCGGGGCCCGCGGCGCCGCCGCCGCCCGGCCCGGGCCCGCCCGCCGCGCCCCGGCCGCCGCCCGAGCCCCCCGGGCCGCCCCTGGAGGCCGCCGCCGCCGCCGCCGCCGCCTCGCGAGCCCCGCCCGGTTCCGCGGCCGTGGAGAGCCGGCCGGTCGCCGCGCCCGCCCCGCCGCCGCGCATCCACCTCGCCCGCCGCCCGCTCCCCGAGGAGAGGCTCGGCCTGGCTCCGCGCCGGCCGTAGAGCGCGCCTCACGACAGCGTCGCACGCCGAGCCCGGGAGCCAAACCGCCACCCCGGAGGCGGGAGGACCCGGAAGTGGCGTCGCGGGACCGGAAGCGGCCGAGGCCTCGCGTCTCCTCGCCCCTCCCCCCAGCACCTCCGGCCCGACGGCCGCGCGCGGGCTCCGGGTCGCTCCCGCACCGCCGAGTCGCAGACGTGTTGTCCAGAAAGAAACGTTCAAACCTTTTCAATGTTCTATTGGTTCTGGAGAGAGGATCACGGGTTTTATGAGTTTATTTCAGCTAAACTGACAATTGCCGGGAAGCAAAACCTCAAGGGGTTGAGAACAGGCTCGGGAAAACGGCGCTGGAACCTGATTTCTTACATTACAATTAGAGGACGTCCGGTCGGCTACATGAACTCCGTTGCCGATAGAGTGGGAGGCGGGGGAAGCCCAGGGAGCCTCGGGTGGGGCCAGCAGTGAGGTGGGACTCGTGCTCCTTTACGGAGGCGGTGCGGGTGCTGACGGCCAGCTACCGGCACCTCGACCGGAGGATCTGCGGTCCGCTCCGCGGAGCCCGGGACCTGAGGCTGTGGGAAAAGGGATGTTTCTTAGTTATCGCAAAGGCATGTTATCAGGTCTGTTATCCTAGCTGCACAAACAACAGACGGGCTCTGTTACGGACAAATAGTTTAACGGTTTTAATTTCACACCATCCTGTGTGGCTACTTCAAGTCTCTGAGTTTGTGAGGCCGCCATGAGGTCCCCTGCCCGCCCCCCTCCCCTCCCGCCAACTTGTCAGGTTTAGTATGTGGCCCCCAGTACAAGAGCTATGTTACTCAACCGAAGTTCATCCCAGTCTTATACTCCGTTTTGCAGAAATGGAATCAGATTGCATGAGAGCTTTTGTACATGGTCATTTTAACAAGATTTCAGAGACGTTTTTCCAATAAATGCTCATTTATAAAATTGTTTTGCTTTTTTTTTGGCACTTGTTCTTCATTTGTTAGTTACAAAATTTCATTTTTCACTGGATTCAGACTTACAGGCTCTCAGAGAGGACAATCTATGTCTCTTCGCAATCTGCTCCTGGCGTTTTTCTTTGGCCTCCTTCATTCTCTTAGCCAAAAGTTTGGCATATTGTGCGGCCTCTTCCTTGTTCTTAGTGCGTTGTTTTTCGGAGCAATACACCTGTGTTTGTGTTGCAGGACACGTGGAGTAACAAGACGCTGAATCTTGGGTGGTTTAGTCCTAGGTTTCTTACCTTCTTGGTTTAGAGGCTTTCTCACAACATATTTTCAGACATCACCTTCTTTAGAGGTTGAAAAGTTTGTGGATTCTGCTGGCTCTTTTGGGCCCCAGGCAACGAGGCACAGCGGTATCAGCGAGACCAGGAACATCTTTCTCCCCCTTTTTTCTTTTTTTTACAATGACCAAGTTGAGAACACTGAGATTGGCATCCACAATGCAACCCCGAACAGATTTGCGTTTTCTCTCCAATCCTCCTCGGTCTGTAACAGGAGTGCCCCTTACTCAGCAGCAGGTGGACTCAGCCATGGGTCAAGACACCCTTCTTCATGGGGAAACCTTTTTCGTCATTTCCACCACTGATTCGAACCACATAGCCCAGAGCGTCAGCAGCAACTTCTGTGGCCATACGCTTCTCATAAAAGGTACGAAGTTTGCGTTCATCGTCCACTTCAATGAGTTCCTGGCAGCCAGTGGCTGAGAAAGAGATGTTGAGCTTCATCCTGGGACAGCCGATAGCCTCCTCGACGCCACGAAAAGAGTGCCTCTGTGTGTGTGTGTGTGTGTGTGTGTGTGTGTGTGACTCTTTACTTAGCCTGCCCTAGGATGCTGATTCTGGGTCTTGGCTGCACGTTGAAAGCCCTGGGGTGTCTTAGTGCCTAGTCCCACCCCCAAAGATGACCACTGTTGACTCAGGAATTCCAGAACAAAAAGCAGAAACACCACTGAAGTGACCGTGGCATTTCCCAGACGTGCCCAGGTCCTTCCTAGACCTCAGGAGCCTGCAGGCATTTCACTCACCAGTGAGCGATTCATTGCCACCAGGCCAGGTTTGGAAATCCAGTCTGCACTCAACAGTGCTCAGTAATTACCAACTTAAGTGCCACCTTCTAAAGTAAGATTGAAGTGGTGGAAATTGCTGGGTCATGAGGTATACATATTTTTAAGGCTTCTTCAGTTACTTGATAGATGCCCTTCAGAAAGATCCTGCCAATTAACATTCAGCTGTTTAAAAAATTCAATCTGTGAATTTGAAGATCTAATTGGCTTTTTTTAATATATATTTTTTTATTTCAGAGAGGAAGAGAGAAAAACATCAATGATGAGAGGGACTCATTGATTGACTGCCTCCTGCATGCCCTCCACTGGGGACTGAGCCTGCAACCCAGGTATATGCCCTTGACCAGAATCAAACCTGGAACCCTTCAGTCCGAAGGCTGACGCTGTATCCACTGAGCCAAACTGGCTAGAGCCTAATTGGCTTTTTGAAGGATTAATAAATTGGGCAGTATCCCATCTAATCTTCTGTCCTATCTAATTAAGAGGGAATATGCTAATTGACCCTCATGCCATTGCAAAGATGGCAGTGCCCACAGCCAATAAGGAGGGAATATGCTAATTACTGCCACACCCTCAAAGATGGTGGTGCCCACAGCCACAAGATGGCAGTGCCGTGTCTCCTCAGCCCTGCCAGGGTAGCAGGCACATGGTAAGGCTGGGCCTGTCCCTTGGCAGGCCCAGCAGCTCAACACACCTGCCTCCGGAGTTCCTCAGACCCCTCAGCCTCCTCCCAGGGCCGCCCAAGGCTCAGGTAACTCAGGGCTAGCCAAGGCTTGTGCAGTAGCAGCAGCAGAGGTGTGATGGGGTGTTGCCTTCCCCTGATGACCAGGTTCATCTCCTGCCCCTGAGGGCTCCCAGACTATGAGAGGGGGCAGGCCGGGCTGAGGGACCCCCCCCCCCTTCCAGTGCATGAATTTTCATGCAGTGGGCCTCTAGTATATGTATAAAGTAATAAGCAAATTAGCCAGGATGCCATAATAGTCATGACCGACTCAGGAGGAGGTTGCATGTGCAGAAGGGTGGGAGGGGACTGCTTACACTGTGAGGCAAGCCATGGGCGGCTCATCTCAGAGAGGAGAGGCAGGAATGCATGCCCAAGCTGCAGCCACCTCCCAGCCCCAGCACACCCACCTCTGCACAGAGCTGCAGAGGAAACACCTTTTCCAATTGGGCATTGGCTAAGCTCTCAGTACGCCACTCACAGCGTTCTTGGTCACTTGGGTGATAAGAATCCAAGAAGGTGATCTAGGGTTTTCCACTTCACTCCTGGAGGAAAAACTGAAGGTCTGCTGCTGGAGGGCTAAGGAACGTCATGTCCTGCCCCAGCCGGTCTGGCCTACGGACCACAGGGTCCAAGTTCACTTCTGATCAAGGGCATGTACCTAGGTTGTAGGCTCCTCCCTGGCTGGGGCCCAGGTCAGGGCTCATGCAGGAGGCAACCAATCAAAGTGTCCCTTTCACATTGATGTATCTCTCTATCCCTCTCTCTTCCACACTCTTTAAAAGTCAATGGAAACATCCTCAGGTGAGGATAAAAAAAAAAAAAAAAAAGGTCATATCCTATGAAAGACACATCTTGAAAATGCCTAAAGAAAGTCGTCATTTTTTTGCGGTTAAGGAACTGGACTCCATGTTGATGAAAACACCTTGGTGACTGGCAGTAGCAGCAGCAGCAGGGTGATGGGGGTGGCATCTTCCCCGATTCAGCCCGCAGAGGGAGGACGTGGCGAGCGGGCCTAAGCCGTCAGTAGGACATCCCCTCAGGGCTTCCAGTGAGAGGGAGCAGGCTGGACTGAGGAACCCCCTGCCCCTCCCACCCTGTGCACAAATTTCGTGCACCTGTTGTCCTATATAATAAAAGGCTAATATGCAAATTGTCCCTACAGGCAGGAATTCGACTGACCAGAAGTTAGATGTGCACTGACCACCAGGAGGCAGCACGAAACATGACAGCACTGGCAGTGGAGGTGCTGCCAGCCCCAATGGGCCCCAATGAGAGCGGGATTGAGGCGGGATGGTGGAGCAGGTGAGTGGGCAGCAGATGTGAAGGGAGGCCCCAGCCAGTGGCTGGGGCAGCAGGCAGCCAGGGGGAAGGGAGGCCCTGGCCAGCAGCTGCTAGGGACCCTACTTGTACACGAATTTTGTGAACTGGGCCTCTAGTCTATTTACCTAATAAAAGTAACATGCTAACTGACTGTACCTTCACAATGTACACCAGCCAATCAGAAGTAAGTATGCAAATTAATCCAACAAAGCTTGTGGGTTAATTTGCATACACAGGCACCAAGCTGCCAGAGGCAGGATGGGATGCAGGCGTTCCACACCACCCCAGCCACTCAAGGACTCTGGGCAGCATGGGAAGGCAGAAAGGTAGCTCCAGCCAGAGCAAAGGTGGTGCTAATAGCCAGGGGAAGGAAGGCCCATTCTTTTCTTTCTTTTTAAAAAAAATATTTTTATTGATTTTTTACAGAGAGGAAGAGAGATGGATAGAGAGTTAGAAACATCGATGAGAGAGAATCACTGACCAGCTGCCTCCTGCACACCCCCTACTGGAGATGTGTCCCCAACCAAGGTACATGCCCCCAACCGGAATCCAACCTGGGACCTTTCAGTCCACAGGCTGACACTCCATCCACTGAGCCAAACCAGTTTCGTCAGGAAGGCCCATTCTTGCACGAATCTTCTCTTGCATCAGGCCTCTAGTATATACATAAAAGTCTAAGCAACCTTCAACCAGTAGCTATGACACGCACTGACCACCAGGGGAGCAGATGGTCAAAGCACAGGCATGGAAACATGGAACAGACTGATGAATCTTGGAGGGAGGGGGGAGATGGAAGAGCAGAAAGAGATAAACCAAAGATCTTATATGCATACTAGAGGACCAGTGCACGGATTCTCACACTGGTGGGCTTCCTCAGTGGGGATTGGGCCAGACCAGCAGTCCGACATCCCCGAAGGGTCCCAGATCCATGCACTGGGCCTCTAGTAAACAATAAAAGAGTTTGCTCCAAAGGCCTGTACAAAATGGGAGGTTTCTCTAGGAAACTGAATGGGACAAAAAAGTTAGTAGTAAAAGAAAAAGAAAAAAAGATTGTTTCAGGCAAGCTCACCTGTCTTTGGAGAAATGGTGGAAGGGGTCTTATCAACTAATGTTTTCAGATCACATTGCTGAGCTTGCATGGTGTTACTGTTTGTTTAAGATATTACATTGTATTTGCACATTGTGTTACAAAAAAAAAAAAAAAAAAACTTGTTAAAGAGAAAACTGCAGTCTCAAAATGGCATCACTAATGCTAAAAGCCCATGATACCAAACCTAGATTTAATACCTGACATAATTGTTATTTCAACCTCTCCCAGAAACATAATTTTAATTAACCAGTTGGAATTTTCTGGTAAAGCACCAGTAAGGTAATGTGTCACTCAGTCTTCCATCCCCCATGAAAAGAAGAGGCAATCTGCATAATATACACCTTTCCCATTCCTGCCCCCCCAAATTATGTCCTGCCCCAAAATAAACTTTTCTTTTGTTAATAGTTGCCTTGCCCCACTTTGCTTCCTATAAAAACTTTCCATCTTGTATGGCCTCTGAGAATTCCCTTCTGTCTGCTACATGGGATGCTGTCCAATTCAGTAATCACTTAAGAAAGCCAATTAGGCCGAAACCGGTGTGGCTCAGTGGACAGAGCGTCAAACTGCGGACTGGAAGGTCCCAGGTTCAATTCCGGTCAAGGGCATGTACCTTGGTTGGGGGCACATCCCCAATGGGGGATGTGCAAGAGGCAGCTGATCGATGATTCTCCCTCATCGATGTTTTAACTCTCTATCCCTCTCTCTTCCTCTCTGTAAAAAATCAATAAAATATTTTTTTTTAAAAAGAAAGAAAGCCAATTAGACCTTCAAATTTACTCAGGTGAATTTTGTTTTTTAATAAACAATACTTTTTTTTCTGTAGAAGCATTTTCAAAATTAAGATATCCAGAGCTTCTTGTGTATTCCCTAATAAAACCCAACAAACTGGGTGGCTTAACCCAACAGAAATGTGTTCTCTCATGGTCTGGAAGCAGGAAGTCTCAGTGAAGGTGGCAGGAAGCCGTGCCCCTCTGCAGCCCCAGACAGTGCCCGCTGTTCCCCAGCCTCTGCTGGCCCAAGGCTCACAGCTGCTCGGCCCCGCCCCTGCCTGTGCATCACAGAGCCTTCTTCCCGGCCTTCCCCTGAGGACTCCAGGCAGTGGATTCGGGCCCACTCTGATCCCGTGTGACCTCATCTTTTTTTTTTTTTAATATATATTTTATTGATATTTTACAGAGATGAAGGGAGAGAGATAGAGAGCTAGAAACGTCGATGAGAGAGAAACATAGACCAGCTGCCTCTTGCACACCCCCCACCGGGGATGTGCCCGCAACCAAGGTACATGCCCTTGACCGGAATCGAACCCGGAACCCTTCAGTCTGCAGACTGAGGCTCTACCACTGAGCCAAACCGGCTTCGGCGCTGTGTGACCTCATCTTAACAATTATACCTGAAAAGACCCCATTTCCAAATAAGGCCACGTTCTGAAGTTCCAAGAGGATGTGACTTTTGGGGAGATGCTATTCAACCCAGTAGAGGCCCTAAGCTCTCACGGACATATGTCTTGGCGGCATCCCCACCCCCCTCATCTCTGCCCTTATTTTAATTACCTAAAAGCGGAAGGCCAAAGTGAGAGGCGGAGCATTTATTTGAAATTGGAAGCAGAGCTATTTGGGAAGCACTGATTCCGGCAGAAACCCAAAGGATGTTGGAGGAGGAGAGGAGGAGGAGAAGGCCAGGGTCACTATGAGACAGGGAGGGAGGACAGTTACATCAGTGAAGGAAGGTTTTCCCCCGGTGCAGATAAGCAAACAGTAATGCTCATTCTGAAGGGTGGCTCTAGTTTCCAGTCCCAGAGGTGATCATCACTCCAGTAGTCAGAATACCTGCTTTCTTGTTACCGTTGCAAACAGTCCTTTGGTCCTCTCTACTCTGCTGGCTGGCAACCCTGAATTGAGCGTGCCAGGTTCTCTCAGGTCTGACTCTGGAACGTGGTTTCCTGTAGAGTTGGTCAGTTTCCCCGCTGGCTCCAGGCACGGGGGAGAGCCTGTTATAGCTCCCTGGACCAGAGCTGTCCATGTGTCCTGTGATAAGGGTTGGGTTGCTTATGACACTGAACACATGATGACAGTAGCATCTCTGGCCTAGAATTGTTAATACTAGAAGGAACGTCGGTATTTCAGAGATCTTGGTACTCTGTGGGTGAGTTTCCTTGGGGATTCAGTGTTTCCCCGTGCGGTTAGCTGTTTAGGATCTAATGATGCTGCTGCAAATCAGCTGATTTAATTTATTTTTTAAAATATATTTTACTGATTTTTACAGAGAGGAAGGGAGAGGGAAAGAGAGTCAGAAACACTGATTGATGGATGAGAGAGAAACACTGATTAGCTGCCTCCTGCACAGCCCCCACCAGGGATGTGCCCGCAACCAAGATATATGACCCTGGCCAGAATCAAACCTGAGACCCTCAGTCCGCAGGCTGATGCTCTATCCACTGAGCCAAACCGGTCAGGGGTCAGCTGATTTAATTTAAACTGTTGGTCATCCCTCAAGACGGAGCTCCCGTGGTGGGGACCTCTGTGGCTCAGCATGTCAGTGGTGTGCACATCAGTGTCAGTCACTTGTCTGCTCAGATCTGAATGGGTGACACGCACACGTTTCCTTCTTTTCTTCCAGGTCAGCCTTAGGAGATGGTCAACAGCAATCCAAAGAAGGCCAGATTAAAGCATGCACAGCCCTGGCTGGTGTGACTCAGTGGAGACAGTGTCCGGCCACAGACTGGACGGCCCTGGGTTTGATTCTGGAAAAGGGCACATACCTCGGTTGCAGGCTCGATTCCAGCCCTGGATGGGGCACGTGCAGGAAGTAACCAAACATCTCTCACATCGAGTCTCTTCACCTCCCTTCCACGCTCTCTGAAACTCAGTGGGAAAATATCCTCGGATAAGGATTAACACAAATAAAGCAAGCACACACAGGTGTCCTGGCTGCTGCTGCACCACATGGTGTCACATTTGGTGCAGTCATGTTGGCCATGGTGGGCAGCACAAGAACAAGATAATTTTGATCACACTTACAAGACTCTGACCTCACAGGGCTCATTAACTTCTCCTGTGAATACTGAGTTGGCTTTTGCAGAAATCAAGTTACACATTTTTTTTATTTTTATACTAGAGGCTCGATGCATGAAATTCGTGCAAGAGTAGGCCTTCCTTCCCCCAGCTGCTGGCACCGGCTTCCCTCTGGCACCCGGGACCTGGGCTTGCTTCCCTCCAGCTGCTGGCAGGCACCTGGCACATGGGCTTCCCTCTGGCCCCGGCTTTGTGGGGAAGGACATCTGGTCTAATTAGCATATTACCCTTTTATTTTTACAGATATTTTCACCGATTTCAGAGAGAGGGAGAGGGAGATAGAAACATCAATGATGAGAGAGTCATTGATTGACTGCCTCCTGCACGCCCCCCACTGGGGATTGAGCCTATAACCCAGGCCTGTGCCCTTGACAGAATCAAACCAGGACCTTTCAGTCTGCAGACTGATGCTCTGTCCGCTGAGCCAAACCAGCCAGGGCTGCACATTTATTAATTTTTTAATTTAGTAGCACCTTTAATCTTAGTCTCTAAATGGCTTGTGGGACTACATAGGGTATTCCTATATATATATATATATATATATATATATATATATATATATATAGAGAGAGAGAGAGAGAGAGAGAGAGAATAATTATAAAGGCAGTGTTTATTAAAATGCATTTCATTTTCAAAATTGAGCTATCAGGTGTTAAAGTGTATACATTTTGGGTGTACATCTCTGAACACATAATAATCTGGCCACTCAGTGTGTGTATATATGTGTGTATACTTTAAAAAAAATAACATGAGATTCTAAAAAACATTAATATACTTTTTTCTAAATAATTCCACTCTGAAAGTCTATCAAAATTAGAAAAACTCTTTTGACCCTAGTTGGTTTGGCTTAGTGGATAGAGCATCAGCCTGTGGACCAGAGGGTCCCAGGGTTGCAGGCTCGATCCCCAGTAGGGGGTGTGCAGGAGGCAGCCAATCAATGGTTCTCATCATTGATGTTTCTATCTCTCTCTCCCTCTCCCTCTCTGAAGTCAATAAAAATATAATTTTTAAAAAAGAAACCTCACCCAGGCAGGTATAGCTCAGCGGTTGAGCGTCAACCCAGGAACCAAGATGTCACCAGTTCGATTCCCAGTCAGGGCATATGCCCAGGTTGCAGGCTCGTTCCCTAGTCCGGAGCATGCAAGAGACAGCCAGTCAATGATTCTCTTTCATCATGGATGTTTCTCTCACTTTTCCTTCCTCTCTGAAATCAATAAAAATATATTATAAAAAAGAAAGAGAGAGAGAGAAACCTTTTAGATGAGAAATTCAGTAACATGTTTTCATCAGCAACACCTAAATGTCCAACAATAAGGGAATGGCTACAGGATCTCTGCCAGCAAGAATATTATCCAGTCACCCAGCTGGCATGGTTCAGTGGATGAGTGTCAACCTATGAACTGGGAGGTCACAGTTCCCCGGTCAGGGCATGCGCCTGGGTTGCAGGCTCAATCCCCAGTAGTGGGTGTGCAGGAGGCAGCCGATCAGTGATTCTCTCATCATTGATGTTTCTGTCTCTCCCTCTCCCTCCCTCTCTGAAATCAATAAATATATATTAAAAATTTTAGAGAGGAAGAGAGAGAGAGAAACATTGACTGGCTGCCTCCTACACTCCCCTATTGGGGATCGAGCCTGCAATCCTGGGCTTGTGCCCTTGACTGGAATTGAACCTGGAACCCTCTGGTCTGCAGGCCGATGCTCTATCCATTGAGCCAAACCAGCTAGGGCAAAAAAAAAAAAAAAAAATATATATATATATATATATATATATATATATTAAATATGCAGTCATTGTAAATGTTATTTATCAACAATTTAACATTATATGGCAAATCCATACTCAGCAATTAAAATGGATGACCTATTAGATGGAGCAACTTGGATGGATCTCTGGGAACTATGCTTGGTGGAAATAAAAGTCAATATAAAAAGTCACCTGCCAAAACCGGTTTGGCTCAATGGAAAGAGCGTTGGTCTGCAGACTCAGGGGTCCCGGGTTCAATTCCGGTCAGGGGCATGTACATTGGTTGCAGGCACATCCCCGGTGGGGGGTGTGCAGGAGGCAGCTGGTTGATGTATCTCTCTCATCGATGTTTCTAACTCTCTATCCTTCTCCCTTCCTCTCTGTAAAAAAAATCAACAAAATATATATATTTTAAAAGTCACCTACTTACGATTCCATTTTTATAACCTTTTGAAAATAGCAGCATCTTAGAAATAAAAAATAGATTAATGCTGGTTGGTTTCCTGTCCCTCTCAAGTGACTCGGGAAAACGAAGGCAAAAAGAGGAAGGAGGCAGCTCAGCGGAAACACTTGGTTTTCTGCCCAGAGATGCAGTCACTGTGAGCATGTGACTGTCAGAAAGCTCTCCACACTCCGATTCTCTGCAGGCCCGCAGATGCTGCGTGCAGTCATCGCTCGTGGGGCTGCTCAGGGGAGGGCGTGCGGATGACGGACCCGCCCTGCGGGCGGCGGGAGCTGCCGTGGTGCTCACCTGGCTCCGCCGGGGCAGCCCTGGCCTCCACTGGGCACAGCGGGGAGGAGCCTGGTCCCTGGCTGCGGAGCCTTCAGGCTACTGAAGCGGAAGTTGCTGACCCCTTTGACCTTCAGTTTCCTTTTCTGGGTAACAGAAATATCTACAGGAAAGCTCCCTCATCTGTCTTGAAAAAAAGGAAAAAGAATAGTGTTTTTTAATAGAATTAATCTATCTGCGGATTTTTAAGCATAAAACTGGCTTTATTGTTCACCTTCTTCAATCAACTTTTATTTTAGACTTTAAATTACTTCAACATGACACTTAACTGAAATTAATTTTGAGCATTTTAAAAGCCTTCCAATGAAAAAGACGAAAACCATGCATATACTGTGAACACCCCTTCCCTCCTGCTGAAGGGAATGGGAGCGCCTTACTTTGTTACCAGCAGTGACGAAATGGAGAACGCCCATCGTGTGTGTGTGTGTGTGTGTGTGTGTGTGTGTGTGTGTGACCTTAGAAGCTCAGAGGGTGCACAGAGAACTAGGTGGGGATAGCTTCCGTTTCCCTGTGGAGACAGCTTGCCCTGACTTCATTGCATTGTGCTGGGATTCATTCGGAACCACCGCCAGCTTGGGATGAGCTGCGGTGCAGGCGCTTTGGCGTTTGCAGGACGTCCATGAACCATCTCTGATTGTTAGGAAAGACAAGGAAACGATTGTGTCCAGAGCAGCATGATGTCACATTATGAACATGGGATGGAAGGCAGCTGGCTGGGCCCTAGTCCCACTCACCGGCCAGCTTTGTGAGCTGAGGGCGGAGTCTCAGTTTCCTCTGTCACTGTAAGTGACTGGCCTGGGTCTCCGGGCACAGGGTCTCAGGACACAGGGTCTCCGGGCACAGGGTCCCCCACACAGGGTCTCCGCGCAGGGTCCCCTGTGGAATTGAACTGGAATCTCCTGCTGGAATCGAACTTGGAACCCTTCAGTCCGCAGGCTGATGCTCTATCCGCTGAACCAAACCAGCTAGGGTGGGCCATATGGGTCTTGAGTGTTTAATTACTTTACTCTTCTAGGACCTAGGATAGTGCCTGGCATATAATATGGGCTCAATAAGTATTTTCTGAGAAAATGGAGGAAAAAAGAAATGATTTGTCCTTTTGGAAGCACTGTAGCAGATGAATGTTTCTCTCATTCATGTTAGGTTGGTGGTTCTCGGTCTTGGCTTTGCATTAGGATAACGTGAGGCGCTCTCTAAAAACTCCAGGTGCCCACGCCACACCCAAATTAGTCAGAATCTCTGGGGGAGGAGCCCAGATGGCAGTCATTTTTTAAACCTGGGCATTTCCTAGCCGAGGCTGTCTGAGCAGCTACACCCAAAGATTGTACTGCCGCCACCCCTAGATGGCAGTAGAAACTTTTCAAATACAACCAGCCAAGGCTTGAGGCCCAGGCTCTCAGCCACCCATGGACCCATTATTTCACTTCCTTTTATTCTAAAATGAAGCAAAAAGAAACCAGAGCTGAAATTAAGTTATATAATTACTTCCAATATAAACACCAACCTTGATCTGATTAAACAAATACAAATCTATAGTAGATGAAATTATTTTTCTGGATTAATTTTGGCTATTTCTAATGAATTAAAGAAATAATAATTTCTGCCTTCCTTCCTGCTTCTGTCGCACGTTTCGAGATATGGGACAGAGCACTCTCACACTTATTCCTGAGATAAAAGTTTTTCTATAGTTAGTTTCTTTTGAATATATAAGTTTTAAGGGTGCTTTAAAAATAAATCTCTCAAAAGTTCAAGTGGACATAATTCTTTTAATGCTATGTCTTATTTAGCTAAAGATCTATAATAACCACTTAGTATAGTTGTTTCAGAAATCTTAATTTTGGAGACCGAAACAAGATGGCGGCCTAGGTAGTCTCCTAAGCTGCCACCTCATCAACAATTTGGAAAAAAACAATAGCTAAAATCGAAAGGGATCACACCAGACCCACAGGAAAGCTGGCAAAATGGGAAGGCTACAACTAGACACCATGTGGAGTTTAAAACTACGGCGAAACCGGACCTGCCGAAGCCGCTTCCGCCGGGAATGAGGGAAGCCAGACCTCACTCCGCCCCAGGGCCCAGGGAGTGGACCAGCCATGCCGGCCACTGTGGGAGCCAGGGAGCTGATACGGGGCCTCCGCTGTGCCTTCGGCTCCTGCCCAGACGAGAAGCCTTTGAGCGCAGCCTCCCTGCCCGCAACCATCCCAGCCCGCAGCTGTCCCAGCCCACCTGCCATGCTGGTAAGGAGCTGGCGCGGTGCCTTCCGTTCCCGGCCCCGGCCAGTCCTTCCTCCTCCGCCGCCGCATAGCCGGGCCGAAGCTTCCGCCACTACTGCCATGTGAACTTTAAAACTACAGTGGAAATTGAACCACAGGAGTGACCGTCGCTGCTGCACCGGCCACCGCCACCCACCACCACCACCAAGAATAAAGGAAATCCACCAAGAACAGAGCTCACTATGCCCTGGGCTCAGGGAGTGGGCGCCCTCAGAACTTAGCCTCCGAGTCCGCAGCTACTCCGCTTCCGCACTGAACGAGACACCTTTGAGGGCGGTCTCCCCGCCTGCAGCCATCTCAGCCCACCTGCAGCTGTCCCAGACTGCCCGCCATGCTAGCGAGGAGCTAGCGCAGCGCCTCCAATTCACGAGCCCAGCACCCCAGAGGGGCTGTGTGCCCTGGGTGAGCCGTGAGTCCCAGGGGGCCATGTGCCCCGGGTGAGCCCTGTGGCCCAGGGAGCCATGTTCCCCAGGTGAGCCATGTGTCCCAGGGGGCCGTGTGCCCCGGGTGAGCTGTGTGTCTTAGGGGGCCGTGTGCCCCGGGTGAGCCATGTCCCCCAAGGTGGCCGTGTGCCCCGGGTGAGCCGTGTGTCCCAGAGGGCCATGTGCCCTGGGTGAGCCGTGTGTCCCAGGGGAAGCAGCAGGACCCGGGGGTAGGGACGGTATGAACCAGAGGAGGAGCAGACTCTATTCGTGTGGTCCTTAGATAGTCACCATAAAACAAGCAGACTGCCAAATGAGGAGCAGATTTTATTCATGGGATCCTGAGATAGTCACCATAAAACAAGCAGATTGTCAAATGACAGCGGGGAGGGGAAGGAGACCTGGGGGGAGATAAGAGAACAACTGAAGGACTGGTATGCATGAACATAAGTACAACCAATGAACACAGAACTCTGGGGAGGGAGGGCATGAATGGGAGGTGTGGGGGGGGCAATGGTAAGTTATGTACACATATAATACCTTAATTTAAAAAATGAAAATAAAATAAAATAAAATAAAATGGGGAAACTAAAAAATAAAATAAAATAATAAAATAAAAAATAAATCTTAATTTTAAATAAAATGTGTTAACAATGCAAAAAGAGAGAAATAAAAATTTCAAATTATTAAAGAAATACTTCTAGACATTAACATAATAAGCACCTATATGTTTGTGCCTCAGGCTAATAAAATAAAAAATACAATACAATTGTAACCCCCTGAATATGTTTTTTTTTCCCTGCTCCCGCCCTCCCCCCAGGTTTCCTATTCTAAAAAGCCTAAACCTGGCTGGCCAGTGTGGTTCAGTGGGTTGAGCACAGTCCCACGCACCAGGAGGCCATGGATTCGATTCTCAGGCAAGACACATGCCCTGTTGTCAGGCTCCATCCTCAGCAGGAGGTGTGCAGGCGGCTGATGGATGGTTCTCTCTTCCCCTCTCTGAAATCAATAAAAACATATTTAAAAAAAATAAAAAGCCAAAATCTAGGAGTGTGCTCAAATATGCCTCGAATCCCTCTATAGGAGCCATAGCTACACCAAAAAATGTAAGCCTATATCTGGGTGTTAAAAGAATCTGTCTTCTCTTTTTGCTAATCTGACTTGGTCCGAAATCCTTTAAAATACTTAAAATCCTTATTTTGTTGTTACAGCAGCTTTATTGAGAGAGAACTCAGGCCACACACACGCTTCGCCCATTTTCAGTCTCCGGTTCGCAGGTCTAGGCGAGGTCCGGCCCCTCGGGAACCGCTGGCTCTCCCTGGCGGGCTCCGCGGAACTCCACGGCCCGCACCCACCACCCCCGCACCCACCACCCCCGCACCCACCACCCCCGCACACACAGCCCGCACCCACCACCCCCGCACCCACCACCCCCGCACCCACCACCCCCGCACCCACCACCCCCGCACCCACCACCCCCGCACACACAGCCCGCACCTACCACCCCCGCACCCACCACCCCCGCACCCACCACCCCCGCACCCACCACCCCCGCACCCACCACCCCCGCACACACAGCCCCGCACACACCACCCCCGCACCCACAGCCCCGCACACACCACCCTGCACACACAGCCCCGCACCCACCACCCCCGCACCCACCACCCCCGCACCCACCACCCCCGCACCCACCATCCCCGCACCCACAGCCCCCGCACCCACCACCCCCGCACACACAGCCCCTCACCCACCACCCCCGCACCCACCACCCCCGCACCCACCACCCCCGCACACACAGCCCCTCACCCACCACCCCCGCACCCACCACCCCCGCACCCACCACCCCCGCACACACAGCCCCTCACCCACCACCCCCGCACCCACCACCCCCGCACCCACCACCCCCGCACCCACCACCCCGCACCCACCACCCCCGCACCCACCACCCCCGCACCCACAGCCCCGCACCCACAGCCCGCACCCACAGCCCGCACCCACAGCCCGCACCCACCACCCCCGCACCCACAGCCCGCACCCACCACCCCCGCACCCACCACCCCCGCACCCACAGCCCCGCACCCACAGCCCCGCACCCACAGCCCGCACCCACAGCCCGCACCCACAGCCCGCACACACAGCCCGCACCCACAGCCCGCACCCACCACCCCCGCACCCACCACCCCCACACCCACCACCCCGCACACACAGCCCCGCACCCACAACCCCCGCACCCACAGCCCCGCACACACCACCCCCGCACACACCACCCTGCACACACAGCCCCGCACACACCACCCCCGCACACACCACCCCGCACCCAGATGGGCAGCTGTCTTCTCCTCCCAAATGGAGTAAGCTCAGTGGAGCCGCGGTCAATCCCATGGATGCCCCACAGCAGCTCCGCCGGCCACGGTGCAGGCGCCTGGGAGCCGGTGACCGTGACCGTGACCGTGACCTGCTGGCTTTCCCAGAGAGGCACCCACATGCCACCTCGCTCACGGCTGCTGGGGGAAGGGAGATGCGCATCCCTCAGCACCAGCGCAGGGAGCCGGCGCCCAGGGCTCCACTGCAGAGCCTGGTCGGGGTGGGAGCCTCCTTTCCGAGGGCAGCAGGCGGGTCTGACCTTGCCCAGAGAGGAGCCCGAGGCCCCTCCTCCGCTGGCTCCCCCAGGACACCCGAACCCCCGCAGCCAGCCTGCTCCATCGGACCAGGGAGAATCGACGCTCAGCAACTCGAGCTGCTAAATAAAAAATACCCACCATTACGAGTTGCATTTTAAATTAAATAGGGTGCTTTAAAAAGTATCTATATAGCCGAAACCGGTTTGGCTCAGTGGTAGAGCGTCGGTCTGCGGACTGAAAGGTCCCGGGTTCGATTCCGGTCAAGGGCATGTACATTGGTTGCGGGCACATCCCCGGGAGGGGGTGTGCAAGAGGCAGCTGGTAGGTGTTTCTCTCTCATCGACGTTTCTAGCTCTCTATCTCTCTCCCTTCCTCTCTGTAAAATATCAATAAAATATATATTTTTTTAAAAGTATCTATATACTAGCATATCTAAAAGCCTGAGCAGCCATCTGACCGCCGGCTGGTAGCTATGACGTGCAATGACCACCACGGGCAGACGCTCAACGTGGGGCTGCAGTGACTTGGCAGCTGCAGTTCTTGGGTGACGCACCCAGAACCAGAGAGGAGGGAGCCTGATTCCAGGGTGAGTTACCCCAGAACCGCCACCTTACATCTGAGACCCCTTGGGGTGTTGGAGAGCCGGTTTTGGCCCAGTCCCCACAGGCCAGGCCGAGGGACCCCACCCGTGCACGAATCCATGCCCTGGGCCTCTAGTCTTACATAAAACCCAGCTCTATATTTCCTCACTCAGCTACTTAGCATCAAAGGCAAACTGTATTTCATGTCAGACATTTTGAGTGTTATCTCTAGGCTGAGACCTATGGGAGAGAAACAGTGAGTACATTCATTTTCCTGTGCAGCCAGATCTTCCTTTCTTGCTACTTTGTTACTAGAAAGAAGAGAAATAAATCTTAGCAAATGTGCTTAATGTCAAAATGATTTCAGATAAATTACCGAGATGAGCAAACATTAGCTCCTGCTCGGCCTTCCTGTCCTGCAGGGGAGGTGAGCCTGTCTTCCTGCACGTAGTTTGCCAGGGGACCCGGGGGGCCTGGGGACGGAGCGAGGAGTGTGCGGGAAGAGGGGGGCGGAGAGGGAGGTCTGGACAAGAGAAGACACGAGATTGTAAATTGGTGCAGCCACTATGGAAAATAGTGGGGAGGCTCCCCAAAAATTAAAACTAGAGCTACCAAATGATCTATAGTAGCAGTCCCATTGCTGGGTATTTATCCAAAGAAAACAAAAACACGAATTCAGAAAGACATGTGCCCCCCTGTGCTCGTTGCAGCATTATTTGCAACCAGAGGCCCCATGCACAAGATTTGTGCGCTGCGGGAGGGGGTCCCCTCAGCCCGGCCTGTGCCCTCTGTGGTCCGGGACCCCTGGGGATGTGTGCCTGCGGCTTAGGCCCACCCCACGGCAGCCAGCCTGGCCTCTGCGGGTCCTTAGCTGCTGCCTCCAGCAGGGGGCGCTCGCCAGCCCAGAGCCCGGCTCCTGGCTGAGCGGAGCCCCCTGTGGGAGCGCACTGACCCGCCGGCAGCTCCTGCGTGGAGTGTCTGCCCCCTGGTGGTCAGTGCGCTCATGGCGGCCCCATCATCCTGCCGATTGGTCGATTTGCATATTACACTTTTGTTATGTAGGATAGACAAGGTATGGACGCAACCTAAGGGCCCATCACTAGGCAAATGGGTAAAGATGTGGTACATATACACAGTGGAATATTACCTAGACATAAAAAATGAATCTTGCCACTGTGACAGCATGGATGTACCTAAATGGTATTGTGCGAAATGAAGGAAGTCAGACAGTCAAAGGCACATATGCTCTCACTTCTATGCAGAATCTAAAAAACAAAGCCAATGAACAAACAGAGCGGAAGCAAACTCAGCTGCAGAGAGCATTGATGGCGCCGCCGGGAGCTGGAGCCGTGCGAGGGGCGGCGGCCGGCGGGGGGCGCTGCGCGCGGCTGTGCGGGGCGAGCGAACCGAGGCCGGCCGCCGGCCCACTGAGCCTTCTGCGGCCCGGCCTCCGGGTCCGGTGGTGCCGGGAGCCCTCCTCTCCTCTCCGCAGGCCCCGCTTTACCGGGGTTCGGGGCCCGGGGGGTAGCCCGTGGCTGGCCCTCGGGGCGCACAGGGTCCGGAGGGCAGGCAGGCTGGGGCTCCGAGGGCCACTCTTTGCCAGCGACCCCCTCCCCCGGCCTCCGCCGCCGGCGCGGACGGGCGCCGGTCACTCCGCCTTCCCGGGAGCGGCCCGGCGGTGCCGTGGCCGGAGGTGCCAATGAAAAACGAACACACACCCCCTGCCTCACCTAGCAGTGAGGAAGCTGGAATTTCTCTTTGGCATGTGGCCTGTGGCTGCCCTGAGCTGTTCAAAGAATAAACATCTTTTTAAGAAGGCTGTCTGTCTTATCTCAACTCCCAAGGTCCCCCGTCAGTGATGGGAACATAGCTCTTAAAACCGCTCAAGGCAATAGCCCCAATTAGTGCTCTGAGAGTTATAGCCCCTGAACAGTGATCCGATAGATAAGATTACCAGGTGGGACTGTTGACTAAGTGTAGACCCTCTCATAAGACAAGTAATTAACGAGCCCAGCTCCCCTTTTTGGAATTCCTTTGTTCCCTTCTTCCCCCTCCATGTGTAACCCCTCCTATGCGTGACTTTTGCCTATATATGCTTGTAAGATTTTCTGTTCTGCTGCTGGACTCCTCTGCTCCTGTTTGAGTACGAGTTGAGCCCCAGCGCGCTGGAATAAAGCCTCTTGCTGATTGCATCAAGTGACGCCTCCTGCGGTTGATTGGGTCGCCGTCGATCCTTGGGACAGAGTGAGGGTCTCCTTCTGGGGGTCTTACACCGTGGCCGGAGGTGCCGTGGCCGGAGGTGCCGTGGCCGGCGGTCACCCCGGCGCCCCTGAGGCCGTCCCTCCCGGCCTCTCACAGGCACAGCTCCAAGCCCCATCACTTCCTCGTGTGTAGTAGGTTCTTGTTTAAGCAATTTGAGAAACTATAGTGTGTGTTTTTGCTAATCCTGACCTGAGGATACTTTTTCCATTGATCCTTGGAGAGAGTGGAGGGGACGGAGGGAGAGAGAGCGAGAGAAACAGATCTGAGAGAGCCACCTCCATTGGTTGTGCCTCCCACTTGTGCCCGGGCCTGACCAGGGATCAAACTTGCAACCCAGGTACGTGCCCTTGACCAGGAATTGAACCCTCCTCAGCCTTTCAGTCGGCAGGCTGATACTCTAACCATTGAGCCACCAACCAGGGAGTAATATTCCATTGTATATGTGTCCCACGCCTTTTATTTTTATTAAATATGTTTATATTGATTTCAGAGAGAGAGAGAAACCTCAATGATGAGAGAATCATTGATCGGCTGCCTCCTGTATGTCCAGCACTGGGGATCAAGCCTCCTGGTTCATAGGTTGATGCTCAACCACTGAGCAACACTGGCCAGGATGTTCCACACCTTTTATACCCACTCATCTATTGATGGGCATTTGGGTTGCTTCCTTATCTTGGCTATTGAAAATAATTCTGCAATGAACATGGAGGTGTATATATTCTTTTTTAAAATATATATATTTTATTGATTTTTCACAGAGAGGAAGAGAGATGAATAGAGAGTTAGAAACATCGATGAGAGAGAATCATCAATCAGCTGCCTCTAGCACACCCCTTACTGGGGATGTGCCCGCAACCAAGGTACATGCCCTTGACCGGAATCAAACCCGGGACCTTTCAGTCCACAGGCCAATGCTCTATCTACTGAGCCAAACCAGTCCTGGCTATTCTTACAAATTAGTGTTTGGATTTCTTGGAATATATACCCAGAAATGGAATTGCCGAGTCATAAGGCAGTTCCTTTTTAATTTTTTGAGGAACCTGCATGGTGTTTCCACAGTGGCTGCACCCGTCTGTGTTCCCACCAGCAGTGCATGAGGGTTCCCTTTTCTCCGTGAGAAACTTTTGTTTAGACTTGTTCATTTTTAAAATATACTTTATTGATTTTTTACAGAATGGAAGGGAGAGATAGAGAGTTAGAAACATCGATGAGAGAGAATCATCGATCAGCTGCCTCTTGCACAGCCCCTACTGGGGATGTGCCCGCAACCAAGGTCCATGCCCTGGACCGGAATCAAACCCGGGACCCTTCTATCCACTGAGCCAAACCGGTTTTGGCAAGACTTGTTAATTTATTGCAAAATTTCTTTATAAAGAGGTTTTCTTTATTTTTTTAAGTCTTTTTAAAAAAATATTTTTTATTGACTTTAGAGAGAAAAAGGGAGATGAGAGAGACTGGTCAGCTGCTCCCTGCGCGCCCCCTACCAGGGACTGAGCCTGCCACCCAGGCCCCGGACAGGGAGGCGACATTTTGGTGCACAGGGAGACGGCCCCCACCGCGCCCTTGGCGGCTCCCGGACTTTCTCCTGGGACGTGGTGTGAGTTTTCTGGAGAGGCCGTGCAGGCTCTCGTTCGCCCACAGGGCCCTCTCTGCAGGCGTCTCCCGGAAAAGCGCTCCTAGAAGTCCACTGGACTCTAGATCGGTAAGGTCTTCAGAAACCAGACAGGAGGAGGTGACACCACTGGCCCTGTGTGTCCTTGGAGGTTTCTAAAGGTGCTCTGGGGTTTGACATGGTCATCATTACCTCTTTCAGAAGAAAGACAAAAATTGTAATTATAACAATACACAATTTTAATGACATTTTCCAAAGTTTTCAAGGCTCTAGCCTGGAACAAATCAAAAGGATGTTGGTTGGTTGGCTGCCTGGGGCATTAAGTGGTACTAAAGTATCATTAGAAGACAAGCAATGAATTTTTTTTTAAAAAAAGGATAAACTGAACTTCAACAAGATTAAAAAGTTGTGTGCTTCAAAGAACACTATCAAGAAATCAAAAAGATGCCCACAGCATAGGAGAAAACCTTGGTGAGTTATACATCTGTTAAGGGACTAGTATGCAGAGCACATAAAGAATTCATACAATTTAGCAATGAAATGACAAATAACCTAATCAAGAAATGAGAACCATCTTTCTCCAAAAAAGATGTACAAATGGCCAATAAGCAAAGAAAATGGTCAAGCCATTAGTCATTAGGAAATGGATACCACTTTGCCATCACAGGATGGCTGTTCTAAAACACATGGGCAGCCCTGGCTGGTGTGGCTCAGTGGACAGAGTGTCAGCCCATGGACTGAAGGGTCCCGGGTTCAATTCCGGTCAAAGGCATGTACCTTGGTTGAAGGTTCCCTGGCCCAGGTCGAGGTGCATGCAGGAGGCAACCAGTTGATGTGTCTCTCACATGGATGTTTCTCTCTGTCTCCCTCTCCCTTGCACTCTCTAAAAACCAGTGGGAAATATGCTTGGTGAGGATTAGCAGAAGGAAAGGAAAAGGAGATGGCAGTCACCGGTGAGGAAGGGGTAGAGGAACGGCTCACGCGCTGCTCTCTGCTCTTGGAGTGTAAACCAGCCAGGCCGCTCTTTGGGAACATCGCCCGGCAGCGCCTCCTAGAGCTGAGCATGGCAAAGCACGGGACGCAGCAGTTCTACTCCAGGGCGTGCGTTTATCCTGAGAGAAATGAAAACATGTCTGCTCAAAACACAGAGAAATATTCAGAACAGTGTGATTCAGAATGGCTAAGGAGGGCAAACTATCCTAACATCCACCAACTAATGAGAGGATAAAAAATGTGGTATATTGCCTGGCTGGCATGGCTCAGTGGTTGAGTGCCGGTCCCTCCTAACTGCCCTCCCCTGCCATCTTGTGGCAGCCATCTTGTGTGTTGGAATGATGGTCAATTTGCATTTTACTCTTTTATTATGTAGGAGATATACATATATATATATATATATATATATATATATATATATGAGGCCAGGTGCATGAATTTGTGCATGGGTGAGGTCTGGCCAGTCTGGCCAGCCTGGCCAGGGGGGAGGGGACATGGGCGGTTAACTGGCCTGCCTGCTGGTCGAGCTCCTGGTCGAGGGGATAATTTTCTAAAAATATATATTTTATTGATTTTTTACAGAGAGGAAGAGAGAGGGATAGAGAGTTAGAAACATCGATGAGAGAGAATCATCGATCAGCTGCCTCTTGCACACCCCTTACTGGGGATGTGCCCGCAACCAAGGTACATGCCCTTGACCAGAATCGAACCCGGGACCTTTCAGTCCGCAGGCCGATGCTCTATCCACTGAGCCAAACCGGTTTCGGCGAGGGGACAATTTTCATATTAGCCTTTTATTATATAGGATATAAACTGAGTGGCCAAGTTATGTGTTCAGAGATCATAATAACCTGGCCACTCAGTGTGTGTGTGTGTGTGTGTGTGTGTGTGTGTGTGTGTGTGTATGTGTGTATAGAAAGATATAGTCTTTATCAGTAGACAATCTGTCCTTTCTGCCCCCACCAGGAAAATGTTGAAAAATGTTTAAAGGATGTCAGTTTGAAAGGACGCCAAACTATGCACCAGCCGAGGGTGCCCATAGCAGAGTCGGGGACCAGCTCAGACGGCTGCGCGCTCAGCTGGGGATGGCACGGTGTTGTTCGCCGCCGGGCCTCCACGTTCGCAGCCCGGGCCATGCTCCTCCGCGGCGCCTGCCAGGTGGCATCTGCTTCCCCAGCCTCCGGGTACCAACTAGTTTTCTGACTGATTACCAGACTTTGTTATCGCTACATCTGTTTCCAACTTCCCTTTGCCTCTGGCTGCCACGCGACGTCCGTCCGTGTGCTTAGAGCCCTGATCACGCTTCCCTCTGGCGGTTCAGGCGGCCTCTTCCCCAGGCTCCCGGGGCTGGAGCCTCCCGGTGCCCAGGTTTGTCCTGGTCCTCCCTCCCCGCACCCTCAGACCCACAGGGGCTCAGGAATAAGAGCTGCCCAGCTGAACGTTCACCCACTTCCCTGTTACCACCCAAAGGGGACCTGATTTTCGTCTCGGGCACCAAGCGTGCAGGTTGTGCGCTTCGTCTAAGGAGCCGGTGCAGCTGGAAAAACAGGGCTCAGAGTCGCGATTCATCGTGGAAATTGTGGGGATGCCCCCTCCACGGACACAGACACGGGGCACGGGGCACGGGGCACGGGACACAGGGCATAGCTCCAGGCCGGCCTCACGCTGTTCCAACGTCAGAGCAGCCTGGCCCGTGGCCTCTGTTCGCAGGGATGTGGGGGGGCTGGGGTGGAAAAGCGGAGCCTCTGATCCCTGGTAGCAGAGGGACAAGCGCTGACAAAGGGAGGGAAGAGGGACCGTCCGCTGTAGCAGGACAGCTGAGCCCCCACTCTGGTCCCCGGCTGTCGCCTTTGGTGGTGAGGCCATGCCTTCTCCGGCCTCTTCCCCTCCCTCTGCCAAAGCGGGACCACAGGCCGGGGAGCCACTTTGCTTCCAGGTGTTCTCGTCAATCGCTTGGGAAATAACGAGAATGGGCAGGACTCACCGGGGACTCACCCGTTACTTCCAGTGCAGCCGGCGAGGCCGGGGTGCGTCTGAGAAACGCGTGGCTAGGTGATGTCATTGCAGCCACATCCTGGCTCGCACTGCCACCACCCCCGCCTCCTGGCCCGTCATGGGTCCAGGCTGCAAGCCTGCACAGGCCGAGGCGGCTGAGCGGGCAGGCGGCTCAGCAGCGGTGGGTGTGTGTGCCGGAGGTGAAAGGGCAGGGGGAGCACAGCTCGGGGGAAGCGCCCCGGGTGGCACTGCGTGGATGGCCTGCGGGCTGCTCTGGTGAACAGCACACGCGAGAGGAAGACCTCAGCTGGCTGTGTGCCCCGCGCCCCGCCTGCTACCCTGCGGCCGCCGGGGGGAGCACAGGGTCTGGGTGCCCCGGCGGGTCACGCAGGCACTCAGCCTCACGCCACACTGTCTGCTGCCATAGCAGAGTTAACAGCATCGCTTTGGTGTTAGAAATAAGTTTTAACTTGATTTTGCCATTTTCTCTTCATACTTTGGAGCCCATAACATTTCTTACAGAGCATTTTCAAGGGCCTTTAAACTGCAAGAAGGCGCCCTGGCCAGTTTGGCTCAGTGGATGGAGTGTCAGCCTGCGGACTGACGGGCCCCTAGTTTGATTCCTGGTCAGGGCACAGGCCCGATCCCCCGTAGGAGGTGTGCAGGAGGCAGCTGATCAATGATTCTCTCTCATCATTGATGTCTCTCTCTCCCTTCCTATCTGAAACCAATAAAATATGTTTTTAAAAAATGCAAACAGGGAAACAAGATGGCAGCCTAGGTAGTCTCCTAAGCTGCCACCTCATCAACAATTTGGAAAAAAACAACAGCTAAAATCAAAGGGATCACATCAGACCCACAGGAAAGCTGGCAGAATGGAATGGCTACAACTAGACACAAAGAAAAGTGCCGCTGCCGCCACGTGGAGTTTTAAACTACGGTGGAACCGGAGCCGCCGGAGCCGCCGCCGCAAGTGAAGGAAGCCCACCGAGAGCAGAGCTCGCTCCGCCCCGGGCCCAGGGAGTGGGCTGCTTCGGAGCATGGCCTCCGCATACGCAGCCGTCCCGGCCTGCCCGCCGTGGGAGCGAGGGAACCAACGCCAGGCCTTGGTCTCACCTTCCGCTCCCGCTCGGAACGAGACGCCTTGGAGTGCAGTCTCCCCACCCACAGCCATCTCACCCAGCCTCCGTGCCCCCAGGTGCCCCAGCTCACCCACCGTGCTGGTGAGGAGCTGGCGCGGCGCCTTCCGTTCGCGGCCCTGGTGAGCCCTTCGCCCGTCGGTCCCGCCGCCGCATGGCCAGGTCAGAACCTCTGCCGAGCCCCGAGGAAAAGCGCCGCTGCTGCTGCCATGTGCAGTTTAAAACTACAGTGGAAATGGAGCCGCCAGAGCCGCCGCGCCGCCACCGCCGCCACCACCACCACCGCTAGGGAGGGAAGCCCACTGAGAGCAGAGCTCGCTCCGCCTCGGGCCCAGGGAGTGCGCTGCTTCGGAGCCTGGCCCCCGCGTCCCCAGCTGTCCCGGCCTGACCGCCATGGGAGCAAGGGAACTGACGCCGAGCCCGGAGCGAGCCGCCTTAGAGCCCGGCCTCCGCGCCCCCCAGCCTCCCCAGTCCGGCCTCTATGCCCGCAGCCTTCCCAGCCTGCCGTGTACCCCGGGAGAGCCTTGTGCCCCGGGGGAGCGGTGGGACCAGGGGGAGCCATGTGCCTCAGGGAAGCAGTGGGATCCAGGGGGTGCCCCATGAGAGCCTTGTGCCCCGGGGGAGCGGTGGGACAGGGGGAGCCGTGTGCCCCGGGAGAGCTGGGTGCCCGGGTGAGCCATGTGCCCAGGGGGGCCGTGTTCCCCGGGGGAGCCATTCCCCAGGGGGCCGTGTTCCCCAGGAGGCTGTGTTCCCCAGGGAGCCATGTGCCCCAGGGGAGCCGTGTTCCCCAAGGGGCTGCGTGCCCTGGGGGAGCCGTGTGCCCCAGGGAAGAGGTGGGACCAGGGGGTGGGGGCGGTGTGAACTGGAGGAGGAGCAGATTCTATTCGTGTGGTCCTAAGACATTTGGACAGTCTGCAGCCATTAGCTACAGAACACTCTGTTGTATTTCCCTACAAAAACAAATGAGAGTGTCCCACTTGAAATTCATATACGGAAAAAAAGGAAAAGAGAAGGAAAAAAATCTGAGGAACAGAATAAAGTGGTGAATATAGTAGAATCAGGGGCAAAGAAGGGGAGTGGGCGGATAATTATCAGGAGGATAAGGGGGTGGGGGAGCAGTGAGAGACTGGATTGAAATCGTATACCCAATGGATGAGGACAATGGGGGGGAGGGTAAGGGCAGAGGGTAGGAAGGGAATTGGGTGGTAGGGAGCTTTGGGGGAGAAAAAGGAGAAACAATTGTAATAATCTGAGTAATAAAGATTTATTAAGAAGAAGAAGAAGAAGAAGAAGAAGAAGAAGAAGAAGAAGAAGAAGAAGAGAAAGAAGGAAGGAAGGAAGGAAGGAAGGAAGGAAGGAAGGAAGGAAGGAAGGAAAGGAAGGAAGGAAGGAAGGAAGGAAGGAAGGAAGAAAGAAAGAAAGAAAGAAAGAAAGAAAGAAAGAAAGAAAGAAAGAAGAAAGAAAGAAGGAGTCAGGCCGTGACGAAGGGGCAGGACCAGGCCTGGAAGCTGGGCAGACACACACCCTCCTGGCGCCGCCAGGGAGGGCGGGTAGAGCAGGAGGAGTGCCCGCTGTGCTGTGCCCGGTGGAGGGGTGTTTGCCGGCCAGAGAGAGGCAGCGAGGGTGGGACTCGGGCTGCTGCCCACGCGGAGGAGGGCGCTGCCCACCCTGCGCTCTCCCCCCCCCCCCCCCGGCCGGCTCTCTCCTCCCCCGGGCGGCTCTCTCCTCCCGGGCGGCTCTCTCCTCTCCCGGGCGGCTCTCTCCTCCCCCGGGCGGCTCTCTCCTCTCCCGGGGCGGCTCTCTCCTCCCCCCCCCCCCCCGGCGGCTCTCTCCTCTCCCGGGCGGCTCTCTCCTCCCCCCGGGCGGCTCTCTCCTCTCCCGGGGCGGCTCTCTCCTCCCCCGGGCGGCTCTCTCCTCCCCCCCCCCCCCCCCCCCGGCGGCTCTCTCCTCTCCCGGGCGGCTCTCTCCTCCCCCCGGGCGGCTCTCTCCTCTCCCGGGCGGCTCTCTCCTCCCCCCGGGCGGCTCTCTCCTCTCCCGGGGCGGCTCTCTCCTCCCCCGGGCGGCTCTCTCCTCTCCCGGGGCGGCTCTCTCCTCCCCCCCCCCCCGGCGGCTCTCTCCTCCCCCCGGGCGGCTCTCTCCTCTCCCGGGGCGGCTCTCTCCTCCCCCGGCCGGCTCTCTCCTCCCCCCCCCCCCCCGGCGGCTCTCTCCTCTCCCGGGCGGCTCTCTCCTCCCCCGGGCGGCTCTCTCCTCCCGGGCGGCTCTCTCCTCTCCCGGGCGGCTCTCTCCTCCCCCGGCCGGCTCTCTCCTCCCCCCGGGCGGCTCTCTCCTCTCCCGGGCCGGCTCTCTCCTCCCCCCGGGCGGCTCTCTCCTCTCCCGGGCCGGCTCTCTCCTCCCCCCCGGCGGCTCTCTCCTCCCGGGCGGCTCTCTCCTCTCCCGGGCGGCTCTCTCCTCCCCCGGGCGGCTCTCTCCTCCCCCCCGGGGCGGCTCTCTCCTCCCCCGGGCGGCTCTCTCCTCTCCCGGGGCGGCTCTCTCCTCCCCCCCCCCCCGGCGGCTCTCTCCTCCCCCCCGGGGCGGCTCTCTCCTCCCCCGGGCGGCTCTCTCCTCCCGGGCGGCTCTCTCCTCTCCCGGGCGGCTCTCTCCTCTCCCGGGCGGCTCTCTCCTCCCCCGGGCGGCTCTCTCCTCCCGGGCGGCTCTCTCCTCTCCCGGGCGGCTCTCTCCTCTCCCGGGCCGGCTCTCTCCTCCCCCCCGGCGGCTCTCTCCTCCCGGGCGGCTCTCTCCTCCCGGGCGGCTCTCTCCTCTCCCGGGCGGCTCTCTCCTCTCCCGGGGCGGCTCTCTCCTCCCCCCCCCCCCGGCGGCTCTCTCCTCCCCCGGGCGGCTCTCTCCTCCCGGGCGGCTCTCTCCTCTCCCGGGCGGCTCTCTCCTCCCCCGGGCGGCTCTCTCCTCTCCCGGGGCGGCTCTCTCCTCCCCCCGGGCGGCTCTCTCCTCCCCCCGGGCGGCTCTCTCCTCTCCCGGGGCGGCTCTCTCCTCCCCCCCCCCCCGGCGGCTCTCTCCTCTCCCGGGCGGCTCTCTCCTCCCCCGGGCGGCTCTCTCCTCTCCCGGGGCGGCTCTCTCCTCTCCCGGGGCGGCTCTCTCCTCCCCCCGGGCGGCTCTCTCCTCCCCCCGGGCGGCTCTCTCCTCTCCCGGGGCGGCTCTCTCCTCCCCCCCCCCCGGCGGCTCTCTCCTCTCCCGGGGCGGCTCTCTCCTCCCCCCCCCCCCGGCGGCTCTCTCCTCTCCCGGGCGGCTCTCTCCTCCCCCGGGCGGCTCTCTCCTCTCCCGGGGCGGCTCTCTCCTCTCCCGGGCGGCTCTCTCCTCCCCCCGGGCCGGCTCTCTCCCCCCCTCCCCCCGGCGGCTCTCTCCTCCCCCCCCCCCACGGGCGGCTCTCTCCTCCCCCGGGCGGCTCTCTCCTCCCCCCCCCCCCCCGGCGGCTCTCTCCTCTCCCGGGGCGGCTCTCTCCTCCCCCCCCCCCCGGCGGCTCTCTCCTCTCCCGGGCGGCTCTCTCCTCTCCCGGGGCGGCTCTCTCCTCCCCCCCCCCCGGCGGCTCTCTCCTCTCCCGGGGCGGCTCTCTCCTCCCCCCGGGCGGCTCTCTCCTCTCCCGGGCGGCTCTCTCCTCCCCCCGGGCCGGCTCTCTCCCCCCCTCCCCCCGGCGGCTCTCTCCTCCCCCCCCCCACGGGCGGCTCTCTCCTCCCCCGGGCGGCTCTCTCCTCCCCCCGGGCGGCTCTCTCCTCCCCCGGCCGGCTCTCTCCTCTCCCCGGCCGGCTCTCTCCTCCCCCGGGCGGCTCTCTCCTCCCCCGGGCGGCTCTCTCCTCCCCCGGGCGGCTCTCTCCTCCCCCCCGGGGCGGCTCTCTCCTCTCCCGGGCGGCTCTCTCCTCCCCCCCCCCCCCCCCGGCGGCTCTCTCCTCCCCCCGGGCGGCTCTCTCCTCCCCCGGGGCGGCTCTCTCCTCCCCCCGGGCCGGCTCTCTCCTCCCCCGGGCGGCTCTCTCCTCCCCCCGGCCGGCTCTCTCCTCTCCCGGGCGGCTCTCTCCTCCCCCCGGCCGGCTCTCTCCTCTCCCGGGCCGGCTCTCTCCTCTCCCGGGCGGCTCTCTCCTCCCCCCCCCGGGCGGCTCTCTCCTCCCCCGGGCCGGCTCTCTCCTCCCCCCGGCCGGCTCTCTCCTCTCCCGGGCGGCTCTCTCCTCTCCCCGGGCGGCTCTCTCCTCCCCCCCCCCCCCCCGGCGGCTCTCTCCCCCCCCCGGCGGCTCTCTCCTCCCCCCGGGCGGCTCTCTCCTCCCCCGGGCGGCTCTCTCCTCCCCCCCGGGGCGGCTCTCTCCTCTCCCCGGGCGGCTCTCTCCTCCCCCCCGGGGCGGCTCTCTCCTCCCCCGGGCGGCTCTCTCCTCCCCCCCGGGGCGGCTCTCTCCTCCCCCGGGCGGCTCTCTCCTCTCCCGGGGGCGGCTCTCTCCTCCCCCCGGGCGGCTCTCCTCTCCTCCGGGCGGCTCTCTCCTCTCCCCCGGGCGGCTCTCTCCTCTCCCCGGGCGGCTCTCTCCTCCCCCCGGGCGGCTCTCTCCTCTCCCAGGCCGGCTCTCTCCTCCCCCCGGGCGGCTCTCTCCTCTCCCCCGGGCGGCTCTCTCCTCTCCCCGGGCGGCTCTCTCCTCCCCCCGGGCGGCTCTCTCCTCCCCCCCCCCCCCCGGCGGCTCTCTCCTCCCCCCGGGCGGCTCTCTCCTCCCCCCGGGCGGCTCTCTCCTCCCCCCGGGCGGCTCTCTCCTCCCCCCCCCCCCGGGCGGCTCTCTCCTCCCCCCCCCCCCGGGCGGCTCTCTCCTCCCCCCGGGCCGGCTCTCTCCTCCCCCCGGGCGGCTCTCTCCTCTCCCGGGGCGGAGGCCGCGGGGCTCAGGGAGGAGGAGGCGCTCGCCGGCCGACGCGGAGCCTGCCCCGGAGCTGAGGCTGGAGCGGCCCTGAGCCTGTCCGCCGCCGCGCCTCCTGCCCCAGCGGGTGGAGCGGCTCAGGGTCTCAGCCCGGCCTCAGCCCTCCCTTCCTGCGCCAGGCAGTGCCCCGAGACCTGACCCGAGGGGACCCCAGGCTCCTCAGCAGCCACTCCCGGAGCCCAGGGAATGCACCGAGGCCCGGGAGCGAGCTCCGTGGGACTGTCTGAGGCACCGGTCTGGGAGGCTGGGCCCTGACCAGGGGCCTCCCTCCGTGCCTGAGGCCGCCAGCCTGGCGAGCAGCCACGGGAGACCGTGCAGCGCGGGCGGACAGCCCCTCTGGGAGCACTCTCGTCAGGCACCCGTTCTCTGTGTTGTTCCTTCCCAAGGAGAAAGCGTGAGCATCAGGGCCTGTGTGCGAGTGCTGAGGGGAAAGGCCTCCGGGGCGGAGTCAGAGGAGAGAAAGGCCAGTGAGCACCCTCGTCCCAGTGAGCACGTGCACCGTGTCCCAGTGTGTGCACCATGTCCCAGTGAGCATGTGCACCGTGTCCCAGTGAGCATGTGCACTGTGTGTCCCAGTGAGCATGTGCACCGTGTCCCAGTGTGTGCACCATGTCCCAGTGAGCATGTGCACCGTGTCCCAGTGAGCATGCGTACTGTGTCTAGGTGAGCATGTCCACCCGTGTCTAGGTGAACATATTTAGGCCACAAAATGGACAGAAAAGAAAGGACAGTTCCTCCCAGTGATACCAACAACAATCAAGACTTAACTACAGTAACGCTGTACACACAGTTCACAAAGGGGTGCACCAAGAGTGTCCACCTCAGATAACTGGAAGGCTGACCCACTGAACCTTAACACACAAAGCCACCCTACCAATTCAGGGAAGCAGCGAAAATGCAGAGACAAGGAAACAGATCACAAATGAAAGAAATGGAGGACAAAAAGAGACTGGATATAGAGTTCAAAACCACGGTTATAAGGTTTTTCAAGAATTTCCTAGAAAAGGCCGATAAAATAAATGAGACCTACAAGGATATGAAAAGGGATCTATTAGAAATAAAGAATACATTGTTTGAAATAAAAAATATTATACAGAGTCCTAAAAACAGATTGGAAGATCGCAAGAATCAAGTCAAAGATTTGGAACACAAAGAGCCAGAGGACACTCCTCCGCAAAAGCAAGAAGACAAGAGAAACCAGAAAGTTGAAGATAGTGTAAGAAACCTCTGGGACAACTTCAAACAAACCAACGTCAGAATTATGAGGGTCCCAGAAGAAGTGAGAGAGCAAGATACCAAAAACATATTGGAAGAAATAGTGATAGAAAAGTTCCCCCACCCGGAAAGAAATAGACTTACAAGTCCAGGAAGCACACAAAACCCCAAACAAAAGGAATCCAAAGAGGACCACACCAAGACACATCATAATTAAAATTCCAAGAGCAAAAGACAAAGAGAGAATATTTTTAAAGAAATATATTTTATTGATTTTTTACAGTGAGAAAGGGAGAGAGATAGAGAGTTAGAAACATTGATGAGAGAGTCATCAATCAGCTGCCTCTTGCACACCCCCTACTGGGGATGTGCCCATAACCAATGTACATGCCCTTGACTGGAATCAAACCTGGGACTTTTCAGTCCGCAGGCCAACACTCTATCCACTGAGCCAAACCAGTTTTGGCCAAAGAAAGAATATTAAAAGCAGCAAGAGAAAAGCAGGTAGTTACCTATAAAGGAGCACCCATACGACTGTCAGCTGATTTCTCAACAGAAACCATGCAGGCCAGACGGGAATGGCCAGAAATATTCAAGGTGATGAATAGCAAGAACCTACAGCAAAAAACACTCTACCCAGCAAAACAATTGTAAGGTCCCAAGACCCCCGGTGAGTCCGACGGAGTGGGCAACGACCCCAAGTCAAACGCCGAGACCGAAACTTGATGCAAAAAGCATGAGGTTTTAATACAAGCGCAGCGCAGGGGCTTCTCAGGCAGACAGCAACAGTGCTGGCTGACTGGGAGCACCGAGTAACTGCAGAACATGAGTTTATAAAGGCAAAAACCACACACAGGTGGGATTACACATGGAGGGGGAGGAAGGGAACAAAGAAATTCCAAGAAGGGGAGCTGGGCTCGTTAATTACATGTTTTATGACAGGGTCTATGCTTAGTCAACAGTCCCATCTGGTAATCTTGCAAGCCCCTTTGTCTCTCCCCTTCCCATTCCTCTGGGTAAGTCCTCAGGGTAGGGAGTTTCTGGGGACTGATTTCATTTTGCCTAATCTTCAACAGTAAAGAACTGACCTCATCCCTGTCTAATCTTTAACCGTAAAGGTCACATACTGGAACAGGCAGTGGGGAAGGTCAATTCCTCAATCTTGGGGCCCTACACAATCACTCAGAATCAAAGGCCAGATAAAGAGCTTCACAAATAAAAAAAAAGCTAAAGGAGTTCATCACTGCCAAACCAAATTATATGAATTGCTGAAAGGGGCTCTTTAGGAAAAGGAAGAAAATAAAGATAAAAAGTATGAACAACAAATACGTAACTATCAACAAATGAAATTAAAAACCAAAGGAATTAAAAAATCTGATGAACAATATTACCTGGTGAATATAATAGAATCAGAAGTATGGAAGGGGAGTGGACTGACAATTCTCGGGGAAAAGGGGAGTGGGGGTGTGGGAAGAGACTGAACAAAAACTGTGCACCTATGGATGAGGACAATGGGGGATGGGGAAAGGGCAGAGGGAGGGATGGGAACCTGGTGGAGGGGAGCAATGGAGGGGGGAAAATGAGGAACATTTGTAATAATATGAACAATAAAGATTTATTTAAAATAAATAAATAAATAAAAAGGCTTTATGATACCAAAAACCAAACAAAACAAAACAAAAAAAGAAAACTGGAACTCCCATTTGATCCAGTAATCCCACTTCTAGGAATATATCCTAAGAAAACAGAAACATCAATCAGAAAGGATATATGTACCCCTATATTCATAGTAGCACAATTTACAAGAGCTAAGAAGGAACTTTTATCATTTGCAACAGCATGGATGGACCCAGAGAGCATTATGCTAAGCAAAATAAGCCGGTCAGAGAAAGATAAGTATCACATGATCTCACTCATTTGTGGAATATAATGAGCAACAAAAACATATGAACAAAAATAGAGCCAGAGACAGAGAAGCATCAAACCTTAGAGGAAAGGCAGGGGGGCTGGGCGGGGAGGGAGCGTGCTGAATATCAAAGTCCATTAGCCTTCTAGTGGGACTTTTCCCATTGATATGCTAACTACTGTGGGTCTTTGCCTCCAGCATGGGTCAAAGACATAACTCTAAGAGTTAAAAGTATAAAACTCTCAGAAGCATAGATGGGGTAAATCTTTATGAGTTTAGATTAGGCAATGGTTCTTATATATGAAGCCAAAAGTATAAACAAAAATAACAATGAGCTAGACTTCATAAAAACAAAAAGCTTTTGTGCTTCAAAGGACACCATCAAAACGTGAAAAGACATTCCCAGTGGAGACAGTGGCTGCAAATCGTACGTCCAGTAAGGGACTGTGTTATGGACTGAACTGTGTTCCCATTATTAGTACTCTGAAGTCCTAGCCCCCGTGTGACTGTATTTGGGGTAACAAGGTAATGAAGGTGTTGTGGGGTCGAATCCTGGGTTCAAAATAAGACCACTGGAGGCTGATGATTTACTAAAAAAAAAAAAAAAAAAAAAAAAAGCAGGCAAAGATGTATTGAAATTTCTGGCCAGGGCAGGCGCAAGAGCACACACCCAGGCGGCTCCATATGACTGCGACTGCTATAGATGTAGCTAGCCCTTTTAAAGGCTCAAACCGCAGGAATTTTCTTTTGTTTTAATTTTAAAGGCTAAATTCTAAAGACTGGGGACAGCCCTCAGGGTTGGTTCCCAGTCCCATCCTCTGGGACATTGGAGTGTGGCCCTACCTTGCAATAGCCAATAACACTGAGGATAGCCCATACACAAAACAAAAGCAGAGCTCAGCGGTGAGTCCCTAAAGGTTATCTACAATTTCTATCCCTGAAGCTACTGAGTCAGTGGGAATCAATTTCCTGGTTCTGGTCTCAGGCCCGGGATAATTGCCTTAGCCTCCAGATCTCCACCTGGAAGCTGAGGTAAGTACCCTGTGTTTTAATCAGACTTAGCAGAGTTAGAATTCAAACTTATAAGACATGCCCAGAGCAGACAAATATACAGAGAGCACGCCGGTGGCTGCCAGGTGTGGGAGTGGCGCTGCTGGTCCTGGGTTTCTTTTGGAATACGTGACAAAAATGGACGTGGGTGGAAGCAAAGGATGTAAAACCTGCAAATATGCTAAAAACCACAGATTTTATCCTTTTCCGTTTTGTAATTCTCACCTGAGGATATTTTTTGAATTTATTTTAGAGAGAAAGAAAGGGGAGAGAGAGAGAGATCAATTGGTTGCCTCCTATACATGACTCAACTGGGGATCAAACCCACAATCTAGGTGTGTACCCTGACAGGAATCTTTTTCTGTACAGGACAATGCTCCAACCATCTGAGCCACCTGGTCAGGGCTGGGTTCTATTCGTTAGAACGGTGAATTTTATAATGTTATCTATGTATCTATCTATATATATCTATGTATGTATGTATCTATCTATATCTATCTATCTATCTATCTATCTATCTATCTATCTATCTATCCTATCATCTATGTGTGTATATATAAAGCCAGTGACCATAACGGCCATAGCCGTTACAGCCATAACAGCCAATCACTATGACACCTACTGTGGCCAGTGAACCAGCCCATCAGGGGCAGGGCCGGCCAGCCAACCACCCTTTTCCCCTCCCCAGGCCACTGGCCCCTGATCAGCACCCACTACACCATTCAGAAGTGGTGCTGGCCGGCCAGTTGCCCACATCCCTCCCCCAGCTGGCCCAGCCCTCATTGGGCCCCAATCAGGGTGGGCCAGCTGGCCAACCTCCCGCCATCTCCTTCTCCAATCCATCCCAATTGCGGCTGGGGGATGTGAGGGCAATCTGGCTGCGACATCTGTCACCCCACTGATCACCAGGGTTGGTCTGGCTCATCTGGCTGGCTGGGCGGGTGTCCCCCTCCTCCCTCACCGATCCACGTGCGTCCCTCCCGAAGCTGCGCGCTCAGTCGAAGAGGACGACTTTCCTCCAAGAGGAGAGGACCGGTCTTCGGTCAAGGGTATACGAGTAGCTGCACTCCCCTGCTAGAACCTCCAAACAAGCTCCCAATTGCGGCTGGGCTGGCCAGACCCCACCTGTGCATGAATTGGTGCACAGGGCCTCTAGTATCTTATAAAGCTGTTATTTAAGAAACTAAAAAAACATTTATGCAGATACACAAATTAAAGGAATTTTCAAAATGTAAGTATAGTAGCCTACATATTGTTTTGTCTTCTAGGTTAAAATCTCCAGGCCGCTTAATTTGGTTTTGGTTTGCTTGGGGTTTTTTCTTTCCTTCCCTTCCTTGTTTGGGTGCTGTGGGATGCTGGCTCCTCCCATTTCTCTCCTTTGTCTAGAGCTGGGTCCAGAGGCATCCTCTGCTTTCAGCAGGCAGCAGAGACCCATCTCCCCACCATGCCTCCTGAGGGGGGCGGGTCAGGGCAAAGGTCGGGCTGGTCTGTGTGTCTTGTGCTCCCCTCTCTCCCCCCTGGGTCCTGAGCATGGTGTCCAGCTCCCCTTTGCAGGGGTGACCCCCTGGCTGCAGCCTCTGGAGGATGTAAAATGTGGGTGATGCTATGCATGTGGGATCTGGGACTGGAGGTGGGTGGGTGGATGGGTGGAACATGTCTTTTTCAACAGGTGTTGTTTGCAGTTTGAGTTTTTACCACATACTACAGCTGAACTTGTGTCCCATCCTCCCACCTCCAACTTGTACGATGAAGCCCTCTTTATCTAAAATCAACGCAAACATATTCTTTGGTGTGGATTGAAATACACACACACACACACACACACACACGTACACATATACATGTACATATATATAAAGTATGTACTTTTAGGAGACACATTGTTTTCAGACATAACAACAGCTTCCTTTCCCATCCCCTCTTTGCTCTCTTTACAAACAGCCTCTTTCAACCCTTTGCCCTTCCTTCTGCTATTTACTTCCTATTTCTAAATAACATGCTCATACCACTAGTTCTTGATTTTTAACATATTATCAATTGACTTCCTGTTATGAAACATGAGAATTCAAGTTTTATACTCTTTCCCTTCCCCAAAACCATACACTACCCTCACTGGAGTCATAATACAATATTTAGTTAAAACAAGCATTCAGTGATTGTTATTTTGATTAAACTAATATATTTACAGCCAAGCCATATTTGTATATGATTACATTTCTCCCCTTGGAAAACTTAGTCTCTATTGTGATAAACATTTCCTCATCTTTAAAATATGCTGTTTCTGTGTGTTTGGTGCCAACTTTCTCAGTCTCTGCCAGTTCTTCCCAGTCAGACAGCCTCTCGGGCTCAGAGAGCCCTGTCTCCTCAGCCGTCCGTCTCCGTGCTGAGTCTTCTTCTTTCCCTTTTAAATCTACCCCCTTTCCACATGCTTCATTGTTTCCCGAGGACGCGTGTGTGGCAGTGCGTTATTTACAGATCTGAAGACACCTCCCTGTGAGGAACAGGTTGTGCTGGTTAGCGGGCTGGCATGGGCTGCCTAGCCCACAGCCATCCCGTCAGAGGCGGGCAGGTTCCAGTGGGCAGTGTTGCTGTTGAGAAGTTATTGCCCTGATTTCTAATCTTTACTTTGTGGCCTGTTTCTTCTCTTTGGGAGGTTTTGGGGTTTTCTTTTCATCCTGGGTGTTGTGAGGTAGCACAAGGACGTGCTCAGCATTTGCCTTTGTTTATCATGTTAAACTCTTCAAATTGGGACGTAACTTTATCCGCACCAGGTGGAGCTGCCGGCCGGCGGGGCTCCGAGGCTGAGCACCATGAGCACCAATTTATGAGCCAGGAGGTCACAGTGATTCCCAGTGAGGGCACAGGCCCGAGGTGCGGGCTTGATCCCCAGTGCGGGGTGTGCAGGAGACAGCTGATCAATGATTCTCTCTCATCACTGATCTCTCTCTCTCTCTCTCTCTCTCTCTCTCTCTCTCTTTCTATCCTCTCTCTCTCTCTCTCTCTCCTCTCCCTTCTTCTCAGAAATTTTTTTTAAAAAAGTATTTAAAATATGTAGGTGTGAAGAAGGGAAGGGAAAGGCTCTCCTGTGCTGGTGAGTAACCATTACTATACACCAGGTGAGAAGGGGACCCTATTTATTGGTCCAATGGTGGCTGAATGTGCACAGAAAACATTTTTAGGTCAAATCCTGGGCTCTGAGGAAGAATGGTGTAACCTGCATCTTGCAGGAATTATAGTTCATGAAAGTCTTTTCAACGGCTCAAAAGCCCTCCCCCTGAGGTTGTGACTGGAACAGCGTGTGGACTCTGTGCCTGCTGTCCATGAGAGCTGCCCGCAGAGAAGAGACGGCACAGGCGAGCCCAGGGTGGGGTTGGGTAATCCCAGAGGAAATAGTAACAACTGGCATTTGAAAGATGCTCCCAGGCCAACCCCGGAGATCACTGTTTAAAATAATCTGCCGGGACTCAGCTGGTCGGAGTGTCATCGCATGCCCCAAGGTTGGGTCTGGACACATAACCGGGTTGCGGGTTCACTCCAGTCAGCAAGCATATGCACGTATGGGAAGCAACTGATCAATGTTTCTCTCTCACATGGGTGTTTCTCTCTCTCCCCCACCCACCCCTTCCTCTAAAGATCAATAAGAATCATGTCCTCTGATGAGGATTAAAAACATAAAACATTAAATACATGTGTGGATTGTTTCACTTCCATGAACCTGTGTCCATCCTAATAAAAGAGTAATATGCAAATTGACCATCACTCCAAGACACGAGATGGCCTCCCCCATGTGGACACAAGATGGCCTACAGGGGAGGGCAGTTGTGGGCAGTTAGGGGTGACCAGGCCAGCAGAGGGGTGATCAGGCCAGCAGGAGAGGGCAGTTAGGGTGGGGGGAGACCAGGCCTGCAGGGGAGGGCAGTTGGGGGAGCCAAGCCAGCAGGGGAGGAGAATTAAGGGTGACCAGGCCAGCAGGGGAGGGCAGTTAGGGGCTAGCAGGCTGGCAGGGGAGCAGTTAGGCATCAATCAGGCTGTCAGGGGAGTGGTTAGGAGATGATCAGGCTGGTAGGCAGAATCAGTTAGGGGCAATAAGGCAGAGTCAGGTGAGCAGTTGGGAGACAACAGTCTTGGATCGGGGCTAAATGGGCAGTTGGACTTTCCTCTAGGGGTCCCAGATCGGAGAGTGTGCAGGCTGGGCTGAGAGGAATGCCTGCACAAATGCCCCTTCTGCACAAATTTTGTGCACTGGGCCTCTAGTTTAGTAATAATGACTGACATTTACCACGTGCTGTGAGCCAAGTGCTGCACCCAAACACATAAAAGCTGGTGGCACCTGTCAGGAAGGTGCTATGCTCACCCCAGGTTGGAGATGCGCATCTTGCCCAAGGTCAAGGTAGCACAGTTCACTAGCCGCAGGAAGGATTTGATGGAGGGCTGTCTGACCCCAGAGGCGTGTCCTAAAGTGCCCTGTCCATGGTGCCCTCCCTCCTCCACCTGGGTGAGCATTCCTCTACATCCCCAAGGAGCCTTCTGGGCACCGCTCATCCTGGTTTGGTCCTGGGCAACCTGCAGTGATGCACAGCTGCTGACTGATAGTATGGCAAGGCGTCATCAGCATCTTCCATCTCTGGACTGCTTCTCTTCTGTCTTCATGGCTGGAGCAGTCCTGTCACTTCCTCTCTGTTGCCGGAATCCACATGATCTTGGAGTTGTTTTCTGAAAATATACAAACAGATGTATAGAATCTTTTCTATAAATTTGACTTGTGATCCTTTTTCATTTTTTGCCCAAAGGATTTTCCTTTGGCTTGTTTTGACACCATGTGTGTTTTACATGGGCATTTTGCTGTTAGCATTACAAATAAAAGTTAAATTTTTTTAAAAAATATATTTTATTGATATTTTACAGAGAGGAAGGGAGAGAGATAGAGAGCTAGAAACGTCAATTAGAGAGAAACATTGACCAGCTGCCTCTTGCACACCCCCCCCTGGGGATGTGCCCGAAACCAATGTACATGCCCCTGACCGGAATCGAACCCGGGACCTTTCAGTCCGCAGACCGATGCTCTACCACTGAGCCAAACCGGTTTCGGCTAAAAGTTAATTTTCTAAAATAAACATTTTCTAGATGTAATTTACTTACAGGATATTTTTCCTTTCATAACATTCTTCTACTATTTCCCCTTCTTTTATTTAAATATTAGGAGGCTTTTAGAAATGTTATAATGTAATCTTGATAGCTTTTAAATTTTAAGTTTTTGCACTAAAATGTGACTGCTTTAGGTTCATTACATGTTATGCAATTTTACCTTGAGATGAACTACCAATAAAAATTTTAGTTAACACTTTAGGACCAGCTATTTTGTCCAGTACAGTTGATTTTTCTAGAATACTCACTTATTTCAATTAGCCAATTTAAATTAGCCTGAAGATTTGACTGCTATTTTACTGACATATTTAATGCTCTAACAGCCATCTTATTTTACCGTGTAAATATTAAGGGAAAGGATTATTTGCCTTCTTGAGTGGGCCCTGAGCATTCCTGTTGCTAGGCTGGGTTTAGATATCAAAAACCCCAGTTCCCCACATCATGGTACAAGATACAAGTCTTGTTGCAGTGAGAGGGCAGCTGCTGTTGGCCAAGTCTCTGTCTCATTTCTGGTTCCTGATTTGAGCTGGGCACGGGAAGCTGAGCAGCCATGGGGCAGAAGACCTCCCTCAGCAAGGGTGAGGGTTCAGGCCCCTGCAAAGTTGGGGGGGGGCGGGGGAGTAAGGTCTATGCTCCACCTCTGTTGACGCCCAAGTTTGCATATAAATTCTTTGGTTAATATCTCCTCCCCATCCCCTTCCCTCTGAGATTCAGATTCATCAGTCTGTTGCATGCTTTTATGTCTCTGGATCTATTTTGTTAGTCGCTTTATTTTGTTCATTAGATTCCATGTATTAGTGAGATCATACAATATATATCTTTCTCTGGCTGGCCTATGTCACTTAGCATGATGCTCTCTAGGCCCCTCCAAGCTGTTTCAAAGGGTAAGAGATCCCTCTTTTTATTGCTGCATAGTATTCCATGGGATAAATGTACAACATCCTTTTATCCACTCATCTGCTGATGGGCACTTGGCTGTTTCTAAATCTTAGCTATTTTAAGTTGTGCTTCTATGAACACAGGGGTGCATACATTCTTTTTGATTGGTGTTTCAGATTCTTAGGATATATTCCTAGAACTGGGATCACTGGGACAAATGGCAGTTCCATACTTAATTTTTTAAAAATATTTTTTTGTTAAAAAAAGATTTTTTAAAATTTATTTCAGAGAGGAAGCGAGAGGGAGAGAGAGATAGAAACATCCATGATGAGAGAGAATCATTGATTGGCTGCCTCCTGCATGCTCCACACTGGGGATGGAGCCCGCAACCCGGCATGTGCCCTGACCGGGAATCGAACCTGGAGCCTTCAGTCTGTAGGCTGACACTATCCACTGAGCCAAAATGGCCAGGGTATATTTAATTTTTTGAGAAAAATTTATAGTGTTTTTTACAGTGGCTTTACCAGTCTGCATTCCCACCAACAGTGTTTATCTATGTCTCTGAATAGGGTGATTTAAGCTATTTACCCTCTGGTTGGGGTGGATGAATGTAAGCCATTCACTCTCACTGTGGGAATTGAAATATGGTAGAAGTCATATTTTGATAAAGCCTGCTGTTTGAATTCTAACTCTGCTAAGTCTGATTAAAACACAGGGTACTTACCTCAGCTTCCAGGTGGAGATCTGGAGGCCAAGGCAGTTATCCCGGGCCTGAGACCAGAACCAGGAAATTGATTCCCACTGACTCAGTAGCTTCAGGGATAGAAATTGTAGATAACCTTTAGGGACTCACCGCTGAGCTCTGCTTTTGTTTTGTGTATGGGCTATCCTCAGTGTTATTGGCTATTGCAAGGTAGGGCCACACTCCAATGTCCCAGAGGATGGGACTGGGAACCAACCCTGAGGGCTGTCCCCAGTCTTTAGAATTCAGCCTTTAAAATTCAAACGAAGGAAAATTCCTGTGGTTTGAGCCTTTAAAAAGACTTGCCTACCCCTAGAACAGTGCAGTCGTATGGAGCCGCCTGCGTGTGTGCTCTTGCGGCTGCCCTGACCAGTAATTTCAATACATCTTTGTCTGCTTTTTTAAATTAATCATCAGCCTCCGGTGGTCTTATTTTGAATCCAGGGTTCGACCCCACAACAGGAATGAAGGGAAGATAGGTTTTCTGACTTGTTAGAGGTTGTAAACTGCTTGGCTATTTAACTGTCTCAGTTTCCCTATTCCACTCACCTGGCGCACTAGCTGGCCTCACCTCTTCTGCATTATGTTAACTGCCTTCGCAGAGGGGCCTGGAGTCTTCCACTGCCCGGCCAGTTCAAGGGCAGCTTACTTGGGTCTATTTCCATACCAGATTTAAGGAAATACTCAGTTTTAAAACTCTAATTCCAAATTCCCTATGAATTTTCCTTACCATCACCTACCCCGCATTTCCCAGCTTTTCTTTATTATTTTTGAAATGTTATTTATTGATTTGAGAGAGACTTGTTGTTCCACTTGCTTCTGCATTCATCGGCTGATTCTTGAATGTGTCCTTGTAACCGGACAACCCTGGGCCCAGGCTGCCTGTCCCCACCTGAGCCAGTTCCGCAGAGGCAGGGTGAATCATCTGAGCGAATCATCTATTCCAGTCCCTAGCAGCATGGAGAGCAGCAGGTCAGAAATCTGCTTTGCACCCCATAAGCAGGCTGCTGATAGTGGGTAGAAGGACAAAGACTGCATGGGAAAGTAGACTACAGGTATGCTAGATGGGCAGTTTACAGGTCTGGAGAGTCAAAAGGGCCTGGGGCAGGCAGCAGAGCAGGGTCTCCAAAGGGCGGGCAGCTCTGGCTTCCGCACAGGTCCTTAACGGTCCATGACAACAGGCAAGCAACGCTGGGCTGGCGGGGGAGGGCGGCCTGCATTTCTAGGCGAGCTCCCAGGTCTTGAGTGTAACTCCCAACTAGGTCAGAATGTGCCTTCTTTAATCAAAACAAAACCATCACGGTTAACAGCATGTTAATATTTCCTACAATTATACTAGTCCCAGCATTCTATTTGTGCCCTGTTCACACTTACAGGGATGAGCCCACGTGGTATTGGGACGGTCGCTCTAACCAGCCGAGCTGCCCAGCCAGCTTTCCAAGCCCCAGGACAAACATGGCTGTTTCACGTCTGTCCCCTCGGCCCATCGCGGTCTGCGTCCTGGAGGGCGTCCGGAGCCGAGCTGGGTGGACCCCTGCCTGGGGCCCTGCTTCACCGCGGCCCCAGCAGCTCCCACCGACCCTTTGCCAGAGCATCCGCGAGAGCGAAGCATTTAGAAAATCGGAAATTCCTTTGCAACTGGCTTGCTCCTCTGGGCTATGTGTTCAAGTGTTCCTTGTTGTGTGAGTGCTGTGTGACTCCGAGCACACCTGGTGTCCGGCCCGCGGCCTGCGGCTGTGGCTGCCAGGCCTTTCCCGCCCGCCTCCCGCTTAGGAAGCTGGCGGCCGGGCCCAGCGGCTTCCCAGCGGCTTCCCAGCAGGCGCGGCGGGGAGGGCGGAGTTAGGAGGGCGGGAGGGCGGGGTTTGACCGGAGGGGCGGAGTTAGGAGGGCGGGAGGGCGGGGTTTGACCGGAGGGGCGGAGTTAGGAGGGCGGGAGGGCGGGGTGGTTTGACTGGAGGGGCGGAGTTGGGAGGGCGGGGTTTGACCGGAGGTGCGGAGTTAGGAGGGCGGGGTTTGACCGGAGGGCGGAGTTAGGAGGGCGGGAGGGCGGGGTTTGACCGGAGGGGCGGAGTTAGGAGGGCGGGGTTTGACCGGAGGGGCGGAGTTGGGAGGGCGGGAGGGCGGGGTTTGACGGGAGGGGCGGGGCGGGGCCGGGCGGCGGGGAGCCTTTCCTCCCTCCGCCCCGGAGCTGTGCGCGGGAGGCGCCGGACTCTGCCCCGGGGACGGGCGCGGGTGGGGCGGCCGTGGGCGGGCGCGGGGCGGTGCGGCCGAGCCTGCGCGGGGACCTGCGCACGCCGCTCCCGGACGCTCGGGCGGCGGGCCGGGGCTCCCGCAGCCTCCGCGCCGCGGCGCTGCCATGTGGCTCCAGCCCGAGGAGGTGCAGCTGCGCGGCGCGCTGCGGCTGTGGGTGACGCAGAGGAGCAGCGGCTACTTCGTCCTGCAGCGGCGCCGCGGGCACGGCGAGGGCGGCCGCCTCACCGGTAAGGGCGCGGCGGGCGGCGGCCGACCTCGCTCCCGGGCCGCGCAGCGGGGCTTCGGGGGCGCTGGCCGGCCTGCGGGCTGGCCTTCCCTGCGAGCCGGCGGGCTGTGCGGGGGGCTTGCGGGCGAGGCAGGTGCCTCCGCCGCGGGCGTGCCCTCGGAGGCCGGCGGGCGCGGGCGCCGCGGGATGTGACGGAGGCGAGGGCGCCTCCTGCCCGCCGCCCCGAGCGCCCGGGGGCCGCCGCGGCGGGTGCGACGGAGGCCTGGCGCCCGGTGTGCGCGGGGCGGGCGGGCCCCCGGGGTCCGAGGGTCGCCAGCCCGGGCTCACGGTCCTGGGGCCCTGCCCGCTTCAGCTTTAGGAATGAGACGATTGTGCAAACAAAGCAGGTCCCCAAAGTTGCCCGGACCTCACGGAAAGCCCGCGTTTTTACAGGTCGGCGGGAGCCTCGGGACACGGCCGGAGGGGGCCTGGTGTGGGCGCGCGGGTCCGCGGGCGCCCTGCCCTCCCGCCCCGCGCCCGCCGCGCCCGGCCCCCGCCGCCCCGCTCCCCGCACCCGGCCCCCGCCGCCCGCCGCCCCGCGCCCTCTCCGGAGCGGAGGCGGGTCCTGTCGGTGGCCGTTTTCAGGGATTTCAGAATTCTAATCTGGCACGTTTTCAGCCACTTATTTTAAAGGTTTACAACTGAGCTTTTCGATTAGAACAGCGGACACTGCCGTGAGGCACACTGACCAGTGCTAGGTGTTCTTGGAGAGAAGCGGGGAGCGGGCAGGAGGGGCTGGGCAGGCCGGAGGGGGAATGAAGGTTCTGGCCCATCGAGGGTCACACGGTCCTCTCGCTCTCGCTCTCTCTCTCTCTCTCTCTCTCTCTCTCTCTTTTCCCCTGTGCACAGCTCCCGCTTCCCCACAGCCTCCTCGCTTAGCGCCCAGGGTGCTTACCTGGTCGCTGTTCCCCCAAGAGCGTCCCTTCTGCGGAGGCATTCGCTGTGCCGGCCCAGACGCCTGGTCTGTCCTCAGCGACATCTGCGGGGTGAGGAGGGGCGCACCAGCCTGAGTGAAGGACCTCTCTTCCCCTAAGTGTGGGGTGCCGTGGAGGCCCCGCTTTCGCCGGAGGCTGCTGGTTACAGGCACAAGAGCACCCCACCTCCTCGGCTCCCTGTGTCCCTGGCTGCTGGCGGCTGTGGTGGGAAACACCCCTCCTCCTGGGGGAGGATCTTGCACCAGCTTCTCAGGTGGACCCCTGTTCCTGCCACGGGCTGCTCCTCCTTCCCCGCCTCCCATCCTCTCCCCCTGCTCCTCCTTCCCCGCCTCCCATCCTCTCCCCCTGCTCCTCCTCCCCCGCCTCCCATCCTCTCCTCTCCCCCTGCTCCTCCTTCCCCGCCTCCCATCCTCTCCTCTCCCCCTGCTCCTCCTCCCCCGCCTCCCATCCTCTCCCCCTGCTCCTCCTTCCCCGCCTCCCCTCCTCTCCCCCTGCTCCTCCTTCCCCGCCTCCCCTCCTCTCCCCCTGCTCCTCCTTCCCCGCCTCCCCTCCTCTCCCCCTGCTCCTCCTTCCCCGCCTCCCCTCCTCTCCCCCTGCTCCTCCTTCCCCGCCTCCCCTCCTCTCCCCCTGCTCCTCCTTCCCCGCCTCCCCTCCTCTCCCCCTGCTCCTCCTTCCCCGCCTCCCATCCTCTCCCCCTGCTTCTGCACTGATGCATCGCTGTCGCCACTGCCTGTGTGAGGTCTGGGTGGAGCACATCCACGAGGGCAGGGAGGCCGGTCGGTCGGTCCTCGCTGCTTCCGTGGGCTCTGGCGGGTCCTCACTGATGCTCTTGGTAGATGTGACTGTGAGGACATCTGCGTAGGTTGATGAGTGAGCCTCTGGGGTGGAGGAGAGCTGGCGTTGTCGTGGCGATAGAACCTGTGGGGAGCCGCTGTGAGGCCCGGGGAGGCTGTCTCGGTGTGACCTCCGGACAAATGGTCCGTCAGACCTGGGGGAGGCCCAGGACAGCGTGTGGCCAGGGCAGCTCTGTGACTCCGAGACATTAGCTGGGTCTGCTGTCCCACCAGATTCTATTATTTGTTTCCTTTTACTACTGTCTTTTTTAAAAAGGAATGAAAAATCAATAACAAAATAGACACCCCTAAAAAGATCTTAGCAAAAAGTACTGTATTTTGTGATTGGTTTTATTCTGAATAAATAAATATTCACTAATAGAGAATGGACATTGAAACAATAAATAGCATGGTAGTTTGCCAGAAATCCTATATAATAAAAAGGAAATATGCAAATTGACCCTCACACCCTTGTGTCACAAGATGGCCGCCCCCATGTCATCTCAAGATAGCCAGCAGGAGAGGGCAGTTGGGGGCAACCAGGCCTGTAGGGGAGGGCAGTTGAGGCAATCGGGCCAGCAGGGAAGGGAAGGGCAGGGCAGTTGGGGATAGTTGGGCTGGCAGGGGAGCACTTAGGAATTGATCAGGCTAGCAGGGGGGTGGTTAGGGGTGATCAGGTTGGCAGGCAGGCAAGTGGTTGGGAGTCAGCAGTCCTGGGTAGTAAGAAAGATGGGCCTGGGCCTAAGCCAGCAGTCGGACATCCCCTGAGGGGTCCCAGATTGGAGAGGGTGCAGGCTGGGCTGAGGGACCCTACTCCCCCAGTGCATGAATTTCGTGCACTGGGCCTCTAGTAAGTAACAAAATGAACGAAGACTAGACTCTCCAGTGCCCTGAGCACCCTCTTGTGTGTTTTGCTGGTACAGTCCCCCTCCCTGTGGACACTGCTCTCCTGGATTAGGTGTTGCGATTCCCTTGCTCTTCTTTGTAGTTTGAACATCTGATATGTATCTCTGAAATACATTGTTTAGTTTATTATGCTTTTATAACTTTGTAAAAGGAGGATCATCCTTTTATATTTTTCTGAAGCTTTTTCCCCCACTCCCCACGCTGTGCGTCCCTCCTGCCGTCTGTCTGACATGGTCTGCAGGCCGCTCTCCTGACGGGACTCCAAGACGGGCTGAGGGCGCTCCGTTCCCGAAGTGCCCGGATGTCCAGGGTGGAGGGACGGCACCTTGGCGAATCCATGCTGGCTCTCGGAGCTTCCGCTTGGCAATAACACCGTACTTTTTGTTCACATTACTTTGGCCAAAGCCAGTCCTGGCTCCGTGACCCGCGAAGACAGGGCCGGCCATTCCACGCTGATGGAGGAGAGGAGGGCGGGGCATCTGTGAGGTGCCCGTCCGTCCGGCCTGCGGCTGTGCGTCCACTTTTCTAGATCATTCCGAACTGTCCTGCCCGGCGGCAGGCCGGCAGCGGCGTGGACAGACCCTGCAGGGGCATACCCTCGCCACCCGCAGCCGGCTCCTGTCGTCGTAGGAACTCAGATTGTCCTCAGAACCGTGAGAGGCAAGTCCTGTTCCTAGTCCACAGGATGAGAATTTTAATGTTTCTCAAGTAGTTGTTTTGCCTTTTGAGAAATGTTTGTGTCTTTTGCCATTTTTTCCATGGGAGTGTGTGTGTGTGTATGTGTGTGTGTGTGTGCACACGTGTGTATGTGTTCTGTATTTTTCAATTACATGTACATTCTCTTTATGACTTGGCTTTTTATTTTTGAAGAACCAACATTCTTTTTTAAAATTAAATATATTTTGTTGATTTTTTTACAGAGAGGAAGAGAGTGGGATAGAGAGTTAGAAACAACGATGACAGAGAAACATCAGCCAGCTGCCTCTTGCACACCCGCTACTGGGGATGTGCCCGCAACCAAGGCACATGCCCTTGACCGGAATCAAACCGGGAACCCTTCAGTCCGCAGACCGATGCTCTATCCACTGAGCCACACCGGTTTCAGCAAGAACCAACATTCTTAATTGCCATGCAGTCAGTTGCCGGTCTTTCTCTTACTAGTTTGTGCTTTTTCGTTATTTAAGAAAACTCCGTAGCGGGGGTCTCTAGGGTGTGACAGCTGGGGACCCTCAGGCCAGGTGGACAGCCCGGGAGCGGAGAGTGGTGCACGCCAGCCTGCGCCGGGCAGGGAGAGCTGCGTGTGGGCCACGCTGTTACGTGGAAAGCCTCCTCAGCACACTGCCCCGGGAAAGAAAGGTGTGGAGTGGGAGGTTTCCTAGCTTTCCTCTAAAATTCAGCTCGTAATGTTTACCTACGTATAATGTGAATTCTGACGAGTGATCTAAGAAACTGAAGTTGCTGCTGCGAGGGGATGGAAGGAGATGAACCCCCAGCTCTGGGGGTGACAGCCAGCGGGAAGCGAGGAATTCGGTGCGGTGTGGAGGCCTCTTCCCGAGCTGCCCCCGGACCGGAGTGCTCCCGGGGCGGGGGAGGGGACGGGGTCGGAGGGGGGCAGCGGCGCGTTTCTCCGGAGTCCGAGGTCACGTGCACACGGAATGATAAAAAGAGCGTGGATGGAGACCTTGGGAGAGCGTGGCTCCCTGCCGCCGGGCTGGGGAGGGCGGAGGAGGAAGGGCTGGGCGGCTCCGGCGGCTCCGGCCTGTCCTGTGTGGCCTTCAGAGTGTGTCTGCCTCAGAGGCCCACGGCTGTTTTCAGAAATGCATCTCGTCTAGCCCAGTATTTATTGGGAATTAGAATATATCTATTCCGGACTCCCTTTTCCCTCCAGGGAGGCCATTGGTCGAGTTACAAGTTTATGACTTCTTAAAAAATACATTTTTATTGATTTTAGAGAGGAAGCGGGGAGAGAAAGATAGAAACATCAGTGATGAGACTCATTGATCAGTGGCTTCCTGAACATCCCACACTGGAGATGGAGCCCTCAACCCGGGCATGTGCCCTGACTGGGAGTCGAACCCTGACCTCCTGATTCATAGATTGATGCTTAACCACTGAGCCACGCTGGCCAGGCATAAGTTTATGACTTTTGTAATCTCTGACCGTAATAACCCATGCCTTCTGGGGCCTCACTTTCTTAACCTGAAAGACATTAAAAACAATAATAATTTATAAACAGTTTTTGCTTTGAGGAAGGATTTATACTTCAAACTGAACTATTTTCTTTTTAATTTTTTTTATTAAGGTATTATATAGCTTACCATGCCCCCCCCTCCCATTCATGCCCTCCCTCCCCAGATTTCTGTGTTCGTTGGTTGTACTTATATTCATGCATACCAGTCCTTCGGTTGTTCTCCTATCTCCCCCCAGGTCTCCTTCCCCTCCCCGCTGTCATTTGACAATCTGCTTGTTTTATGGTGACCATCTCAGGACCCCATGAATAGAATCCGCTCCTCATTTGGCAGTCTGCTTGCTTTATGGTGACTATCTCAGGACCACACGAATAGAGTCTGCTCCTCCTCTGGTTCATACCGCCCCTACCCCCGGGTCCCACTGCTTCCCCTGGGACACACGGCTCACCCGGGGCACAGGGCCCCCTGGGACACACGGCTCACCCAGGACACCCGGCCCCTTTGGGGGACACGGCTCACCCGGGGCACATGGCCCCCTGGGACACACGGCTCACCTGGGGGACATGGGCCCTCTGGGGTGCCAGGGTTGCGAATTGGAGGCGCCCCGCTAGCTCCTCGCTAGCATGGCGGGCAGGCTGGGACGGCTACGGACGGGGAGACCGCCCTCAAAGGTGTCTCGTTCGGTGCGGAGGCGGAGCAGCTGCGGACGCGGAGGTTAAGTTCTGAGGCCGCCCACTCCCTGAGCCCGGGGTGTAGTGAGCTCTGTTCTTGGTGGATTTCCTTCATTTGCGGCAGCGGTGGCGGGTGCAGCAGCGACGGTCACTCCTGTGGTTCAAGTTCCACTGTAGTTTTAAAGTTCACATGGCAGCAGTGACGGAAGCTTTGGCCCGGCCAAGCGGCAGCGGAGGAAGGACTCGCCGGGGCCGGGAACGGAAGGCGCCGCACCATCTCCACACCACCATGTGCCATCTCCACACCAGCACGGAGGGTGTGCTGGGAAGGTTGTGGGCGGGCTGAGATGGCTGCCGGCGGAGAGACCGCCCTCAATGGTGTCTCCTTTGGTGCTGAAGCGGAGCTGCTTGGACGCCGAGGGTAAGTTCTGAAGCCACACTCTCCCTGAGTCCGGGGCACAGTGAGCTCTGTTTTCAGTGGATTCCTATTATTTGTGGTGGCGGCAGGTGTGGTAGCAACGGTAGCTCCTGTGGCTCAATTTCCCTTGTAATTTTAAAATTCATATGGCGGTAGTGGCGGAAACTTTGGCCTGGCCGCGAACGGAGACGCTGTGCCAGCTCCTCACCAGCACGGCGGGTGCGGAGGCCGGGCCGAGCTGGCTGCGGGCTGGGAGATGCTGCACCCTCTCTTCACCAGCACGGAGGTGGGCTGGGGCGGCTGCGGGCCGGGATGGTTGCGGGCAGGGAGGCCGCGCTCACAGGCTTCTCGTCTGGGCAGGCGCCGAAGGCACGGCGGAGGCCCGGCATCAGCTCCCTGGCTCCCATGGCGGCCGGCATGGCTGGCCCACTCCCTGGGCCCCGGGGCGGAGTGAGGTCTGGCTTCCCTCATTCCCGGTGGCAGTGGCTCTGGCAGGTCTCCAAACTGAACTATTTTCCACACCTTGGCAAATCCCAGTCAGTGGTTTGTATTTAAAGAGGACGAAAAAGCAGGAGGAGGCTCCGTCAGCAGTGCAGGCCCTGAGTTCTCAGGAACCTCATGGTCCAGGGCAGTGGCGTGCGGGAGGTAGTGCGTGACCCTGAACCCGAGAGGACAGACGTGTGAATGGGTGCGTGCGGGGGGGTGAGGGAGCGTGGGGAGCACACCCGTGCCTCAGCCAAGGCCTGCGGGTGAGCGTCACTGTTAGGCAGGGGCGGGCAGGAAGCCGGTGGCCTCCGGTCTTTCGGGGCGCTGGGCGCTGGCTGAGGCCGCGGGGAGCGGGGAGCGGGGCGCTGGCTGAGGCCGCGGGGAGCGGGGAGCGGGGAGCGGGGAGCGGGGCGCTGGCTGAGGCCGAGGGGCGGCGCTCGGCTGCGGAGGGGGCGGGCCGGGGCAGGAGATGTCGGAATGTATTTACCCAGAAGCCAGGGCAGTAGAGTGGAGGAGGGAGGAGGAGCCAGCTGTGCTGAGTGGAATGGGAAAGGCTTGTGGGTGTCTGCAGCCTGTGGGTCCATGGGCAGTGGGTCGGGGTGTGCTGCGTGGCTGTGGGTCGGGGTGTGCTGCGTGGCTGTGGGTCGGGGTGTGCTGTGTGGCAGTGGGTCGGGGTGTGCTGCGTGGCAGTGGGTCGGGGTGTGCTGCGTGGCAGTGGGTCGGGGTGTGCTGCGTGGCAGTGGGTCGGGGTGTGCTGCGTGGCATTGGGTCGGGGTGTGCTGCGTGGCAGTGGGTCGGGGTGTGCTGCGTGGCTGTGGGTCGGGGTGTGCTGCGTGGCTGTGGGTCGGGGTGTGCTGCGTGGCAGTGGGTCGGGGTGTGCTGCGTGGCAGTGGGTCGGGGTGTGCTGCGTGGCTGTGGGTCGGGGTGTGCTGCGTGGCTGTGGGTCTGGGTGTCCTGCATGGCATTGGGTCGGGGTGTGCTGCGTGGCTGTGGGTCGGGGTGTGCTGCGTGGCTGTGGGGTCAGTGTGTGCTGAGTGGCTGTGGGGTCAGTGTGTGCTGCGTGGCATTGGGTCGGGGTGTGCTGCGTGGCTGTGGGTCGGGGTGTGCTGCGTGGCTGTGGGGTGGATGGGCTCGGTGCGGCCTCGGGCGTGCCCTAGGACTCTGCTTTGGGAGAGCTGACGCCCAGCGCTGATGGAGCGGCCGCGGGGAGCCTGGGGCTGGCCCCCCGCACCAGCTGTTGGGGGGCAGGACGCGGCTCACGGGACATGGTGTGTCCCTGGCAGAAGCCTCTGAGGGCACCAGGGCAGCTGAGCACTGGCCCTGCCTGGGGCACGGGCCACACGGATGCCTGTGTGGGGGACGGCCATGTACTGTCTGCTGATAAATAATGTTATCAGGATTAAAAAATAAAACCTATTTCTAGAAAGAAAATAAAGATTAAGTCTTATTGCCGTACATTATAAAGGTTGGCCAGGAAGTTCGACCATCTGAATTACTGAGACCATGTGACAGGGCCCAAGATAAATGTGCGGCCCGGCCAGTTTGCTCAGTGGGCAGAGCCGCGGCCTGTGGTCCCGGTTGATTCTGGTCGAGGGCACGGACCTCGGGTGCAGGCACCTCCCTGGCCTGGGCCCTGGCTGGGGCTTGTGTGGGAGGCAGCTGATTGATGTGTCTCTCACATCGAGGTTTCTGTCTCTCCCCTCCCTTCCATTGTCTCTAAAAATTAATGGAAACATATCTTTGGGTGAGAATTAACCAAAATAAATAAATTAAATTAAAAAATTAAGGAAAATATCCTTCGGTGTGGATTAAAGACAGACAGACAGACAGACAGGCAGTCAGTGTGGGCGGAGGCTGGGACTCATCGGCGGGATCGGCAGCAGCGTTTCTGCCGGTTGGCGTGACCGGGGAGCCGCAGGCACATCGCGGTCTCCCCGAGAAGCTGCGTCTGGGGGCAGGGCCTGTGTGCTTCGGTGTAACTCCCTTCGACGGTTTAGGGGACCGGCCCTGAGGTGGGAGGTGGAGACTCACTCAGGCTCAGCGAGACCTGCTTCACCCGATGTTCCGGGTGCCTCCCAGCGTGGGAAGCAGCTCCGAGGACGACAGCTGCTTGAGGCAGACATGACCGGAATCAGCAGGTGGCCCGCCGCCAGCGTCCCTGGCCGTGGCCTCCAGGCGCGCCCGTCCCCCACCTGCGCTGCCGGGAGGGGTCGCCCCGTGCGCGTTCCCGGCGGGCGCTGGCGCTGCCCCCGGAGGCGCCTGCAGCTCAGCAGAGCGGATTGAACCTGTGCATGGGTGCGGGGTGGGCTGCGGGTGCAGCTCTGTCCTGCTCAGCGGCACGTGGCGGGCGGGTGTTGCTGTCTCAGCCCTTTGCTTGCCTTCGTTTGTCCAGACCGCGTCACACGAGGAGAAAAGGGACGGAGAGCCGCGGGGGCCGCAGTGTGTCCCAGGGGAGACCCACTATACAAGCTGTTTTCCATGTTTGGTTTTAACTTTCTCTGATACCAGGAGGGCCAGATTAGGGGCTTCTGTTCAGAGACAACAGCTAAGGTAGAACCATATAATAGCAATAAACATATATTTTCTTTTTATAAATTTTTTTATTAAGGTATTATATGTATACATAGCTTACCATTGTCCCCCCCTCCCATTCATGCCCTCCCTCCCCAAAATTCTGTGTTCGTTGGTTGTACTTATATGCATGCATACCAGTCCTTCTGTTGTTCTCTTATCTCCCCCCAGGTCTCCTTCCCCTCCCCGCTGTCATTTGACAATCTGCTTGTTTTATGGTGACTATCTCAGGACCCGATGAATAGAATCTGCTCCTCATTTGGCAGTCTGCTTGTTTTATGGTGACTTTCTCAGGACCACATGAATAGAGTCCGTTCCTCCTCTGGTCCACTCCGCCCTTACCCCCGGGTCCCACTGCTTCCCCTGGGACACACGGCTCACCCGGGGCACAGGGCCCCCTGGGACACACGGCTCACCCGGGATACCCGGCCCCTTTGGGCTTCTCGTTCCGGCAGAAGCCGAAGGTGCGGCGGAGGCCCCGTATCAGCTCCCTGGCTCCCATGGTGGCCAGCAGGGCTGGCCCACTCCCTGGGCCCCAGGGCGGAGCGAGGTCTGGCTTCCCTCATTCCCGGTGGAAGCGGCTCCGGCAGGTTCAGTTTCACCGTAGTTTTAAACTCCACATGGCAGCAGCGGCGTCCTGCTTTGTGTCTAGTTGTAGCCTCCCCATTTCACCAGCTTTCCTGTGGGTCTGGTGCGATCCCTTTCGATTTTAGCTGTTGTTTTTTTCCAAATCGTTGATGAGGTGGCACCTTAGGAGACTACCTAGGCCGCCATCTTGTTTCGGTCTCCCCTCTTTTTTTTTTTTTAAATAAAAATATTTATTGTTCATATTATTACAAATGTTCCTCATTTTTTCCCCCTCCATTGCTCCCCTCCACCAAGTTTCTATCCCACCCTCTGCCCTTTCCCATCCCCCATTGTCCTCATCCATAGGTGCAGTTTATGTTCAGACTCTTCCCACACCCCCCACTCCCCATTTCCCCGAGAATCATCAGTTCACTCCCCTTCCATACCTCTGATTCTATTATATTCACCAGTTGATATTGTTCATCATCATTTTTACTTCCCTTGGTTTTTAGATTCACTTGTTGATAGTTACATATTTGTTGTTCATAATTTTTAAGGTATTATATGTATACATAGCTTATCATTGCCCCCTCCACCTCCCATTCATGCCCTCCTTCCCCAAAGTTCTGTGTTAGTTGGTTGTACTTATATGCATCCATACCAGTCCTTCGGTTGTTCTCTTATCTCCCCCCAGGTTTCCTTCCCCTCCCCGCTGTCATTTGACAATCTGCTTGTTTTATGGTGACTATCTCAGGACCACATGAATAGAATCCACTCCTCATTTGACAGTCTGCTTGTTTTATGGTGACTATTTCAGGGCCACACGAATAGAATCTGCTCCTCCTCTGGTTCACACTCTCCCCTGGTCCCACCGCTTCCCTGGGGCACACTGCTCTCCCAGGGCACATGTCTCCCCCGGGGCACATGGTTCTCCCAGGACACACGGTCCCTCTGGGGCACACAGCTCACCCACGGAATATGGCCCCCTGGGACACACAGCTCACCCAGGGAACACGGCCCCTCTGGGGTGCTGGGGTTGCGACCGGGATGCACCACGCCAGCTTCTCGCTAGCATGGCAGGCAGGCTGGGCCGGCTGCGGGCGCGGAGGCCATGCTCCGAAGCAGCCCACTCTCTGGGCCCAGGGCGGAGCGAGCTCTGCTCTCAGTGGCTTCCCTCACTTGCGTCGGCGGCAGGTGCAGCGGTGATGGTGGCTCAATCTCCATTGTAGTTTCAAAATCCACAAGGTGGCAGCGGCAGAAGCTCGGGGCCGCGAACGGAAGGCGCCGTGCAAGCTCCTCACCAGCATGGCAGGCACAGAGGTCGGGCTGAGATGGCTGCAGGCGGGGAGACCGTGCTCAAAAGCGTCTCGTTCTGTGCAGGAGCAGAAGGTGCTGGGCATTGGCTCCCTCGCTCCCATGGCGGGGGAGGCCCACTCTCTGGGCCCGGGGCAAAGCGAGCTCCGCTCTTGGTGGGCTTCCCTCACTAGCAGTAGCGGCGATGGTGGCTCTGGCGAGTCTGGTTCCACCGTGGTTTTAAACTCCACATGGTGGCAGCGGCGCCTTGCTTTGTCTCTAGTTGTAGCCATCCCATTCCGCCAGCTTTCCTGTGGGTCTGATGTGGTCCCTTTCGATTTTAGCTGTTGTTTTTTTCCAAATTGTTGATGTGGTGGCAGCTTAGGAGACTACCTAGGCCGTCATCTTGTTTCGGTCCCCTTCATATATTTTTTCTTTGAATTAAAATTTTTATAGAAACCTCAACTCTTGGCAAAGCCAGAAATCTGGTTGCAGAGGTGGTGCCTGACATCTCACTGAGATTCAAGCTCTGGGCCCCACGGAGCAGCATTCGCTCAGAAAGGGCGCGGGAAGCGTGTGCCGGAGGGAGGGGCAGAGACCTGGCTGATGGCGCACAGGAAGAGGTCATAACCCCAGACGCTTGGGGAACAAGCTCTGATGTGCTGTGTGCATTCCAAAAAAAGTCATATTTAAGATCAGAGTTGTGTACATTTGGCCATTTTCCCATTTCTTACCATGTCAGAGAGAAGTGCCATACAATTTAAGTACAGAACAAATTATTACAATTTATAGAAAAATCCATCTTTTTGAGGGAGACAAAATGGCGGCCGGACAGATGGACCCGTTTGAGCCTAGTCCCAGAGCAGATAGAAGTAGCGGCTGAGAGTCACTCGGGGGTGTTAGTTGGCAAGCTGGGGGGTGGCAGAGCTCTAAGAGAAGGTTGGGGTCTGCTGGACAGGATTTCCTGACCAAGCAGCCCGCACTGCGGCTGAGACCTCTCCCGGAGCTACGGGCTCAGAGGGAAAACTTCGCCATGTTACAAAGAAAGAGGATCTTACCTCAGGCCTGAAAAGCCCACAGAGGGGAGACCCCCAAACAGCTGTGACACCCCAATCGGCGCAAACGCATGGATTCAAGGGAGTTCTCCCATCACCCACGGAAAGGTCAGAGTTTACCGGGGAGAACGTGAGGGGGCTGAAGCGGCCGTGCTCCCGGGCGGCTGTGCAGCCAGGGCGGCTCCAAAAGGGGCAGCCGCTGCAGAGAGAGTCGCTCGCTGCAAGACACAGTCTGGGTTTGGCGTGATCTCCCCCAAAATCAGGGCTTTTTTGAAATGCCAAGAGATGCGAGACAAATTGTTAAGAATCGGGACTGTCCCGCCAAAAGCGGAACATCTGGAGACCTTGGTGCAGACCAATCCTGCGCCTGGTCCCCTTCATCCCCTTGCTTCTGAGCACTAGGGAAGGACTGCCCAGTGTGGCATATCCTGGGAGACTGCAGGGGAAATTGCCTTCCTGGAAACGGGATCAGAGACCATCTGGGAGCCAGCACCAAAGCTGCCTACCTCGGGAGACTGCAGAGAGTGCCATAGAAAAAGAAGGCGAGAGCAGCCAAAAAGACGGGGAAGTCACTCCAGAAACACTGCCTCCTAGGGGCTGAATTACAAACTGACTTTAAAAAAAATTATTACTTTTAATTAATAAAATAAATAAAAAACCTGGACACAAATAACTAAAAAAATAGCCTACTTAAAATTAAGAACTAGCTTACAAAACTGAGGTGCAGTGGAACGCAGGGAACTGCAATACTGTCTGGAATGAGAAACAGGCGTGCCAAATAGAATAACAGAGGAAGTGAATGACCACTACTGCACATTTTTATGCTAATTTTTCTATTTTTTATTTTATTTTCATTTTTTACATCTTTTGTTTTCATTTTTTTACATCTTTTACATAAGTAACATTTTTTTTCTTTTTCCACACTTGATTTTACCTTTTCAATTATTACATTTTTTAGTTTCAATAATCATTATTACTATTGCTATTTTGTACTTTTGTTTCCTTTTTCTTTTTTTAAGTACCATTTTATTTTCTCTTTATTCTATATTGGGCTCAGTCTTCTTAATTCTATTTTCACCTCTACTATAGCATTGTTCAACCCTATCTCAACTCGACTTTTCCCCCATCACTATCTTACTAACCTTTCCCCTTTTCGTCTCCTGTTTATCTTAACCCTTTCTACTTTAGTTTTTCCCTATTCTTTCTGTATACGCCCTGCTAAAAATTTCACCCTACTTATATACCTAATTTCCAACCCCCTGCTCCAAGTGCATAAATACCACTCTCTTTGCTATATTAAGTATTAAAAAAAAAAACTGTTATTCTCTCTGTCCTTATGTTGTTGTTTGCGTGAATGTTGATTATATTGAATTTTTATGCTTTTTAGTGAGATATGCTTATTCTTTTATTGTTATTGTTGCTTGGTATTTTTTAATTGCTTTGGTTTTGTTTGTTTTTTACTTCTGTTTATCCTAGCCTTGCTTGATATTAGTGGGTATTATAGTTTGTATTAATCTCCAAGTATTGTTGCTGGCATTTGCTGGGATTAGTGGTTGTTCTATTGGAATTTTCAAAACATAGTTTGTTCCCCTTTTCTCTCTTAGTCTGCTTCTTGTCTCTCTCTCTCTCTCTCTCTCTCTCTCTCTCTCTCTCTTTCCTATTTCCCATTTTCATTTCGACACTACTTTTCTTTTTTTTTCTTTTTTCTATCTCTTTATCCCTCTTTTTTTTTTTTTTTTTACTGTTCTTTTTTCTCTCCTATCCCCTAATTTGCTTTTCTCTAATGACCACCTTTATTAGAGGTTATTAATATCGCAAATACATTCCTGTTCAGTGCCTTTTGTGTTGTACCTGGTAGTGTTGTATTTTGTGCCTTTAAATCAACACAGGAGAAAGAGAACTACATAACCAGACACCTGAAAAGAGAGACCATGGAGAGACAAAGACATAACCCGCACATGAAAGAAAAGCAGGCATCACCAGAAAAGGAAGTAAATGAGTTAGAGGCAAGCAACCTACCAGAGCAAGAATTCAGAATAATGATCATAAGATGGCTAAAAAGAATGGAATACAAATTTGACAATATGAGTAAGAACTAAGAGGAAATGAAGAAGAACTAAGAGGAAATGAAGATGAATCAAGAAGAAATGAAAAATGACATCGCTACTATGAAGAACTCAATAGAAAGCATCAAGAGTAGACTGGAAGAAGCAGAGGACCGCATCAGTGAGCTAGAAGACAAGATGGAAAAAAATACCCAATTAGAGCAGTTGCTAGAAAAAAAAATTAAAAAGCAGGAGGAGAGCCTACGGGATCTTTGGGACAATACAAAACAAAACAATATTAGAATAATAGGGGTTCCAGAAGGAAAGGAAACTGAGGAAGACATGGAAAACATATTTTAAGACATAATGACTGAAAACTTTCCTGAGATAGAGAAGAAAAAACCCACACAAATCCAAGATGCTTGCAGAGTCCCAAAAGACCGACGCCAAAGCACATTTTAATTAAATTGGCAAACACCAATGAAAAAGCAAGAATCTTAAAAGCAGCCAGAGACAGTAAGTTACATATAAAGAAACCCCCATCAGACTAGCAACTGATTTCTCAACAGAAACTCATCAGGCTAGAAGGGAATGGGATGAAATATACCAAGTCATGCAAAGGAAGGGTCTGAATCCAAGAATACTGCATCCAGTATGCTATCAATCACAATTGAAGGAGAAATCAGGAGCTTCTCAGACAAAAAAAGACTAAAGGAATTTATCTCCACCAAACCAGCAATGCAAGAAATGCTAAAGAGTCTGTAAAAATAAAGAAATAGGAAGCGAAGAAGGAACTCAGGGGTATAGAATAAAAATGGTGTTAAATAAGTACTTATCAATAATAACTTTAAATGTAAATGGATTAAATGCTCCAATCAAGAAAGCAAGACCCATATATCTGCTGTCTGCAAGAAACCCATTTCAGAAAAAAAGACGCACACAGACTGAGGGTGAAGGGATGGAAAAAGGTTTTCCAGATGAATGGAAATGAAAAAAAAAAAAAGCTGGGGTAGCAATCCTTTATCTGAATAATTAGATCTCAAATTGAAGGACATAACAAGAGATAATGAAAGCCACTTCATAGTACTAAAGGGAGCAATCCAACAAGAAGAAATAACCCTGGTAAACATATATGCACCCAATAGAGGAGCACCAAAATACATTAAAAAAAAAAACTGCTGGAGGACATTAAGGGAGAGATTAATAGCAATACAATCATAGTAGGAGATTTTAATACCCCACTGTCACCTTTGGACAAATCATCTAAACAAAAAATCAGCAAAGAAACATCAATCCTAAATGACTCACTAGACCAGATGGAATTAATCGACATCTTCAGAACATTACACCCCAAAGCTACAGAATATACATTCTTCTCAAATGCACACAGGTCATTCTCAAAGATAGACCACATGTTGGGACATATGCAAAGTCTCTTCAAATTCAAGAAGATAGAAATCATATCAAGCATCTTCTCAGATCATAGTGGCATAAAATTGGAAATCAACTACAATAAAAATAATCCAAAGAAATCAAACACATGGAGACTAAATAGCATTCTATTGAACAACAACTGGGTACCAGAGAAATAAAGAAATTAAAAACATCATGGCAACTAATGACAAAGAAAATAACAATCCAAAATCTATGGGACGCAGCAAAAGCAGTTTTGAGAGGGAAGTTCATATCTCTACAAGCTATTGCAAAAAACAAGAAAAAATGGTAACAAATTATCTAACTCTACAACTCAAAGAGTTAGAAAACAAGCAACAAGAAAATCCCAGTGTTAATAGAAGGAAGAAAATAATAAAAATGAGAGCAGAGATAAATGACATAGAGAACAAAGAAATAATACTTAAGATCAACAAAATCAAGAGCTGGTTCTTTGAAAGGATAAACAAGATTGATGAACCTCTAGCCAGGCTAACAAGAATCAAAGGGAGAGGACCCAAATGAACAAAATCAGAAACGAAAGAGTTGAAATAACAACAGACCTCGCCGAAATACAAAGGATTATTACAAAATACTATGAACAACTATTCCAACAAACTGGACAACCTGGAGGAAATGGTCATATTCCTAGAAAAATACAACCTTCCAAAACTCAATCAGGAAGAATCTAAAAATCTCAATAGACCAGTGACTTGGGAAGAAATTGAAACAGTCATCAAAAAGCTTCCAGCAAACAAAAGCCCAGGGCCAGATGGCTTCACAGGAGAATTTTACCAAAAATTCAAGGAAGAACTAAAAGCTATTCTCCTCAGACTGTTCCAAAAAAATTCAAGAGGAAGGAACACTTCCCAACTCCTTCTATGAAGCCAGCATCACCCTAATACCAAAACCAGATAAAGACAACTCAATGAAAGAGAATTACAGGCCAATATCCCTCATGAACATAGATGCCAAAATCCTCAACAAAATTCTAGCAATTCGGCTCCAGCAGAACATCAGAAAGATCATACACCATGACCAAGTAGGATTTATTCTGGGAATGTAAGCATGCTACAATATCCGCAAATCAATAAATGTGATACATCACACAAATAAATTGAGAGATAAAAATCATATAGTCAGCGGCAGACATTGACCGGATTTTCCATGCCAGCTTTACCTTGCAGGAAGCTCTTGGGGCTTTGCAACAAGTTGGTGGAAACGCAGACCTTGCACTTCTTATTTTGCTAGCAAAGAACGTTGTAGTTCCTACGTAAACATGGAAAAGTGGGCTAGACCATACTCCATTCCCTTGGGGGGGGGGAAGCTATTATACACACATATACACGTTCACCACATATACAGTACATGTACTAGTTGTAATCTGCAAGCAGAATGTGGAGCCAGATTTTTTTAAAAGATTTTTATTTTTATCAGCCAAAGTAATTTATGATCTCTTGTCTGGTGAATTTGTCTATTTGTCAAAATTTGGGCCTTTTTAATTGTAATGTCAGTATATGTATACAAAAGCGTTTTATTCTCATTAAGATGATGCATTCTGGAATAAAATTTATAGCTTTGTGTTCAGAGTAAAAAAAAAACATATAGTCATATCAATTGATGCAGGAAAATCATTTGATAAAATCCAACACCCTTTCCTGATAAAAACTCTCAACAAGGTGGGAGTACAAGGATCATACCTCAACATAATAAAAGCTATATGTGATAAACCCACAGCCAACATCATACTCAATGGGAAAAAACTAAAACCATTCTCTCTAAGAACAGGAACAAGACAGGGATGCCCACTCTCACCACTCCTGTTTGACATTGTACTGGAAGTACTAGCCATTGCAATTAGACAAGAAAATGAAATAAAAGGCATCCAAATTGGAAAAGAAGAAGTAAAGTTATCCTTATTTGCAGATGACATGATACTGTACATAAACCCAAAAGACTCCATAAAAAAAACTATTAGACTTAGTAAATGAATTTGGCAATGTAGCAGGATGCAAAATTAATGCCAAGAAATCTATGGCATTTCTATACACCAATAGTGAATTTACAGAAAAATAGACCAAAAAAGCAATCCCATTTACCATCGCACCAAAAAAAATTAAGATACCTAGGGATAAACTTAAGTAGGAGGTAAAAGACCTATATGCGGAAAACTATACGACACTGAAAAAAGAGATAGAGGAAGATGTAAACAGATGGAAGAACATACCATGTTCATGGACTGGTAGAGTCAACATCATCAAAATGTCCATACTTCCCAAAGCAATTTATAGGTTCAGTGCAATCCCCATTAAAATACCAATGGCATATTTCACTGACCTAGAAAGAACTCTCCTAAAATTCATTTGGAACAATAAAAGACCCCAATAGCGACAGCAATCCTGAGTAAGAAGAGTAAAGTAGGAGGGGTCTCAATACCAGATTTCAAGCTGTATTACAAAGCCACTGTGCTCAAAACAACTTAGTACTGGCACAAGAACAGACATATAGATCAATGGAATAGAATAGAGAATCCATATATCAACCCAAATCATTATGCTCAATTAATATTTGACAAAGGAGGCACGAGCATACAATGGAGTCAAGACGGTCTCTTCAATAAATGGTGTTGGGAAAACTGGGCAGATACAAGCAAAAGAATGAAACTAGATCACCAACTTACTCCATATACAAATAAACTCAAAATTGATACAGGACTTAAACATAAGACGGGAAACCATAAAAATACTAGAGGCATCCACAGGCAACAAAATCTCAGACATATGCCGAAAGAACTTCTTTACTGATACTGACCCTAAGGCAATGGAAGCTGAAGAGAAAATAAACAAATGGGACTACATCAAAATAAAAAGCTCTTTTATAGCAAAAGAAACCAGCAACAAAACAACAAGACAGCCCACTTTATGGGAGACCATATTCGCAAATGTTATCCCTGAAAAAGGTTTAATCTCCAACATCTATAGACAGCTTATACAACTTAATTAAAGGAAGATAAATGATCAAGTTAAAAAATGGGCAATGGAACTAAATAGAATCTTCTCAAAAGAAAACAGAAGAAAGGCCAAGAGGCACACGAAAACATGCTCAAAGTCACTAATTATCTGAGAGATGCAAATCAAAACAACAATTTGGTACTATCTCACACCTGTCAGAATGGCCAACATCAACAAATCAACATACGACAACTGTTGGCGAGGTTACGGAGACAAAGGAACCCTCGTGAACTGCTGGTGGGAACGCAGACTGGTGCAACCACTGTGGAGAACAGTATGGAGTTTCCTCAAAAAACTGAAAATGGAATTCCCATTTGACCCAGTAATCCCACTCCTAGGAATATATCCCAAGAAATCAGAAACACCAGTCAGAAAGGACATATGCACCCCTATGTTCATAGCAGCACAATTTACAGTAGCTAAGATTTGGAAACAGCCTAGGTGCCCATTAGCAGATGATTGGATCAAAAAGCAATGGTACATCTACACAATGGAATACTATGTTGCCATAAAAAAGAAGGAATTCTTATCATTTGCAGCAACCTGGATGGAATTGGAGAACATCATGCTGAGTGAAATAAGCCAGTCAATGAAAGAGAAACACCGCATGTCCTCACTCATTTATGGATAATAAAGAACATTATAAACTGATGAACCAAAAGATAGATATAGAGACAGTAATGCAACAAGCAGACTGTCAAATTACAGCGGGGAGAGTAGGGAGATCTGGGGGAGATAAGAGATCAAGCGAAGGACTTGTATACATGCATATAAATACAACCAATGGACACAAAACTCTGGGGAGGGAGGGCATGTATGAGGGGGGGGACAATGGTAATATATGTACACAGATAATAATTTAATAAAAAAATTAAAAATATATATTTTTTATAAGATGGGATGAATTGACATTTTAATATTGAATCTTCCATCAATATAGAATATATATTTAGATCTTAATTTTTTAAAATCAGAGTTTTTAATTTTCTGCATATAGATACTACTCATCTTTTGTTAGATTTATACCTAATAAAATTGCATTTGCACTCAGCTGGTGTTACTCAGTGGTTGAGTGTCGACCTAGGAACCAGGAGGTCAGGGTTCAATTCCCTGTCAGGGCACATACCTGGATTGCAGGCTCAGAAGCAACCAATCGATGATTCTCTCTCATCATTGATATTTGTTTCTCCCTTCTTTTCTGAAATGGATTTTTTAAAAATACACCATTTGCTATTGTCAGTGGTATTTACATTTTCCCCCCAAATTCCAGTTGCTCGTTGCTGAAATATAGGAAAGCAGCTGTCATATTAATGTTGTATACTGCAGTCTTGTTATACTTGCTTATTAGTTGCATAAGTTTTTGTTGTTTCTGCTGGCTCTTTGGGATTTTCCCAGACAAAGACAAGCATGTCATCTGTGAACAAAGACCGTTTTGTTTCCTCCGTCCCCAAACGTACCCCTTGTGTCCTCCTCCTGTCTTATTCCACATGGTGTCGAATACTCAGCCCCCGGAGGTCCTCATCTTAGCAGGAAAGCATTTCACTTCTCATCAGTAAGTAGATCTTTGTAGTTGTTCTTTGTCAAGTTAAAGAAGTTCTTGATTCCTAGTTTATGGAGAGTTTTCTTAAAAAGTATGTATAAATGTTAGGTTTTATCAAATGCTTTTTCTGCATGAATTGATATGGTTATATGATTTTTCTTCTTTATCCTCTTGAAGTGGTGCATTACATTGGTTGGTTTTCAGATATTGAATCAGCCTTGCATACCTAGAGTAAGTCCATTGCTCCTGGTGTATAATTCATTTTGTATGTTGTTGGATTCACATTGCTAGTCTTTTGTTGAGGATTTTTACATGGTTGATATTGGTTTGTAGTTTTCCTTTATTGTAATATCTTTATTTGGTTTTGGTATTAGGATAATGGTAGTCTTATTTAACGAAGTAGGAAATGTTCCCTCCACTTTTTAAAAAAGAGATTGTGGAGGTTACATTCATGAGTCCTTAACACTGAGTAGAATTCACCAGTGAGCCATCTGGGACTGGTGCTTCCTTTTTGGCTGGTTATTCATTGAATCGATTTCTTTAATAGATACAGGCTCGTTCAAATGATTTACTCCTCCTGTGTGGATTTTGGCAGTTCCGTTCCATGTAAGTCACCAAATTTGTGGGCATGAAGTTGTTCATGGTCTTTCTTTATTTCTCTGATACTGCACAGTGGGCGGAGCTGGGGACTCTGCCTGTGCCATGTGGACACGTGTGTACTAGCACGTGTTATAACAGGCATGTTCATGGACACGTCGCCCACATTTCTTTTTGAACACTTCTACTGTATGACAGTGCGCGAGCCTCCCACTGTGCCCAGTATGTCCCCTGCTGTCCAACCCCCCAGTCTTCTTCCCAGGTCGCCTCTCCCTGCTCTCCTGCTGAGAACCTGGCCTGTCCTGCTGCGGCCGCACAGCTCCTGGCAGGTCTGTCCTCGCTGCCCGCCTCCCGCGGCCCCACACCCCTGCCTGAAGCACCCTCCCCCTGTTCAGCCCGTGGCTTTAGGGAAAGCAGGAAGAAGGGGGCGTGGGTTTCTATAACAGTTACTAGAGGCACGGTACACAAAATTTGTGCATGGGGGGAAGGGGTGTCCCATAGCCCAGCCTGCAGCCTCTCCAATCTGGGACCCCTCAAGAGATGTCTGACTGCCCGTCTAGGTGGTATCAGGCCTAAACAGGCAGTCAGACATCCCTCTCACAGTAAGCGCGGGGTCTGGGCCGAGCTGGTTGCGGGCGGGGAGATACTACACCATCTCTTCTCCCGCCGGCGAGTGCGGGGGGCCGAGCCGAGCTGGCTGTGGACGGGGAGACGCTACGCCCGCTCCTCTCCAGCACTGCGGGCGGGCTGGGAGGTCACGCTCACGGGCTTCTCGTCCAGGCAGGAGCCGAAGGCGCAGCGTAGGCCCACATCAGCTCCCACGGCGGCCGGCAGGGCTGGCCCACTCCCTGGGCCCCGGGGCGGAGCGAGGTCTGGCTTCCCTCATTCCGGGCAGGTTCAGTTTCGCCGTAGTTTTAAACTCCACATGGCAGCAGCGGCGTCCTGCTTTGTGTCTAGTTGTAGCCTTCCCATTTCGCCAGCTTTCCTGTGGGTCTGGTGCGATCCCTTTTGATTTTATCTGTTGTTTTTTTTCCAAATTGTTGAGGAGATGGCGGCCCAGGAGACTTCCTAGGCCGCCATCTTGCTTCGGTCTCTCTCCTTACTGGTTCACTTCTGAATTGTAGATTATTAAGGGCTTTTGAAAGCTGTGTGTGGGGTAGCAGAGCTTCAACTTTTTATTTATGCCTCACCTGAGGACATCTTTTTAAATTGATTTTAGAGAGAACAAAGGGGAGAGAGAGAGCAAGCAAGAAAGAAGGAAACATCGACCTGCGAAACTTCGATCAGTTGCTTTGGGCAACCGCCTCATCAATCAGGGCTTGACCCTTCCTCCTGGGCATGCGCAGTGAGCAGGCGCGGACCAGCAGCCGGCGCCGCACCGGAGGCCGTGCCGGAGGCCGCACCGGAGGCCGCACCGGAGGCCGCACCGGAGGCCGCACCGGAGGCCGCACCGGAGGCCGGCAGGGCGGCTCCCGCCGGCCCGGGGTGGTCCCAGCTCAGAGGGCGCCTTTCTGTCTTCGCAGGCCGCCTGGTGGGCGCGCTGGACGTGGTGCTGGACTCCAGCGCTCGGGCGGCTCCGTTCCGGATCCTGTTCCAGGTGCCCGGCTCGCAGGCCTGCTGCCAGATCGCCAGCGGTGAGTTGGGGGTGTTCCCCGGGCGGGCCGCGGCCGGCCGTTCCATCGGGCCTTCCGATCCGCCGAGCGGGAGCAGCTTCCTGCCCTGGATCCGGTTCTGTACGCACCGAACGCGGAAGGCGGTCGGTCGGTCGGTCGGTCGGTCGGTCGGGCGGACAGCGGCGAGGCCCCGGGGCGCCTGGCTGCGGCCGCGGCTTCTCGCTGGGCCACCCACGCCTGCGGGGGGGCCGCTGCGCTGGGCCGGGGCGTCCTCGGGGCCGCCCTCCGCGGGTCCCCTCCCACCTCCCCTCCCACCCGCCGGGCCGGCGCACACGCAGCCTCGGGCCTCGCTTCCTCGGCTCCGGCCGCGCCGGGTAGTTTCCTGCCTCGGGCGCTGAGAGGATCGCTGCCGGGCTCCCAGAGCGCCAAGCCGGCGGGCCGGGCGGAGCCGGGCGGCGGGGGACGGCCGCGGGGACGGGGGACGGCGGCTTTCTGGGTGGACCGCGGCCGGCGGCTCGGCCCGGGTGCCGGGGCCGGAAGTAGCGGAGGCCCGTTGCTCCTGCGATTGCTTTCTAACTGCTGCCCCCTCCGGCTGCGGGGTGCAGGCCCTGGGGGGGGGGGGGGTGCCCCGGCATCCGCTCAGGTGGCAGCCTGACACCCACAGCGGCTCTCTGGTATCACGCTCAGTCCCCCCACTTCTCACCACTGCACCTCCTTTTTTCCTTGCTTCCCCCCAAAACAAGACTTCTCAGAGCCCCGCTTCACTGCCCGCTGTGCCCCAGACAGCCTGCCCCGGGGAGGGGAGGGCGGTGGGGGGCACGTGGGGAGGTCAGTGCACAGGGGACCCCCAGGCCGGGGCTGGGGAGGCAAAGCTTTGGGCTGAGCCACCAGGACCAGTGAGCAGTAGAAAAACGTGTAAAACGCACATCTCCTTTTCGTTTTAAGCTGGGGATTTTATGTCTTGTTGACAAAATGAAATTTTCATATGTATGAAATGTCCCCCCGTATCTCAAGTGATAATCTTTTGCCTTGATTCTTCTTTCTCTCATATCGATATGGTCAAGCCAACGTCTTTGGTTAATGTTTGCAAAGTATAATTTTCCGTATTTCTACTTTATGTCTGTGTTGTTTTTAAAGGGTAATTTAACTATGTTTCTATTGATTCTGGAGAAGGAGGAAGGGAGAGGAGGAGAGATAGAAACAGCCATCAGCTAAGTCCTACACGCCCCTCCTGGGGCTGAGTGCGCAGCCGCGTTCGGCCTGGCCAGGATCGCACGCCGGCCACCTCTGGTGCACGGCGGACACTCACGCACTCAGGACAAGCTGGACTAACCGGTGCTTTACACTTTGGACGTTTTCTTCCAAGAAACACATGATGGGTTTTGATTTTTTTATCCAGCCTGATAATCTTTTTCAAGTTGTTGGGTTGTTTTTATTTTTTTCTTTAAAGTCCATTGATTGTCATAGAATCCCAGGGCATTTAACTCAGGAGAAAACAAAGGTGCAGCTGAGATCTGAGAGCCCAGAGCAGTGCGCTGGCTGCCTGGCTTCCGCGGAGGGTGAGGGCGGGCAAGGCAGGGAGGGGAGGGGGTAGGAGGGGAGGGGGCAGGGAGTGGAGGGGGCGGGAGTGGAGGGGGCAGGGAGTGGAGGGGGTGGGAGTGGAAGGGGTGGGAGGGGAGGGGGCGGGCAGGGAGTGGAGGGGGTGGGAGTGGAGGGGGTGGAAGGGGAGGGGGCGGGAGTGGAGGGGGCAGGGAGTGGAGGGGGTGGGAGTGGAAGGGGTGGGAGGGGAGGGGGCGGGCAGGGAGTGGAGGGGGTGGGAGGGGAGGGGGCGGGCAGGGAGTGGAGGGGGTGGGAGTGAGGGGGCGGGAGGGGAGGGGTCGGGGCGGGCAGGGAGTGGAGGGGGTGGGAGTGGAGGGGGCGGGCAGGGAGTGGAGGGGGTGGGAGTGGAGGGGCGGGCAGGGAGGGGAGGGGAGGGGGCGGGGCGGGCAGGGAGGGGAGGGGGCGGGGCGGGCAGGGGTGGGGGAGGCGAGCACCTGGCTGCGCAGGGTGTCCTCAGCTGCTCTGCAGTTTGGCTTCCTTCAAGGCTCAGTTCATCTCTTCCTCCCCCCCCCCCAGCCCCCTACAGCTGTCAGTCTGCTCCACGTGTCCACGCCTCACGTGTCCAAGCCTCACGGCCTATTTTGTCAGTTAGTTTATTGTCCATTAGACTCTGCGTGAGGCCATGTGGCCCTGTCTTTCTTGGCTGGCTCATGTCACCTAGGTGATGCTCCCCAGGCCCCTCCGCGCTGTCTCCCAGGGCAGGAGCCCCTTTCTCACCGCAGCGCGGTGCTCCTGGTGTAGGTGTACCACAGCTTCTTTATCCCTCGGCCGTTTCTAGATCTCAGCTACTGTACATGGTGTTTTTATGAACACAGGGGTGCATGTATCCTTTCTGATTGGTGTTTCTAGTTTCTTGGGTTATAGTCCTTGAAGTGGGATCGCTGGGTCAAATGGCAGTTCCATATTTAACTTTTAAAAAAATATATTTTACTGAGTTTTTACAGAGAGGAAGAGAGAGTTAAAAACATCGATGAGAGAGAGTCATCGACCAGCTGCCTCTTGCACACCCCCTACCCGGGATGTGCCCGCAACCAAGGTCCATGCCCTTGACCGGAATCGAACCCGGGACCTTTCAGTCCGCAGGCCGATTCTCTATCCACTGAGCCACACCGGTTTCTGCATTTCAACTTTTTGAGGAAACTCCATACTGCTCTCCCCAGGCTGCACAGTCTGCGTTCCCACCCGCCGTGCACGAGGGCTCCCTTTTCTCCGCATCCTGGCCAACACTCGTCGTCGTTTGTTGATTTGTTGATGGCAGCCATTCTGTCAGGTGTGAGATGGTACCGCATTGCATTTCAATTTGCCTCTCTCTGATAATCAGCGGCCTTGGGCACCTTTTCATGTGTCTCTTGGCCTTCTGTATGTACACTTTGGAGAGGTGTCCATTCAGATCCTCTGCCCATTTTTTAAGTAGGAATTTTTTGTCTTCCTGGTGTTGTGTGATTCTTTACATACTTTGGAGATTAACCCATTATCTGGTGAATCATTGATGAGTTGTCCCATGCAGGGGGTTTAAATTTTAGATGTTTTTCTTCCAAGAAGCACATGATGGGTTTTGACCTTTTTATCCAGCCTGATAGTCTTTTTCTTTTTCAAGTTTCTGGGTTGTTCCTATTTTATTTGGGGGGGTTGTATTTTATTTTTGGGGGGTGTTTTCGTTTTTCCCACATGTTCATTTTGTTGGTGGTCAAACAGGGATCTGCTTTCTTTTTTTTGAACATGGTTTTTGTTGTAAAATACCCGTGACAGAGCTTCCGTCTTCGCGTCTCAGCGCTCTCGGCCGCGTCAAGAACACTCGTAATGTTGAGTGACCAGCACCACCACCTCCAGACTCTTCCCCGACGGAAACCCTGGCCCCTGAACCCACAGCTCCCTCCTCCCCCGCCTGGGAGCGCCACCACGCCTGCCGTGCCGTGCCCACGCGGGACGCCATGGCAGGTGCCGTCTGGCCGTCACGGGCACCAGCCCCCGGCCCCCATCTCGTTCCGGTGTCAGCACGTCCGTGCCCGTCGCTCTCTTTCCGGAACGGGTTTTACATGACGGCACACGCGTGGCGGCCGAGACGGTGGTGCGGGACACGGACAGGGCAGCAGGCGCAGGGCTCGGCGTTGGCTCTGGCCGGACGGACTCCCACGTGCCGAGGGCCCGCGAGGACGAGGGCGTGGCCGCCGTGGCTCCGTGGCAGAGGCCCCGGGCCTGTGGCTGGGTTTGGGCCTCACCGGCTGAGGCGTGTGTGCCCGGCCTTTGCCGGCCCCGTGGTCTGCGCTGGCTGTGCGGAGAGGTGCGGGCGGCGGGGTGAGGCCGGAGGGGCGGGAAGAGGAGGCCAGGGCGGGAAGGGGAGGCCAGGGCGGGAAGGGGAGGCCAGGGCGGCGGGAAGAGGAGGCCAGGGCGGGAAGGGGAGGCCAGGGTGGCGGGAAGGGGAGGCCAGGGCGGGAAGGGGAGGCCAGGGTGGCGGGAAGGGGAGGCCAGGGTGGCGGGAAGGGGAGGCCAGGGTGGCGGGAAGGGGAGGCCAGGGCGGGAAGGGGAGGCCAGGGCGGGAAGGGGAGGCCAGGGCGGGAGGCGCCGTGGTGGTGGTCCCGGCGCCCGCAGACGGGCGGGGGGCCGGGCAGGCGGAGGCATCCCTGGGGGGATGGGTGTGTGTGCATTTTGAAAGAGTTACCGTATTTGCCGGTGTATAAGACGACTGGGCGTATAAGACGACCCCCTAACATTTCCACTAAAAATACAGAGTTTGCTATATACTCGCCGTATAAGACTACCCCCCACTTGGAGGCATATTTTTCGGGGCCAAAAAGTCGTCTTATACGCCGGCAAATACGGTAGCTAATGTTTTAGATTTAGACGACGGAGAAACGTGGTTTTGAGATGTCGGGGTCACACAGAGGCTGTGATGTGAGCGGGGGCGGGGGCACTGGGAGTCACAGGCGCTCCGCTCGCTCTGCAGGGCCCAGGCGCCGTTGGTGCGGGAGGGTGAGCCGGCCCCGGCTGCTCGGACTGGCCAGGGTCACCCAGCCAGTGCCCTGGGCCCAGGGCCGGCCTCACAGCACGCCCTCCGGTGTCCTCCGACGCGCTGCCCCTGATCTGCCCCTGACCGCCCGCGTCCGTGGCTCTGTCCCTGCAGAGCGGGCTCCCCGACGTCCGTGTCCTCTGTCCCTGCAGAGCGGGCTCCCCGACGTCCGTGGCTCTGTCCCTGCAGAGCGGGCTCCTTTCCGGGAGGAAGTGCCCCGCGCTCAGGGGTCAGACCCGGTGAGCTCGGTGCGGGCCACACGGCAGTGCCACCACGGCTCCCGGAGCGGAGGGAGCCGGCGCCGGGGGCGGTGGAGGCCGCCCGCGCAGTGCCGGGCCGGCTGGCGCACCGGGTCCTGCGGGAGACGCGGCGGCGGCATTCTCCGTGCGGGTTTGCTTTCGGAAATGGCCAAGTGGGGCCGGGCTAATGTTTCTTTTCTACTGGGGAGTCCTGTTACCAGGCTCTTACTTTTTATGTTGGTTTTATTTTCTTTTTTTGTAAAAATATATTTCTATTGATTTCAGAGAGAAAGGGAGAGAGAGATAGAAACATCAATGATGAGAACCATTGATTGGCTGCCCCCCCCCCCCCCCCCCCCCGCCTCCGCCATTGGGGATCAAACTCACAACCTGGGCGTGTGCCCTTGGCCGGAATCGAAACCAGGACCTTTCAGTTCACAGGCCAATGCTCTACCCACTGAGCCAAGCTGGGTAGGGCTCTTACTGTTTTAAATAAAGTGTTTTTGTTTATGCCCCAATAATTAAACTTTAAAAAAAATTATTGATTTTTTTACAGAAAGGAAGGGAGAGGGATAGTTAGAAACATTGATGAGAAAGAAACATCAATCAGCTGCCTCCTGCACCACCACCACCACCCCCCCCCCCCCACTGGGGATGTGCCCGCAACCAAGAATTGAACATGAGACCCTTCAGTCTGCAGGCCAATGCTCTGTCCACTGAGCCAAACCAGTTAGGAAGTTAGGACACCAATAATTAAACTTAATTAAAAATGTTCTTTCATTAGGGATGTTGCTTACTTATAGTTATTTAAGGGAAAATTCTAAGTCTAACTTTGGTGTTAAAAAATCATATTTTAATAATATTGATTAATGATTTGAGAGAGAGAAAGAGGAAGGGAGAGAGAAGCATTGATTTGTTATATTTTTCATCCATTGACCAACTCTTGTGTGCGCGTGAACTGGGACTGAACCCACAGCCTTGGGGGTCTCAGGATGACGCTCTAACCAGCTGACCTACTTGGCCGGGGCCCAAGGGCACAGTAAAAGCCGCTTTCACCCCAGGAAGACGCTCGCAGACCTGCGTCTGCAGTCTCCGGTGCACCAGCCCCCTCTATGGGCAGCCTGTGTCCCAGCAGTCTCTCCCTACCTAACCCTCGTGTGTTGTCCTTTTGTCTGACACGCCCAGAGTCAGTATGACCTGTGTGGAGCCTTCCGGGAGTTTTAAGCTCAGATGGTGCGTGCCCTCCAGGCTACCAGCTCCGCATGGAGCCCGCTGTTGGGAGAAGGCGGTGTAGGGGTCGGAGCCCTCGTTGGTGTGCCCCGTCATCGGTGTGAGCCAGTCGGTGTGAGCCTGTCTGTCGGTGTGAGCCTGTCTGTCGGTGTGAGCCCTTGTCGTTGTGAACCTGTCGTCGGTGTGAGCCTGTCGTGTGAGCCTGTGGGTGTGAGCCTGTGGGTGTGAGCCCTCATCAGTGTGAGCCTGTGGGTGTGAGCCCTCATCAGTGTGAGCCTGTGGGTGTGAGCCTGTGGGTGTGAGCCCTCATCAGTGTGAGCCCGTGGGTGTGAGCCCTCATCAGTGTGAGCCTGTCGTTGTGAGCCTGTGGGTGTGAGCCCTCATCAGTGTGAGCCTGTGGGTGTGAGCCCTCATCAGTGTGAGCCCGTGGGTGTGAGCCCGTGGGTGTGAGCCCTCATCAGTGTGAGCCTGTCGTTGTGAGCCTGTGGGTGTGAGCCCTCATCAGTGTGAGCCCGTGGGTGTGAGCCCGTGGGTGTGAGCCTGTTGGTGAGAGCCTGTTGGTGAACCTGTCTGTCGGTGTGAGCCCTCGTCAGTGTGAGCCCGTGGGTGTGAGCCTGTTGGTGAACCTGTCTGTCGGTGTGAACCTGTCTGTCGGTGTGAACCTGTCTGTCGGTGTGAGCCCGTGGTTAGCATGAGGAGGGCAGACCGGGTTGTGGCTTCAGAGCAGGACAGCGGTGGTGTGGCTGTCTGGCCGGGCTCCAGGCCTGCAGGAGGTGCCCGGCTTCCTTCCCGCTCCTCTGACGGAGCTGGACCGCAGGCCACCTGCTGAGCGGGAGTCCCCGCTTAAAAGAGGCATCCGCCGTTCCCTGCTCTGCTTTCACTTCTGACTGTACTGACTGTTCTTTCTAGGTCAGCGATCCAGTTTATGCCTTTTTTGTTGGTAAGAAGGGATTTTAATTATTTTCGGAATATTTTCAAACACCCCACAGCAAGGACAGAACGAACCCTCCAGGCCCATGGTGCGGGGACGTCGGGGTCACGTCTCGGGGCGATGCATTCCTCCCCTGGTGCTGCCACAGGCCCCGGGACTGGCCTTTCTGGCCTCGTGTTGTGACGACCCGCGGGCGGCGTTCTCTGGGTCACTGCGCACTGGGCTTCCTGCTTGCCTCCAGCATCTTCAGACCTGGCTGTTCTGATCTACAGTCGGCTAGAACCCCACACTCATCTCATTGTCTCTTTTAGTCAAGAAAGCTGTCTCCCTCCACCCCACCCACACTACTCCCCACGGCATTGGCTTGGGGGGAATTGGCCAGTGTTTATGTGGAATGTTCACATGCTCTGCCCCTGGGTCCCTCCTCAAGACAACATTTAACTCACTCCTCAGTCCCTCCTAGTCCTGGAAACCAAGAGTTTACAAAGGTTCGACTGTTGGTTTGTTTTCCTTTCTTTTTAATCTTTATTGTTGAGGGTATTACAAATGTTCCTTCTTTCCCCCTGCCCGCCCCCTTGGCCCTCTCTGCCCAGTTTCCGCCCCACCCCAGCCCTCCTCACTTATTATCTGTGTCCAAAGCTAATGCATAAAAGCCTGTAAGATCTTTGGATAATCTTTTCACATCCCCCTTCCCACCCTTTCCCTCTGAGATTCATCGGTCTGTGCCATTTCCATGCCTGGGAAGGCTTGCCCTCCTGGCCAGTTGCTGTGGGACCAGCTGTGGCTGCAGTGGGAGGGCCGCTGTGCAGGAGATTCCCTGGGGAGCAGGACTTGCTTCAGCCGGGCTTTGGAGCTCACCGAGTCTGCCCTGGAGTGTGTCATGTGTGTGTGTAGAGTTGTAATCCGCTGTGGTCTGAAGCTGTCCACCGGGTGCACTGGCTCTGATGCCTCCTGGAGGTGCAAAGTCAGCTACTGCCTGGGGCCACCTGGCAGGAGCTGGAGAGATCTGCAGATGGCTGCGACTTGTATTGGGCTTGGAATGCCAGGCGAGGCCCAGCTGTGAAGCAGGGCAGGCTGGTGCCAGTGCGGGTCTTGGTCCTTTTATTGGTAGGTTTGGGGCTCCCTGACTCCAGGTTCAGCTTGTTTGAGAGATTTTAGCAACCTGAGCCAGGACGGGCCATTCATATGGTAAAGCTGCTGCAAACAGTTTGGATAGGGCTGCTAATTGGATGGGACGGGGGGTGGGGAGGGTGGGGGAGTGGGGGGGTGGGGTCTCAAGGAATCACCAGGTGGAATGAACAGGCTGATGGGAACTCAGATATGGCTGCCAGTTAGCTTTGCGAGGCAGGTGGTGAGGATAAGGGGTGGGAAGGGGGTCCCAGCACAGGAACAGTGACCCTTGTGAGCATCTCCTCCCGGGAGGAAGCCACCTCCCGAGTTCCTGCCCCGATGCCAGACAGTCCATTTCTTCTCGATATGTGTGTAGGTCCCCCCAAGCCACCAGAGGAAGTGGGCCTGTAAGTTCATGCACTGGCCCTCTAGGGGTAACTCCTGGGTCTCCAGCAGCCTCCGTGTCACTCAGCCACAATCCCCACTGGTTTTTACAGTCCAAGGTTATGGGGACTTCTCTTCCCAGCTTTAGAATCCTGGGCTGGGGTCTGGTGTGGGGCTGGGACCCCTTGCTCCTCACAGGGGCCTCTGCAGCCGAGATAGCCTCCCGATGACAGAAATGTCACATGTCGGTGTCGGAGCCTGTTTGCACCATCCTACCAGTGTCTTTCTTCTTTACTTCTCTGTCCTAGGACTCCGTTCAGCCAGCTCCCAGGAGGTTCTGAAGGATGGTGGTTCTGGGTAGTCTTGCTGTGGTTGTGGGAGGCGGCGGTACTGGCATTTACCTATGTTGTCATCATGGTTCTCCCCAAAGGCTCAGCTTTTGAAGAAGAAGAATACTTAGGTGTCCCTTCCTGCATGCCACGTCTCTCGGGGCACCTGCTTCCGGGGCTTGCTCTCGGGATGCACAGACCAGTCGATGAGCTTGGCTGAGAGCACCCATGGCAGTTTTCCCCACCAACCTACATCCAGTGGTCTCACCCATCGTGAGCTTTGTGTTAATGTCTTCACTATATGTCACAAAATGCTGATTTTCTAAGTTGAGCAGTCCTTTCACAACTGTCAGCGATAGCTCATCAGGGAGGGCTTTGGGTCAGCCGAGACATGGTCCATTCAGAAGCAGAGGAGAGGATGCTCACCTTGACAGCGCACCTCTAAAGGCAACTGCTAGCGTGAGGAGCGGTGCCTGCCTGTGTTGTGGTGACCAGGGTATTATTTTTTGTTTGTTTTACCTTTCTTTTTCCTTCCTTCTCCCATCGCCCTTTTTAGTGTCATTTCAAAGACAGTGTTCCTCACTCTCAACATCTTATTATGAAAAACTTCAAACATACTGAAAAGTTGTACAGTGGGCAGTGTAAGCGCGAGTTTTTATATAGTCTGTGTGTTTTTGTTAATGATGGTCCCTTTTGGTGCTCAGAGTCTCCCCCTTCTGTCCGGTCCGGGCGTGGTCTCTGTGCTTGGTCTCGCTCCCATCACCTGTGGTGCCTCCTTGCCCTCTGGCCAGCGATGTCGGAGCCACCGCGTGACTTCCTGCCTCCGGCCGGAGCTGGCCGTGCGTCCGAAGGAGCCCCGGCTCCTTTTGGTGCGGAGGCTGAGAGTGCGAGCTAGACGTGTGTGAAAAGGAGTGGAGGGTCCTGAGTTCATACTTCACTTTCTGATTCTGCTGTGAAGCTCGTTGTAACAACTTTGATTTTATATTTGTCTTTCTTCTTTTATTCACTAAAAATCTTGGTTTCCAACAATATCTACATAATTACTACCCTGTTTTCCCGAAAATAAGACAGTGTCTTATATTAATTTTTGCTCCCAAAGATGCGCTAGGTCTTATTTTCAGGGGATGTATTATTTTTCCATGAAGAAGAATACAGTACACATTTATTATTAAATGAAAATAAAGGAAATTTATTACCTGTACACGGTATGGTAGTACGGTAGTTGTCAACACAAACCAGACAAACTGTGAATCCTACTCATTTATTCAAGGACAATCATGTCATCATCTTTGGGAACATCATCATAACAATCCAATTCCTGAATTTCCTGGTGAATTTCTTGTGACTTCATTTCTTTCAGAATCAGTGGCCCAAATCTCTGATGTTTAGCAATAGCACTGTCTTTAAATGAGTACTTCTTTTTAAAAAAATATATTTTATTGATTTTTCACAGAGAGAAAGAGAGAGGGATAGAGAGTTAGAAACATCGATGAGAGAGAATCATCGATCAGCTGCCTCTTGCACACCCCCTACTGGGGATGTGCCCGCAACCAAGGTACATGCCCTTGACCGGAATTGAACCCGGGACATTTCAGTCCCCAGGCGACGCTCTATCCACTGAGCCAAACCGGTTTCGGCTAAATGAGTACTCTCGCAGTGCATTTGCAATGCAACTGTCAGTGATTTTCTCCCATGAATTCTTCACCCAAGTCACAACTTCTTGCAGTTTAAGTTTCACAAAGTTTCTACGCTGATTCCTCTCCATTCACACAGCAGTGACATCAGAACTCTGCATAATGTCACTGGTTGCTAGACGCCAGTCGGGGCGGCCCTAGCGACCAGTTTATGGTAAATTAATTTTCATTCTGAGACAGAGCCTGGGGCCTTATTTTTGGGGGGATGCCTTATATTTCACTCAGAAGGAAACCTGTAAGTAGGTCTTATTTTCGGGGAACACGGTATCTATCTGTCATACACACATCTACCCCCAAACATTATTTCTAGAGGCCCAGTGTATACATTCGTGCACTGGGGAGGGAGGGCCCTTCAGCCTGCCTGTGCCCTCTCACAGTCCAGGCCCTTCAGGGATGTCCGACTGCCGGCTGAGACCGCTCCCCACTGCTCAGAGGCAGGGGGCTCTGGCCACCACCGCTGCGCTCGCCAGCTGTGAGCCTGGCTTTGGCTGAGCAGCACAGCCTGTGGGGGCGCACTGACCATCAGGGGCAGCTCCTGTGTTGAGCGTCTGCCCCCTCGTGGTCAGTGTGCATCATAGCGACCAGTTGTTTCCCCCCCCCACCTTTGATTTGCATATTAGCCTTTTATTATATGGGATAATGCCAATATTGCTATTAATAGTAAGAGACTACTGAATGAAATTTAAGTTTTTGCAGCCTTAGAATATATTTAACTATGATGTACAGTCAAAACACTGTAAAATTGTTATTTTCTCTGTGCAATTACAGGCATAGCTTGTTCTATCATATTGCTTTCTTGCACTTTGCAAACACTGCCTTTTTTACAAATTGAGGGTTTGTGGCAAGTCTGCATAGAGCCAGTCTGTCCTCACCATTTGCCAACACCATTTGCTTAACTTTGTGTCTGTGTTCATTTTAGCAAATCTCGCAATAGTTTGAGCTTTTTTGTTGTTATTGCTGCGGTAACCTGTGCCCCGAAGCTTTGATGTTATTTTGTGATTGGGGGTACCATGATCGGTGCTCACATAGACAGTAATCATCTAAAGTGGCTTAGTCACAAGTCACACGTGCTCGCAATGCCCACACGCTAGCCCTCCCTGTCTGCCCCCCGCGCCTCAGGCCTCCCTCTTCCTGAGGCCGGAGCATCAAGTGAGGCCGGTTCGTGGCTCTCAGGGCCTGCAGTGCTCACCGGGGCCGCCTTCTGTCCGTGCAGAGGCCTGAGGGCTGCGGCAATGAGGCAGTGGCCTCGAGGACTGGGAGGGCCACACGCTGAGCTGAGGCAGGGCGGCTCCGGTGGTGAAAGAACCTCCTCTGGGGTCAGCGCTGTCCATGGCCACAGGCCACAGGCCACAGGCCGGCGCTCGTGAGAGGAAGGCAGGCACCTGTGGGGGGGTCTGGGGGGGGCAGGGGGGCAGGCACCTGTGGGGGGTCTGAGGGGGCAGGCACCTGTGGGGGGGTCTGGGGGGGGCAGGGGGGCAGGCACCTGTGGGGGGTCTGAGGGGGCAGGCACCTGTGGGGGGGCAGGAGGGGCAGGGGGGCAGGCACCTGTGGGGGGGTCTGGGGGGGCAGTCCTTCAGGACGCTCACTGCTGCTCTCTTGTCGGCCACTCGCCTCCAGCAGCCCATCCCCGGTCAGCCTCGCCTCGGCCGCTCCCTGCAGGCTCCGACGGTGGTTAGTGGTTTTTAGCAGGAAAGCAGTTTTTCTATCAAGATAAGCTTTTCAGACATATAAACCTAGATTTTGTGGACCTCAATTTAACAGACTTCAGATTTAATGGACATAATTCCTGGTCCGTATAAAATATGTAAAAATTAACACTGTTAATTTTAAAATGCTTGTAACCAAGATTTGCTTGTAATTAAATCAATATGTTATTTTTTGTAATTAATTCACTTATAGTTATTTTTTAAATTCTCATCCAAAGAATATTTTCCATTGCTCTTTTAGGGAGAGTGGGAGAGGGAGAGACAGAGAGAAACATCGATGTGAGAGAAACGCCTCCTGCGCGAGCCCTGCCCAGGCCGGCCCGGGAGGAGCCGACGGGCGGGCGGCCGGCGAGGGCGTTGTCCGCGGCGGTCAGTGGGCGGGAGTGGCCGGCACAGACCTTGCCGGGCCTCTCTGTCCGCATTTACCCGTTGTCGTGGCCGCTTTCCTCCCTGCTTGATTGATAGTTTTATAAAAATGTGAAGCCTTTCACCAATTCTATCACTAAAATACCCTCAACAGAAACCTGCCGGACACCTCGTGTCCGTCTCTTCCCTGGGCTTCCGCTGTTGGCAGACACGCCGCCCCTCGCTCTCCCGGCCCCCCCGGCCCTCCCGCCCCTCCCGCCCCTCCCGGCCCTCCCGGCCCTCCCGGCCCTCCCGCCCCTCCCGCCCCTCCCGCCCCTCCCGCCCCTCCCGCCCCTCCCGGCCCTCCCGGCCCCCCCGGCCCAGTCCCCGCGTGGAGGGCGCTCAGCCCGCCCTTCGGTCCCTTCGGTCTGCGCTGTGTGCGTGTCCATGTGTATGTATGAGTGTGTGATTGTGTGTGTGATTGTGAGTGCATGTGTGTGTGGGTGTGAGTGTGGGTGTGAGTGTGTGTGTATGTATGTATGAGTTTGTGATTGTGAGTGCATGTGTGTGTGGGTGTGAGTGTGGGTGTGAGTGTGTGTGTATGTATGTATGAGTGTGTGATTGTGTGTGTGATTGTGAGTGCATGTGTGTGTATGTATGAGTGTGGGTGTGAGTGTGTGTGTGTGATTGTGAGTGTGTGTATGTATGTATGTGTGATTGTGAGTGTGTGTGTATGTATGAGTGTGTGAGTGCATGTGTGTGTATGTACGAGTGTGTGTGATTGTGAGTGCATGTGTGTATGAGTGTGTGTGATTGTGAGTGTGTGTGTGATTATGTGTGATTGTGAGTGCATGTGTGTGCATATATATGAGTGTGTGTGTGTATGACTGTGTGTGATTGTGAATGTGTGTGTATGTGTGTGCGTGTGCATGCATGTGTGTGCATGTGTCTTGTGTGTGTTTGTGAGTGTGTGTGTGTACGCATGTGTGTGTGATTGTGAGTGTGTGTGAGTGCATGTGTGTGTGATTGTGAGAGTGTGATTGTGTGGGCGTGTGTGAGTGTGTGTGCATGTGAATGTGTGTGCGTGTCTGTGCATGTGAATGTGTGTGGTGTTTGTGAGTGTATGTGTGTGTAAGAGTGTCTGTGGTATGTGTGAGTGTGTGTGTATGTGTGTGTGATTGTATGTATGGTTGTGAGTGTGTATGTATGTATGTATGAGTGTGTGTGAGTGTGTGTGAATGTGTGTGGAGGGTGTGGGTGGGTGTGAGTGTCCCGCCTTTGCCAGCCGGGTGTGCCCGCTGACCGGGAGGTGGGGACCGCCCTGTGGGGAGGGAGCCGGAGGGCTGTGGGCCCCGGGGGAGGACGGCCGGGGGTGTCCGATGCCGCTCTGGGCTCCGGCCACTCCGCTGAGCTCGTCAGTCCTTTCCTCTGTTTTTCGTGGTGGGTGGTTTTTATCACCATGGCCTCCAGGCCTCTGCTCTTTCCCCTCGCTGTCTGACCTTTAACCCCCCGGGACACTGACTTCGGACCTGACCTCTGCCCTGCAGGCTAGCTCTGAGTCTGTCTGGATCCCCCGCTCAGCCGCTCGCCTGCGAAGCTGACCGCTGCTTCTCGAACCCGGGCGCGCTTTCAGAGTGGCCGTTCTGTGTCCTTGCCTGTTGATATTTGTGCTATTTCCGGTCCTGTTTCTATCCATCGGTGTTTCTTCTGGTGAGAAAAACCGAGTCTGCATCTTTGTTCCTCTCCCTGCTTCTATTTATGAGAAGTGTAGCTGATGGCACCAAGGCAAGCACATTTAAGTGACTTTCAATTAGAAATGAAAAATCTATTGCACTTTCAGTGTTAAGGAGGTTGTTTATCTGTTTTCACTTACTGTAAATACTTGGAGGACTCATTTTAATACTTTAAGGCACAAGGGCAGGCCATTATGTAAAAAGGAAGGTTTAACATTTGTTTTCTTAACCCAGTGTTTCCCAGAGTGTGGTCCGCGTACCCCGGGGGTGCGGGAAGAGTGTGGTGGGGTGCACGTTGCACCGGAGTTCGGTGGGGACAGGCACCGCACCGTGCTCAGCTGCGCCTAATTCCACGTTCTCATGAGCCAAGTCAAGACAGTCTTGTGAGGCGTGAGATGGTCCGGTGTGCAAATAAATGTTATTTATAATACAACTTTTATTTATATTTTATTATGAATAATTTTATTTTTTGTTTATTATTATTTTGTGTATGTACCAAAAAAAGAAAAAAGAAATATATTTTGATTGTTATTAAAATACATCCTTTTTTTGTTTTTTTACGAGGGGTACTCAGCGTCATGAAAATTATAGAAGGGGTACACATGTGTCAAAAGTTTGGGAAACACTGTCTTAACCCATCCGTGAGACAGCGCCCAGGAAAAGCTCTGGAGGCCGCGGGCGTGGCCCGGCCCTGGCCGCCCAGGCCGCCGCCGAGGTCCCTTCAGGCGGGTGGGGCCTCGGACGCAGCCCCAGCCCAGCCCCCCCCCCCCCCCTCGCTGCCACTGCTCGGGTCACTGGGGGAGGTCTGGTGGCTTAGGAGTGACAGTGCCTTGACAGTTACTTACACGTTAATGTTTATTTTTTTTAGAGAGCATGGTGTATTTTATTATTAATTAATTGTTAATCCTCACCGAGGGAATTTTCCCATTGATTTTTTAGAGAGTGGAAGAGAGAGGCAAAGACACAGAGAGAAGCATCAGTGTGAGAGACCCCAGACCAGGGCTGGGGATCAAGCCTGCAACCGAGGGCCGTGCCCTTGACTGGAGTGGAACCCTGATACTTCCGTCCACAGGGCGGCGCTCTGCCCACTGAGCCACACCAGAGGGCTGGTCGCACCTTTAATCACCGCTTTGTGTGTAGCTTCTAGCCCGCATCAGACCCCGGGCTGGTGGTGCCGGACAGAAATGCCCTCTCGCGGAGGAGTGGGTCTGAGGAGGCGCGTGGTGCTGTTTGCTCTGGCCGGCAGAGGCCCCGGTCTGACGGCAGAGGCCCCGGTCTGACGGCAGAGGCCCGGTCCGGAGGGAGAGGCCCCGGTCTGACGGCAGAGGCCCGGTCCGGAGGGAGAGGCCCCGATCTGACGGCAGAGGCCCGGTCTGACGGCAGAGGCCCCGGTCCGGAGGGAGAGGCCCGGTCTGACGGCAGAGGCCCCGGTCTGACGGCAGAGGCCCCGGTCTGACGGCAGAGGCCCGGTCTGACGGCAGAGGCCCCGGTCTGATGGCAGAGGCCCGGTCCGGAGTGAGAGGCCCCGGTCCGGCGGTCTCTGCGTGGAGAGGTGTTCCTTTCCATCGGACGTGGGTTGTGCAGACTTGCTTTTTGAAAGTGACGCTTGGATCCAACTGTGGCTGTGCAGAAGCTGTAGGTGTGGCTAATATGGTGTTTTATTTCCTGAAAGGACCTCTGGGAGAAGTGAAGAGAATAAATATTTTTGTGAGTTTCTAAGCACCTGCCCCCCCCCCCCCCCCAGCCCCGGTGACCACGGCGAACCGCGGCGAAGGGAAGCCCCGCCCCCGGCCTCCGCCGCGGCTTCCAGCTGGTCCAGGCCTCCTTCCGATGGCGGTGTGTCCTGGGCACTTAGTCGGGTCTCTCACTGTTTTAGTTTTGCCCAGGGATTTATAGATCTGAGATTTACTTCCTGCACGGGTCCTGTTTAAGATGACTGAACTTTAATTTTCTCAGAAAAGAGAAAAGTCTTGTTCTGCAAAATTAGGGGTCTTAATAAAACGAAGTGAGCCGAAACCGGTGTGGCTCAGTGGTGGAGCGTCGGTCTGCGGACTGAGGGGTCCCGGGTTCGATTCCGGCCAAGGGCATGTACATTGGTTGCGGGCACATCCCCGGTGGGAGGTGTGCAAGAGGCAGCTGGTCGATGTTTCTCTCTCATTGACATTTCTAGCTCTCTATCCCTCTCCCTTCCTCTCTGTAAAATATCAATAAAATATATATTTTTTAAAAATAAAAAATAAAACGAAGTGTGATTTGGACCCCACGGCGCAGCCCAGTGCTGACTCGGGGTGCTGGGCGGCGGGAGGGCAGCCGGGGGCCTGGAGTGTGTGCCACGGCCGGCTGCACCGGGACCGGAGCCTGAGCACCGCCCCCCAGGCTCTGCAACGTGGGGGGGAGGGGCAGGCCGGGCAGCAGCCTGGTCTCGGGTCCCGCCGGAGCTGCCGTGGAGCGAGTGCGTCTGTGGCCTCGCCTCCTGCCTCCGCAGCGCTGGCAGACGCTCCTCCTCCTCCTCTCCCTCCCGGCCCGGACTGGCCGCGGAGGCCATCATCATCATCACCCCCCCCCCCCCCCCCCCCCCCCCGCGGACAGACCGCGGGGCAGACAGACAGACAGACTGCGGGGCAGACAGACCGCGGGGCAGGGCGCGCTGGGGGCGTGGCACCGCCTCCCCCTCGCTGTGTCCTCAGAGCGGGTCTGGGGCGGCCTCGGCGGGGACAGCGCCCGGCATCGTGCGCGGTGTCTGTGACGTCATCGTGAGACTCCCCGGCAGAGGGTCATAGAGAGGAAACGGAAGACGGTGCAGTGGGAAGTTTCGGAAGTTCCATCACAGGCCCACCTGCGGGAGGGGCCACCTTAGTGAGAGGCCACCTTGTGGGAGGGGTCACCTTGGGGAGAGGGTCACCTTGGGGACAGACCACCTTGGGGAGAGGGTCACCTTGGGGACAGACCACCTTGGGGAGAGGGTCACCTTGGGGAGAGGGTCACCTTGGGGAGAGGGTCACCTCGGGGAGGGAGGCCGCTGTGTCACGCTGGCCCAGGGGGCAGGGCCTCACACCACTCACGTGCTCAGTGGGGTGCTTGTCCCCTTACTTGAGGGGTTGTTTTAGAGTTACCTTTTCCTGCCCTAAGCTCTTTCCCGGTAGGCGAGGGATTTGTTCTTTGGTCTTTACTGAAGATATCTTTTTATTGCCTTTAGAGAGAGGGCGGGAGAGAGAGAGATAGAAAAAGCATGGGTGTGCGTGAGAAACATCCACCGGTGCTGCGTGCACGGCCTGACCCGGGACTGAGCTGGCCACGCGGTGTGTGCTCGCCCGGAGCTGCTCCGACAGCTGTGACCAGAGGGACTGGACGGCCTTCCTCTGCCAGCGGAGGGCTCTGGGCGCTGCTGGGCCGGTGTTCCCGAGGCACCCGGAGGCGAGGGAAGGCCACTGCGTGGAACTCTGTCCTCAGCCCAGCCCCGCAGGAGGCCAGCTGGTCGGTGGGCCGGGACCACAGCGAGTCCAGTGTCTGCTCCACGTGTGGAGCGCCGCCGTCCGCCGGTCCACGTGGGTCCGCACGGCCGTCGGCCACCTGGGGATGAGGGAGCCCAGGGAGAGCACCCCTGCTGCCAGAATCCCGGCAGCACACGCGCGCGGGGGGCGCGCTCCCATGCTGAGGAAGTTACGTGCCTGAGCCTCCCCGGCCGTGGCCTGTTCCCTGTGACTGGGTGCGGGCGCCTCCCGAGCGTCTGGCATCAGCTGAGAAAGGCGGGCCTCGGCCAGGGACGGCCGCTGTCAGCGCTGGGCCGCGGCCTCTGGGGTCTCCCCAGGGGTGGAGCCAGCCCATCGCGGGCTGCGGGCTCAGCGTGGGAGACGCGAGCTTTCATCCACCCCTGACCGTGCCCCTGACCGCAGAAGCATCGGCCTCCGTCTCTTCCAGGCGCCGCGCACGGCCACCCTCCTGGCCTCCAGCGCCTCCGGCGCCGCTGCTGAACGGAAGGGCGGGGATGGAGACGGCACCGGCCGGCCGTCTGCTCCTCTGCCCAGGGTTCGGGCAGCGGCTGGTCACCACCGGGGTGGAGGGTGGAGGAGGAAGACCTGGAAAGGGACTGGAGGGAGGAGAGCGAGGTGAGGGGAGACGGGAGGGCCCAGGCGTCTGAGAGCCCACGGCCAGGAGGCCGCCCGGGCCGGGAGCCGGCGGTCTGGGTCCGAGGCCAGGTAGGAGCATTTGGAAGCTTCGAGGGGTTCAAGCAGTGGAGGCCAGAACTGTTTGGTGTGGTTTTGTGTCAAAATGCCCTTTCCTTTTAGGAGCGGAGGGGTGAAGGGCCGGGCTTCCGGACGCCACGGGGCCGGGCAAGAGGAGCCAGAGGCTGTAGCCGCCACTGGAGCTGGGGTGGGCGGGAAGGGCACGGGTGTCTGACAGCGGGTCACACCGGCCCGGGCTCAGCAGCCTCGGAACGTGGGTCCCGGCTAGGAGAGAATTCAGAGCTAAGACTCGGACTGTAGGAAAACATTTATTCAGAAAATCACGGAAGTGGAAGAAATGAGTGACAGAAGAAATGGGCTGAGGAAACAAGCTGTGGAGGCAGAGAAGGGCCCTGGGGGCGGGGGCTGAGGAGGACATGGGAGCTCGCCTTGGGGACAGGGCGGGAGGCGGAGGACGAGGCAGGTCCTGCTCCCTGGAGGGAGGCGCTGGGTCCTCGTCCCAAGGGCTTTGGGGGGCAGACTTTGGGGAGCTCCCAGGGAAGATCTCAGTAGGACAGTCGGCAGCTTTCCTGGTGTGTCCTTTCAGCGTCATGGTCTCCACCTGGTCAGCACCAGGGCAGGGGTCAGCGCCAGAGCAGGGGTCAGCGCCAGGGCAGGGGTCAGCGCCAGGGCAGGGGTCAGCGCCAGGGCAGGGGTCACTAGTCTCGTTTTGCTGCTCTTCTGGGCCTGGAGCTGAACAAAAACTGAGGCCCAGCTGTGACCTCTGGGAGGAAGGTCAGGGGTCCAAACGCAGGACCAGCGACCTGCTGGGGAGGAAGGTCACGGGAGTGGGGGCACAGGGTCCCTACAATTGAATGCTGATTCCCAGGTCCTGAGCCTTCCCGCCCAGTGACCAGTAGCTGCCCAGGTCCTGGCTCTGCTCACGCCGCCCCGCTGTGCCCACAGCCCTGAGGGCTGCCTCCGGGCTGCTTGTCCTTCCAGAGCCACAGGCGGCGGGGCTGGTAGCTGAGTGGTCACGTTGTTAGGGACTGAATTGTGAGCCTCAAAGAATTCCCACATCGCCGAAACCGGTGTGCTCAGTGGATAGAGCCTGCGGACTGAAAGGTCCCAGGTTCGATTCCGGTCAAGGGCATGTACCTTGGTTGGGGGTACATTCCCAATAAGGGGTGTGCAGGAGGCAGCTGGTCGATGTTTCTCACTCTCTATTCCTCTCTTTTCCTCTCTGTAAAAAAATCAATAAAATATATATTTTTTAAAGAAAAAATTTGTTGAAGCCCTGCCCCCTGTGGTGGTTTGGAGCTGGGAGCTGTGGGAGGGTTGGGTAGACGAGGCCAGGCCCCTCGGCCCCGCCAGGTACGGACAGGGAGGCAGCGGTGTCTGCGAGCCGGGAAGGCCCTCAGAACCCCGCTGCACCGCGTCGGAGGCTCCAGGGCAGCCGGAGCCAGCCGCTGCCAGACCTCAGCCTGGTGCATTTTGGTGGGCGTGGCCTGTGGTTCATGCCTCCTGCTACTGCTTCCCTCCCTGTGGTTTGTCTGGTGCCCGTGGCTCCTTGGTGGCTAGAATGTCCTGGAGCTCCGGCTCTGCCATCCGCCTGTATTGGCCCTGTACACAGTGGTGCCCCAGCCTCTCTGGTCCAGCACCAGCCTCCACGCCCAGGACGTCACTGAGCCTCTGCTCCTGCCAGCCTCCCTGGTGTGAGCACAGCCCAAGTCACTGTCCAGCGGCGAGGACGAGGACGCTCTCTGAGAGGGAATATAGACTACTGACACGGCTCACACAGCTAACATGGCTCACGTGGCTTACACAGCTCACATGGCTCTCACGGCTCACACGGCTCACAGCTCACCGGGCTCACAGCTCACCGGGCTCACACAGCTCACAGCTCACATGGCTAACATGGCTCACGGCTCACACAGCTCACAGTTCACATGGCTAACACGGCTCATGGCTCATAGGGCTCACAGCTCACACGGCTCACAGCTCACACAGCTAAAACTGCTCACAGCTCACACGGCTCACAGCTCACACAGCTAGCATGGCTCACGGCTCACACAGCTCACAGCTCACACGGCTCACACAGCTCACACGGCTCACAGCTCACACGGCTCTCACAACTCACATGGCTCACAGCTCACATGGCTCACACAACTCACAGCTCACACGGCTCACAGCTCACATGGCTCACAGCTCACACGGCTAACACGGCTCATGGCTCATATGGCTCACACGGCTAACACAGCTCACAGCTCACACGGCTCATGGCTCACATGGCTAACACGGCTTGCATGGCTCACAGCTCACATAGCTCACAGTTCACACGGCTAACACGGCTAATGGCTCATACAGCTCACAGCTCACACGGCTAACACCGCTCACAGCTCACACGGCTCACACGGCTAACATGGCTCACGGCTCATGGCTCACACAGCTCACGGCTCACACTACTCACAGCTCACACCTCACACTGCTCACTCAGCTAACATGGCTCACACGGCCAACAGAGCCAACACAACTAAGCTTCTGGGTAGCAGCCTTGCTTAGTGCCTCAAAAGGAGCATGGTTTGTTGTGGCCTTTGAAAGAAACTAACTCACTAATACACTGCAGTGTCTGTCTGCTGGAGGTGAGGGAGAACCGTGACTGCTGCCTCCCGCTCGGGCCCTCGGGCAGAAGCGGGCGTGGGGGCGGTGCCCTCGGCCCGGAGCTGCCCGGGCTCTCCATGTGCCGGGACGTGCTGTGAGCGGCGTGTTCACCGCCTGGTCAGTGCGGTGCCTCCTGCAGTGGCCCAGCCGCCCGAGGCCTCGTCTGAGGGGAAGCCGCGGGGTCCGCACTGCCGGGGTGTCGCCGGGGGAGGGGACAATCCAAGTTCCTGTCACCGTGTGAGGCCTGGCACGCCCCGTGTGAGGGAGGCAGGGTGTCCAGAGGGCGTGCCCGGGTCGCCGGGGCTTGGGGCAGGTGCCCAGTCCTGCAGGTCGCCTGGCTCCGTGGGCGGTGCCAGCACTGCAGACGGTCAGGTTGTGGTGCCGGGATGGAGGAGCTCCATGCACACAGCCTGGCCGGTGACTCTTCCTCTTCCTGCCCCCCAAACCCCCGCCAGGGGCCACACTGGAGGAGGTGGAGCGGCACTGGGCCTGGCTGGAGCAGAACCTGCTGCCCTCCCTGGCCGTCTTCGACAGCGCGGACGACGTGGCCAGCTTTGTCACCGGGAAGGTGAAGGTGGGTGCCTGCTGACCTCCCCCCACTTCCCACGGGGAAGGGGAGGGGTGCCTGTGACCCCCGCTTCTTACAGGGAAGGGGAGGGGTGCCTGTGACCCCCGCTTCTTACAGGGAAGGGGAGGGGGTGCCTGTGACCCCCGCTTCCCACGGGGAAGGGGAGGGGGTGCCTGTGACCCCCCGCTCCTGGTGCCTCCATGCAGTGTGCACACAGCGCTGTAACTTCCTCTGGCTCTCTCGCTGGGACTGCTCTCCCGGCCGAGCAGGTAGAGGCCCATGAGGCCCGCTTGTCACTCGGAGAAATACAGGTAAAACGTAAAAAGACCTCATTGTCGGGCCTGAGTGTTTGTTGTCCTGAACAGACACGCAGCCATTTCTGTCCTATAAAAGAAAATAGTCATATTTGTTTTTGCAGAACAGTAATGTTATTTGATTTTTAAAATTAGTTATTCCCAGAGAGAAACCAAGATGGCGGCATAGGTAAACAAACGCCTAACTGCAGCCTCACACAATTTCAAAAAATACAACTAAAATACAAAATGCACATTATCCAGAACTACAGGAAAGTTGACTGACTGGAAATTCTACAACTAGAAGGAAAGAGAAAACCAGAAGAAAAATCAGAGGAGCTGTAAAAGCCTAAGGTACGGAGACACAGTGCGCACGTGGGGAGAGGACGGAGCCAGAGAAGAGCGGGAGGCTGAGTGCCTGGCTGGCGTTCCCTAGCGGGAAGGAGATAAAATCTCCGGACTGTGCTGAACCCCAGTTCCGACTGCACTGAACCCCAGTTCTTGGTGAGACCCTGGGGACCCAGCTCATACAGAGGGAATCTGGACTATAAGGCGGAAACTCAGGGGAGTGGTGAAAGGCAGAGTCCTGGAGGTGCGCATGTTGTGCGCAGAGGATGGACTGTTCACTGTGCCACTGGATTGCCCTAGTGGGAAGGAGACAAAAGCTCCAGACTGCTCTGAACCCCACTTCCAACTGCACTGAACCCCAGTTGCGGGGTAGTTGGAGGAGAGACTAGACCGTCTGGTAGTGGGCGAAACTCTAGGGCACCTTTCTCTCAGAGGTGCTTACAGCGAGTACCAAAGGACACTGAGGAACACTGAGACCCAGGAACCTCATAGGGCAGGGCTAAAGAGAAGCCAAGACTGTAGGCTCCACCCTGAAACTCCGCCCCATCCAAGCTGAGCACAGAGGCTTTTGCAGTTTTGCAAGTCTAGTTGAATAAGGCTGTCTCCTGGCATAGACACAACTGATCCTCATAGCCAATTGGCCTGGAGGTCAGTTCCTCCCAGTGATACCAACAACAATCAAGACTTAACTACAGTAACGCTGTACACACAGTCCACAAAGGGGTGCACCAAGAGTGTCCACCTCAGATAACTGGAAGGCTGACCCACTGAACCATATAGGGCACCTTAACACACAAAGCCACCCTATCAACTCAGGGAAGCAGCGAAAATGCCGAGACAAGGAAACAGATCACAAATGAAAGAAATGGAGGACAAAAAATGACTGGAATATAGAGTTCAAAACCACGGTTATAAGGTTTTTCAAGAATTTCCTAGAAAAGGCCGATAAATGAGACCTATGAGGATACGAAAAGGGATCTACTAGAAATAAAGAATACATTGTCTGAAATAAAAAATATTATACAGAGTCCTAAAAACAGAATGGAAGATCGCAAGAATCAAGTCAAAGATTGGGAACACAAAGAGCCAGAGGACACACCTCTGCAGAAGCAAGAAGACAAGAGAATCTGGAAAGTTGAAGATAATGTAAGAAACCTCTGGGACAACTTCAAGTGAACCAACATCAGAATTATGGGGGTCCCAGAAGATGACAGAGAGCAAGATACCAAAACATATTGAAAGAAATAGTGACAGAAAACTTCCCCCACCTGGTGAAAGAAATAGACTTACAAGTCCAGGAAGCCCACAGAACCCCAAACAAAAGGAATCCAAAGAGGACTACACCAAGACACATCATAATTAAAATCCCAAGAGCAGCCGAAACCGGTTTGGCTCAGTGGTAGAGCGTCGGTCTGCGGACTGAAAGGTCCCAGATTCGATTCCAGTCAAGGGCATGTACCTTGGTTGTGGGCACATCCCCGGTAGGGGTTGTGCAAGAGGCAGCTGGTCGATGTTGCTCTCTCATCGACATTTCTAGCTCTCTATCTCTCTCCCTTCCTCTCTGTAAAATATCAATAATTTTTTTTTTTAAATCCCAAGAGCAGCCGAAACCGATTTGGCTCAGTGGATAGAGTGTTGGCCTTTGGACTGAAGGGTCCCAGGTTCGATTCTGGTCAAGGGCATGTACCTTGGTTGCGGGCACATCCCCAGTGGGGGGTGTGCAAGAGGCAGCTGGTCGATGATTCTCACTCATTGATGTTTCTAACTCTCTATCCCTCTCTCTTCCTCTCTGTAAAAATCAATAAAATATATATTTTTTAAAAATCCCAAGAGCAAAAGACAAAGAGAGAATATTAAAAGCAGCAAGAGAAAAGCAGGTATAAAGGAGCACCCATACGACTGTCAGCTGATTTCTCAACAGAAACCATGCAGGCCAGACGGGAATGGCAAGAAATATTCAAGGTGGTGAATAACAAGAACCTACAGCCAAAACAGTTTACTCAGCAAAGCTATCACTCAGAATCGAAGGCCGGATAAAGAGCTTCACTAATCAAAAAAAAGCTAAAGGAGTTCATCGCCACCAAACCAGAATTAGATGAATTGCTGAAGAAGGTTCTTTAGGAAAAGGAAGAAAATAAAGATAAAAATTATGAACAACAAATACGTAACTATCAACAAGTGAATCTAAAGACCAAGGGAATTAAAAAACCTGATGAACAATATTAACTGGTGAATATAATAGAATCAGAGGTATGGAAGGGGAGTGAACTGACGATTCTCGGGGAAAAGGAGTGGGGGGTGTGGGAAGAGACTGAACATAAACTGCACCTATGGATGAGGACAATGGGGGATGGGAAAGGGCAGAGGGTGGGGTGGGAACCTGGTGGAGGGGAGCAATGGAGGGGGGAAAATGAGGAACTTCTGTAATAATATGAACAATAAAGATTTATGTTTAAAAAAAATAATAAAATAAAATTAGTTATTCCCAACATTTTTGCAGTTGCTACATCTTGCGACTATTTTGTTGGCCCTCGCTCTGCCCTCCTTTTAAAGTGGACACTTACTCTGAAAACACGGGAACTGACGCTGTGGAGCCGCTGAAGTGTGGGATGGGGGCGCTCCGCCCTGTCTCCTGGGGTCCCTCCGCACTGCCCTCAGCGCACGGCCAGCAGCCACTGTGTAATGGCCCCGGGGCGCCAGGCAGGCAGATGCTGCTTCTGATGCAAAATTCTACTCTTTCTAAAAAAAGTATGCTTTTATTGATTTCAGAGAGGAAGGGAGAGGGAAATAGGAACATCAGGGATGAGAGAGAATCATGGATTGGCTGCCTCCTGCTTGCCCCCTGCTGGGGATCAAGCCCACAAATGGACATGTGTCCTTGACCGGAATCGAGCCCAGGACCCTTCAGTCCGCAGGCGACGCTCTATCCCCTGAGCAGCGCCGGCGAGGGCCGCGTGTCCCCGGCAGGACAGGCCCTGCTCAGCGTGAGCCCTCGGACCAGGGGTTTCCCACAGACCAGCTCCGGCGTCCTGCAGGAGGGTAAGGGAAGTTGTGATTTAAAGGGACAGGACGGCCGAATTGGTTTGGCTCAGTGGTAGAGCGTTGGCCTGCGGACTGAAAGTTCCCAGGTTCGATTCCAGTCAAGGGCACACCCAGTGGGGGGTGTGCAGGAGGCAGCTGATTGATGTTTCTCTCTCATTGATGTCACTAACTCTATCCCTCTCTTCCTCTCTGTAAAAAATCAATAAAATGCATATATATATATATATATATATCTTTAATTAAATAAATAAATAATAAAGGGACAGGTCCGCGGAGTTCCCCTCTGGGCGGGCTGCCTGGGTCCGGTTGGAAACAGATGGGATCCAGCGGGGTGCCGGGCGAGCGGGCGGGAGGCGGTGGAGGGTGCCCAGCAGGCTGCACCCGGCCTGGCCTGGCCTGGCCTGGCCGTGACTGACTGGGGCCAGCACCAGGCGCCCGGCCGCGAGGGGCCTGGGCAGGCGCGCAGTGGGGCTTCCCGCTGTCTTCCCTCTTCTTGGTCTGAAGCAGCTGCCGGTTCCCGCTTTGGGCCTGGGGCTGTGGCTGTGTGGGAGGGTGTCTGAGGAGGGGAGGGGAGGGTGTCTGGGGAGGGAGGGGAGGGGAGGGGAGGGAAGGGGGAGTGGGGAGGGTGTCTGGGGAGGGAGGGGGAGGGAGGGGAAGGGGAGGGGAGGGTGTCGGGGGAGGGAGGGGGAGGGGAGGGTGTCTGGGGAGGGAGGGGAGAGAGAAGGAGGGGAAGGTGTGAGGGGGAGGGGGAGGGGAGGGTGTCGGGGGAGGGAGGGGAGGGGAGGGAGGGGAGGGAAAGGGGAGTGGGGATTGTGTCGGGGGAGGGAGGGGGAGGGGATCTGTGTCTGAGCACCGGGGCTCCGCCGCCCGCCTCTCCCTAACGGGTGCTGTGCCCTCCAGGCCCTGATCGCCGAGGAGACCGGCAGCCGGCTGGCGGAGCCGGAGGCGGAGCCCGAGAAGTTCCGAGAGGCCTGGGCCAAGTTCGCGTCCCGGTTCCCCTTCCCGGCGGCGGAGAAGCTCGTCACCTACTACTCGTGCTGCTGCTGGAAGGGCCGCGTGCCGCGCCAGGGCTGGCTCTACCTCAGCGCCCACCACCTCTGCTTCTACTCCTCCTTCCTGGGCAAGGAGCGTACGTGGGCAGGCCTGCTACTTCCGTTACTGCTTCACCCCGTGGCCCCACGGCCGTCTGTGCCTCCGCTGGCCGCTCCGAAGCCGGGAGGGGGTTCAGGCGCGGTCCCCACGTCCGTTACTCCCCCCGGAGCGCCGGAGCCAGCCACGGCTCCACGTGCCCGCAGGTGGAATGATGTCTTGTGTGTATACCTGCACACAAAAATATTTCTCTTTTTTTGTTTTATTAATTTCTTCATTGATTAAGGTGTCACATATTTGTCCTCAACCCCCCATCCCACCCCCCTCATGCCCCCACCCCCTGTTGTCCGTGACCACTGGTCAGGCTCCTGTGTGTGCACAGTCCTTCGGTCGACCTCTCCCTGTGACCCCCACCCTCCCTCCGAGGCCCACAGTCTGACCCCTGGCTCCTTGTCTCTGGGTCTGTTCTTGTTCCTCCGTCTGTGTTGTCTGTATTCCTTTTTATTCCTGCGTTTTGGTCTATGTTTCAACTTGGACCTGAGGGCGGAGGGTGCCTCTTGGGTCCTGCATCCGCTGTCACTGCCCCCCACGGCGGCCTCGCCCCACGCCGTGGTCCGGGCGGGTCTGGCCGCCGTCCAGGTGATGCCCGGGGACCCTGGGGCCTGGCCCTGCCCAGGCGTCGGGCGAGTTCATTACATGTTCGACAGGATAGAGCGGCTAATGTTTAAGCTGATACTTCTGTGTGGCCAGCGAGTGATATTAAAATACCCAAAACAAACCAAAATCGGTGGGAAAAACCCCGCTGCGTCCGCGTGCCCCGATCACGCAGCCTCTCAGCCCCACTGCGGTGTGCTCTGACCTAGCCTGGCCCGTGCTTCTGCTCAGTGTCAGCTGTCTTCCCGCTCTCACGTCCGCGTGGAAATGCCTGACAAGACCCAGTTCCGACTGCATCGCCTCCGGGATTGCCCGGGGCCTGGGCACGGGACCCCGTGTGTGGTTCCCTGGGCCCTGCCTCGCCCGGGAGCTCACCTGCTCACTCCGGCCCGCGGACCCGCTCCTCAGGCAGCGCGGCGAGGGTGGCGCAGAGGAGGGAGAAGGGGGACGGCCTGTGAAAGCAGCCGGAAAGAAGCCGCCGCAGAGCCAGAGCCGTCCTCCCGAGGTCCCCGCACTTCTGAAACATGGCCGTCCGCCCTTCAGCGGGCGCCGCGCGCTCCTCCCTCAGATTGTAAAAGCACAGACACACCAGCCAACACTGAGCTGCCCGCTGAGTGGTCAGAATTGCACCTGGTTTTGTGGTCAGGTCGGCAGAAACCATCCTGTAGTGTAGGGTTTGCCGCAGAACTTTGGGGATCCGTGTGTGTGCCATGAGATGGAAAAGGCAGAATTCTCTGCTCCAGCCTCCTGTGGAAATGCGGCCTTTGGAATTATTAATGCATGGAAGGCATTATTGCAAAATAAAAGGAAGGAGCTAGTAGAGAGGAAAACACTTAACCACCCCTTCTTCATTGGAAAGGAGGGTGAGTTCTCTCCAGCACTGGCCAGTGACTGTCACTAACTCTGATTCTGTTGGGGTGGGGAGATTTGGAGGAAGCAAAGGCTCCGTGTTGGTGGCGTTGTTACTTTACGTTGTGACTGCGTGTCCCCGTGCTCGGCAGCACGCCGCCCGGCTCCCAGACGGACACTGTGCTGCGGTGCGCTGACCCCGATGGCCGTGCCAGGCTCCTGGGCACGCCGCGCCCTCCTCGGAGGCTGGCCGCCTGTCCTCGGCACCGTCAGCCCGCCTTCCCCCTCGCCGGGGTCACCACGACCCTGTGCGCTCTTTCCGTAGCTCCTGCAGCGGCTCCAAACCAGCATTTATGCCGATTGAAAAATTGCTGCATCTTTTGCAAAAATTGAAGTTGAAATATTCTTGAGAGAATGTTCCCTTGCTGTTTCAGAATGTGTTCCTTGCCCCGTGCGTGGCCAGCACCTCGGGGCGTTCCACTCACACCCCGGCGAGCACCGCCCACAGAGCCGCCCTGTCCTTTGCATCTCCTGTGAGGAGAGCACACAGGTCGGGGCGGGTGTGGGTGAAAGGTGTGTTTGCTCTGCTCTCTTCCAGTCAAACTCGTGATCCCGTGGGTGGACATCCAGAAGTTAGAGAAGACGTCCACCGCCTTCCTGGCGGCCGCCGTCCGCGTCAGCACGCCCGGCAAGGAGAGGGACTTCGCCATGTTCCTGGACCTGGAGGAGGCGCTGCGGGCCATGGAGCAGCTGGCCGACGTGGCGCTGCGCAGGCTGCTGGACAACGAGGGCTTCGACCTGGACCCCCCGCTGCAGGAGCCGAGCCAGATCACCAAGAGGTGAGCTCGGGGCCGGCCACCAGCCGCCACGGTGCCCGCCAGCCTGGCCGAGCCGTGAGCCCCCTCCCCTCGGGAGAACCCCGCCGTGCCGTCCCTCACCGGAGCAGTCACTGGTCGCAGCGGCCATGCGTGTCCTTTATGCCGTAGACTGGTTTTCGGGTTCAGCTCCTTGTTCAGATGTTTCAAAATCAATTTTCATAAAAAATACTTCCAGGAAATGTAATATGTAGCCTCAAGCTAGAATTCTATTCCGCATTGGGCTTTATTAATGAACATTAAGAAAATTTACCTTTTCATATTAAACTACTTTGTAGAAAACGTTTTTAGGACAGCAGGGTTATGCTCTCACCAACTTATTAGAAATGTGCTACTAAGAGTGTCTGCACCCTCTGGATCCTCGTCAGGGAGCCTTGTGAGGTGGTTGCTTGAGATCCTTGCCCCCTTAAAGAAGCTCCACGTCTCAAGTGACCTCAGGTCACTCCTCAGCGGGGACAGGAACCTCCTCAGCGGGGACAGGAACCTCAGGTCACTCCTCAGCGGGGACAGGAATGGGTTCAAGTGAAGGCATTTCCATGGCTCTTCCTCTAGAACAGCGCCCCTCCCGGACGAGCACCTGACCCTCCAGCAGGATGCTCTGTGCTCTCCTCGCCAGAATGTGAGACCTCAGAGAGGGAGGGGAAGGCCCCGGCTGCTTGCTAGCGCCCCCCCCCCCCCAGGTACGGCTGCACTGAGCCCCTCCCCTGCGGCTGCCAAGGGCGGGGCTGCTCTGGGCAGCCTGGCCAGGAGCTCAGTGGCAGCTCTATCTGCTTCCTTTTTTGTGAGTTTTCTTTTCTTTTGTTTAAGAGAAAAAGCACGCACACAGGCAGTGAGTAAGTGGGCTGGGTTCACAGGGCCCGTGGCCTTGCCCCAGAACCGTCCTGGCCCGTCCCGGGGACGAAGGGAAGCCTCCAGGCCAGCCAAGCTCAGCGGCCTCCGAACAGAAACACGCACCCCAGCCCAGCACGCGGCCGGCAGGACGGGGCGGTGTGCCGTGGGCGGCCGGGAGGGCGCACCGGGGCGCCGTGTGCTCCCCTCCCGGTGCCAAGGTGCCAGCGGGCCGCCTGCGGGCAGGGCGAGGCGGTGCTTTGGTGCAGCCTTGCACCCGGCCTCACTGAGGAGCGGGCCCGGGCGCCGGATGCTGTCCAGGGCCTGAGGTCCGCGGCACCGGTGTCTGCGGCCACGTGTCCGCAGGGTGTGTGCTCCGTGCCCGCGTGCACTCGCTCCAAGCAGCTTCGTGGGCCCTCGCGGATGGATGCTCATCTAGAAATAGTGTGTTCCACTCCCCTCAAGTTGTGCCCCATGATGTGGAATGAAGAATTCAAAACCATTTACAAAAAGAAAGAAAGCGGGGGCTCTCAGCCAGGATCGGGCCTGGCAGGACGGGCGCCACGTCAGGGTGGTCACCGAAAACCCAGGAGGCGGGCGCGCCAGGGGAGCGAGGGGGGAGGAGCGATGGGCTGGCCCTGGACGTGGCAGGGTCAGTCTGCGGTGTGAAGTGGGTGCGGGCTGGCTGAGTGCGGACGGGAGGCGTCTTCATTGGACCTGTCGGGTGAGAACGCCCGCGGGGCCGACCCGGCGCCCCGCCCGCCCGCAGGGCAGCCTCCGCCTGCGGCGTCCGAGGACGGAGGAGGGGAGCGGGGAGAGCGTCCTGCTCCCTCGGGCTCGGGGCAGGGCCTGCGGGCACCTTGCGTCTCCGGGGAGTGGGCACCGGGAGGGCTCCGTGGGCACACGGGGCTTTTAGGAAATGCACCTACCCTCCTGCTTGTGTCTGGTGGGCGCCTGACAAGAGACTGGAAATCTTTGTGTTTGTTTATTTACTTTTAATTTTTAAAATATGTTTTTATTGATTTCAGAGGAAAGGAGAGAGAGACATCAACGACGAGAGAGAACCATTACTTGGCTGCCTCCTGCACACACCCTCTGGGGATGAAGCCCACAAGCCAGGTGTGTGCCCGATCTGGAATCGAACCCGGGACCCTTCAGTCTGCAGGAGGCGCTCTGTGCACAGCACCACAGCAGCCAGGGCACGGTGTGTGTTCCGAGAGGTGAACTGCTGCAGGGACTGAGCCACCCAGGACGGGCTGGGCCAGGCTGCGGGCGCACCGAAGCGATGCCCGCGGGCGATGGGAGAGCCGCCTGTGCCCGCCTGGCTGCACGTGCCCGTCAGTCCCAGCACCCCCTCCGCCCTCAGGGCGGGCCGACGTCCCCCGCGCCTGGGGGCCGGAGAGAGCCGGAACCTGGCTTTGCTCCCTCCTCACCTAATCTGGACGAGGCGCTAGTGCAGCGTTTGTGGAGAAACGGAGCACTGCCCGCCCCTGGATTGTGGGGGCCCCTGATTTGAAGTGTGTGCGTGTCGCCCGGTGCTCACTGCGTGTTGTCAGGTGTGACTGCCCATGGACGTCAGCTCAGCACACGATGGCTCCTGCTCCAGCTTCTGAGGAGCCCGGCCGCTCGCAGGGGCAGGTGCGAGGGAGGCTGACCCGTACCCTCCCTGCCGGGCCCGTGTGGCCGGCGGGCGCCATGCCCTGGCTTGGGCCTGAGGTCACACACAGCTCGGAGTCTTTGAGTTTGAGCACAGGGACCGTGCACGGCACCCTTGTCATTGTGTGTTTGTTCTGGAAAAGCAAGCGCGGGCGCGCTGGCCGCGGCAAAGCCTCGTCCGGACAGGGAGGCCGGGAGGCAGAGGAGGGCCCGGGGGACAGGCTGGGGGTGAGCGGACAGACGAGCCCTGCGAGGCGGGGCACGGGCGTGCTCCTGGAGGGAAGGGCTGGCCCAGCTTGCCTTCAGAGCCACACTGAGGTTTCAGTTTATCAGAGGCGTGCCGTGGTCACACGATTCACGTGCGAACATTGCCGTCACGGGGAAGCAGCCGCAAACCAAGCAGGCCCCCACCGCACCCCCCACCCCCACCGTCCTCACCCCCACCCCGCCTACAGTCACCAGGCTAACTGCTGTCCTTGGAGATCTGCCTGTTCTGGAAATGCCGTAGAAGGGAGTCAGGCACGAGTGGTCTTTTGTACCTGGGCTCTCCGCCTGGGCGTGGCTGTCGGGGTCCATCGCGGTGTGGCTCCGCTCACGGCGCGGGCAGCGCTTTGCCGTCTCGGTGGGTGGCAGGCGGCACGGGCTGCGGTGGATGCGGGACGTGTGTCGCTCCTGTGACGCCGCGTTCTGCAGGTCACTCCCCGCGGGCAGGGCACTGGCTGTGCCAGAGGCTGGATTCCCGTGTCGTCAGCGGAGAGGAGCTGGGTCTCGGGTCCTTCCCTGACTGGGCTCCGCCGGGCGGGCGGGCGGGCGGGCGGCACCTTCCTGGGCCCGGAGAGCGCCTCCGGCCTCATCACACCACCACCACCACCCCCCAGGGACCTGGAGGCCCGGGCGCAGAGCGAGCTCTTCCGGGCCACCTTCAGGCTGCCGCGGCGGGAGAGGCTGCACGCCGTGCAGGGCTGCTCCCTGTGGACGCCCTTCAGCCGCCGCCACACCGCAGGGCGCCTGTTCGCCTCCGACTGCTACGTCTGCTTCGCCAGCACCGAGGAGGGCCGCTGCTGCGTCATCATCCCGCTGCGGGAGGTGGGCCCCCCAGGGGATGGAGCAGGGGAGCTGGGCCCCCCCAGGGGATGGAGCAGGGGAGCTGGGCCCCCCCAGGGGATGGAGCAGAGGAGCTGGGCCCCCAGGGGGATGGTGAAGGGACCTCCTGGTTCTGTGACCTTCCAGAAGGTGTGAACGCTCCTCCCCTTCGCGTAGGTGCTGAGCATCGAGAAGATGGAGGACACGAGCCTGCTGCCCAGCCCGGTCCTCGTCAGCGTCCGGGGCCAGATGGCCTTCCAGTTCATCGAGCTGCAGGACAGGGACGCACTGGTGGAGGCGCTGCTGGTCCGGCTGCGGCGGGTGCAGGCCGAGCGCGCCGTGCTCCCGAGCGCCTCGCGGGCCGACGACAGGGTGCGCCCCCCGCAGGGTCCACGCAGCCTCTGGTCCTCCTCGACCACCGTCCGGAGGGAGGGCGGTGTGTGCAGAGGGAGGCGTGTCAGGAGGGAGGACGGAGACAGTGCTCAGTGCTCCGGGGGCCACAGCAACCCCTTCCCCTGAGGGTCAGGCCTCAGGAGTGTGCTTCCTGGGAGTCCGCCCCGCAGGTTTGAGTCCGGGCGCTCACGCCTCGGGTGCCCGTGCCCCGGCAGTGATGCTCCCTCCTCCCCCGCAGACGCCGCCGGCGCTCCAGTCCACGAGCACGTGCCGTGACCACACGTTTGGGGACTTGGAAATGGTGTCGTCTCCGAGCATCGAGGAGAGCCCCCGCCCCGAGGCCCCGGGCGCCGACCCGCCCATGGTGGGTGCAGGCTCCCTGGCGGGGCTCGGGGGCTCGGCAGCAGCGAGGCGCGGTCCCCGGAGGAGGGCTGCCGGCCGCCTGGGAGCGGACGCAGTGCCCTGGCCGCCCAGCACGGCTCCCGGAGGGAGGGCGGCGGTCAGGGCTGCTCTGCTGCCTCAGCAGTTCCTTGTCTGGCGGAGAGAGCCGGCGGCGGGAGGCGATGCGGGCCGTGAGGCGCGGGAGGCCGAGCTTTGAGGCGTGCCCTGGCGGCTCCGCGGCCACGTCCGCCTGCTCCTCACCGCCCGCTCGCCGCCCACACGCGGCCCCGGGGCTGCACACGGAGGCCTCGGCCGCTGGTGCACGAAACGGGTGAAAATAGCGTGTGCGAGTGTGTACTGGTGTGTGCGCGCCTGTGTGTGCACGTGTATGTGCACGTGTGTGTGTGTGTGTGTGTGTGTGTGTGTGTGTGTGTTCCCGCACGGGCGCGAGGCTTTGGAGCGTCCATCCTTGTCTCCGGGCCAGAGGGCTGTCGCTGCCTGGGAGCCGCCTCTCCCTCTGGCCAGCCCGCCTCTCCCTCTGGCCAGCCCGCCTCTCCCTCTGGCCAGCCCGCCTCTCCCTCTGGCCAGCCCGCCTCTCCCTCTGGCCAGCCCAAGGTGTTTTCGGCGGCCCTCAGGGCGGGGTGGATGGGCCCGGCCCTGCCCCTCCCCGCCCGCGGTCTCGGTGTTGGGACAGCGCGGCTTCTGGCTGGGAAGGCGTGGGCCGTGAGGGCGGCCGTGGGGGTGGCTTCTCCGTGGCTGACGGGGCTCCCTTCCAGCCCCGGGAGGAGGAGAAGACCCGCCTGTGGAGGGAGCACCTCGGGGAGCACGGCCGGACCGTGTGCATGTTCCGCACGGACGCCACCCGGCGGCTGGTGGCCATGGGCCTCCCCCGGAGCCTGCGCGGCCGGCTCTGGCTGCTCTTCTCAGGTGAGCCGCCTGGCTGCGTCTGGGCCTTGGGGGCAGGCGAGATGGTGCCGGCTGAGCGGGGTGTGACGTGACGGCTGAGGGGTGTGACGTGACGGCTGAGGGGTGTGACGTTGGGCTGAGGGGTGTGACGTGACGGCTGAGGGGTGTGACGTTGGGCTGAGGGGTGTGACGTGACGGCTGAGGGGTGTGACGTTGGGCTGAGGGGTGTGACGTTGGGCTGAGGGGTGTGACGTTGGGCTGAGGGGTGTGACGTTGGGCTGAGGGGTGTGACGTGACGGCTGAGGGGTGTGACGTTGGGCTGAGGGGTGTGACGTGACGGCTGAGGGGTGTGACGTTGGGCTGAGGGGTGTGACGTTGGGCTGAGGGGTGTGACGTGACGGCTGAGGGGTGTGACGTGACGGCTGAGGGGTGTGACGTGACGGCTGAGGGGTGTGACGATGGGCTGAGGGGTGTGACGTTGGGCTGAGGGGTGTGACGTTGGGCTGAGGGGTGTGACGTTGGGCTGAGGGGTGTGACGTGACGGCTGAGGGGTGTGACGTTGGGCTGAGGGGTGTGACGTTGGGCTGAGGGGTGTGACGTTGGGCTGAGGGGTGTGACGATGGGCTGAGGGGTGTGACGTTGGGCTGAGGGGTGTGACGTTGGGCTGAGGGGTGTGACGTGACGGCTGAGGGGTGTGACGTTGGGCTGAGGGGTGTGACGTTGGGCTGAGGGGTGTGACGTGACGGCTGAGGGGTGTGACGTTGGGCTGAGGGGTGTGACGTTGGGCTGAGGGGTGTGACGTGACGGCTGAGGGGTGTGACGTGACGGCTGAGGGGTGTGACGTGACGGCTGAGGGGTGTGACGATGGGCTGAGGGGTGTGACGTTGGGCTGAGGGGTGTGACGTTGGGCTGAGGGGTGTGACGTGACGGCTGAGGGGTGTGACGTTGGGCTGAGGGGTGTGACGTTGGGCTGAGGGGTGTGACGTGACGGCTGAGGGGTGTGACGTTGGGCTGAGGGGTGTGACGTGACGGCTGAGGGGTGTGACGTGATGGCTGAGGGGTGTGACGTTGGGCTGAGGGGTGTGATGTTGGGCTGAGGGGTGTGACGTGACGGCTGAGGGGTGTGACGTTGGGCTGAGGGGTGTGACGTGACGGCTGAGGGGTGACGTGAAGGCTGAGGGGTGTGACGTGACGTGATGGCTGAGGGGTGTGACGTGACGTGACGGCTGAGGGGTGTGACGTGGGGCTGAGGGGTGTGACGTGACGGCTGAGGGGTGTGACGTTGGGCTGAGGGGTGTGACGTGACGGCTGAGGGGTGTGACGTTGGGCTGAGGGGTGTGACGTGACGGCTGGGCCTCCTCAGTGGCCCCGCGTGGGGCTGGCGTGGGGGCGGCAGTGGGGCTGTGGGGCTGGAGTCTGTCGTGTCCTGGGCCCGTGAGGAGCCGCCCCACGACGAAGGGCCTTTCCGGTTGAGCCCTCAGTGGGCTGCCTGCCGGCGGAGCTGCCGTCACCCTGAGTGCCGGCTCCTGGCTCCCCGGGCCTCTGTCCTGCCCGCCTGCCCGCCCGCTGCCGCAGACCCAGCTGCCGTGGTGCTGGGCCTCCCCAGCAGGTGCCTCCGGGCCAGGTGGAAGGAGCCGTCGGCCTGGAGGAGGCCCAGGCACGGGAGGCCGTGGGAGGGGGGGGGCGGGGAGGGGTGTCCCGAGGGCCTGCCGTGCTCCAGGCAGCCCCCGAGCTGGCGTGCACCCCCTCATGCTCCCTTCTCCCTCGCCTGGCAGCCAGCCACCCCTTCCCCGCCCCCAGCCCTTCCTCCGCCCCTGCCAGAACCATCAGGTGCAAGGCAGGGGGATGGGCCTGGGGGCACTTTCCAGGCCTGTCATGATGTCTCTGTGCACCTGCCTACATTTATTTTAAAACGAAAAATGCCTTCTGTGTTTTTATATTTAATAAAAACAGCCTGTGTTCATATTGCAAAGAAGGGAGCGTTGCTCTTCCTCTGGTCCTCTGAAGCGGTCTAGGTGGATGGTCGTCGGGGTGTTTTAATGAACAAATTTATTTTTATGTTTGTTTTTTCTTTTTACCTAATTTCAATGTTGTGTCCATCCACACTGAGGCATGTGCATTGGAGAGCTGGGAGGAGGAGGCCATGGGCCCGAGGGGAAGCCCAGCCTTGGGGCACAGGCCGCTCCGCCGGCCGGCAGGGACTGGACACCCCGTGTGGTTATCTCCCTGTCCCGGGCTCCGTGTGGACTCAGCCAGCACATTAGAAAGGGGTGGGGGTCCCAGGACGTGAGGCGTTGCCCCCGCCAGCTCGGCGCCCACCCCAGGGCCCGGAGGTGGTAGTCCACCTGAGCCTCGGTCCTGTGCAGGCCCAGGCCTCGAGCACATGGGCTGTGGTGGTCGTGGGTCCTGGGACCATTCACATGGGATTAAAGAACCGACTGCCAGCCAGTTCACAGGGCTGTGACCTCAGCAGTCGAAAGGGCTACTGAGGTGTTGAAGCTGTTCTCAGTGAGTGCATTGTCCGTGTGAGTGCCTTGTGCAGCTGTTCATGTGTGTGTCATGTGCATTGTGTGTGTGTGTGCCACTGCATTGTCAGTGTGTGTCATGCGCATTGTCCGTGTGAGTGCCTTGTGCAGCTGTTCATGTGTGTGTCATGTGCATTGTCCGTGTGTGTGTGTCACGTGCATTGTGTGTGTGTGTGCCAGTGCATTGTCCGTGTGTGTGTGTGCCAGTGCATTGTCTGTGTGTGTGTCATGTGCATTGTCCCTGTGTGTGTGTCATGTGCATTGTCCGTGTGTGTGTGTGCCGGTGCATTGTCTGTGTGCGTGTCATGTGCATTGTGTGTGTGTGTCATGTGCATTGTCCGTGTGCGTGCAGCAGTGGCTCCTTGACAGTTGTTGCTGTTGCTTCACTATAGTCGCACCTTCTCCTATTGACACGTGGGCACTCAATTCTTTCTTGTGGGGTTAATGCATGAAAGTTGTGTGTGTGTGTGTGAGTCTACGTGTGTGCCCGCACACGGTCACTCTCTGTGGCTAGGGAACGTAGCGGAGGAGCGTGTAATGAGCACTGGCAGTCGGACCCTTCCCCTTTCTTGTGGTCTTCTAAGGAAGGCCATGCTGTTCTCTGTTTGGGGCAGAAATGAAGTCAGGTGGGGGTGTAGTCTCAAAACGTTCCAGGAGGCCCCTGCCCGGGAGCCACCTCCTCGAACACCTCTCACCGCCAGGTGCCGTGGCCGACCTCGCCGCGCACCCGGGCTACTACGGGCGCCTGGTGCAGGAGTCCCTGGGGAGGGGCTGCCTGGCCGCGGAGGAGATCGAGCGGGACCTGCACCGCTCCCTGCCCGAGCACCCCGCCTTCCAGACGGAGACCGGCATCGCCGCGCTGCGGAGGGTCCTGACCGCCTACGCCCACCGCAACCCCCGGATCGGGTACTGCCAGGTGCGTGCAGGCAGCCCTCGTCCACACGGTGCCCGCCTCAGGCCAGCCCGAGAGTGACAGGGAGGCAGGGAAGGCGGCCGGGAGCCTGCTGGCAGCCAGGTCTTCCCTCCGGAAGGTCAGGGTCAGCGTGAGCGTGACGGGCTTCGGGAGGAGATGGTGTGGGGTCACGGCCTCGGCGCAGCGGGCAGCGCCGGGGCTGCCCGAGGACTCGGGGTCTGGTTGGGCTTCCGTGGACAACGCACCGACCCCCAGCAGGACTAGGGAAGCTCCTGACACTCAGATAAGAGCTCTTTTTTTAAAAAAAAATCTTTATTTTTCAGATTATTACAATTGTTTCTCCTTTTTCTCCCCCATAGCTCCCTTCCACCCGATTCCCACCCCACCCTCTGCCCTCCCCCTCCCCCCACCATTGTCCTCATCCATAGGTTATATGATTTTAATCCAGTCTTTCTGCACCCTCAGACCCCTTTCACCCTAATAATTATCAATACACTCCCTTTCTTTGCCCCTGATTCTATTATATTCACCAGTTCATTCTATTCCTCAGATTTTTAATTCACTTGATCTTCTTCCTCTTCTTAAGTAATACCTTTCAGCATTTCATATAATACTGGTTTGGTGGTGATGAACTCCTTTAGCTTTTTCTTATCTGTGAAGCTCTTTATCTGCCCTTCAATTCTGAATGACAACTTTGCTGGATACAGTAATCTTGGTTGTAGGTTCTTGCTATTCATCACTTTGAATATTTCTTGCCACTCCCTTCTGGCCTGCATGGTTCCTGTTGAGAAATCAGCTGATAGTCGTATGGGTGCTCCCTTATAGGTAACAAACTGCTTTTCTCTTGCTGCTTCTAAGATCCTCTTTTTGTCTTTTGCCCTTGGCATATTGATGATGATGTGTCTCGGAGTATTTCTTTTTGGATTCCTCTTGTTTGGGGTTCTGTATGCTTCCTGTACTTGTAAGTCTATTTCTTTCACCAGGTGAGGGAAGTTTTCTGATATTATTTCTTCAAATATGTTTTCAGTATTTTGCACTCCCTCTTCTTCTGGCACCCCCATAATTCTGATGTTGGTGCGCTTGCAGTTGTCCCAGAGGCTCCTTACACTATCTTCAACTTTCTGGATTCTCTTTTCTTCTTGTTTCTCCAGCGGAGTGTCTTTTGGCTCTTTGACCTGATTCTTGTGTTCCTCCATTCTGCTGTTGGATCTCTGCATGATATTTTCCAATTTAGTCAGTTTATGTATACTTTTTAGTTGGGTCTCATGAAGTTTATTGACTTTTTCTAGGATATTCTTGCATAACCTTGGAACCATAGTTCTGAACTCTATATCCTCCATCTCTTTCATTTGAGGTCTATTTCCTTGTCTCAGCATTTTCACTGTTTTTCAGAGTTGGTAGGATGGCTTTGTATGTTTGATGTCCTATATGGCCCAGTGGGTCAGCCTCCTCAGTTACCTGAGGTAGACACTCTTGGTGCTCCCCTTTGTGGACTGCGTGCACAGCCTTGTTGTAGCTAAGTCTCTATTGTTGTGAATTGACCTTCAGGCCAATTGGATGTGGGTATCAGCTGTGTCTACTCTGGGATAACTTCTGTATTGGAGACAGTCTTATAGGATCAGACTTGAAAACTGCAGAAGCCTCTGCTCAGCTTGGATGGGGCGGAGTCTCAGGGCTGAACTCACAGTCTTGGCTTCCGCCCTGCCCTTGTGCATTCGCCTGAGTTTCTGCCTGACCTCTGCCTTCCGAGGCTTCCCTGACTTTCCGCCTGACCGTCCCAGTTTCCCCAAGCAAGAGCGTGGGTGCCCCAGGGGCTCACCCGGACTTGGGCTGGTCTCTGTAGTCCGGAGCTTCTGACTCCTTCCGCTACAGAGAGGCAGCGGCAGCTTCTGCGCTCAGCCCTCTGTGCATACATACTCGTGCGCCACTGTAGACCCTGCCGGCTGCGGCTCCTGGGTCCCCGGTCTCCCCGTCTCTGAGTCTCTGGGTGCCTTTCTCTACAGTCCAGACTCCACCCATATGAGCCTGGGTCCACGGGGTTTCGGCCTGGTGTGGGGTTCAGCACAGTCGGAAAGGGAATTCCTCCCCTCCCGCTGCCAGGCATTCGGCCGCACTTCCTCTCCTCGCGAGCGTCTCCCTATCTCAGCGCTTTGCGACTCCCAGTCAGATCCGTGAGCCTCTCTCCTTCTTTCTAGTTGTAGATATCCCACTCCACCAGCTTTCCTGTGGTTTTGATGAAGTCTTTTTTAATTTTAGTTGTGTGTGTGTTTTAATTGTTTATCAGGCGGCAGCTTAGGAGACTACCTAGGTCGCCATCTTGGTCCTATCCATCGAGACCTTAAATGCTGTTTTCCTGGGAATAAGCAAGACCTGCTGTAGTGTGTGTGCCTGTGTGAACCTGAGGGGCACCACAGCGGGTCCTGCAACGCCCGGGGGACAGAGAGGGCGGCTGACCACCGGGCTGACCACTGTGGGGACTGAGAGGGCAGCTGACCACGGGGCTGACCACTGTGGGGACCGAGAGGATGGCTGACCACGGGGCTGACCACTGTGGGGACCAAGAAGGCAGTTGACCATGGGGCTGACCACTGTGGGGACCGAGAGGACAGCTGACCACGGGACTGGCCACAGAGCTGACCACGGAGATGACCACTGTGGGGACTGAGAAGGCAGTTGACCATGGGGCTGACCACTGTGGGGACCGAGAGGGCAGCTGACCACGGGACTGGCCACAGAGCTGACCACGGGGCTGACCACTGTGGGGACTGAGAGGGCATTTCACGGTGGAGGGGTGAGATGGTGGCTGACCACACTGACAGCCATGCAGGCATCCCACCGCCGGGCATGGGGGCGTGGACACGTGGCTTCAGTGCCTGAGGCCGTGGGTCGCTCAGTGCCGCCCCTGTGGCCGCAGTCCATGAACATCCTGGCCTCCGTGCTGCTGCTCTACGCCCCCGAGGAGGACGCCTTCTGGCTGCTGGCTGCAGTGTGCGAGCGCATGCTCCCCGACTACTTCGACCACCGCGTGCTGGGTAAGCGCCCCGCCCGCTCCTCCTCCCGCCTCTGGCCGCCTGCCTGGCAACTCGCCCAGTCCTGGCCCAGGGTCTGACCCCTCAGCCCTCGGTACCCACCATAGCGCTCCAGGGTTTGCAGAGCTCATGGGTGTGGCTCACAGGTGTGGCTCAAGAGTGTGGCTCACTGGGGTGGCTCACTGGAGTGGTTCCCTGTAGTTTTGGCAAAAGTGTGGAATAAGGTCGCCTACAAGTGCAGATTGTGAATTAAAAAAACATAGAAACAGTTGGAGGATGACAAGCAGAAAGGTGTCTGGGGGGGGGAGGGAAGAATGCAGGGAAGCTGCCCATAGCCCGGCCTCGGGGCAGCCCGGAGCCTGCCTGGGGCGGCGGGGAGCTCGCAGCTCGCACTGGCCCCAGCCCGGAGCCGGCAGGGTGGCGTGTGGAGTCGCACTGTCTGGTCCAGTAGCGGCTGGTGGGGAACATGACGCCACCGCGGCCTTGGTAACGCCCTAGGGCACCTCCCAGGCCCACTGGCAGGGCGGAGGGGCCCCGAGACCTGTGCAGAGAGGGGCAGGAGAGCCGTCGCCCCCCCCCCCCCCCCCATGTCCTCTAGGATGGCTCCCGGCAGCCGGCCAGGCTGGGCAGGTGGGGCTCCCGCCGCACGGCCCGCCCCGGGCAGCGCCCACGAGGGGCTGCCCTGGGCGGTGGCCCCGCACTGGCTCCCCTGACGCAGCCGGCGGCAGCGGGCTCTGTCCTCGCTGAGCGTGCCTGCGGCCATGTGCCTGCCTCAGCCCGGCCCGCATTCGAGTTGTTTCCAGTTTTTTATGCTAAATAATGTTGGGATGAGCATTTAGCTTTTGTGTGAATACTCGTAACTTTTCTATGATTAGCACTTGTTGTGTGCTAAGAAATTTTGTCTTTTTCCTTTTCTTTTTTTTTAATTTATCTTTATTGTTGGAAGTATTGCGATGTTTGCTCCCCCGCCCCCCTGGCTCCCTCCACCCACTCCCTCGCCCAGGCCTCCCGACTCCTGCCTGCCACGGGCTGTGCTCTGCGCACATGAGCTCGTGGTGAACCTCTCCCCCGCACGCAGCTCACGCCAAGGGCACCCGTCCGACCGGTGGCGGCGCGATGCCCACAGACAGCCCGGCGTCTGCCCCGCGCCCGCTCAGCTGACGGAGGCCCCCCCCTCCAGGGGCCCAGGTGGACCAGTCCGTGTTCGAGGAGCTGCTCCGCGAGCGCCTGCCCGAGCTGGCCGAGCGCCTGCGCGACCCCTCGGCCCTGGCGTCGCTGTCGCTGTCCTGGTTCCTGACGCTCTTCCTCAGCGCCATGCCCCTGGGCAGCGCCGTGCGCGTGCTCGACTGCTTCTTCTTGGACGGGGTCGCCGCCGTGCTCCGGCTGGGGCTGGCCGTGCTGGCCGCCAACGCCCGCGCCCTGAGCAGCAGCCGGGACGACGGCCAGGCCCTCGTGCTCCTCAGCAGGTGCGCTGCGGGCGAGCGGGGAGGGCCGCGCCTGGAGACCATCGCCGCCCGGCCCCCTGGTGGCCGTGACAGGGGCCATCTCCCCCCTCTGCGCGGCCCAGGGCGGTCGGCGGGAAAGGGCCCCCCGGCTTTCCCAGGAGATTCAGGTCTGAGTGCAGCGGGGACCCTCGTGGCCTGGCTGGGCTGCGGAGGGGCTCCCGGAGCTGAGGGCACGGCTGGCAGGTCCCCTTCGGAAAGCCGTCAGCCTGAGCCACGGGCACGGGCGCCAGAGCCGCTCCCCTGCCTCCCCGGGAAGGAGCTGCGTGCGGCTGAGCCACCCCTGGGCCGTGACAGCCCGGCGAGGCAGCTGCTCACGCTGGGCGCTCAGGTTCCTAGATCACATCCAGAGCGAGGACAGCCCCGGGGCCCCCGCGGGCAGCCACCACGCCGGCCCCTCCGACGACCAGGAGCCCCCCGCGGTGACGGACATCGGCGACCTGATCCGGGACGCCTATGAGGTAGCGGCCCTGCCGTCTGCCTGCGGGCGGCGTCACGGGGTGGGGCGGGCGGCGGCGGCGGCGGGGCCGTGCCCAGGAGGAACTGTGTCCCCACAGAGGTTCGGGCCCCCGTCCGTGGAGCAGATCGAGCGCATGCGCTGCCGGCACAGGATCCGGGTCCTCCAGGGCCACGAGGGCACCACCAGGCAGAACGTGGTGAGTGAGGCCTCCTGCCCTCGGCTCCCTGTGGGCCTCCAGCAAGAACCCCGCTCCTGCCCTGGCCCGGAGCCATCGGCCTATGAACCGAAAGGTGCCGGGTTCGATACCATCAGGGCACATATCAGGTCAATGGTTCAGTCCCTAGTTGGGGTGCTTATAGGAGCCAGCGATCAATCAGAAACTTCACATAGATGTTTCTCTCTCTCTCAGATCAATAACCATGTTTTTGGGTAAGGATTTAAAAAGGTGCCAGCTTTTCCCCTTCATGGGGGCGTGCTGAGCCGGGGTGGGTGTCGGTCGGACGGACGGAGCCTCGGTCCCTGTGGAGCGGGCACAGGGCGCCGTGGGGGAGGAGGAGGTGGCACTCAGACATCCCTGCCCTGGCCCGCCTGCCCCTAGAGCCGTGGTCGGCAAACCGTGGCTCACGAGCCACATGCGGCTCTTTGGCCCCTTGAGTGTGGCTCTTCCACAAAACACCACGGCCTGGGCCAGTCTATGTTGAAGAAGTGGTGTAAGAAGACGTTTAAGTTTTAAAAATGTGGCTCTCAGAAGACATTTCCATGCTGTGCTGTTGGTATTGGCTCTGTGGACTGAGGAGTCTGTCTGCCCCGCCGTCTGGCCAGGCCAGGCGGAACTCCACGAGGCCCCCTTGGCCGGAGGCACGTGACTGGTCGCCTCCCACAGGGTCTGTGTCTGGAAGGGGGGGGGTGCAGGCCCCACTCACCCTTTGCTGTCTGCTCTCCTGCAGCTCCGCGTGGTCGGCCCTGACGTCTCCTTCCCCCTTGGCGACCTCGAGGAGCTCTATGACTTGTTCAAGGTGCAGGTCCGGGAAGGGGAGGGAGGGACAGGCCTGAGCCAGGCCGCCCGGGTGGCGTGTGGGAGCTGACCTGGGACAGCAGAGGCTGTGGCCCCCAGGCTGCCCCCCCCCCCCCCCCCGCCCTGCTCCTCTACACGGGTTCCCGGTCCCACCAGCCGGAGCGGCACCCACAGAGACCACCGCTTCGTATGAGCTCCCAGTAGGTGCCATTCACCTCACAGGTCCCTACACATCTGCACCTCTTCCTGTGCTTATGTAGCTGGTAGGCATGCCACATAGTCTTAATGTTTTTAATAACTTTATAATCTATCATATTTGTAATAATATGCTAAACTATGTTTCTAATATTTGGTTATTTAGGTATTCTCAGGTGTTGCTACTTATGCTACAAAGAACGTATTTGTTGTTAAATATGTTTTTATTGATTTGAGAGGGGGAGGGGAGGGAGGGGGAAGGGAGGGGGAGGGAGGGGGAGGGGGGAGAGTAGGAAGGGGAGGAGAGGGAATCGTTGATTACTGCCTCCCACTGGGGGTCGAGCCCTCACATGGCACATGTGGCACGGGCTCTGCACGCCGTCCCCCACGAACATCCTCTGTTTTCAAGCCTCACCGTTTCTCCAGCTTCAGGAAGTCAGAGGTCACTGGGGGTCCCAAGTCCTCTGACTTAGAGAAGGAGAAACAGGGACACATGAAAGCAGGAAGCGGCCGAACCGGTCTGGCTCAGTGGACGGAGCGTTGTCCTAGGTTCAATTCCGGTCAGGGGCGTGTGGAGTCGCTGTGGAGTGGGGACAAGGGCGCTGTCTGGGCGCGGGGGGGGGGGGGGGGGGGGCGGCACACAGATGCCCTGCCCTGGCCTGCGACAACGATGGAAATGGCTTTGGAGAGCCACATTTCTAACACCACGTCTTCAACACAGGCTCGCCCAGGCCAAGGTGTTTTGTGGAAGAGCCACACTCCAGGGGCCAAAGAGCCGCATGTGGCTTGCGAGCCGAGGTTTGTGCTGCGGTTTGCCGACCGAGGGTCCAGGGGCACACAGGCCAGGGCAGGGATGTCTGTGTGCCGCCTCCTCCGGCCCCCACGGTGCCACCTTGGTTGCGGGCACATCCCCAGTGGGGGGTGTACAGGACGCAGCTGATCGATGATTCTCTCTCATCGATGTTTCTAGCTCTCTATCCCTCTCTCTTCCTCTCTGTAAAAAAATCAATGACATATATCTTTTTTAAAAAGCAGGAAGCAACTGTGCGGTCAAGCGTTTCCAGTCTTCCATCTGTTCAGGGTCAGCTATTCTCAGTGTGAGAGAACACGCGAGATCACTGGTCCGGATTTATATAATGTAAAAGATTGCTCTAAACTTACATTTCACTAAGTACTAATGTCATTCATCTTTAAAGAGTTTTTAAAGGAGATAGAGCTGACTATTTCTTATTTCCTATTTCCATATTTCCTGTGAATGATGTGATTGGTACTTAATGAAATTCATTTCCATATTAGCCCTAAAAGTCTTTCATTTTTGTAACACTAATTACAAATAGAAACTTAAAATAATTTTGGAAATGTGCCTCCAAAGGAAATGCCAGTGAAAGCGCCCTGCCCAGGCCTGGTGCCTGCTGTCCCCAGCCTCCTGCGCCCGCGGCCTCAGCGTGATCCCCCTCCTGACCGCTGAATGCCTTGGCTTTTGCCGCTTCTCGTGTGTCATGCTTGGTCCTGCGGGTGGACTCTGCGCGCCCCTCTTGTCTTTGTGGAGGGAAAGGCCTTGAGGAGGGCCAGGAGCCCCTGCCCAGCCTCATGGATGGCCTGGGAGGGGCTCGTGCGACCATTGCGTCTGTTAACACGAAAGTCCGCTCCGATGGCCATCTTCACATGCTGTTTCCTGTTAAAGGTGAGCAGTGTGGTTGGTACTTAATGAAATCTATTTTTGTTGTTAATTTGAAGAATTTTTTTTATCCCCTTAGGCAAGTCTGGTTCTTCCTTTCATTCTTATTGTGATACTAGTGGTCCAGTGCACAGATTCGTGCACATTGAAAGGAAATTAATTAGAAGAAATATCTTAATATAAGTATTCGCCCTTTTTCAATAATAGAAGTGTCAACAGAATTCACAATTGACAATGACAGATCAAAACACACGCATGCTATTGGCACCAGTGTGAACTTTATATGTATCGTGCATGTGAGGGTCAACTTTTAGATCCTGTCTAATAAAAGAGTAACATGCAAATGGACTGACACCCCAAGACACAAGATGGCCTCCCCCATGTGGTCAAAAATGGCTGCCCCCATGTGGACACAAGATGGCCACCACAAGATGGCCTGCATGGGAGGACAGCTGTGGGCAATCAAGCCAGCAGGGGAGGGCAGTTTAGGGGACCAGGCCTGCAGGAGAGGACAGTTGGGGGGGACCAGGCCAGCAAGAGAAGGTAGTTTGGAGGAACCAGGCCTGCAGGGAGGGCAGTTGGGGGTGACTGGTCCAGCAGAGGATAGCAGATGGGGGAGACCAGGCTAGCAGGGGAGGGAAATTGGGGGAAGACCAGGCCTGCAGAGAAGGCAGTTGTGGGCAATCAGGCGAGTAGGGAGGGTAGTTAGGGGCAACCAGACTGGCAGGGGAGGATAGTTAGGGGTGACAAGGATGCTAGGGGAGGGCAGTTAGGGGCAATCAGGCCAGCCGGGGAGCAGTTAGGCGTTGATCAGGCTGGCAGGAGAGTGGTTAGGGACAATCAGGCAGAGGCAGGAGAATGGTTGGGAGCCAGCAGTCCTGGATTGTGAGAGGAGTGTCCAATTGCCCATTTAGGCCCGATTCCACTTAGACAGGGTACAGGCTGGACACACACACACACACACACACACCCCGTGCACAAATTTCGTGCACTGGGCCTCTGGTATATAGAATAAATTTACTTTCTTTTTTAAAATTTTTTTTATTAAGGTATTATATGTGTACATAGATTACCATTGCCCCCTCCACCTCCCATTCATGCCCTCCCTCCCCAGTGTTCTGTGTTCGTTGGTTGTACTTATGTTCATGCATACCAGTCCCTCGGTTGTTCTCCTATCTCCCCCCAGGTCTCCTTCCCCTCCCTGCTGTCATTTGACAATCTGCTTGTTTTATGGTGACTATCTCAGGATCACATGAATAGAATCCACTCCTCATTTGGCAGTCTGCTTGTTTTATGGTGACTATCTCAGGACCACATGAATAGAGTCCGCTCCTCCTCTGGTTCTCACCGCCCCTCCCCCTGGGTCCCACTGCTTCCCCTGGGACACGCGGCTCACCCGGGGCACACGGCCCCTCTGGGGCGCTGAGGTCGCATATTAGAGGAGCAGCGCTAGCTCCTCGATAGCACGGCGGTCAGGCTGGGATGGCTGCAGGCAGGGAGACCGCCCTCAAAGGTGTCTCGTTCGGTGCAGAAGCAGAGCAGCTGTGGACGCGGAGGCTAAGTTCTGAGGGCGTCCACTCTCTGAGCCCGGGGCGTAGTGAGCTCTGTTCTCAGTGGATTTCCTTTATTCGCGGCGGTGGTGGCGGGTGGCGGGTGGCGGTGGCGGGTACGGCAGTGACGGTCACTACTGTGGTTCAATTTCCACTGTAGTTTTAAAGTTCACATGGCGGCAGTGGCAGGAGCTTCGGCTCGGCCATGCGGCGGCAGAGGAAGGACTCGCTGGGGCTGCGAACAGAAGGCGCCATGCCAGCTCCTCACCAGCACGCGCCATCTCCTCACCAGCACGGTGGGTGTGCTGGGAAGGTTGTGGGCGGGCTGAGATGGCTGCGGGCGGAGAGTCCGCCCTCAATGGTGTCTCCTTTGTTGTGGAAGCGGAGCTGCTGTGGATGCAGAGGCTAAGTTCTGAAGCCACACTCTCTCTGATCTCGGGGCGTAGTGAGCTCTGATTTCGGTGGATTCCCATTCGCTGGGGCGACGGCGGGTGCGGCAGCAATGGTAGCTCCTGTGGCTCAATTTCCTCTGTAGTTTTAAAATCCACATGGCAGTGGTGGCGGAAGCTTTGACCCGGCCATGCGGCGGCGGAGGAACGACTTGCCGAGGCTGCCAACGGAAGGCGCTGCGCCAGCTCCCCACCAGCACGGCGCGCGCGGAGGCCAGGCCGAGCCGGCCGCAGGCCGGGAGACGCCGCGCCAGGTCCTCACCAGCACAGCGGGCGGGCTGGGACAGCTGCATGCCGGGATGGTTGCGGGCAGGGAGGCTTCTCATCTAGGCAGGCGCCGAAGGCACGGCGGAGGTCCCATATCAGCTCCCTGGTTCCCAAGGCGGCCGGCGGGCTGGCCCAGTCCTTGGGCCCCAGGGCGGAGCGAGGTCTGGCTTCCCTCATTCCCGGCGGCAGCGGCTCTGGCAGGTTCAGTTTCACCGTAGTTTTAAACTCCACATGGCAGCAGTGGCGCCCTGCTTGGTGTCTAGTTGTAGCCTTCCCATTTCGTCAGCTTTCCTGTGGGTCTGGTGTGATCCCTTTCAATTTTAGCTGTTGTTTTTTTTTCCAAATTGTTGATGAGGCCGCCATCTTGTTTCAGTCTAAATTTACTTTCTGGTGTAGCTAAACATTTTCCAGCCCAGTGAAGCACCCCAACTTCCCTTTCAGGTAATTGTCAGCCACACAGCAGGAAACATCAACACGAAGCTGGTTATGCTGCACACAGGGAGAATGAAGGCTAAAATGTTGAACTGCAGCAGTGTTTGACTATATTCTGCACAGTGACAAAACCTGAAGTCATTTTCAAAGTCCACCATTTCTTCTTTTCAGTAGGGTCAACTTTCTAAACTTTCTAAATCTTGGTTTTCTGGCTAGTGAGAAGAAAATGGGATTCTACCCAGTCTCCTACCTACCTACTCCAGGGCTTCTGTGAGCATCAAATGAGATGAGGTACATGAAAATGCTTCACAAACATTTGGTTAAACAGTAAAATGCAGTTGGGTTACGGGGCTGAAGAAACCGCAAGGAGTCTAGTTGCTAGGGGAGGAAGCCAGGTGTTGCTACATGATGTCATTACCCGGCACCCACAGTGACTGTTTCCAGCCTGGGCATTCTGCACCATGCAGTGTTGGCTGCGATTGGTGGGCTGTAGCTCTGGGTTGGTGGCGGGAATTGTATCCCACCTGGGGGAAGCAGAGTGTTGCTTGGTCAGCATCAGGTCTGTGATGACATTTCTTTGTAAATGGCCAGTGCAGATCACAGCAGCTCCTGCATCGAGCATCTGCCCCCTGGTGGTTAGTGCACATCATAGGGATCGGTTGTATGGTTGGAGGGACACTTCTAGATGACTGACATGAACAGGCATACAGCAGAAGGACTTACACGCACTGGGAAGGAATCACCACACTAAGTGTAGGTAACACTTTCTCATAGGAACACGCACGCGCGCGCGCGCGCACACACACACACACGCACGCACGCACGCACACGCAAGAAAACAATGTGCTTTTCCTTGTGATGAGAACTTTTAGGATCTATTCTCTTAGCAACTTTCAAATGTACCACACACAGTGCTTTACAGTCCCTAAGCAGTAATTACCTCCCAGTGTTCACTTACAACGGACCCCTCACCAATTGCTCCACTGCCCCCGCCAGTGGCACAAACCTGAACTCTTTTTCTGTGACTTTGCGTTTCTGTTGTTCAGGCTGGTTTTGTTTTTTAGATTTCATACATGAGTGAGATCACAGGGTATTTGTCTTTCTCCGTCCAACTTACTTCATCTGGCACCGTGCCGTCTCGGTCCTCGCTGCTTTGAAGCAGTCTTTCCAATCACACACGTTCGGATCTGACACCGCCTCCAGCATGAGAGAACTGCTCCAGGGGTCTTGCCTCCCCCGGCGTGTGGCCATGTCAGACAGGCTCTGTGTCCCGGGCCACTCCTGGGGCCTGGGTCGCATCCCCTGCCCCTCTTCCCATCACTTCCATCCGTTCACTGTTGCTGAATGACAGGCCCAGGAGAGCCATCATTCTACTTGCCATCATGTTCTGGCAAACTTTTCAAAATTCAATAAAAACTAAAATAAAGGCAATAAAAGTATACTTTCACCATTGACAAAATATAAATAAAAGTTTACAGAAGAAAAAAAAAAGGTTTACCCTATCTGCACCTCAGCCAGGCCTGCCAGGAAGGCTCTTCGGGATCTGGCTGGTCCCTTCCTGGTTCTACCTCACACCATCACTCTGCAAGCACACACAGGCTCATCCTTTTCCACACAAAGCCAAGATTATTGGCACATAATGGCCTGCAATTTTTTGTCATGGATATTTTTCATATATATCTCAGAGAGGAAGGGAGAGGGAGAGATGCATAGAAACATCGAGGATGAGAGAGAATCATTCATTGGCTGCCTCCTGCACACCCCACACTGGGGATTGAGCCTCTAACCCAGACGTGTGCCCTGACCAAAAACCAAACCAAGACCTGGTTCATAGGTCAGCGCTCGAACACTGGGCCACGCCGGCCGGCGGTCATGAACATTGTTCTGAATCACTAGCTACAGCTCTTCCTCCTTGTTTCTAAGATGGCTGCACCGCTTCACTGCAGGGTGGACGCAGCTTACGTAATGTTTCCTCGCTGGGGACGTTTCTGTCCGGGGTTTGCTGCCCTGCAGGGCTCCTCGGCCCCAGCCGCAGCGGCTGGGCTGTGAGCTTCGGACCCAGGTCCACCGCCAGGTCTCGCACGCGCACTCCTGCGGCCGCCCGCCCGCCGCATTCACTGCTGCGGAGGCTGAGCACGCCCGTCTGCAGGAAGCCGCACTTTCTCTGCGGGAACCCGTGTGCTCGGCCGCCACCGTTTAGCTGGCTCCGTGGGGTTCTGTGCCGGCGGGTGGGCTAGTGCTGGCTCCCAGAACGTGCTCCTCCGGGCAGGGCTCCGCGGCAGAGCGGCCGCGCGGAGTGCCCAGGGCTTTCAGGAGTGGGACTGGATCAGACCTTTGTGCTACTTGTCGCGATTCTGCAAAGGCTGCTGAAGGAACACGGTTGCAGTGGGTGTGACAGCCAAATGGTAAATGGCGTTCGGGTTCTGTCCAAATGGAGTAGGCTGGCAGTGTGGTGCTGGCACGTTTGGGGCCCACGTGTGAGCTGAGACGTCCAGGAGGGCCGTAGCTGGAGGAGGGGGGTCTGTGCCTGGGCCAGTCTGATTGTTTTAGTTTTCAGTCTGTTAACAAGACTTGCATACCGCTATCTTTCTTACTTTGAACTTTTTGAACTGTTCATTATTCATGTGACTAAAAATTTAGAACATCTGAAACAAGTATGCAGTAAAATGACTTTTTTCCACATCTGGTTCCCTACCCCATTTTCCCTCCGACAGGTAACCAAGTGCTGCTAGCTCTTTCTGTGTCCTGTTGCTTTGGCTACATAAACATCAAATTAGACACTGCATGTCTTCTGTAGTTAAAACTATAGTAGCTGAATTGTACATTTTAAAATGGTTAAAATGGTAAATTTTATCAAATATGTTTACTTCCAAGAAAAAAAAACCTTAATAAAAAAGGGTGTCCAAATTACATTTTCACGTGATAGCAACGGAAAACTCTACATGTCTGGTCAGATGGCGAGACTGTGGCTTACCTCTTCCACTGTGGGTTCTGATGCTGCATGTTCAGTAGCAGTGACTGACAAGGCAGGTGTGCGGAGCAGGCCGCAGCGTGAGCAGCCTGGGCCTCTGCTTCCAGCGGGAGCACATGATGAGCTGCTACTGGGAGCAGCCACGACCCGGGCCCGCCCGCCACGACCCCAGCCGGCCCTACGCCGAGCAGTACCGCATCGACAGCCGGCAGTTTGGACGCCTGTTTCAGCTGGTCTCGCCATGGACCTGCGGGGCGCACACGGGGATCCTTGCCGAGAGGACCTTCCGGCTCCTGGACGACGACGCGGACCACCTCATCGAGTTCAGAGCGTTCGCCGCCTGCCTCGGTAGGACCGCGGCCATGGGCGTGGCTTTGGGGGTGACTGAGCACAGTGCACCGTCACTGTGAACGTCTGACAGTGTGATTCTTAGCGTCACTCCTCCCATGAGGTTAGCTTGCTTCCGGAAGGGGAGAGGGCGCAGCTCTCAGCACCAGGTCACTGGGCTGTTCCCCGTGGGGAGCAGCCCTGGGAGGTGTCCCTAACGTGTCCACGTACCAGAGCCTCCGAAGGCCTGAGGCTCTGTCGCAGCTCGGAGGCACCACACCACCCTTCACACCCCGCACACGGAGGGCCAGGGAGCGGGAAAGGAGGGCGTGTCCTTATGATGGGGTGCGTGAACTGTCTGCGTCGCTCTCTCCCCAGATACTATGTATAATGCAGAAATGAATGAGAAAATCAGACTGCTCTACAGGCTTCACATCCCCCCAGGTAAGAAACCCTGAGACACACCGGGCTCTGCTCTGCCGTGACATTGACCAGCTTTGTGCACAACACACAAGTTCTTTTTATTTTTTATTGATTCAGAGAGAGGGAGAGAAACATCTATTTGAGAAAAAGACATCAATTGCTGTCTACCGTAGGCACCCTGACCGGGAACTGAATCTGTGATCTTTCTGTGGAGAGGACAGTACTCTACCAACTGAGCCACATGGTCAGGGCCTCAAGTTCGTTTTGAATTTCATTTAGCCTGGAAGCAACCAATGTTTCTTTTTTAGAAAACATATTTTTATTGATTTCAGAGAGGAAGGGAGGAGAGAAACATCCCTGATGAGAATCATTGATCAGCAATCTTCCTGCATGCCCCACACTGGGGATGGAGCCCACAGCGTGGGCATGTGCCCCGACTGGGAATCCAACCATGACCTCCTGGTTTAGGTCGATGCTCAGCCACTGAACCACACTGGACAGGCATGATGTTTCTGACTTAGGGTTTTTGACGGCAATTTTGAGTGCCACGCTGTGGCCGATGGCCGTGGCTCTGACTCGAGTGGGCAGCAGAAGTCTTCAGGATTGGCCAGCACCCCTGCCCAACCCCTGGCTTCTGGCCCGCTGGTCCAAGGACCACTGTGGGAACTGCTGGCCTGGGGACATGTGGGGAAGCAAGGCCTGGTGGCAGCAGATGGCTCCTATGCTACTGCTTCTGAAGAACCACTTCAGTTTTCCAACGTGAGGCCTCACTTCCTTTATTTATTTTTATTTTTTTAAAATATATTTTATTGATTTTTTTACAGAGAGGAAGGGAGAGGGATAGAGAGCTAGAAGCGTCGATGAGAGAGAAACATCGACCAGGTGCCTCCTGCACACCCCCCACTGGGGATGTGCCCGCAACCAATGTACATGCCCTTGACCGGAATCGAATCTGGGACCCTTCAGTCCGCAGACCGACGCTCTATCCACTGAGCCACACCGGTTTCGGCCGCCTTGCTTCCTTTAACTCAAAGCAGTGGTAGCCAGGAACAGGAGAAGCGAATTTGAAATGGACAGGGTCAGATGTGGCATTAACCTCCAGGTGTTGCATGGCCTTTGAAGTGGGTAGGGGCAGGTTAGGAGTTCTGGTCTCTGGCCTCCACGCCACGGTCCAGGTGCCTTAGAGGGGCCTCTGACAAAACTCCCCACCGTGAGGCTTCCAGGCCAGCTGGACGAGTGCTTTTACCACCAACGCCTGTGCCAGCGTTGGGAATGACGTATGGCTGTGGGTTCTGGGCCATGCCTTGAGGTGGCATTGCTGGGCTGAGGCATAAATCGTGCACATTAACCTCCAGGGTGCGCGGTGGCCGCTGCCCCACCACCGGCCACCCGTGGCACTTCACTGCTGCTTCCCTGTGGACAGAGTCAGTGGCGCTCTTTGCCATTTATGCCAGCATAACCTGCCCTTGTTTTTCATAAATGTTCCCTTAGAAGACATCCACAGTTATACCTTTATTATCGTCATGACAAGCCTGAGGCACGAAGATTTGTGCAAGAATGGGCCTTGCTGCCGAAACCGGTGTGGCTCAGCGTATAGAGCGTCCGCCTGCGGACTGAGGGGTCCCAGGTTGGGTTCTGGTCAAGGGCATGGACCTTGGTTGCGGGCACATCCCAGTAGGAGGTTTGTAGGAGGCAGCTGATTAATGTTTCTCCCTCATCAATGTTTCTGACTCTCTATCCCTCTCCGTTCCTCTCTGTAAAAAATCAATAATTAATATATATGTATATATATATTAAAAAGGAGAATGGTCCTTCCTTTTCCTGGCAGCTGGCGATGGTGGCGCCTTTCAGCTCCAGCCCCGCCTTCCCACGCTGCCCAGAGGCCTTGAGTGGCTGGGGCGGTGCAGAGTGTTAATTTGCATACTCACTCCTGATAGGCTGGTGGGCGTCAATTTGCATCTTTCTCTTTTATTCATATAGATTGTCACTACCATCTTTTCATAATCATTCTATCTGGTATTGCTAAATAGGACACGATTGACTTAATCTTATTCAATTATTTCATCTTTAGTTTTAAATAACTTTATATTGTGATAATTTTAGATTTATAGAAAAGGTACAAAGAACATATAGATCTCATTCTTGATATAGCTTTAAATTTATTAGTTTTTTGAAATTATCATTTGAGATTGATATTTGCTTCTCAATACAACTTCATATTGAATTATTTCCAAATTACAACTTTATTTCTAAAAGACGTATTTTAACTATCTTACTCATTTAAGACCTTATGGCTTCAGGAAATCAAATTTTCAAAAATGTTCTGAATATATATAATTGTAAAACTTTGTGTGACTCTGAATTTAAATTGTTAAATAGATTTGATTTAGCTATATTTAATATTTGAATTTTTATGCAGTTTTTTTTAAGTCTTAAGAATGCAGACCCGAAACACATCAATTTGCCAAGGCCACGAAGATCCACAATACATTTAAGTATTCTCATTTAAATAGATTTAATTTTGGAGAGAGAAGATGGCTGTCGACAGGAAGGCAGGCTGCAAGACAGAGTATGCATGAGAGAAGGAAAGGGGTGTGTGTGGACACACAGGGAGTGGCTATTTGTGGGTGAGGGACAGCTATACTCCAGGGGACTGTTGGGGACTGCCGGACCAGGCTCCCCTGACCAGGCAGCCTCCACTGCTGCTGAAATCTCTCCCAGAGCGACCGCGCCATCTTGAAGGGGAGAGTGGCTGTGATGGGAAGCCTAACTTTTGTTTTTTTAAAAAATATATTTTATTGATCTTACCCTGAGAGGAAGGGAGAGGGATAGAGAGCTAGAAATGTCGATGAGAGAGAAACATCGACCAGCTGCCTCCTGTACCTCCCCCCACCCCGCCCCCGGGGATGTGCCCGCAACCAATGCACATACCCTTTGACTGGAATCGAACCCGGGACCTTTCAGTCCGTAGGCTCTATCCACTGAGCCAAACCGGTTCCGGCCCTAGCTTTACTTTCAACCAGGAAGAATCGGATGCCTCCCGGGATCCCACAACCACAGCACCCAGGGACCAGTTGTGAACCCATGAACACTGGGTCTCAAGCAGCAGGAATTTGTGGACTCAGATGAGCTCTGCACCTTCTCACAGAGAGGTCAGATTTCGCCCAGAGGAAGGTGAGGTCTGCGATCCAGGCTGGAGGGAGAAACGTGAGCAGCAGGATCGAGAGGCTCAGAGGAAGTCTGCGCCCCACAAAGTCTGAGAACGTGGAAGAAGTCTACAGAGCTGCTGGCTGAAGGGAACTCTAGAGGTTGACCCGGGGCTGGGCTGGCGCAGAGAGGCAGCCATTAGTTTGCCAGCATATCGGCTACGCTGTGCCAGGGGGAAAGACATGCAGAGTCGCATGTAGTGCCAGAGCAAAAAAGTTGCAGGTTGGCACGCTTCTTTTTTCTCCTTAAATCCTTTCGTGTGATTACTAAGCCCAGGACATGGGATTGCCCAATGGACTCTCCCAGAGGCTGCAGGGAAAGTTGTTTTTGTGGAGCCTGGGATCAGCGGACTGGTGGGGGGCAGCCCACACTCAGTATTGAGTGTGGCAGGGAAGACAAAATCTAAATACTGGATAGAGAGGACTTCTAGCCCCAGATGTCAGTATAGAAACACTGCCACCCAGGGGTTGGATCACAGATTGACTCTTGGGTAAATACAACCACAGGCAGGCTGAGAAAAAAGAAATACTGCCTGCTTGAAACAGGATTGTGGCTTATGACACAGAGGAGTGTTGGAACGCAGGGAACGTCAATTCTGTCCTACCTGACAGGAAACAGGCGTGCCAAACAGAGCATTAGAGGAAGTGAATGACCTTCACCACTACCTATTTTTATTTCTTATCTTTTACTTAAGAAACTAAACTTTTGCCCAAATCGGTTTGGCTCAGTGGATAGAGCATCAGCCTGCAGACTGAAAGATCCCAGATTTGATTCCGGTCAAGGGCATGTACCTTGGTTGCGGGCACATCCCCAGTAGGAGGTGTGCAAGAGGCAGCTGATCAATGATTCTTTCTCATTGATGTTTCTAACTCTGTCCCTCTCTCTTCCTCTCTATAAAAAATCAATAAAACACATATTTTTTAAAAAGAAACTAAACTTTTTTCTCACTTAATTTTACCTTTTTAATTATTTTTAAGCAGTATTACTAGTATTTTACCTTCTTATTTCATTTTATTTTCTCTATTATGGTATTTGTGTTCTATATTCTATTTTCATTTTTCCTTTAGCATCATTTTATTCTATCTCAACTTTACCTTTAGCCAACACTCTTCCTTACTTTTCCGCTTTTGTTGTCCTGGTTCTCTTACCCTATTCCTGCTTTATATTTTCCCTATTCCTTTTTATCCCATTAAAAATTCATCCCACTTATATATCTAATTTCCAATCCTGTGCTCTAGTCTATTTACACTTCTCTCTTCACTATCCAAAATTTTTTCTCTTCCCTTCATTTTTTTGGGGGGGAGGGGGGTTGTTTTATGTTGCTCTTCATTCTCTCTCCCCTATTGTTGTTGTTTGTTGATTAGATTTTTTGTTTGTTTGTATGATTGTTTCTTTTTTTCTTCTTCTTCTGATTTTCCTCTACATGCTTGTTATTAGTTGTTTGTAGTTTGCATTCAAATCTGGGTGTTAGTGGGGGGGGGCAACGGTAAGATATATATACATATAATACCTTAATTTTAAAAATCTGGGTGTTAGTTGTTTTTAGATTAGTTGTTCTACTGAAGTTTTCTCCCCATATAGTTTTCCCCTTCTTTAAAAATTCTCTTTCCTCTTAACTTTTTTTCATTTTCTAAATATCATTTTTGCATTCTTTTTTATTTTAAACCCCCTAATTCTCTTTTTTCTGGTGGTCACCTTTATTTGGGGTTATTAGTATTGTGAATACATTTGTGTTCAGTGCTTTGTATGTGTGCCTTGTTGTGTTGTATTTTGTGCCTTTAGTTAACGCAGGAGAGAGCTACATAATCAGACACCCTGAGAGGAGCAATCATGGGGAAACAAAGAAACAGCCTGCATACAAAAGAAAAGGAGGCATCACCAGAAAAGAAAGTAAACTAAATGGAGGAAAGGAATATGTCAGAGAAAGAATTTAGAGAGATGGAAATAAGGTCGCTAAAAAGTTTGAAAAACAAATTCAAAAATATGTGTAAGAACCATGAGGAAATGAAGAACCAAGAAGAAATGAAAAATGACATCACTGCAATAAATAGCTCAATAGACTAGAATCAGAGGACTGCATCAGTGAGCTAGAAGACAGGGTAGGAAAAAAAACTGAAGTAGAGCAGCAGCTAGGGGGAAAAAAACTTAAAAAGCAGGAGATCCTAAGGGAACTATGGGACAACACGAAACAAAGCAAAATCCAAGTCATTAGGTCCCAGAAGAGGAAACTGAGCAAGGAATGGGAAACCTGCTTGAATAAATGACAGAGACGTTCAATGATATAGGGAAGAAAAAGGTCACACAAGTCCAAGAAGCTCCCAGAGTCCCAAACAAAATGAACCCCAAAAGACTGATGCCAAGGCACATTATAATTAAAATGTGGGCAGGTGCACAAAATTCATGCATGGAGGGGGTTCCCTCAGCCCAGCCTGCACCCTCTCCAGTCGGGCAGGGACCTCTCTCAGTCCACAGGCTGAAGCTCTATCCACTGAGCCAAGTGGTTAGGGCAGAGAATGGTATTATTTTGATGACTAATATTGCAAATGCATCTGGAGGCCAAATTGTATTGAAAGCAGATATAAGAGATAAAGGAGTTTCAGATAACCAAATGTAAATCATTCACCAGATTTTAACTTGTGCAGTCCTTAAAGTGAGACATAATGAAAACCTTAAATGTTTAATTCCTTTATAGTCTTGAATTATGATTAGTGGCCCAGTGCATGAAATTCATGCACATTAAAAGGGAATGAATTAGAGGAAATAATTTAGTATTGCTATTTGCCCTTTCTCTATAATAGAAGTGTCAGAGATGAAAGAAACTTAGTCAAATGTGTATGAAAACCTTCTTACTGTCAAAGCCTGGGGCTCAATACAGGACCCAGAGTCAAGTCCCCGCCCACCCACATGTCCCTCAAAATCGCGTGAGACCCAGCCATTTTGTGCTAGATCCAGACCTGGACAGTCCCACCCTCGTCAAGCCTTTGCAGGGCAGGGTGTGTAGCCTCAGATCCTGTGGCCCGGCGCCAGGTTGGGGGATGTGGCCTGAGGTCCCCCAGCCCAGATGGGGGCGGGGGGCATGCCTTGAGGTCCTCCATCAAGCCCCGCCAGGGAGTGGACATGGCCTGGGACCCCCTGTCAAGCACCACTGGGTGGGGGGCATTGAAGTCTCCGTCAAATCCTGCCAGGCAGGAGGGATGCAGCCTCAGGTCCCCCATCAAGCCCAGCTGAGCAGGGACATGGCTGGAGTTGCTCTGACCCAGCACTCTGATGAACCTTGAGGTCCACCGGCAAGCCCCACCGGGTGGGGGTGTGGCCTGAGCTCGTCAATCCCCACAGGGCAGGAGAGGGCATAGCCTCAGGCCCGTTGATTGCTCATTAAGGCTCTTTATGGGAACTCGGCCTCTGCTGTGGGTGCAGCCATCTTTGTGATGGAGTGATGGTCAATTGGCATATTCTCTTCATTAGAACAGGATGGATTACAAAAATAAGGTCATGTATATAACGGAAGTTCATTAAAAGACTGCAAGTACATGTGAGGATTGTAATATAAGCTCAGTGTTGCCTCTCTTCCCCAAAACCACGTCCTAGTGTCCCGTGCCAGGACGGGAGGTTAGAAGCCCTGCTCTGTGGCTGGCCGGCCTTTCTGGTTCCAGGTCACTTGCCTGTATCTGCCCTTTTCTGGACACCGCCACCACCTGAATCTCCCGCTCTAGGCTCCCATGACATTTGTGTTCACTGGTTCTTGCGTTGAGGCAGTGACTTGTGAATGGGCTTGTCTCATATGCCAAGCTCTGAGGACAGGGGCCATGTCCTGCTGCCCTCTCACTATCCGCGGAAGTCCATTTCCATCATGCTAACCCTACAGCCACCCTGTGCCTGTTATTAACCATTTTCCTCATCAGCCTGAGTGGCTTCTCACTATGTGGCATAAAATTTGTCTCGGGCAAAGTTGGGAGAGAAGAAAAAATTAAGGGAAAAAACCCAGAAACCTGTCTTTCAAGAAGGTAGCTTATCAAAGGTTTGATAACATCTTGTGGACATTTGTTCCACCACAACTGAACTTCGCCTTTCTCAGTGAATGGCTTACTAGTAACTTTCAACCTTTCAAAATGAGGATCCTTTGTCCATAATCCCCAGATAAGCGTTATCTGTAATTCATGTAAAGTGTGCAGCCCAGTAGCTTTGAGTGTATTTGGAACACACTCATCACCCCAAGGAGAAAGCCCACATCGTCTTTGCCCATCCATCCATTGTCCTAGTGTCTCTAAACTTGCCTCGTCCAGTATTTCATAGAAAGGGAATCATGCAGTTTGCTCCTTTTTGTCTGGCTGCTTCACAGTTCACCAGTGTGGCAGCATGTGGCTGAATGTGGTCCGCAGGTTTACAGGCATGCCATCAGTGATCCGTTCACCATTTCGTGTTGTTCCAGACATTGGTGTACACGTTTTTTGAGTTGACACTTCCATTCCCATTTGGTGCATACCTACCTGCCTACTGGAATTTTGGGGTTGAATAGTAATTTAACTTTTTAAGGAACTCTCTTCCCCAAAGGGCAGTAACACCTTCTATTCCGTCAGCTTCTGATATAACTGGACCTTTATTAAAAACTCGTAATAAAGCTTTTTGCAATTTGTTAGAAACTATATAGCAATATGTGCTCAGAGGAAAAAAAAAACATGCAGTTTAAATTACCTATTATCCCATCTCAAGTTTTTATTGTATAAAATGTGTATATAGTCCACATGCTCGCTGTCCAGTGCCCGTCGGTCCTGTGAACGGGCAGGGTTAATGACAACGGGGCCACACAGGGACGGGATCAGTGTGGTGTGGACCCTGTGGGTGCACACCAGCCTCTGCAGACCCTGCAAAGTGCAGCTGAGAGGCTGCCGGCTTAGCTCACTTGCCTATTAGTTTACCTAAAATTCTTGGATTTTGGTTGAATAACTTGCTCAATCTCTTTTCAAGCCCTCACTGAGGATGACCAAGACAGCCAGTCACCACTGAAGAACCCTCTGCTGTCCTCGTCCAGACCCCTGGTTTTGGGGAAACCAAATGGCACGTACCTTTCACTGGAGCCAGGCCAGTGGCTCTCATCACCCCCACCCCACCCCCAGAATCAGCAGAGCACCCGGCTTCCCTCTACCAGCAAATCCCCCACAGCCACATCCCCTTCTCGGTCAGCTGCCCTCCCGTGTTTCCTGGGCTCATCTGCAGATCTTGGTTTCTCACCTTCCCTTCTGTAGTTTACCTTTTACTGAACTATTTAAACCACATATTGTTTCCTTTCTCTCAGATGATGCCTCAGATGATTATCAGAAACAGCTAAAGCAGATGATTAAGGATTTAGCCAAAGAAAAAGCTAAATCTGAAACTGAGTTGCCCCAAATGAGCCAGGTAGGTATGGACTGTGTGAAGAATTAATTTTTGTCTATCTGTTCAGAAGCTAGTAATTAAGCTGGGCCCCTTTACCACAAAGCCATAACCAAAGGGTTTTATACTTCTGGGAGCTGGACATTGTGGCAATTAAGTGGGAAAATGTGGTCCATTTATATATTCAAGTCTTAAAAACAGGCACTGTTTCATCTCTTTTAAAAATATTTTTGATTTCAGAGATAAACATCAATGAGGGAATCATGGATCAGCTGCCTCCTGCACCCCCTTTACCCACAACCCAGGACTCTTCATTCCACAGGCTGAGCCAAACCAACTAGGGCTGGTCCATGTCTCTAAAAGGTTCTTCTATCACCCATTTATTTACCCAGGTGGTGATCCCTGGAAAATTAGTATGCTATAGCAGACAGCACTGTCAAAGCTCCAAAACCTTGGTTCCTATGCCACGGTCCAGCACTTGTGGGTTGAGAGGCATGCACACACTTCTGAATGTGCTGCAATTCCCTGGAGGCCAAGAGCAGAGAATACCTTTTCTCCTATTTTACTTCAAAAAGGTTTTATTTCATTTCCTCTGAGTGCTACAAAGTATAAAGTACTCTTAAGAATGCATTCTATTTCCATCCCGATGATGCTATGACTTTTTCTGTGTTCCAGAGAGAATTCATCCAGTTCTGTAAGACCCTGTACAGCATGTTCCACGAAGACCCCGAGGAGAGCGCCCTAATCCAAGCCATCGCCACGGTGACCACGCTGCTGCTGCAGATCGGGGAGGCGGGGCAGCGCAGCTGTTCCGGGCGCTGCTCGCGGGACAGCTCCCAGGGCAGCGGGGAGGGGCTGGGGGCCTCAACCCCCTCTCCCGAGCAGGACTCTGCTTTTTCGGACAGGGACACTGGGACGGCTCCCCGGGCATTTCCCGAAGAGGCTGAAGGCGACTGGACAGTCTCCCTTGAACACATTTTAGCTTCACTTCTGACTGAACAGTCATTAGTAAACTTTTTTGAAAAGCCACTGGACATTAAGTCCAAACTTGAAAATGCCAAGGTCAATCAGTACTGCCTCAGAACTTCTGAGATGAGCAGCCAGTTACTGCCTGAACTTCAGCCAGACAGTGACTTGCTGGGATGAGCTGGCCATCCAGTGACTTGCTGGGATGGCTGTCAGCCCCATGAACCCAGATCCTGAGTCCTTCAGCCTGCAGTCTGGGCATGCAGACGAGCAATCTGACCGCCTAACTGTGGCCCCGGAGAACCAATGCAATCCTCCACGTCTCCGTGTTCTTTTTTAAGAGGGAGCAACCTGGATGTTGGCTGCCTCCCATACACACCAGGCCGGGGACTGGACCTGCAACCTAAGTCATGTGCCTGGATTGGGAATCAAACCTGCAGTGTAGGGTGCCACTCCAATCCACTGAGCTGCAGCGGCCAGGCTGTTTGACCATCAGATTTACTGCTGCTGTGATGCTCATTGACAGGACACGGGTCCAGTGCACTCTGCGACAACAGGCTGGCAACGCCCACGCTCTCATCTTCCACGTAAACAATGGGACATCTACAGTCAAATTCACTTTGAAGATCTAAGAGCCACTGTCTGCAATTGCATTTGGTTTTTTCTTTGCACAAATGTTTCAATGCTGGTAATTGAAACCATTTAATATATTTGGTTGTACTCCCTTTCCTTACAAAAATGTTGTGTACAAACATGCTATCAATGTCGGCCTCCAAGTTTTTAAATAAATTTTTGTAGCAACTTTGCTCCTTGTTTATACCTAGCACTTGTTTGAGTTCTGAGGTCTGGGCTGTACAGTGATCAGAGGCTGGAGACAGACAGACCCACAGCCGTGGGCCCGCCCTCTCTCCCTCTACCCTCCCCCCCCCAAGCCTGGTGTTCTAAGCCAGCGTGTACCACAGTGCGATCTTTAGCCTTACACACAGTAATGCAGTATCATCCCTGCAACACTGCTCTCAGCCAAATTCAGATTTGGGGCTGGATGAGCTTTAGCCCCATGTAAACTGTAACTAAAAACTCCTCCTGGGGCCGTTCTAAGTGAGCTAAAACATTCATTGAACATTAAACATAAACCCGACCCCATGAGAATATCATTCTAGAAGGCAATTCTGTACATCTTGACAATTATATCTTATCAATACACATTACACCTAAGAGGCTATGAATTGCATCATTTCAGTTTGTTAAAATGAAAAGTGGCCAATGACAATTGAGTTCTACATGCCACTTTCTGGGGAAATGTTTATCTTTTAGAATCAATGAAACATGCCCATAAAAGCACTAACCACTGCACCTCCAATGTCCAACTACCTGCATGGTTCTAAAGCAAATTACCTAGAAAAGCCTGCGTAGGTCTGCCTGGACCCTCGGGAACTCCGGGGCTGGGACAAGGGCACAGAGACAGCATTAAAGAAACCTCTCTTGCCAAAACCGGTTTGGCTCAGTGGATAGAGCATCGGCCTGCGGACTGAAAGGTCCCGGGTTCGATTCCGGTCAAGGCATATACCTTGGTTGCTGGCACATCCCCAGTAGGAGGTGCGCAGGAGGCAGCTGGTCGATGTTTCTCTCTCATCGACGTTTCTAGCTCTCTATCCCTCTCCCTTCCTCTCTGTGGAAAATCAATAAAATATATTTTAAAAAAAGAAAGAAAAAGAAACCTCTCCAAAGGCCCGGCACTGGGGACCACTGTGAGAATAACGAACATTACGTTGCCGTCGGAAACAGAAAACCAACCTCCAAGGCAGTTGTATAACTTTATTCGACCATCAGCACTAGTTCTCGTCCACATTCACGGTCTGTAGATCTGCAAAAGGAGAGAAGACGGTCACCTCCTCCTCCCAGTCTTTCCCGGCAGCTTGGTGGAATGGCGGACACTTACTTTTGAAAGTGGTGACAGGCACATAGGTGACCAACGTATACAGCTTGTTTGGTGAGTCTTCATCTTCATTGCGCTTTCTAGACAAACGTACCCGGATACGATATGGGACATTCCTAAGAAACATCTCGGTCAGGTCAACGCTATCATGACACTTCAGTAACACGCTTCCAATCTGACAGGGAGCCGGCACGGACGCTAGGCCAACTCAGAAATGAGTTGGCAGGCCCTCGGCCACCGCAGACACTGCGGTGATGGCTTTGTCTAAAACCTCAATCTGGAGAAACACCATCCTCTGTGGTACCCTGACACAGGAGGGTTACAGGTGTGCACTGCCTCTCTCCTCACTCGTCTGGGGGTGTGAAGTGTCCTCAAACCCGGGACTCTCTTGGCTGCTAGGACACTCCGCCCTTATCTCAAAGGAGCCCTCACTGGCGGCTCCTGTCACATACATTTCTGCTGAACTCTAACTGCCCCCTGCAGGCTGCTCTCATGGGTTGTCACCCACTCAACCCCAACCCAGACGCCACCCCACCCAGCCCCTGCCACCTCACTGCCCTTAGCTGGTCCCCACTCCACACTGGCACCTTCATCCTTCTTCACAGCAAACGCCCTCCTGCTTATAAGCAGGGTTTCTCAACCTCAGCTTACTGACGTGGGGGCCAGGTGAATGTTGCGGAGGCTGCTGTGTGCATTTTAGGATGTTTCCAGAACCCTTGGCGTGTGGCAGCCCCGCCAGTGATACCCACTCTGTGCCGGGGTCAGGAGGAGTCGCCTCTGGTTGGAGACCAGGGCTCCAGTGGCTTCTAGAGACAATGCCACTCTGCCACGACCCTCGAGACTCCCCTGACCTGCCATCCTCCTCCTGTCCCTTCCACCACCTCACCTGTTCCCAGACCACACATCTCTGTGCGCCGCGCCGACCCCGCACTGCCACCATGTTCTCATTACAAAGGCTTCTCTGCATCCCCACCTTCCTGAGTTACTGCCGCGCTCGCTGTTTATAATTCCACCAGAGGCCCAGCCTCGAAACCCGTGCTTGGGTGTGGTCCCCAGGCCTGGCTGTGATCCGGGCCATCTTCCCCGGTTGCCTGGAGCAGCCCCACACCCAGCCCCCCGCCACCCCCCCATACCCATTGGGAGAGCGGAGCCTGCTGGCCAGCCCCGCCCCTGTGCAGGCGATCTGCAGGGCGGGGCTGGCCTGGCACCGCCCACCCCCTCCCCCAGGTCCCTTCGCCACCGGGTAATGTTGGCCGCAGGTAATGTTAGCCTGCGGCCGGGGAGATGGAGCCTGACCAGTGACTGGTCAGGGGTCCCTCAGCCCCTAGGGCCAATCTGCATACGACCCTTTCATCACACTGGCTATGCACCAGCGATCTCTGAGCTCGTACAGGCTGTGGAGCAAGTGGAGTAAGCTGGAAAGCCGAACTCTGCTAACACACAATCACACCTGACTCCTTTGGCCCACACGGCTTTGTTGAGCCTGGTGTCAATGCGCACGTCGGGGGTCCCCATCTCCTTCATGGCAAACTTCCGGATCTCCTTGAGTGCCCGAGGGGCGCGCTTCTTGAAACCCCTTAGATTCAAACAGAAGTAAAAAGTGAATTAAAGGGGCACAAAATTAAACCGAATGTCCTAGTTTCATAAAAACTAAACCAAACTCTAACCAGGCAGATCCTTTTCCACCAGCGTTCATGCGCAGCGGCTGTGGCTCAGGAGCTGCCCTCAGTGACGGACGAGGGCCCCGCAGACCCGGTGATGCTAACATCACAATGGCCAGCCTGTTCCCGATAAGCAAAAGCACCTCCAAACTCCATCCTTCCAGAGAATAGAACCCAAGAGCGCCATTGGAACATACTTGAGCATAAGACATGTAACACTGTAGTCCACAGGACACGGTAAGTAGATTGTCGCACCTTCAGACAGAGCATGTTTTTGGAGCCCACTGGGCACGCACGTGGGTTCCCTGCCCCGGTCTGTGCCGAGGGCAGAGCCCCTGCCAAGTACCCGAGGCGAGCCACCCTACGGAGCTCCCGGAGGTGCGGCCCCTTCGGATAAGTGCTGTTAGGATAAGGATGCGGGCACCCATTTAAATGTTATGCTTCTACTTAAACGTGAAAAAAGCAGCACTTTACTACAGGCGGAAGTGGTCACACATATGTAGGCCATTCCAAGTGGGGTGCAGAGGGAACAGTAAGAGTTGCTGATGTCTCCGTCTCTCCCCCTTGCCCTCTGAAATAACACTTAAAAAATAAAGGGTGTTCACATCGTGACTGTCAGAGGGGCCTGCCAATGGCCTGAGGGTGCACCTTCCTGGCAGATGAGGCAAAGGTCCCGGTAAGAGCAGCAAACGGGATGTTACAGGACTTCTTTCTGCTCCAAGCCTTCAATAAGGTCCATGACCCACAAAACACCCGGCTCCACCCACCCCACAGCCGCTTGACCTTGTCTCCCTGCTCCCTCCTCCACTCTCACCAGCTCCTGGTTATTTCTACAAGCAAGCTCACCCTACCTACCCCCTTACAAACCTAACCACCCAGAACAAAAGGTGTCACAACCACATCAGCGAGTGGCAGAATCCCTTCTCCAGATCATGGGTGACCCTCTGCAGTGCACCAGCTGGTGTCAAGTGTGACAGAAAAGTAGGCCAGGGAAAGGCAGAGCGCTGGGATGGGTTGCAGGTCTGAGTACCATGTCCACAGAGATGGGGCCACGCAGGGTGTGCGAGAAGCATCTAAGGGGGCGGGCGGGGGCGACAAGCCAGCTCCCCAACCAGATCGTGCCTGTGTGACCAGGAAACCAAGTGGCAGTCCACACGGAACCACAGCAAACACTTTGGATTCGAGTCCCATGGGGAGCCAATGGAGGTCGGACACACCAGGGTGGCCAAGGGGACCAGGAGAGGGCGCTGCAAACCAAGGCACAGAGGAGCTGCGGGCTGGGTCAGGGGGAGGCAGAGCCCAGGGGGCGTGTGCCTTCGCCAGGGAAACGGAGGGCTGGGCCATGGCATTGGGATGTGAACACCCAGGTACAGACAGAGGAACTGAGTCCTAGGACTCATCCAAGACCGAGGAGCAGCTAGAGAAGGAAGGGTTTAGTACCACTTTTGTAACAAAGTACAAAATGCCCGAAAAACTCGCTCACCTGCAATGGCCCACCTTACTTTTCAAATGTCCTACTACTGGCGTGGCCACGCCCTTCTCACTCTGCACATGTCACCATTTCCATCCAAATATTTGTCTAACCTCCTGTAAGGGACTGGGAAAGCAGAGCCTGGGGGTCCCTGCTAAACCTGCAAGGGCCGCCGGCAGTGCCCAGCACACAAGAGCCTAGCAAGAATAAAGCTCAAGCCAAAACCGGTTTGGCTCAGTGGATAGAGCCTGTGGAATGAAAGGTGCCAGGTTCGATTCCGGTCAAGGGCATGTACCCCAGTAGGGGTGTGCAAGAGGCAGCTGATCGATGTTTCTCACTCTCTATTCCTCTCTGTAAAAAAATCAATACAATATATTAAAAAATTAAAAAATAAAAGAGCGTCCATCTCAGGTAACTGGGAGGCTGACCCAATGAACCATATAGGACACCTTAGCACACAAAGCCACCCTACCAACTCAGGGAAGCAGCGAGACAAGGAAACAGATCACAAACGAAAGAAATGCAGGACAACAAGCGACTGGATATAGAGTTCAAAGCCACAGTTATAAGGTTTTTCAAGAACTTCCTAGAAAAGACCGATAAAATAAACGAGACCTATGAGGATATGAAAAGGGATCAACTAGAAATAAAGAATACATTGTCTGAAATACATTCTCTGTAAAAAAGTCAATATATTTCTTTTTTTAAAAAGAGAATAAAGCTCAAAATGAATGAAAGGGTGGTGGGCCGGCCCGCGGTTACTCAGAAGCAACATCAATGCACAAGAAGGCAGGGAAGCCATCTAGAGACGCCTGACAGGGAAGGCCGGGTGCCCCTGGGCCGCCCTGTGCCCAGGAGGCCCCACATCCGAGCCCCTGGAAAAACGCGCTGTCCGGCGAGGCTGCCCGGACAAGCGCCAGAAATCTGCGCCACAGGCTGGTGCCCGAGTGCTCGGTCTGCCCTGTGACACTGCTTTTAGACCCACTCCGAGCGGCACGCAGGCCCGCTCTCCACTGCCAGCGGCGAGCAGGAGGCGGAAAACCTCCTAATCTAAGGACTAAAACCAACCCCCAGGGGATAAAGTCAAACGTTAGAAACCGCTCCGCGTTCCAGTAAACGGTAAGTCCTCCCGCCGACACGGCCTGCAGGTCCCGCCACGCTTCTCCCGGCTCCCTCCCGTCACCTCGTGCACCAAGCACACGTCCAGGCGCGGGTCAGAACCGGCACAACCCCGGCGACGGGTCCACGCTCCGGACGCACACGCCCGGCCGGGCCATCCCGGAGTCTGGGGCGCGGAGAAGCCCCCTCTCTCGCACCGCCAGCCCGCCCGCCGGAGGGGCGGTTAGCACTGCTCCCCGACCCGCCCTCAACCGCGCGACTCCGCGTCCCTCCGGCGGGACACCCCAACCCTGCGCCGCAATGCGGCCCCGGAGCAGACCAAGCCGAGCTGTAAAGAAAAGCTGCGGCCCGGCCCGCCTTCCCGCGGCGGGCGGGGGACTCACACGCCATGGATGCGCTTGTGGATGTTGATGGTGTACTCCCTGGTCACCACCTCGTTGATGGCGGAGCGGCCCTTCTTCTTCTCGCCACCCTTCTTTGCGGGAGCCATCTAGAGCGAGGACAAGGAAGCTGAGCAGAGGGGCGCGCACGGCCACGTCCGCCCGCCCGCGCGACCAAAGCCCCAGGCCGGGCAGAGCTCAGCCTCCACTCCTCCCGCGCCGCCGCCCCGAGCCGGCCCTCGGCCACCCTCTTCCAGGCGGGAGCCCTCCCGCCGGGCGGGCTCCACTCCGGCACTCCGATGCCCGGACCCAGCTTAGGAGAGCCCGCCGGCCCGGGGGCGCCGCCACGGGGGAGGATGGAACCCGATGCCGGAGACCACCGAGCGAACGAACGCACCTTGCCAGGCGAGTGGGAAAGAAAGACCGCAGGGTATTGTGGGAGAGGAAAGGCCGGATCCCAAGTACAACTTCCGGGTCGTCTGGAGGGGGCGGAGCCAGAGGCGGATCAGTGACGTCAGTGCGCGCCGGGCCATGCGACCGGTCCTGGGCGGCTTCCGGTCGGTGGCCGGCCCAGAGGAGGCGTGGGTAGCTCCCCTGGCTTCCTGAGGAGGGAGCGGCCCGGAAGGGCTGCCGCGTCTCCCGTGCACCCGTCCTCCTGGCCCCGTGGGGGCTGCGGCCCGCCTAGGGGCTGCGGGGCGGAGGGGGCCCTCAGACGCTCAGATGGGCCAGGGAGAGGGGTAGGGCTGTGGGCACAGCGGGACGGGCATGAGCAGAGCCAGGACCTGGGCAGCTACTGGTCACCGGGGCGGGAAGGCTCAGGACCTGGGGATCAGCATTCAATTGTAGGGACCCCCGTTCCCCCACTCCCGTGACCTTCCTCCCCAGCAAGTCGCTGGTCCTGCGTTTGGACCCCTGACCTTCCTCACAGAGGTCACAGCTGGGCCTCAGTTGTAGTTCAGCTCCAGGCCCAGAAGAGCAGCAAACCGAGACTAGTGACCCCTGCTCTGGCGCTGACCCCCGCTCTGGAGATGACGCTGTGGCAGTGTGTGCTGGGGTGCAAGTGCAGGAGGGCTGGTTTGCTCCGTCTCTCCGGTACCTATGTGAGGTCCTGGGTGGCACACCAGGAAGTGAGCGCTCGGGACCAAGCGCCCCTACCCTCTGGAAATCCTAGGTGTGGCGGGGTCATGTTACTCCTTCCTTCCTGGCAGCAAGTCAATCCAGACAACCCTGTGTGCCACCAGGTGAGGGGAAATGACTTTATGTAAGGGGCTTTCCCTACTGTGGGGAGACCCAGGCACTTTTGGCTAAGGGACCGGACTCCAGGCGGTGCCTCTCAGAGCTCTCCCCGGGAGATCATGACGAGGTCGTGGAGACTCGGCTGGACCAGTCCAACTCCTTCCAAACCTTGTCCCGGTGCTCCAGGCAGGACCCCGGGCAGGGCAGTCAGAGTGGGCCCAGAGTTGAGGGTGGGTACAGAGGCCGCTGTGTGCCCACGGGATGATGCCCAAGGAGAGCCAGATAGATGTAAGATTCCCACTAGAGTGTTCACCTGTTCCCCATCCATCCATCCATGTATCCATCATGTATCTGAATCCTCCGGCAGGGTATTTTCCCATTGATTCTTAGGGTAAGTGGAAGAGCCCCGGGGAGGCAGAGAGAAACATGGATGTGAGGGAGACACTTGGCTTGGTTGCCTCCCGCAGGCGCCCTGAGGGAGCAGGGAGGGATCCAGCCTGCAGGGGAGGTAAGTGCCCTTGACCCCGATGGAACCTGCGGCCCTTCCATCCTCAGGCCTGCGCTTTGTCCACTGAGCCAAACCCTCTGCAGCCTGTTCCCCCTGTCAGTGTGTCAGAAGCCTCCTTGTTGTCCCCGCCCCCCCCGACTCCCCCCCCCCCCCTCTGAGCTCCGGGGGTGGGGGACTTCCAGCTGTGCGGTGCGGGAGAATGGAGCACAAGCGACCCCGCGAGGGCTGGGGGTGCTGCCGCGGGAAAGGCGCAAGCCAGCTACAGCCCTGTTCCCTCTGGAGGGCGGGACTGCGCGCGGGGGGTGCGGGGGTGGGCACTCCGGGGGTCGGGGCTGAGTTCAGACCAGAGGTTCCCCCCTCACAGGCCCCACCCAGGCCGCCAAAAGGGAGGCTGCAGCTGGCAGCAAAAAGCCCCGCTCCTCCCCGGAGCCAAAGCAAAAGCCTACGGCACCCGGTATTCCCAGGCGGTCTCCCATCCAAGTAGAAACCAGGCCCGACCCTGCTTAGCTTCCGAGATCAGACGAGATCAGGCGCGTTCAGGGTGGTAGGGCTGTAGACTGGGGAGGCGGCCTCTGGGCACCTGAAAAGCCCGCGCCGCAGGGACTGTGGGCCCGTCCGGCCCCGCGGCCACCCCCAGGCTGGTCCCCCCGGGGCTCAGCTCCCTCAGAGCTCTCTGCCCTCAGCCCTCTGCCCGCCCCCCACCCTCTCTCCCAGGCAGACAGGGACCACGCCTCTCCCCGCTGAGCCCTCAGCTGCCTCCCTCCATCCAACCTGCAGCAAGCCAGCCGCCCTCCTCCGGTGGGGGTGCCATGTGCCACCTAGCCCAAAGTGAGCACCCTCCACTACTGGGCTCTCCTAGGGATTCCTCCTCTTCACCTCCCCAGCGCAGCCTCCTCTCCTGGGGAAGCCAGTCAATGGGGAAGGCTTAGTGGTGGCCAAGAATACGAGCACGTGCCAAGGCAGCGCCCAGGGCCGGCCGGACGTGTATCTACGGGTGGACACTTCTCAAGGGGTCCCAGAGCGCTGGCACTCGGCCAGGATCACGGTGGGTGCTGAGAGCCAGGCCTGTTGGAAGTGGCCGTTCAGGCCACAGCCAAGCAGCCCTTCTTAGACTCTGGCCACCTCTGAGTGTGTGCATCCCATCCGGCCCACGGCCCACCGCCCACAGCCAACTGCCCACCGCCCACCGCTCGCAGGGCTGGCGGGTTTGAAGTCAGGGACACCTGCCCAGGTCTCCAGAAAAGGGTTTCCCCCACCATTCCTTGGGTGTCCTTAGGGCTCTTGTAGGCTTTTGCTTTGGCAAAAGTCCAAAGCCCTGAGGGGTCCGCAGGTCAGCCTGCTTAAAGGAAAGCATACTGGCCGGAGAGCCCTGCACCCTTGAGGTCACTCGCTCAGTCACAGGGCAGTACGGAATGTAGGACTCTGGTCACCAGGCAACCTTGCCTCCGGGAGACAGGCCCCTCTCCCCTCACTTGGCTGGCCGCAGGCCTGGGGAGAGAGCTGGTCTACGGGTGGTCTCGGGGGGTGGGGTGCCTTTGGAAGAGCTTCCCACAACAGCTGTCTCGCTCACCGCACACAGTGGCCCTGGTCTGCCCTCCGACGCCTGCTGTCACCGGGCAGTGTGCAGCCTCAGGTAAGGCACGCCAGCCTAGCGCCGGCCCATCCCAGGGAGGCCAGGGCCGGGAGCACTCGAGGTCATCCTGTGCGTCCTTGCCACTGCATACGTGCGTGTGTATGTGCGTGTGCGTGTGCCTGTGGCAGTGTGTGCTGGGGTGCAAGAAAGTGCAGGAGGGCTGGTTTGCTGGGTCTCTCCAGTGCCTATGTGAGGTCCTGGGGGGCACAAGAGGAAGTGAGTGCTGGGGACCAAGCGCCCCTACCCTCTGGAAATCCTAGGCATGGCGGGGTCATGTTACTCCTTCGTGGCTGCAAGTCAATCCAGACAACCCTGTGTGCCATTAGGTGAGGGGAAATGACTTTATGGAAGGGGTTTTCCCTACTGTGGGGAGACCCAGGCACTTTTGGCTAAGGCCCGGACTCCAGGCGGTGCCTCTCAGAGCTCTGCCCTGGAGATCATGACGAGGTCCTGGAGACTCGGCTGGACCAGTCCAACTCCTTCCAAACTTTGTCCTGGTGCTCGAGGCAGGACCCCAGGCAGGGCAGTCAGAGTGGGCCCAGAGTTGAGGGTGGGTACAGAGGCCGCTGTGTGCCCACGGGATGATGCCCAAGGAGAGCCAGATAGATGTAAGATTCCCACTAGAGTGTTCACCTGTTCCACATCCATCCATCCATCCATCCATGTATCTGAATCCTCTGGCAGGGTATTTTCCCATTGATTCTAAGGACAAGTGGAAGAGCCCCGGGGAGGCAGAGAGAAACATGGATGTGAGGGAGACACTAGGCTTGGCTGCCTCCCGCAGGCGCCCTAAGGGGGCAGGGAGGGATCCAGCCTGCAAGGGAGGTAAGTGCCCTTGACCCCAATGGAACCTGCGGCCCTTCCATCCTCAGGCCTGCGCTTTGTCCATGGAGCCAAACCCTCTGCAGCCTGTTCCCCCTGTCAGTGTGTCAGACGCCTCCCTGTTGTCCCCGCCCCCGCCCCCGGACTCCCCCCCCCCCCCCCCCCCCCCCCCCCCCGCTCTGAGCTCCGGGGGTGGGGGACTTCCAGCTGTGCGGTGCGGGAGAATGGAGCACAAGCGACCCCGCGAGGGCTGCGGGGTGCTGCCGCGGGAAAGGCGCAAGCCAGCTACAGCCCTGTTCCCTCTGGAGGGCGGGACGGCGCGCGGGGGTGCAGGGGTGGGCACTCCGGGGGTCAGGGCTGAGTTTAGACCTGAGGTTCCCCCCGCCCAGGCCCCACCCAGGCCGCCAAAAGGGAGGCTGGGGCTGGCAGCAAAAAGCCCCGCTCCTCCCCGGAGCCTGAGCCAGAGCCAAAGCAAAAGCCTACGGCACCCGGTATTCCCAGGCGGTCTCCCATCCAAGTACTAACCAGGCCCGACCCTGCTTAGCTTCCGAGATCGGGCGCGTTCAGGGTGGTAGGGCTGTAGACTGGGGAGGCGGCCTCCGGGCGCCTCAAGAAACCGCGCCTCCGGGACTGTGGGCCAGTCCGGCCCCGCGGCCACCCCCAGGCTGGTCCCCCGGGGCTCAGCTCCCTCAGAGCTCTCTGCCCTCAGCCCTCTGCCCGCCCCCCAACTTCTCTCCCAGGCAGACAGGGACCACGCCTCTCCCCGCTGAGCCCTCAGCTGCCTCCCTCCCTCCCACCTGCAGCAAGCCAGCCGCCCTCCTCCGGTGGGGGTGCGATGTGCCATGTAGCCAGAAGGGAGCGCCCTCCACAACTGGGCTCTCCTAGGGGTTCCTCCTCTTCACCTCCCCAGCGCAGCCTCCTCTCCTGGGGAAGCCAGTCAATGGGGAAGGCTTAGTGGTGGCCAAGAATACGTGCACGTGCCAAGGCAGCGCCCAGGGCCGGCCGGACGTGTATCTACGGGTGGACACTCCTCAAGGGGGCCCAGAGCGCTGGCACTGGGCTAGGGTCACGGTGGGTGCTGAGAGCCAGGCCTGTTGGAAGTGGCCGTTCAGGCCACAGCCAAGCAGCCCTTCTTAGACTCTGGCCACCTCTGAGTGTGTGCATCCCATCCGGTACACGGCCCACGGCCCACTGCCCACCGCCCACAGCCAACTGCCCACCGCCCACCGCTCGCAGGGCTGGCGGGTTTGAAGTCAGGGACACCTGCCCAGGTCTCCAGAAAATGGTTTCCCGCATCATCCCTCCCTCGGGTGTCCTTAGGGCTCTTGGAGGCTTTGGCTTTGGCAAAAGTCCAAAGCCCTGAGGGGTCCGAAGGTCAGCCTGCTTAAAGGAAAGCATACAGGCCATAGAGCCCTGCACCCTTGAGGTCACTCGCTCAGTCACAGGGCAGTACGGAATGTAGGACTCTGGTCACCAGGCAACCTTGCCTCCGGGAGACAGGCCCCTCTCCCCTCACTTGGCTGGCCGCAGGCCTGGGGAGAGAACTGGTCTACGGGTGGTCTCGGGGGGTGGGGTGTCTTTGGAAGAGCTTCCCACAACAGCTGTCTCGCTCACCGCACACAGGGGCCCGGGTCTCCCCTCCGACGCCTGCTGTCACCGGGCAGTGTGCAGCCTCAGGTAAGGCACGCCAGCCTAGCGCCGGCCCATCCCAGGGAGGCCAGGGCCGGGAGCACTCGAGGTCATCCTGTGCGTCCTTGCCACTGCATACGTGCGTGTGTATGTGCGTGTGCGTGTGCCTGTGGCAGTGTGTGCTGGGGTGCAAGAAAGTGCAGGAGGGCGGGTTTCCTGGGTCTCTCCAGTGCATATGTGAGGTCCTGGGGGGCACAAGAGGAAGTGAGCGCTGGGGACCAAGCGCCCCTACCCTCTGGAAATCCTAGGTGTGGTGGGGTCATGTTACTCCTTCCTTCCTGGCTGCAAGTCAATCCAGACAACCCTGTGTGCCATTAGGTGAGGGGAAATGACTTTATGTAAGGGGCTTTCCCTACTGTGGGGAGACCCAGGCAGTTTTGGCTAAGGGACCGGACTCCAGGCGGTGCCTCTCAGAGCTCTGCCCTGGAGATCATGACGAGGTCCTGGAGACTCGGCTGGACCAGTCAAACTCCTTCCAAACCTTGTCCCGGTGCTCGAGGCAGGACCCGGGGCAGGGCAGTCAGAGTGGGCTCAGAGTTGAGGGTGGGTACAGAGGCCGCTGTGTGCCCACGGGATGATGCCCAAGGAGAGCCAGATAGATGTAAGATTCCCACTAGAGTGTTCACCTGTTCCACATCCATCCATCCATGTATCCATCATGTATCTGAATCCTCTGGCAGGGTATTTTCCCATTGATTCTAAGGACAAGTGGAAGAGCCCCGGGGAGGCAGAGAGAAACATGGATGTGAGGGAGACACTTGGCTTGGTTGCCTCCCGCAGGCGCCCTAAGGGGGCAGGGAGGGATCCAGCCTGCAAGGGAGGTAAGTGCCCTTGACCCCAATGGAACCGGCTGCCCTTCCATCCTCAGGCCTGCGCTTTGTCCACTGAGCCAAACCCGCTGCAGCCTGTTCCCCCTGTCAGTGTGTCAGACGCCTCCCTGTTGTCCCCGCCCCCCCCCCCCCCCCGACTCCCACTCCCCTCCCACCCCTCAGAGCTCGGAGGGTGGGGGACTTCCAGCCTTGAGGTGCGGGAGAATGGAGCACAAGCGACCCCGCGAGGGCTGCGGGGTGCTGCCGCGGGAAAGGCGCAAGCCAGCTACAGCCCTGTTCCCATCTCTGGAGGGCGGGACCATGCGCGGGGGGTGCGGGGGTGGGCACTCCGGGGGTCGGGGCTGAGTTCAGACCTGAGGTTCCCCCCTCCCAGGCCCCACCCAGGCCGCCAAAAGGGAGGCTGGGGCTGGCAGCAAAAAGCCCCGCTCCTCCCCCGAGCCAAAGCAAAAGCCTACGGCACCCGGTATTCCCAGGCGGTCTCCCATCCAAGTACTTAACCAGGCCCGACCCTGCTTAGCTTCCGAGATCAGACGAGATCGGGCGCGTTCAGGGTGGTAGGGCTGTAGACTGGGGAGGCGGCCTCTGGGCACCTGAAAAGCCCACGCCGCAGGGACTGTGGGCCCGTCCGGCCCCGCGGCCACCCCCAGGCTGGTCCCCCCGGGGCTCAGCTCCCTCAGAGCTCTCTGCCCTCAGCCCTCTGCCCGCCCCCCAACTTCTCTCCCAGGCAGACAGGGACTACGCCTCTCCCCGCTGAGCCCTCAGCTGCCTCCCTCCCTCCCACCTGCAGCAAGCCAGCCGCCCTCCTCCGGTGGGGGTGAGATGTGCCACCTAGCCCAAAGTGAGCACCCTCCACAACTGGGCTCTCCTAGGGGTTCCTCCTCTTCACCTCCCCAGTGCAGCCTCCTCTTCTGGGGAAGCCAGTCAATGGGGAAGGCTTAGTGGTGGCCAAGAATACGTGCACGTGCCAAGGCAGCGCCCAGGGCCGGCCGGACGTGTATCTACGGGTGGACACTTCTCAAGGGGTCCCAGAGCGCTGGCACTCGGCCAGGATCACGGTGGGTGCTGAGAGCCAGGCCTGTTGGAAGTGGCCGTTCAGGCCACAGCCAAGCAGCCCTTCTTAGACTCTGGCCACCTCTGAGTGTGTGCATCCCATCCGGTACACGGCCCACGGCCCACGGCCCACTGCCCACCGCCCACAGCCAACTGCCCACCGCCCGCAGGGCTGGCGGGTTTGAAGTCAGGGACACCTGCCCAGGTCTCCAGAAAAGGGTTTCCCCCACCATCCCTTGGTTGTCCTTAGGGCTCTTGTAGGCTTTTGCTTTGGCAAAAGTCCAAAGCCCTGAGGGGTCTGCAGGTCAGCCTGCTTAAAGGAAAGCATACTGGCCGGAGAGCCTTGCACCCTTGAGGTCACTCGCTCAGTCACAGGAGAGTACGGAATGTAGGACTCTGGTCACCAGGCAACCTTGCCTCCGGGAGACAGGCCCCTCTCCCCTCACTTGGCTGGCCGCAGGCCTGGGGAGAGAGCTGGTCTACGGGTGGTCTCGGGGGGTGGGGTGTCTTTGGAAGAGCTTCCCACAACAGCTGTCTCGCTCACCGCACACAGTGGCCCTGGTCTGCCCTCCGACGCCTGCTGTCACTCGGCAGTGTGCAGCCTCAGGTAAGGCACGCCAGCCTAGCGCCTGCCCATCTCAGGGAGGCCAGGGCCGGGAGGACTCGAGGTCATCCTGTGCGTCCTTGCCACTGCGTAGGTGCCTGTGGATGTGCGTTGGCATGTGCCTGTGGCAGTGTGTGCTGGGGTGCAAGAAAGTGCAGGAGGGCTGGTTTCCTGGGTCTCTCCAGTGCCTATGTGAGGTCCTGGGGGGCACAAGAGGAAGTGAGTGCTGGGGACCAAGCGCCCCTACCCTCTGGAAATCCTAGGCATGGCGGGGTCATGTTACTCCTTCCTTCGTCGCTGCAAGTCAATCCAGACAACCCTGTGTGCCACCAGGTGAGGAGAAATGAATTTATGTATGGGTTAGAGTTGTTTACCTCTCATACTTCTTGAAGTACTCATATACTGTTGTACAGGTCATGAAGATGCTTTGTGAAGTTTTTCACCAGCTTTCCCCACCCCACAAACACCAAGTCAGTTTGAAAGTTAAAATCAAAGGGAAACAGTACCACATCAAATTCTCAGACTTTTACCTGGTTTTCCCCAAGCCAGCATTGTGTTATTCGCTTCTTACATCCAATTGAAGATGTATTTATAGTGTAGGAAGCATCCTTCTAAAATGTTTGTGGCCTGTAGTTTTCAATTCGCAGTGTTACACTCATGCTCCAGTGAGGGCATCTCTTTCATTGTGAATTCAAAGGCTGATACATGATTACCTCTCCCGGAACCCATATGCTAACACTAACCCTAGCCGCTGAAGCTGTCCATATCCCTCAAACTGAGTATGCCTTCTAGACTTCACATTGATGGCATCAGAACTCCCAGGTTGGCTCAGGCCCCCATAATTGTCACCTGGGCACAGGTGACTTCTCCCCTGGCCCTGACCACTTGCTGACGTTAGCACTTCCTGTTTCAAAGCTTCTCAGCGTTCCTTGAAAAAAGACATGTCACTGGCACTGAGGTATACCGGTAACCTATAGCAACCTAGTTTCTCTGATGTTTCAACACGATTCTCCTGTCATTAAACAATGTGTTGCAGATAGCAAGGCTCTTTGTTGATGTCATCCTCGTGTTTTATACTCGTTCTTAGACTTTAAGCTAACTTCAGTTTGTGAGTTTCCAGAGTTCTGTAAGCACCTCCAAGTGTCTGTAGCTGCTTTCATGTGAATTCCAATGTGAAACGTTTTTTTACATTACTACCAGCATGGGAAAGAATTATTATTTCCCTCTGATGAATATCGTGCCTTTCCAGGCCCTTTGAAGGCAAATTCTCAGTATTTTCACATGCTGGTGAAATGGGGAAATTCCCAAACGAATGTCCCCTTCAATGGCAGACTCTTTGACATACATTGTCCTGCTCTGTGTTTTGGAAATCTGGCAGGTTTTCCATTTTCATACAGGTATCATAATGGCTTTTTGAGGACTGTACTACTATTTGAACACAAGCTTGGCTATTTTTACCTCTTTTACTTCTTTTTTTTTTTTTAGTGGTTAATTTTATTTTATTATTTTTATTATTTTTTTATTAAGGTATTATCTGTGTACACAGCTTATCATTGCCCCCCCCCCATAGATGCCCTTCCTTCCCCCGAGTTTTGTGTCCATTGGTTGTTCTTATATGTAAGTATCCCAGTCCTTCGGTTGATCTCTTATCTCCCCCAGATCTCCCTACACCCACCCCCCTTTCATTTGACAGTCTGCCTGTTGTTTTACTGTCACTATATCTATCTTTCTGTTCATTCGTTTATAATGTTCTTTAATATCCATAAATGAGTTAGGTCATGTAGTGTTTCTCTTTCATTGACTGGCTTATTTCACTCAGCATGATGCTCTCCAATTCCATCCAGGTTACTGCAAATGATGAGAATTCCTTCCTTTTTATGGCAGCATAGTATTCCATGGTGTAGATGTACCATAGTTTTCTGATCCATTCATCTGCTGATGGGCACCTAGGCTGTTTCCAAATCCTAGCTATGGTAAATTGTGCTGCTATGAACATAGGGGTGCATACATCATTTCTGATTGGTCTTTCTAGTTTCTTGGGGTATATTCCTAGTAGTGGGATTACTGGATCAAATGGGAGTTCCATTTTCAGTTTTTTGAGTAAGCTCCATACTGTTTTCCACAGTGGTTGCACCAACCTGCAATCCCACCAGCAGTGCACAAGGGTTCCTTTTTCTCCGCAACCTCGCCAACATTTGTTGTTTGTTGTTTTGTTGATGTTGGCCATTCTGACAGGGGTGAGATGGTACCGCATTGTTGTTTTTATTTGCATCTCTCGGATAATTAGTGACTTGGAGCATGTTTTCATGTGCCTCTTGGCCTTCCTCCTGTCTTCTTTTGAGAGGATTCTTTTTAGGTCCATTGCCCATTTTTTAATTGGCTCATTTATTTTTCTTTTATTGAGTTGTATAAGCTGTCTGTAGATGTTGGAGATTAAACCTTTATCAGTGATATCGTTTGCAAATATGTTCTCCCATACAGTGGGTTTTCTTGTTGTTTTGTTGATGGTTTCTTTTGATGTAAAAAGCTTTTTATTTTGATGTCCCATTTGTTTATTTTCTCTTTAGCTTCCATTGCCCTAGGGTTAGTATCAGTGAAGAAGTTCTTTAGGCATATGTCTGAGATTTTGCTGCCTGTGGATGCCTCTAGTATTTTTATGGTTTCCCGTCTTATGTTTAAGTCCTGTATCTATTTTGAGTTTATTTTTGTGTATGGTGTAAGTTGGTGATCTATTTTCATTCTTTTGCATGTATCTGTCTAATTTTCCCAATACCATTTATTGAAAAGACTGTCTTGGCTCCATTGTATGTTCGTGCCTTCTTTGTCAAATATTAATTGAGCATATTGATTTGGGTTGATGTCTGGATTCTCTAATCTATTCCATTGATCAATATGTCTGTTCTTGTGTAAGTACCAGGCTGTTTTGAGTACAGTTGCTTTGTAATACAGCTTGAAATCTGGTATTGAGATTCCTCCTACTTTATTCTTATTTCTCAAGATTGCTGAGGCTATTTGGGGTCTTTTATTGTTCCAAATGAATTTTTGGAGAGTTCTTTCTAGGTCTGTGAAGTATGTCCATGGTATTTTCATGGGGAGTGCTTTGAACTTATATATTGCTTTGGGAAGTATGGACATTTTGATGATGTTGATTCTACCAATCCATGAACATGGTATGTTCTTCCATCTGTTTAAATCTTTCTCTATTTCTTTTTTCAGTGTCGTGTAGTTTTCTGCATATAGGTCTTTTACCTCCTTGGTTAAGTTTATTCCTAGGTATCTTAATTTTTTTTGTGCAATGGTAAACGGGATTGCTTTTTTAGTCTCTGTTTCTGTAAGTTCACTATTGGTGTAGAGAAATGCCATTGATTTCTTGGCATTGATTTTGTAACTTGCTACATTGCCAAATTCGTTTATTAAGTCTATTAGCTTTTTGATGGAGTCTTTTGGGTTTTTTATGTACAAGATCATGTCATCTGCAAATAGTGACAGCTTTACTTCTTCTTTTCCAATTTTGATGCCTTTTATTTCCTCTTCTTGTCTAATTGCAATGGCAAGTACTTCCAGTACTATGTCAAAGAGGAGTGGTGAGAGTGGGCATCCCGGTCTTGTTCCTGTTCTTAGAGAGAATGGTTTTATAGTTTTTGCCCATTAAGCATGATGTTGGCTGTGGGTTTATCATATATAGCTTTTATTATGTTGAGGTATGATCCTTGTACTCCCACCTTGTTGAGAGTTTTTATCAGGAAAGTTTGTTGGGTTTTATCAAATGCCTTTTCTGCATTGATAGATATGACTATATGATTTTTATCTCTCAATTTGTTTATGTGATGTATCACGTTTATTGATTTGCGAATATTGTACCATCCTTGCATTCCTGGAATAAAACCTACTTGGTCATGGTGTATGATCTTCCTGATGTACTGTTGGAGCCGATTTGCTAGAATTTTGTTGAGGATTTTGGCATCTATGTTCATGAGGGATATTGGCCGGGAATTCTCTTTCATTGAGTTGTCTTTATCTGGTTTTGGTATTAGGGTGATGCTGGCTTCATAAAAGGAGTTTGTCAGTGTTCCTTCCTCTTGAATATTTTGGAATAATCTGAGGAGGATAGGTTTTAGTTCTTCCTTGAATGTTTGGTAAAACTCTCCCGTGAAGCCATCTGGCCCTGGGCTTTTGTTTGCTGGAAGCTTTTTGATGACTGCTTCAATTTCTTCCCAAGTTACTGGTCTATTGAGATTTTTAGATTCTTCCATATTGAGTTTTGGAAGGTTGTATTTTTCTAGGAATATGTCCATTTCCTCCAGGTTGTCCAGTTTGTTGGAATAGAGTTGCTCATAGTATTTTGTAACAATCCTTTGTATTTCGGCGGGGTCTGTTGTTATTTCACCTCTTTCGTTTCTGATGTTGTTTATTTGGGTCCTCTCTCCTTGTTTCTTGGTTAGCCTGGCTAGAGGTTCATCAATCTTGTTTATCCTTTCAAAGAACCAGCTCTTGGTTTTGTTGATCTTATGTATTGTGTCTTTGGTCTCTATGTCATTAATCTCCGCTCTGATTTTTATTATTTCCCTCTTTCTGCTTACACTGGACCTTTCTTGCTGTTCTTTTTCTAACTGTTTGAGTTGTAGGGTTAGATAATTTATTACCATTCTTTCTTGTTTTTTGCAATAGGCTTGTAGGGATATGAACTTCCCTCTCAAAACAGCTTTTGCTGTGTTCCATAGATTTTGGATTGTTGTGTTTTCATTGTCATTAGTTTCCATGATGTTTTTGATTTCTTCCTTGATTTCTCTGGTAACCCAGTCTTTGTTCAATAGCATGCTATTTAGTCTCCATGTGTTTAATTTTTTTTGCTTATTATTATTGTAGTTGATTTCCAATTTTATGGCACTATGATCTGAGAAAATGCTTGATAAGATTTCTATCTTCTTGAATTTGAAGAGACTTTGCTTATGTCCCAACATGTGGTCTATCTTTGAGAATGACCCGTGTGCACTTGAGAAGAATGTATATTCTGTGGCTCTGGGATGAATTGTTCTGAAGATTTCGATTAATTCCATCTGGTCTAGTACGTCATTTAGCATTGACATTTCTTTACTGATTTTTTTTTTTGTTTAGATGATTTGTCCAGAGGTGACAATGGAGTATTAAAATCTCCTACTATGATTGCATTGCTATTAATCTCTCCCTTAATGTCCTCCAGCATTTTCTTTATGTATTTGGGTGCTCCCGTATTGGGTGCATATATGTTTACCAGGGTTATTTCTTCTTGTTAGATTACTCCCTTTAGTATTATGAAGTGGCCTTCCTTATCTCTTGTTATGTCCTTCACTTTGAGATCTAGTTTGTCAGATATAAGTATTGCTACCCTAGCTTTTTTTTCATTTCCGTTTGCCTGGAAAACCTTTTTCCATCCTTTCACCTTCAGTCTGTGGGCGTCTGTTTTTCTGAGGTGGGTTTCTTGTAGATAGCAGATGTATGGGTTTTGCTTTCTTATCCAATCTGTTACCCTATGTCTTTTAATTGGATCATTTAAACCATTTACATTTAAAGTAATTATTGATAGGTAGGTATTTGATGCCATTTTTATTCTATCCCCCTGTGTTCCTTCTTCGCTTCCTATTTCTTTATTATTACAGTAGACCCTTTAGCATTTCTTGCATTGCTGGTTTGTTGGAGATAAATTCCTTTAGTCTGTTTTTGTCATTGAAGCTCCTGATTACACCTTCAATTTTGATTGACAGCCTTGCGGGGTACAGTATTCTTGGGTTCAGACCCTTCCTTTGCATGACTTTGTATATGTCATCCCATTCCCTTCTGGCCTGATGAGTTTCTGTTGAGAAATCAGTTGCTAGTCTGATGGGGGTTCCTTTATATGTAACTTTCTGTGTCTCTCTGGCTGCTTTTAAGATTCTGGTTTTGTCAATGTTTTTTGCCAGTTTAATTATAATGTGTCTGTGTGTTGATCTTTGGGGGTCCATTTTGTTGGGGACTCTTCGAGCATCTTGGATTTGTGTTGGTTTTTTCTTCTCTTTCTCAGGAAAGTTTTCTGTCATTATTTCTTGAAATACTTTTTCCATATCTTGCTCAGTTTCCTTTCCTTCTGGAATCCCTATTATTCTAATATTGTTTTGTTTTGTATTGTCCCAAAGCTCCCATAGGCTCTCCTCCTGTTTTTTTATTTTTTTTCCTAGCAGCTGCTGTAATTGGGTATTTTTTCCCATTTTGTCTTGTAGTTCACTGATGCAGTCTTCTGCTTCTTCTAGTCTACTCTTGATGCTTTCTATTGAGTTCTTCATAGTAGCGATGTCATTTTTCATTTCTTCTTGGGTCACCTTCATTTCTTCTTGGGTCACCTTCATTTCCTCTTGGGTCTTCTTCATTTCCTCTTGGGTCTTATTCATATTGTCAAATTTGTCTTCCATTCTTTTTAGCCCACTTATGATCATTATTTTGAATTCTTGCTCTGGTAGGTTGCTTGCCTCTAACTCGTTTACTTCCTTTTCTGGTGATGGTTGATTTTCTTTCATAGGCGGGTTGTTTCTTTGCCTCCCCATGATCTCTCTTTATAGGGTGCCTGGTTACGTAGTTTTCTCCCTCCTGCTTTGATTTAAAGGCACAAAATACAACACAACCAGGTAAAACACACAAGGAACTGAATAGAAATGTGTTTGCAATATTAATATTCTCCAATAAAGGTGACTAGAGCCCAGATAACAAAAACATACAATCCAATAAAAAGAATAAGCAAACCAATCTTACAAAAAAAAAAAGCATAAACCTTTGATATAGTCAGCATTCAACATACAACAACAGAGGGGTAGAGAGAAGGATTTTTTTTTGGTGGGGCGGGCAGTGACAAGGTAGGTGTAAATGGGATTGGAGCAGGGGGTTGGGAATTATATATACACAGTTCAGGTGAAAATTTTGGAGGGGGTAAACAGAAAGAATAAGGAAAATTTAGAGCAGTAAAGGGTTAAGATAAGCAGGTCACCAAAGGTAAAGGGTTAGGAAGAGAGAGATGTCATAAAGGTAGGTTTGAGATAGAATAGAGCGTTGGAGAAAGCAAGGTATGAATAGTTTTTATAATAGTAATCCCGAAGGGGGGAAATAGAGAAAAAAAGAAAAAGAGGAAAAAGGAAAAAAAAAGAAAAAAGAAAAAAGGATTATAATATGACACTTAAAAATAGTAATATAAATAATCAAAAGAAAATAAGATAAAAAAGATAAAAATGGTAAAATAGTAGTAGTAATAATGTTGATTAACTATAAAAAATGAATTAATTAAAAAGGTAAAATCAAGTGAGGGCAGATGAAAAAATTTCTTGAGTAAAGTTTGCAATTAAAGTAGGCAAAAAATAAAAATTAAACAGTTAAAAAATAAAAATTGAAAATTAAAAATTAAACAAAATTTGCAGTAATGAAGGTCATTCACTGTGTTGTTCTGTCTGGCATGCCTGTTCCCCGTCTGGGCAGTAGTTGCAGATCCCTGTGTTTCACTGTTCCTCCGTGTTGATTACAAGACCTGATTTTTAAGCCGATCTAGAGACCATTTGTGCTTTAGCCTCTGGGTGGCAGTGTTTCTGGATGACTTCCAGGACTCTAAAGCCTTTCTTTTTCCCCCTCTCTGTGTCCCTGATCTATGGAGGGCTGGGGGTGGGGCGGCCCCGAGCTGGCTGCACTCCCCTGTAATTCTGCGGATTATTCTTGGATTCAGATACAGATGTGCTGCTCCTTAGATATCCTCCCTCTTAGGAGCTCTGTGCACAGACAGGCGCGCCTCCAGCTGAAAACCCTGGGGCTTCCTGCAAATCCAGGACCAGTCCTTCAGCCTCTGTGCACCTGGCGCGCGTGCGCGTGAGCTGGTGCGCGGGAGGTTGCTGCGCTGAGTGGAACTCAGTCAGAACTATCAGGCCTAGGGGAACTCACCCACCAGATCGCTGCAAAATCTGAGCTCCTCTGAGATCAAGGGTTCGCGCTGACTATGATCAGTTGGTGTTCCTTGGGGCTGTGGATAATCAGGCTTCCGACTCGAACCTCCTCCCTTCCAAGATGGTGAGATTTCCCCGTCCACGCTGGCAAGTATCTCCAGTAAGGGACCCAGCCATGGGTGGTCAACTGTTGGGGACTCCCTGATCAGCAGACCCCAAACTTCCTCTGGTGTTTGTCAGTCTCCTGGCTTGTTGACCAGCACTCCTAGCATGATCCTCAGCTGCTCTCTCTCTTTCTTCCTCGGGACAAGACTCAGAAACCAACCATCTGCTCTTCCGCCATTTTCTCCTCCTCCTGACCTCTCTTACTTCTTGAAGTACTCATACTGTCGTACAGGTCTAGGAAGAGGAGATGTGAACTTTTTCACCAGCTTTCCACGCCCCACAAACACCAAGCCAATTTGACAGTTAAAATCAAAGGGAAACAGTACCACATGTAAATTCGCAGCCTTGGACCTGGTTTTCCCAATGCCAACATTGTGTTATTCGCATCTTACATCTAGTTGAACATGCATTTCTACTGTAGGAAGTACCCTTCTAAAATGTTTGTGGCCTGTAGTTTTCAATTCGCCGTGTTACACTCATGCTCCTGTGAGGGCATGCTTTCACTGTGAATTCAAAGGCTGATACATGATAACCTCTCCCAGAACCCATATGCTAACCCTAACACTAGCCACTGAAGCTGGCCCTATCCCTCAAACTGAGTATGCCCTCTAGACCTCACATTGATGGCATCAGAACTCCCAGGTTGGCTCAGGCACACATAATTATCACCTGGGCACGTGGGCCTGCTACCCTGGCCCTGACCATTTGATGATGTCAGCATTTCCTGTTTCAAAGCTTCTCAGCCTTCTTTGAAAAAAGACAAGTCACTGGCACTGAGGTAGACAGGTAACATATAGCAACCTAGTTTCTCTGATGTTTCAACACCATTCTCCTGTCATTAAACAATGTGTTGCCCATATCAAGGCTCTTTGTTGATGGAATCCTAGTGTTTTATGCTCGTTCTTAGACATTAAGCTAACTTCAGTTTGTGAGGTTCCAGAGTTCTGTTAAGCACCTCAAAGGGTCTCTATCTGCTTTTACGTGAATTCCAATGTGAAACAACTTTTTTTTTTTACATTAATACCAGCACGGGAAATAACAATTATTATGCTGTGATGACTATTATGCCTTTCCAGGCCCTTTGAAGGCAAATTCTCAGTATTTTCACATGCTGCTGAGATGGGGAAGTTCCCAATGGAATGTGTCCTTCAGTGGAACACTCTCTCACATACATTGTCCTGCTCTATTATTTGGAGATCTGGCAGGTATTCCATTTTCATACAGATATCATAAGGGCCTTTTGAAGACTTTACTACATTTTGAACACAAGCTTGGCTATTGTTTACCTCTCTTACTTCTTGAAGTACTCAGATACTGTCGTACATGTCTAGGAAGAGGAGTTGTGTAGTTTTTCACCAGCTTTTCCCGCCCCACAAACACCAAGTCAATCTGACAGTTAAAAGCAAAGGGAAACACTACCACATCAAATTCGCAGCCTTGTACCTGGTTTTCCCAATGCCAACATTGTGTTATTCGTGTCTTACATCCAGTTGAACATGTATTTCTCATGTAATAGGCCCCATTGTAAACATTTTGTGGCCTGTAGTTTTCAATTCGCAGTGTTACACTCATGCTCCAGTAATGGCATCTCCTTCAATGTGAATTCAAAGGCTGATACATGATAATGTCTCCCGGAACTCATATGCTAACCATAAACCTAGCCCCTGAAGCTGGCAGTACCCCTCAAACTGAGTATGCCCTCTAGACCTCACGTTGATGGCATCAGAACTCCCAGGTGGGCTCAGGCCCAGATAATCAGCACCTGGGCACTTGTGCCTGTTCTCCTGGCCCTGACCACTTGATGTTGTCAGCAGTTCCTGTTTCAAAGCTTCTCAGCATTCTTTGACAAAAGACAAGTCATTGACAATGAGGGAGAAAGGTAACCTATATCAACCTAGGTTCTCTGAGGTTTCACCACGTTTCTCCTGTCATTAGACAATGTGTTGGAGATAGCAAGGCTCTTTGTTAATGTAATCCTCGTGTTTTATGATCGTTCTTAGATATTAAGCTAACTTCAGTTTGTGAGATTCCAGAGTTCTATTAAGCACCTCCAAGTGACTGTAGCTCCTTTATTGTGAATTCCAATGTTAAATGACGTTGTTTTGTTGTTGTTGTTGTTTGTTTTTTACATTGCTACCAGCACGGGAAAGTACTATTATTACCCTGTAATGACGATCATGCCTTTCCAGGCTCTTTGAGGGCAAATTCTCAGTATATTAACATGCTGGTGAGATGGGGATGTTCCCAAACGAATGTCACCTTCAGTGGAATACTCTCTCACATACATTTCCCTGCTCTGTTATTTGGAGATCTGGCAGGTATTCCATTTTCATACACGTACAATAAGGGCCTTTTGAGGACTTTACCACTATTTGAACACCAGCTTGTCTATTGGTTATCTCTCTTACTTCTTGAAGTACTCAGATACTGTTGTACAGGTTTATGAAGAGGAGTTGTGAAAGTTTTCACCAGCTCTCCCCGCCCCACAAACACCAAGTCAGTTTGACAGTTAAAATCAAAGGGAAACTGTACCACATCAAATTCTCAGCCTTTTACATGGTCTTCCCCTTGCTAACATTGTGTTATTCTCATCTTTCATCCAGTTGAACATGTATTTCTAGTGTAGGAAGCACCCTTCTAAAATTTCTGTGGCCTGTAGTTTTTAATTTGCAGTGTTACCCTCATGTTCTAATGATGGCATCTCTTTCACTGTGAATTCAAAGGCTGATACATGATAACCTCTCCCGGAAACCATATACTAACCCTAAACTTCGCCCCTGAAGCTGGCCCTACCCCTCAAACTGAGTATGCCCTCTATACCTCACATTGATGGCATCAGAACTCCAAGGTAGGCTCAGGCCCAAAGAATTATCACCTGGGCACTTGTGCCTGCTCACCTGGCCCTGACTACTTGATGACGTCAGCACTTCCTGTTTCAAAGCTTCTCAGCCTTCTTTGACAAAAGAGAAGTCATTGACACTGAGGGAGACAGGTAACCTATATCTACCTAGGTTCTCTGATGTTTCAACACCATTCTCCTGTCATTAAACAATGTGTTGCTGATGGCAAGGCTCTTTGTTGATGTCATCCTCGGGTTTTATGCTGGCTCTTAGACATTAAGCTAACTTCAGTTTGTAAGTTTGAGAGTTCTATTAAGCACCTAGTGTCTGTAGCTGCTTTAATGTGAATTCCAATGTTAAACGACATTTTCTTTTACATTACTACCAGCGCATGAAAGTACTATTATTACCCTGTAATGACTGTCATGCTTTTCCAGGCCCTTTCAGGGCAAATTCTCAGTATTTTAACATGCTGGTGAGATGGGGACGTTCCCAAATGAATGTCACCTTCAGTGGAACACTCTATCATATACATTACCTGCTCTGTTATTTGGAGATCTGGCAGGCTTTCTAGTTTCATACAGGTACCATAAGGGCCTTTTGAGGACTTTACCGCTATTTGAACACTAGCTTGGCTATTGGTTACCTCTTTTACTTCTTGAAGTACTCAGATACTGTCCTAGAGGCCTATGAAGAGGAGTTGCGAAATTTTTCACCAGCTTTCTCCACCCCACAAACACCAGGTCAATCTGACAGTTAAAATCAAAGGGAAACCCTACTACATCAAATTCTCAGGCTTTTACCTGGTTTTCCCCATGCCAGTATTGTTTTATTCGGGTCTTACATTCAGCTGAACATGTATTTCTAGTGTAGGAAGCACCCTTCTAAAATTTTTGTGGCCTGTAGTTTTCAATTTGCAGTGTTACACTCATGCTCCAGTGATGGCATCTCTTTCGATAAGAATTCAAAGGCTGATACATGATAAACTCTCCCGGAACGCATATGCTAATCTTTAACTTCGCCCATGAAGCTGGCCCTACCCCCCCCTCAAACTGAGTATGCACTCTAGACCTCACCTGGAGGTCAACAGATATCCCAGGTTGGCTCAGGCCCAAAGAATTATCACCTCGGCACTTGTGCCTGCTCACCTGGCCCTGACCACTTGATGAAGTCATCACTTCCCGTTTCAAAGTTTCTCAGCCTTCTTTGACAAAAGACAAGTAATTTGCACTGAGATAGACAGGTTACCTTTATCAACCTAAGTTCTCTGATGTTTCACCACGATTCTTCTGTCATTAAACAATGTGTTGCAGAAAACAAGGCTCTTCCTTGATGTAATCCTTGTGCTTTATGCTCCTTCTTACACATTAAGCTAACCTCAGTTTGTGAATTTCCAGAGTTCTATTAAGAACCTCCAAGTGTCTGTAGCTGCTTTAATGTGAATTTCAATGTTAAATGACGTTTTATACACTACTACCAGCATGGGAAAAAACTATTATTACCCCGTAATGACTGTTGTGCCTTTCCAGGCTCTTTGAAGGCAAATTCTCAGTATTTTATCATGCTGGTGAGATGGGGAAGTTCCCAAACGAATGTCACCTTCAGTGGTACACTGTCTCACATACATTTTCCTGCTCTGTTATTTGGAGATCTGGCAGGCTCTCCATTTTTATACAGGTATCATAAGGGCCTTTTGAGGACTTTACCGCTATTTGAACACAAGCTTGGCTACCGTTTACCTTTCTTACTCTCAGTACTCAGTTACTGTTGTACAGGTCTATGAAGAGGAGTTGTGAAATTATTCACCAGCTTTCCCTGCCCCACAAACACCAAGCCAATTTGACCTTTAAAATCAAAGGAAAACAGTACCACATGAAATTCTCAGCTTTTTACCTGGTTTTCCCAATGCTAACATTGTGTTATTTGGGTCTTACATGTAGTTGAACATGTATTTCTAGTGTAGGAAGCACCCTTCTAAAATTTTTGTGGCCAATTCGCAGTGTTACACTCATGCTCCTGTCATGGCATCTCTTTCGCTGTGAATTCAAAGGCTGATACATGATAACTTCTCCCGGAACCCATATGGTAACCCTTAACTTCACCCCTGCAGCTGGCTCTACCCCTCAAACTGAGGATGCCCTCTAAACCTCACATGGATGGCATCAGAACTCTCTATTCCTGAAGTCGTCTACTCCACAGAAATCTTTAAATCCTCTATTACACAGCATTCTAGAAATCCTCTATTATGCAGAATTCTCCTCTCCCTCTGAATTCTACAAATCCCTTATTCCACAGATTTCTAAAAGTCCTCCCTTCCTCTAAATTCTTGAAATCCCCTATTCTACGGAATTCTAGAAATCTATTCCCCACAATTCTAAAAATCTATTACTTCACAGATTTCTAGAAATCACCTCTTCCACAGAATTCTAGACCTCTTTTCCTAGCAATTCTAGAAATCCCCTAGTCTATATAATTCTAAATGTCCTCTCATCTCAGAATCCTAGAAATTTACTATTCCACAAAATTATAGAACTACACTATTCAACAGAATTCTGTAAGTCCTTTCACATTTCTAGCCATACCCTATTCTACAGTAATCAAGAAATCCTCTTTCACAGAATTCTACAAGTAATTTCATCCACAGAATTCTAGAAATCTCCTACTACACAAAATTCTAAAAATTCTCTTGTCCACAGAATCCTAGAGTCCTCTGTTTCTCTGAATTCTAGAAATCCCGTCTTCTACAGCATTCCTGAAGTCTTCTACTCCACAGAAATCTTGAAATTCTCTATTGCACAGGGTTCTAGAAATACTCTATTATGCACAATTCTGTCAAATCCTCTATTCCACAGAATTCTAAAATTCCTCCCTTCCTCTAAATTCTAAAAATCCCTTATTCTACGGAATCCTAGAAATCTATTTCCCAGAATTATAAAAATCTATTATTTCACAGCATTCTAGAAATAACCTTTTCCATAGAATTATAGACCTCTTTTCCTCCCAATTTTAGCAATCCCCTAGTCTATAGAATTCTAGATCTCCTCTCATCTCCGAATCCTATTGTAAGGCCAGGGAAAAAAACCCCTTCCCCTTCTTAACTGACTTTTCCAGTAAGCCCGGGTTAACTGACCTTTCCAGCAGACTCTGGTTTGGTCACCGTAGAGGTATTTTATCTGTTCCTGGAATCAGCCTGAGGAATCAGCCTGCTAAGACAGACCATCCAGCCTCCTTAACCGCAGGCCTATGGCTATTTTATCTGTTTCTGGGAGGACTATAGTTGTATTTTAACTGTTTCTGGGATTGGCCTGCTAAAACAGACCATCTGGCCTCCTCGGGAAATGAGTCAACTGTCAACTATTATGAGCCAAATATTAACTGTTAACATAGTTCCCTGATTTACAGACCACCTGCGTGTGGTGTTTGCCTTTATAAACTCATGTCCTGCAATTACTCGGCGCTCCAGTCAGCCAGCACCCCTCGGGTTGCTGTCTGCCTGAGAAGCCCCTGCGCTTGTATTAAAACCTCATGCTTTTTGCATCAAGTTTCCGTCTCGGCATTTGACTTGGGGTCGTCGCCCACTCCGTCGGATTCACTGGGGGTCTTGGGACCTTACACTAGAAATTTCCTATTCCACAGAATTCTAAAATTACACTATTCAAGAGAATTCAATAAGTCCTTTCACATTTCTAGCGATACCCTATCCTACAGTAATCTAGAAATCCTCTTTCACAGAATTCTACAAGTAATCTTTTCCACAGAATTCCAGAAATCTCCTACTCCACAAAATTCTAAAAATCCTCTTGTCCACAGAATGCTAGAGTCCTCTATTTCTCCAAATTCTAGAAATCCCCTCTTCTACAGCATTCCTCAATTCTTCTACTCCACAGAAATCTTGAAATCCTCTATTGCACAGCGTTCTAGAAATCCTCTATTACGCAGAATTCTGTAAGTCTCCTCTCCCTCTGAATTCTACAAATCCCCTATTCCACAGAATTCTAAAAGTCCTCCCTTCCTATTGTTGTGCCCAGATTTCGTGATCCCCAAGGACCACCAGGGAACCAAATCCGATGCAATTAGCAAGAGAGTCTCTTTCATGCTAGCATGGGCTCCATTCCACTCATGCCATCAGCATGGTGGAAAAGAGAGCGAATGTAACATCTCAATGGGTTTTATACAGGGGGGGATATGACCCTGATTGGTTGGGTTAGGGCGAGGGTCCGGCCACAAAATGGAGGATAGCTCCGCCCTGTCCCACAAGGAGGCAGGGTTCTAGCCTCGCCCTTTCACTATGAGTTCTTAAAATCCCCTATTCTAAGGAATTCTAGAAAACTATTCCCCACTGAGGGGAACCAAAACCTAATAATTGTAGTAAAATGTAAAGGGAACTGGCCAACCTTGATGGCTCTGTATGGTCAGAGCTATTAACTCATTGACTCTAGGTTGAGTCACTAGTGATAAAATCTAAAAAGATCTGTCTAACTGAAACCAAACATTGTCACTATTGTTAATATGCAAAAAGAGATGTCCAACCACAATGGCTCTGAAAAGTCAGAGCAATTAACTCATTGTCTAGTTGAGATAGTAGAGCTTGAGACAACTTTAATTTGTTAATCGTATGTAAATTCTTGTTAATTTTATATTGCTGGCACTTTTCTGCCAAAGGGATGTCTTTGTCTCAGAATCTCAATAAAAGGAATGGCAAAAGGCCAGATTGGTGGTGAGTCTTCCCACCAGAGGTTTACTCCCAGCCTGGTCCCATTTTCCCAAATTAACTCTTTCCCATTCTCTTCATTTTTAGTGTATGGCCTTCTCTAGAAACTGGACCCTGAGTGTGGGCCCTGAACCATGCTGGTCAAGTTAAGGGATCCCACATCTGGCGCCTTCAACTCGGGACTTCTGGAGGAGATGATATTTTTCGCCTAGAGCGAAGGAGGAAAAAGAAATCGAGAAAAGGTGTGGAATGGTACACCGAGAAAAGTTGTGGAAAATTCAACAGAAAAAGTTGAGGAAAATTCACCAGAAAAAGGTGAGGGAAAGCCCATGTCCAGCTGCAGCATCATGAACTGTAAGTATGGTGGGAACGTCTTTCTTAACCAGGCTAATGGGGAAGAATTAGGTTATAAATATAAAGTAAATTTTATTACAAAATTTGGCTTATATGCTTAAAGAATGTGGTTTCTTGTTCAAATTAAAATCTTAGTTTGTGTTTGGAATTTAAAATCTGTAATAAGAAATAAAACTCTACCATTGAAATTGCCTCTGGTGGGGAGAAATTCAAATGTGGTAGGAGAGGACAAGCCTAACTGCTCTCCAGGAATGAGATTACTTAGTGCTTTGTTTAAAAGTTATAAAAGAACTTGCAAATTAGGTGTTATCTTGGCCAAATTGAGTGCTAGTTATTACTTCATAAAGAAAAAAAGAAAGAAAAAAATTTTGAGACCTATCTTTATTTATTAAACATGAAAAAAAAAATGTGTGGCAAGATCTGTTGCTGAAACCTCCCAAAATAAGCTAAGGAATGGGGTGTTTTGTATTTGAATGACTACAAACTTACTCCAAATCCTGTGGCAAAAACATATTTTTTGGAAGTTTGCATATATATATATATATATATATATATAAAGTAAAGTTTAAATTTGCCTCTTAAAAAATCTAGAGGACAAAATTGAAACTCTTATGTCTTATATTTTTCTTAGAAATGTAAAGTGTTATTAATCGAGGACATGCAAAATATATTTGACTTACCAGCTTTAAAAGTTCAAAGTATAAATTAAATTGGGAAAAATTATGTAGCTGTGGTAATTAAAATACCTAAAAGTATAATTTGTTTTTGACAAAATAAAATATGCGTTTTCTCTAATAATTAGGAATTCAAAACAAGTCACTTATTATTGGTCTAATTAAAAAGGAGGATTAATTCTGTGATCTCAACCAAAAATTTTCTATGCAAAAGCTAGTCTAATTGATATATTAAGATAATAATAAAAGGTATTATAATATTTAAATCATATATGGATATAGGTATTTGTTTGATGGCTTTTTCCATGATAAAATTTCAAGGCCTTAACAGAGATAATTCTTGGAAAGCTCCAAGGGCCCGGAGTAATGCAAGAAATTTATTCTCTCTATCTAATATACTTGAAATTGCATGGAAAGCCTTATCAAATAAAAATTAATAAATATACTTTAAATATTTTAGAAGGTTTATAGGCATGTATTGATATGGGGATGGGAAAGAAGCTGGTACAGACACCTGACACTTGAGAATGTCTTTCTTGCCATGTTAGCAGTAGTCATCTGTATGGTAATTTTACCTGGGACAAATGTGGAAGTGTTTAGGACTTATGTTCCTGACCCTTCATGGGTAAAAGCCCTTATGTGGGCTGATCCCTTACTTAATGTACTCACCAATAATTTTAAACACCTTGATCATTTAGGAAGAAAATGGGTGGAGCAAGGAAGTATAATTACATAGGTGTCACCCAGCTTCCCTTTTTGTATGACATAATCACACCACTGCTCCTTTGTGTGTAAAAAATTAAATAGAGGTTTCTGGCTTGCACCAAAGTAGAGGAATATCACTACTTGCTCCTGAGAGAGGTGCAGAGAATGTAACTAAGATCTTGTCTATATAAAAAGAAATTGGCAGCCTTAATTTGTTAATCGTATGTAAACTCTTGTTAATTTTCTGTTGCTGGAATTTTTCCGCCTAAGCAATGTCTTTGTATCAGAATCTCAATAAAAGGAATGGCAAAAGGCCAGATTGGGGTGAGTCTTCCCACTAGAGGTTGACTCCCCGCCTGGCCTGCATTTTCCCAAATTAACTGTTTTCCAGTCTCTTCATTTTTGGTGTGTGGCCTTCTCCAGAAACCGGACCCTGAGTGTGGGCCCTGAACCACGCTGGTCCTGTTAAGGGATCCCACATCTGGCTCCCAATGTGGGGCAGAGAACCTCACCCCTCCAATGTTGCAGGCGCTTGGATACTCGCCCCTTCTGAGGGAGGTCTCCTGCCCCATGGCTGCTTCGTGCTTCCCATGCCCAGCTCAGATTGGGACCCAGGCAACAAACAGAGATTTGGCCCAGCTCAGATTGAGATCCAGCTACAAACAAGAGACTTGGCCCAGCTCAGAGGAGACCCAGGCAACAGAGAAGTGGCTGATGGCTACTGCCCTATATTTAAATCTACCCTAAATCTAGGAGTGCTCAGGGCTTTCTCAAGGATGCATATAATCCTTTCCATTAATTTTTACAGAGTAAACTAAAATTGTTGTTAAAAGTATTAAATTTGACAGTAAAATAGTCAAGTTTTCAGATTAATTTAATTTGGCTAAGTGAAATTGTAAGGTCCCAAGACCCCCGGTGAGTCCGATGGAGGGGGGGACGACCCCATGTCAAACCCCGAGACCGAAACTTGATGCAAAAAGCAGGAGGTTTATTACAAGCGCAGTGCAGGGGCATCTCAGGCAGACAGCAACAGGGCTGGCTGCCTGGGAGCCCTGAGTAACTGCAGAACATGAGTTTATAATGGCAAAACCACACGCAGGTGGGGTTACACATGGAGGGGGAAGAAGGGAACTAGTAAATAAACACCACACGCAGGTGGGGTTACACATGGAGGGGGAAGAAGAGAACAAGGAAATCCCAAGAAGGGGGACTGGGCTCGTTAATTACATGTTTTATGACAGGGTCTATGCTTAGTCAACAGTCCCCTTGGGTAAGTCCTCAGTGTAGGGAGTTTCTGGGGACTGATTTCATTCTTGCCTAATCTTCAACCATAAAGAACTGACCTTCTCCCTGTCTAATCTTTAACCGTAAAGGTCACATCCTGGAACAGGCAGTGGGGAAGGTCACTTCCTCCATCTTGGGGTCCTACAAAATTAGTTAATATTCAAGAAAATTTGCCGAGACTGGTTTGGCTCAGGGGATAGAGCGTCAGCCTGCGGACTTAAAGGTCCCAGGTTCGATTCCAGTCAAGGGCATGTACTGTGGTTGCGGGCACATCCCCAGTAGGAGGTGTGCAGGAGGCAGCTGATTGATGTTTCTCTCATCGATGATTCTAACTCTCTATCCCTCTCCTTTCTTCTCTGTAAAAAACCAATAAAATATATATTTAAAAAAAAAAAAAAAGAAAATTTAATTGTACAATAAGCTGTTCCTAAAGTATTAACCAAAATTTTATTTCATTTCATGGTAAAATTGTTTAACATGCAATGTAATAGTTTTTGTACATAAAATTAAAATTTTAAAAATTATATAAACAGCATTATAAAAAAAAATTCCAAAAACCTCCTAATAATTAAATTAAAAAGTGGGACAGTGAAAAAATACAATGTAAGAAAAAATGTCCTGTAAGTAAATTACATTTAGAAAATAAAATTTTTTTCTTTTTTTGAAAATCAATTTTAATTTGTAATGATAACAGTAAGATAGCCATATTAAACACAAATAGTATCAAAATAAGTCAGGAAAATTATTTGGGCAAAAAATATCCCAAGTAAAATTTATAGAAAATATTCCATTATTAATTTTGGTTGAGATATGTTTGTATATTTTCAGAAAACAACTCTAAGACCATGTGGATTGCTGCAACAGGGGAATTAGCAGGAATGCTCCATCCAAGAAGACAAGAGGAGAAACAGTCCAGACATAGAAGACGCTGAGGACATCTTGCCATGCCAGCAGTCAGCAGCTGTGCATTGCTGCAGGTTGCCCAGGACCAAACCAGAGATGGTCGGACCTGCATCGCCACTGTTTGTCCACCATCCAGATATCATTGCTGACATATACAAATAAGGAACTTTGGGACTCAGAACTTTGGAAGTGAGAACTTTGGGACTCAGAACTTTTAAACACTGAAACTTTTACTTAGAACTCTTGGACTTTGAAATTGGGACTCAAACATTTCGATCTTATATGTTTATTTCTGGTCTGTAAATACAAGATTTTTTAAAGGAAGGAATTGGGGGGAGATGCCAGGACCGAAAGCTAACACTGGTAATATAATGTAAAGGGAACTGGCCAACCTTGACGGCTCTGAATGGTCAGAGCTATTAACTCATTGACTCTAGGTTGAGTCACTAGTGATAAAATGTAAAAAGAACTGTCTAACCAAAACCAAACATTGTCACTATTGTTAATATGCAAAAAGTGACGGGCCAACCTTAATGGCTCTGAAAGGTCAGAGCAATTAACTCATTGTCTAGTTGAGATAGAGCTTGAGGCAACTTTAATTTTTTAATCGTATGTAAATTCTTGTTAATTTTCTGTTGCTCCAACTTTTCCACCTAAGCAATGACTTTGTCTCAGAATCTAAATAAAAGGAATGGCAAAAGGCCAGATTGGGGTGAGTCTTCCCACTAGAGGCTGACTCCCGGCCTGGGCTCATTTTCCCAAATTAACTCTTTTCCAGTCTCTTCATTTTTAGTGTACTGCCTTCTCCAGAGACCTGACCCTGAGTGTGGGCCCTGAACCACACTGGTCGTGTTTAGGGATACCACACCCCACAATTCTGAAAATCTATTATTTCACAGAATTCTAGAAATCACCTCTACCACAGAATTCTAGGAGACCTCCTTTCCTCCCAATTCTAGAAATCCCCTATTCTGTGGAATTCTAGATGTCCTGTCATCTCAGAATCCTAGAAATTGGCTATTCCACAGAATTCTAGAATTACACTATTTCACAGAATTCTATAAGTCCTTGCTTTCTCATTTCTATCGGTACCCTATTCTACAGTATTCTAGAAATCCTCTTTCACAGAATTCTAAGACTAATCCCTCCCACAGAATTCTAGAAATCTCCTACTCCACAAAATTCTAGAAATCCTCTTGTCCACAGAATTCTAGAAGTCCTCTCTTTCTCCCAATTCTAGAAATCCCCTCTTCTATAACATTCTAGAAGTTTTCTACTCCAAAAAATCTTGAAATCCTCCATCGCAAAGCGTTCTAGAAATCCTCTATTAGGCAAAAGTCTGTAAGTCTTCTCGCCCTCTGAATTCTACAAATCCCCTATTCCACAGAATTCTAAATGTCCTCTCTTCCTCTAAATTCTAAAAATCCCATATTCTACAGAATTCTAGAAATCTGTTCCCCACAATATTAAAAATCTATTATTTCACAGAATTCTAGAAATCACCTCTTCCACAGAATTCTAGAAGATGTCCTTTCCTGCCAATTCTAGAAATCCCCTATTCTGTGGAATTCTAGATGTCTTCTCATCTCAGATTCCTAGAAAATTCCTATTCCACAGAATTCTAGAATTACACTATTCAATAGAATTCTAAGTCCTTGCTTTCACCTTTCTAGCGGTACCGTATTCTACAGTAATCTAGAAATCCTCTTTTACAGAATTCTACAAGTAATCTCTTCCACAGAATTCTAGAAATCTCCTACTCAATAAAATTATAAAAATGCTCCTGTCCACAGAATTCTAGAGTCATCTCTTTCTTCGAATTCTACAAATCCCCTCTTCTACACCATTCCTGAATTCTTGTACTCCACAGAATTCTTGAAATCATCTATTACACAGCGTTCTAGAAATCCTCCATTATGCAGAATTCTGTAAGTCTCCTCTCTCTCTGAATTCTACAAATCCCCTATTCCACATAATTCTAAAAGTCCTCCCTTCCTATGAATTCTTAAAATCCCGTATTCTATGGAATTCTAGAAATCTATTCCCCTCAATTCTAAAAATCTATTATTTCACAGAATTCTAGGAATCACCTCTTCCACAGAATTCTAGAAGTCCTCATTTCCTCCCAATTCTAGAAATCCCCTATTCTGTGGAATTCTAGATGTCCTGTCATCTCACAATCCTAGAAATTTGCTTTTCCACATAATTCTAGAATAACACTATTCAACAGAATTCTAGAAGTCCTTGCTTTCTCATTTCTAGCGGTACCCTATTCTACAGTATTCTAGAAATCCTCTTCCACAGAATTCTACAAGTAATCTCTTCCACAGAATTCTAGAAACATTCTACTCCACAAAATTCTAAAAATCCTCTTGTCCACAGAATTCTAGAGTCTTCTCTTTCTCTGAATTCTAGAAATCCCCTCTTCTACAGCATTCCTGAATTGTTCTACTCCACAGAAATCTTGAAATCCTCTATTGCACAGCGTTCTAGAAATCCTTTATTACTCAGAATTCAGTAATTCTCCTCTATCTCTGAATTCTACAAATCCCCTATTCCACAGAATTCTAAAAGTCCTCCCTTCCTCTGAATTCTAAAAATCACCTATTCTACGGAATTCTAGAAATGTATACCCCACAATTCTAAAAACCTATTACTTCAAAGAATTCTAGAAATCACCTCTTCCACAGAATTCTAGAAGACCTCCTTTCCTCATAATTCTTGTCATCTCAGAATCCTAAAAATTTCCTATTGCACAGAATTCTAGGGCCCCAAGAAGGGCCCCATGATTGAGGAATTGGCCTCCCCCACTGCCTGTTCCAGGATGTGACCTTTACGGTTAAAGATTAGGCAGGAATGAGGTCAGTTCTTTATGGTTGAAGATTAGGCAAGAATGAAATCAGTCCCCAGAAACTCCCTACCCTGAGGACTTACCCAGAGGAATGGGAAGGAGAGAGGCAAAGGGGCTTGCAAGATTACCATATGGGACTATTGACTAAGCATAGACCCTGTCATAAAACATGTAATTAACGAGCCCAGCTCCCCTTCTTGGAATTTCTTTGTTCCCTTCCTCCCCCTCCATGTGTAACCCCTCCCATGTGTGATTTTTGCCTTTATAAACTCATGTTCTGCAGTTGCTCGGTGCTCCAGTCAGCCAGCACTTCCCTCGGGTTGCTGTCTGCCTGCCTGAGATCCCCTGCGCTGTGCTTGTAATAAATCCTCCTGCTTTTTGCATCAAGTTTCGGTCTCAGCGTTTGACTTGGGGTCGTCGCCCACTCCGTCGGACTCACTGGGGGGGTCTTGGGACCTTACATTAGCAGTACCCTCTTCTACAGTATTCTAGAAATCCACTTTCACAGAATTCTACAAGTAATCTCTTCCGCAGAATTGTAGAAATCTCCTACTACACAAAATTCTAAAAATCCTCTTGTCCACAGAATTCTAGAGTCCTCTCATTCTCCGAGTTCTAGAAATACCCTCTTCTACAGCATGCCTGAAGTCTTCTACTCCACTTCCTCTGAATTCTTAAAATCCCTTATTCTACGGAATTCTAGAAAGCTATTCCCCACAATTCTAAAAATCTATTATATCACAGAATTCTAGAAATCACCTCTTCCACAGAATTCTAGAAGACCTCTTTTCATCCCAATTCTAGAAATCCCTGCCGGGAACCGAAACCTAACATTATCACTGGTAATAAAATGTAAAGGGAACTGGCCAACCTTGATGGCTCTGAATGGTCAGAGCTACTAACTCATTGACTCTAGGTTGAGTCACTAGTAATAAAATGTAAAAAGAACTGTCTAAGGAAACCAAACATTGTCACTATTGTTAATATGCAAAAAGAGATGGCCAACCTCAATGGCTCTGAAAGGTCAGAGCAATAGTAGAGCTTGAGGCAACTTTAGTTTGTTAATCGTATGTAAATTCTTGTTAATTTTCTGCTGCTGGAACTTTTCTGCCTAGGCAATGTCTTTGTCTGAGAATCTCAATAAAAGGGAATGGCAAAAGGCTAGATGGGGCCTGGGTGAGTCTTCCCACTAGAGGCTTGACTCCCCGCCTGGCCTGCATTTTCCCAAATTAACTCTTTTCCAGTTTCTTCATTTTTAGTGTACGGCCTCCTCCAGAAACCGGACCCTGAGTGTGGGCCCTGAACCACGCTGGTCGTGGTAAGGGTTTCCACAAATCCCATATTCTGTGGAATTCTAAAAGTCCTGTCATCTCAGAATCCTAGAAATTTCCTATTCCACAGAAATCTAGAATTATGCTATTCCACAGAATTCTATCAGTCTTTCCTTTCTCATTTCTAGCGGTACCCTATTCTACAGTATTCTAGAAATTCTCCTTCACAGAATTCTACAAGTAATCTCTTCCACAGAATCTAGAAATCTCCTACTCCAAAAATTCTAAAAATCCTCTTGTCCACAGAATTCTAGAGTCCGCTCTTTCTCCGAATTCTAGAAATCCCCACTTCTACAGCATTCCTGAAGTCTTATACACCACAGAAATCGTAAAATACTCTATTGCACAGCTTTCTAGAAATCCTCTATTACGCAGAATTCTGTAAGTCTCCTCTCCCTCTGAATTCTACAAATCCCATATTCCACAGAATTCTAAAAGTCCTCCCTTCCTCTGAATTCTAAAAATCCCCTATTCTAAGGAGTTGTAGAAATCTATTCCCCACAATTCTAAAAATCTATTATTTTACAGAATTCTAGAAATCACCTCTTCCACAGAATTCTAGAACACCTCCTTTCCTCACAATTCTTGAAATCCCCTATTCTGTGCAATTTTAGAGGTCCTGTCATCTCAGAATCCTAGAAATTTCCTATTCCACAGAATTCTAGAATTAAACTATTCCACAGAATTCTATAAGTCCTTTCTTTCTCATTTCTAGCAGTACCCTATTCTACAGAATTCTAGCAATTCTCCTTCACAGGATTCTATGAGTAATCTTTACCTCAGAATTGTAGAAATATCCTTCTCCACAAAATTCTAAAAATCTTCTCGTCCACAGAATTCTAGAGTCCTCTCTTTCTCCAAATTCTAGAAATCCCCTCTTCTACAGCATTCCTGAATTCTTCTAATCCACAGAAATCTTGAAATCCTGTATTGCACAGTGTTCTAGAAATCCTCTATTATGCACAATTCTGTAAGTCTCCTCTCCCTCTGAATGCTACAAATCCCCTATTCCACAGAATTCTAAAATCCTCCCTTCCTATGAATTCTTAAAATCCCCTATTCTAAGTAATTCTAGAAATCTATTCTCCACTGCAGGGAACTGAAACCTAATACTTGTAATAAAATGTAAAGGGAACTGGCCAACCTTGATGGCTCTGAATGGTCAGAGCTATTAACTCATTGACTCTAGGTTGAGTCACTAGTGATAAAATCTAAAAAGATCTGTCTAACTGAAACCAAACATTGTCACTATTGTTAATATGCAAAAAGAGATGTCCAACCACAATGGCTCTGAAAGGTCAGAGCAATTAACTCATTGTCCAGTTGAGATAGTAGAGCTTGAGACAACTTTAATTTTTTAATCGTATGTAAATTCTTGTTAATTTTCTGTTGCTGGAACTTTTCTGCCTAAGTGATGTCTTTGTCTCAGAATCTCAATAAAAGGAATGGCAAAAGGCCAGACTGGGGTGAGTCTTCCCACTAGAGGTTGACTCCCCACCTGGCCCGCATTTTCCCAAATTTAAAAAAAGAAAGAAAAAAATTTTGAGATCTGTCTTTATTTATTAAACATTAAAAAAGGGTGTGGCCAGATCTGTTGCTGAAACCTCCCAAAATAAGCTAAGGAATGGGGTGTTTTGTATTTGAATGGCTACAAACTTACTCCAAATTCTGTGGCAAAACATATTTTTTAGAAGTTTGCTTATATATAAAAAAAAGTAAAGGTTAAATTTGCCTCTTAAAAAATCTAGAGGACAAAATTGAAACTCTTAATTGATTATGTCTTGTATTTTTCTTAGAAATGTAAAGTGTTATTAATCGAGGACATGCAAAATATATTTGACTTACCAGCTTTAAAATTTCAAGTATAAATTAAATTGGGAAAAATTATGTAGCTGTGGTAATTAAAATACTTAAAAGTATAATTTGTTTTTGAGAAAACAAAATATGCGTTTTCTCTAATAATTAGGAATTCAAAACAAGTCACTTATTATTGGTCTAATTAAAAAGGAGGATTAATTCTGTGATCTCAACCAAAAATTTTCTATGCAAAAGCTAGTCTAATTGATATATTAAGATAATAATAGAAGGTATTATAATATTTAAATCATATATGTATATAGATATTTGTTTGATGTTTTTTTCCATGATAAAATTTCAAGGCCTTAACAGAGATAATTCTTGGAAAGCTCCAAGGGCCCGGAGTAATGCAAGAAATTTATTCTCTCTATCTAATATACTTGAAATTGCATGGAAAGTCTTATCAAATAAAAATTAATAAATATACTTTAAATATTTTGAAAGGTTTATAGGCATGTATTGTTATGGGAATAGTAAAGAAGCCGGTACAGACACCTGACACTTGAGAATGTCTTTCTTGCCATGTTTTTTTTTTTTCTTTCTTTTTTTAATTTTTTTAATTTTAATAAATCTTTATTATTCATATTATTACAAATGTTCCTCATTCCCCCCCCCATTGCTCCCCTACACCAAGTTTCCATTCAATTCTCTGCCCTTCCCCATCCCCCATTGTCCTCATCCATAGGTGCAGTTTATGTTCAGTCTCTTCCCGCCCCGCTCCAATCCCCATTTCCCCAAGAATCATCAGTCCACTCCCCTTCCATACCTCTGATTCTATTATATTCACCAGTTAATATTGTTCATCATGATTTTTACTTCCCTTGGTTTTTAGACTCACTTGTTGATAGTTACGTGTTTGTTCATAATTGTTATCTTCATTTTCTTCCCCTTCCTAAAGAACCCCTTTTAGCAATTCATATAATTCTGGCTTGGCAGTGATGTATTCCTTTAGCTTAAATTTATTTGTGAAGCTCTTTATCTGGCCTTCGATTCTGAGTGATAGCTTTGCTGGGTAGAGTATTTTTGGCTGTAGGTTCTTGTTATTCATCACCTTGAATATTTCTTGCCATTCCCGTCTGGCCTGCATGGTTTCTGTTGAGAAATCAGCTGACAGTCGTATGGGTGCCCCTTTATAGGTAACTACCTGCTTTTGTCTTGCTGCTTTTAATATTCTCTCTTTGTCTTTAGCTCTTGGAGTTTTAATTATGATGTGTCTTGGTGTGGTTCTTTTTGGATTTCTTTTGTTCGGGGTTCTGTGTGCTTCCTGGACGTGTAAGTCTATTTCTTTCACCAGGTGGGGGAAGTTTTCTGTCACTATTTCTTTCAATATGTTTTCGGTATCTTGCTCTCTGTCATCTTCTGGGATGCCCATAATTCTGATGTTGGTTCGCTTGAAGTTGTCCCAGAGGTTTCTTACATTATCTTCAACTTTCTGGATTCTCTTGTCTTCCTGCTTCTGTGGAGGAGTGTCCTCTGGCTCTTGGTGTTCCAAATCTTGGACTTGATTCTTGCAATCTTCCAATCTATTTTTAGGACTCTATATAATATTATTTATTTCAGAGATTGTATTCTTTATTTCTAGTTGACCCTTCATTATTTCTTGTTGATCCCTTATCATATCCTCATAGGTCTCATTTATTTTATCGGCCTTTTCTAAGAGATTGTTGAACAACCTTATAAGCGTGGCTTTGAACTCTATATCCAGTCGCTTTTTGTCCTCCATTTCTTTCGTTTGTGATCTGTCACCTCGTTTAGGCATTTTCGCTGCTTCCCTGAGTTGGTAGGTTGGGAGGATCAGCTGTGTCTATGCCAGGAGACAACCTTATTCCACTAGACTTGGAAACCTGCAAAAGCCTCTTTGAGTTCAGCTTGGATGGGGCAGAGTTTCTGGGTGGGGCCTACAGCCTTGGCTTCCGGTTAGCCCCGCCCTCGGAGGTTCCTGAGTCTCAGTGTACCTCAGTGTCCTTTGGTACTCGCTGCAAGCAGCTCTGAGAGAAAGGCACCCTAGAGCTTCGCCCGCTACCAGACAGTGTAGTCTCTCCCCCAACAAGCCCACAACTGGGGTTCAGAGCAGTTGGAAGTGGGGTTAAGAACAGTCCGGAGCTTATGTCTCCTTCCTGCTAGGGCAATCTCGCGGCCCAAACAACAGTCTGTCCTCTGTGCGCGCAATGTGCGCGACTCAGGGGCTCTGCTTTTCGCCGTTCCCCTGAGCTTCTGTCTTACAGCCCAAATTCCCTATGTATGAGGCTGGAGCCCGAGGGTCTTGCCCAGGACTGGGGTTCAGTGCAGTCAGAACTGGGGCTCAGCACAGTCCTGAGCTTTTGAGTCCTTCCCGCTGGGGCAATTCAGCAGCTCAGCGAACAGTCCCTCCTCTGTGCGCAATGTGCGCCACTCCGGGGCTCTGCCTTTCTCCACCGCTCCGCTGAGCTTCCGCCTTACAGCCCAGATTGACCTCTGTATGAGCCTGGGACCACTGGGGTCTCGCCCAGAACTGGGGTTCAGTGCAGTCGGAGTTGGGGTTCAGCATAGTCCGGAGCTTTTATCTCCTTCCCGCTAGGGAACGCCAGCCAGGCACTCCGCCGCCCCTCCTCTCCGGCTCTGTCCTCTCCCAGGGCACGCACTGTGCCTCCGTACCTTAGGCTTTTACAGCTCCTCTGGTTTTCCTTCTGGTTTTCTCTTTCCTTCTAGTTGTAGAATTCCCAGTCAGTCAACTTTCCTGTAGTTCTGGATAGTGTCCACTCTATATTTTAGTTGTATTTTTTGAAATTGTTGAGTGCGGCTGCAGTTAGGCTTTTACCTCTGCCACCATCTTGTTGTGAATCTTTCTTGCCATGTTAACAGTAGTCATCTGTACGGTAATTTTACCTGGGACAAATGTGGAAGTGTTTAGGACTTATGTTCCTGACCCTTCATGGGTAAAAGCCCTTATGTGGGCTGATCCCTTACTTAATGTACTCACCAATAATTTTAAACACCTTGATCATTTAGGAAGAAAATGGGTGGAGCAAGGAAGTATAATTACATAGGTCTTGTCATCCAGCTTCCCTTTTTGTATGACATAATCAAACCACTGATCCTTTTTGTGTAAAAAATTAAATAGAGGTTTCTGGCTTGCACCAAAGTAGAGGAATATCACTACTTGCTCCTGAGAGAGGTGCAGAGAATGTAACTAAGATCTTGTCTATATAAAAAGAAATTGAGCTAGAGGCAGCCTTAATTTGTTAATCGTATGTAAACTCTTGTTAATTTTCTGTTGCAGGAATTTTTCCGCCTAAGCAATGTCTTTGTATCAGAATCTCAATAAAAGGAATGGCAAAAGGCCAGATTGGGGTGAGTCTTCCCACTAGAGGTTGACTCCCCGCCTGGCCCGCATTTTCCCAAATTAACTCTTTTCCAGTCTCTTCATTTTTGGTGTGTGGCCTTCTCCAGAAACCGGACCCTGAGTGTGGGCCCTGAACCACGCTGGTCGTGTTAAGGGATCCCACATCTGGCTCCAAATGTGGGGCAGAGAACCTCACCCCTCCAATGTTGCAGGGGCTTGGATACTCGCCCCTTCTGAGGGAGGTCTCCTGCCCCATGGCTGCTTCGTGCTTCCCATGCCCAGCTCAGATCGGGACCCAGGCAACAGAGATTTGGCCCAGCTCAGATTGAGATCCAGCTACAAACAAGAGACTTGGCCCAGCTCAGACGGGACCCAGGCAACAGAGAAGTGGCTGAAGGCTACTGCCCTATATCTAAATCTAGCCTAAATCTAGGAGTGCTCAGGGCTTTCTCAAGGATGCATATAATCCTTTCCATTAATTTTTACAGAGTAAACTAAAATTGTTGTTAAAAGTATTAAATTTGACAGTAAAATAGTCAAGTTTTCAGATTAATTTAATTTGGCTAAATGAAATGAGTTACTATTCAAGAAAATTTAATTGTACAATAAGCTGTTCCTAAAGTATTACACAAAATTTCTATTGGTAGTTCATTTTATGGTAAAATTGTTTAACATGCAATGTAATAGTTTTTGTGCATAAAATTAAAATTTAAAAAATTATCAAAACAACATTATTAAAAAAAATCCATAAACCTCCTAATAAATAAAAAAGGGGGATAGTGGAAAAATATCATGTAAGAAAAAAATGTCCTGTAATTAAATTACATTTAGAAAAAAAATTTTTCTTTTGAAAACCAATTTTAATTTGTAATGATAACAGTAAGATAGCCATATAAAACACAAATAGTATCAAAATAAGTCAGGAAAATTATTTGGGCAAAAAGTATCCCAAGTAAAATTTATAGAAAAGATTCCATTCTTAATTTTGGTTGAGAAATGTTTGTATATTTTCAGAAAACAACTCTAAGACCATGTGGATTCCTGCAACAGAGGAATTAGCAGGAATGCTCCATCCAAGAAGACAAGAGGAGAAACAGTCCAGACATGGAAGACGCTGAGGACATCTTGCCATGCCAGCAGTCAGCAGCTGTGCATTGATGCAGGTTGCCCAGGACCAAACCAGAGATGGTCGGACCTGCATCGCCACTGTTTGTTCACCATCCAGATATCATTGCTGACATATACAAATAAGGAACTTTGGGACTCAGAACTTTGGAACTCAGAACTTTTTGACTCAGAACTTTTAAACACTGAAACTTTTACTTAGAACTCTTGGACTTTGAAATTGGGACTCAAACATTTCGATCTTATATGTTTATTGATGGTCTGTAAATGCAAGATTTTTTAAAGGAAGGAATTGTGGGGAGATGCTAGAACCGAAACCTAAGACTGGTAATAAAATGTAAAGGGAACTGGCCAACCTTGACGGCTCTGAATGGTCAGAGCTATTAACTCATTGACTCCAGGTTGAGTCACTAGTGATAAAATGTAAAAAGAACTGTCTAACAGAGACCAAACTTTGTCACTATTGTTGATATGCAAAAAGAGATGGCCAACCTCAATGGCTCTGAAAGGTCAGAGCAATTAAATCATTGTCTAGTTGAGATAGTAGAGCTTGAGGCAACATTAATTTGTTAATCGTATTTAAATTCTTTTTAATTTTCTGTTGCTGGAACTTTTCCACCTAATGAAGACTTTGTCTCAGAATCTAAATAAAAGGAATGGCAAAAGGCCAGATTGGGGTGAATCTTCCCACTAAAGGCTGACACCCCGCCTGGACCCATTTTCCCAAATTAACTCTTTTCCAATCTCTTCATTTTTAGTGTGTGGCCTTCTCCAGAGATCGGACCCGGAGTGTGGGCCTTGAACCACGCTGGTCGTGTTCAGGGATCCCACACCGCACAATCCTGAAAATCTATTATTTCACAGAATTCTAGAAATCACCTCTTCCACAGAATTCTAGCAGACCTCGTTTCCTCCCAATTCTAGAAATCCCCTATTCTGTGGATTTCTAGATGTCCTTTCATCTCAGAATCCTAGAATTTTGCTATTCCACAGAATCCTAGAATTACAATATTCCACAGAATTCTATAAGTCCTTTCTCATTTCTAGAATTATTGTATTCTACAGTAATCTAGAAATCCTCTTTCACAGAATTCCACAAGTAATCTCTTCCACAGGATTGGAGAAGACCTCCTTTCCTCCCAATTCTTGAAATCCCCTATTCTGTGGAATTCTAAATGTCCTGTTATCTCAGAATCCTAGAAATTACCTATTGCACAGAATTCTAGAATTACACTATTTGACAGAATTCTATGTCTTTTCTTTCTCATTTCTAGCGGTACCCTATTCTTCATATTATAGAAATCCTCTTTCACAGAATTCTAGGACTAATCTTTTCCAAAGAATTCTAGAAATCTCTGACTCCTCAAAATTCAAAAATCTTCTTGTCCACAGAATTCTAGTGTCCTCTATTTCTCAGAATTCTAGAAATCCCCTCTTCTACGTCATTCCTGAAGTCTTCTACTCCACAGAAATCTTGAAATCCTCTATTATACAGCGTTCTAAAAATCATCTATTACGCGGAATTCAGTAAGTCTCCTCTATCTCTGAACTCTAAAAATCCCCTATTCCACAGAATTCTAAAAGTCCACCCGTCCTCTGAATTCTAAACATCCTCTATTCTGTGTTCTAGAAATCTATTCTTCACAATTCTAAAAATCTATTACTTCACAGAATTCTAGAAATAACCTCTTCCACAGAATTCTCGAACACCTCCTTTCATACCAATTCTAGAAATCCCCTATTCTATAGAATTCTAGATGTCTTCTCATCTCAGATTCCTAGAAAATTCCTATTCCACAGAATTCTAGAATTAAACTATTCCACAGAATTCTATAAGTCCTTTCTTTCTCATTTCTAGCGGTACCATATTCTACAGTAATCTAGAAATCCTCTTTCACAGAATTCCACAAGTAATCTCTTCCACAGGATTGGAGAAGACCTCCTTTCCTCCCAATTCTTGAAATCCCCTATTCTGTGGAATTCTAAATGTCCTGTCATCTCAGAATCCTAGAAATTGCCTATTCCACAGAATTCTAGAATTACGCTATTCCACAGAATTCTATAAGTCTTTCCTTTATCATTTCCAGCGGTACCCTATTCTACAGTATTGTAGAAATCCTCTTTCACAGAATTCTACAAGTAATCTCTTCCACAGAATTCATGAAATCTCCTACTCCACAAAATTCTAAAAATCCTCTTGTCCACAGAATTCTAGAGTCCTCTTTTTCTCTACATTTTAGAAATCCCCTCTTCTACAGCATTCCTGAAGTCTTCTACTCCACAGTAATCTTGAAATCCTCTATTTCACATTGTTCTAGAAATCCGCTATTACGCAGAATTCTGTTAGTCTCCTCAATCTCAGAATTCCAAAAATCCCCTATTCCACAGAATTCTAAAAGTTCTCCCTTTCTCTCAATTTAAAAAATCCCCTCTTCTACGGAATTCTAGAAATCTATTCCCCACAATTCTAAAAATCTATTATTTCACAGAATTCTAGAAATCACCTCTTCCACAGAATTCTAGAATATCTATTTTCCTCCCAATTCCAGAAATCCACTATTCTGTGGGATTCTAGATGTCTTCTCATCTCAGAATCCTAGAAATTTCCTATTCCACAGAATTCTAGAATTAAACTATTCTACAGAATTCTATAAGTCCTTTCTCATTTCTAGCGGTACCATATTCTACAGTAATCTAGAAATCCTCTTTCACAGAATTCTACAAGTATTATCTCCCACAGAATTCTAGAAACCTCATACTCCACAAAATTCTAAAAATCCTGTTGGCCACAGAATTCTAGAGTCCTTTCTTTCTCCGAATTCTAGAAATCCCCTTTTCTTCAGCATTCCTGACGTCTTCTACTCCACAGAAATCTTGAAATCCTCAATTTCACAGCATTCTAGTAATCCTCTATTACGCAGAATTCTGTAACTCTCCTCTCCCTCTGAATTCTAGAAATCCCCCATTCTACAGAATTCTAAAAGTCCTCACTTCCTATGAATTCTTAAAATCCCATATTTTATGGAATTCTAGAAATCTATTCCCCACAATTATAAAAATGTATTATTTCTCAGAATCATAGAAATCACCTCTTCCACAGAATTCTAGAAGACCTCCTTTCCTGCCAATTCTAGAAATCCCCTATTCTGTGGAATTCTAGATGTAATGTCATCTCAGAATCCTAGAAGTTCCCTATTCCACACAATTCTAGAATTGCACTATTCCACAGAATTCTATAAGTCCTTTCTTTCTCATTGCGAGCTCTACCCTACTCTACAGTATTGTAGAAATCCTCTTTCACAGAATAATACAAATAATCTCTTCCCCAGAATTCATGAAATCTCCTACTCCACAAAATTCTAAAAATCCTCTTGTCTACAGAATTCTAGAGTCCTCTCTCCGAATTCTAGAGATACTCTCTTCAACAGCATTCCTGAATTCTTCTACTCCACAGAAAACTTGAAATCCTCTATTGCACAGCGTTCTAGAAATCCTCTACTATGCAGAATTCTGTAAGTCTCCTCTCCCTCTGAATTCTACAAATTCCCTATTCCCCAGAATTCTAAAAGTCCCCCCTTCCTATGAATTCTTAACATCCCCTATTGTACGGAATTCTAGAAATCTATTACGGACAATTCTAAAAATCTTTTATTTCACAGAATTCTAGAAATCACCTCTTCCACAGAATTCTAGAAGACCTCCTTTCCTGCCAATTCTAGAAATCCCCTATTCTGTGGGATTCTAGATGTCCTGTCATCTCAGAATCCTAGAAATTTCCTATTCCACAGAATTCTAGAATTACACTCTTCCACAGAATTCTATAAGTTCTTTCTTACTCATTTCCAGCGGTACCCTATTCTACAGTAATCTAGAAATCCTCTTTTACAGAATTCTACAAGTAATCTCTTCCACAGAATTCTAGAAATCTCATACTCCACAAAATTCTAACGATCATCTTGTCTACAGAATTCTAGAGTCCTGTCTTTCTGTGAATTCTAGAGATACCCTCTTCTACAGCATTCCTGAATTCTTCTACTCCACAGAAATGTTGTAATCCTCTATTGCACAGCATTCTATAAATCCTCTATTACACAGAAGTCTGTAAGTCTCCTCTCCCTCTAATTCTACAAATCCCCTATTTTACAGAATTCTAAAAGTCCTCCGATCCCCTGAATTCTAAAAATACCCTATTCTACGGAATTCTAGAAATCTATTTCGCACAATTCTAAAAATCTATTATTTCACTGAATTCTAGAAATCACCTCTTCCACAGAATTCTAGAAGACCTCGTTTCTTCCCAATTATAGAAATCCCCTATTCTGTGGGATTCTAGATGTCCTGTCATCTCAGAATCCTAGAAATTTGCTATTCCACAATATTAAGGAATTACACTATTCCACAGAATTCTATAAGTCATTTCTTTCTCATTTCTATCAGTACCCTATTCTACAGTATTCTACAAATCCTCTTTCACAGAATTCTGCAAGTAATCTCCTGCACAGAATTCTAGAAATCTTCGACTCCACAAAATTCTAAAAATCCTCTTGTCCACAGAATTGTAGAGTCCTCTCTTTCTCCGAATTCTAGAAATTCCCTCTTCTACAGCATTCCTGAAGTCTTCTACTCCACAGAAATCCTAAAATCCTCTATTACACAGCGTTCTAGAAATCCTCTATTATGCAGAAGTCTGTAAGTCTTCTCTCCCTCTGAATTCTACAAATCCCCTATTCCACAGAATTCTAAAACTCCTCCTTTCCTCTGAATTCTAAAAATCCCCGATTCTACGGAATTCTAGAAACACAGAGCTGGGTTGGAATCACCCCTGACTGTGTTCAGGGCTCCTAAGTGGGGGGATATCTAAGGAGCAGCAGGTCTGGATCTGAATCAGAGAGAGTTACAGGCGAGTGTGGTCAGCTCCTTCTGCCCAACTCCCACCACTCCATAGATCAGGGACACAGAGATGGGAAAAAAGATAGACAGGCCTCAGAACCTTGGCTCTCTGCCACCAAGAAACACCGCCACCTAGAAGCTATAGTTCATATGGACTCTAGAACTGCTTAAAAATCAAGACCCGATTACAACACGGAAGAAACACAGGGAACTGCAATTAACGCCCAGACTGGGAACTGGTGAGCTAGTTAGAACAACAGAGGAAGTGAATGACCTTCATTACTGCAAATTGTATTTAATTTTTGATTTTGACTTTCTAATTCCTTAATTTTTTTCTGTTTTTTTTTAAGTTACATTCGTTGCAAAGTTTACTTAAGAAGATAGTTTTTTCATCATTCCTCAATTGAGTTTACCTTTTTAACTAATTCACTTTTTTATGTAATCAATATTATTACTACTACTATTTTGCCTTTTTTATCTTTTTATCTTATTTTCTTTTGTTTATTTTAATCATTACTTTTAAGTGCCATATTATATACTTTTTTTTCTTTTTCTTTTCTCTTTTTTTTCCCTTTGGGATTACTATTCAACAGACTATTTATACCTTTCCTTCTCCAACACTCTATTCTAACTCAACCCTACCTTTATGCCATCACTCTCTTCCTAACCCATTGGTGTCCTGCTTATCTTATCTCTTTACTGCTCTAGATTTTCCCTATTTTTTCTATTTACCCCCTCCTAAAATTTCACCCTTCCTGTGTATATCTAACCCCAACCCCCTACTCCAAGCCCATTCACACCTACCTTGTCGGTGTCCTAAAAAAAAAAAATCCTTCTCTCTATTCCTTTGTAGTTGTATGCTAAATGTTAACTATATCAAAATTTTATGCTTTTTTGCAAGATTGGTTTTCTTATTCTTTTTATTTGATTGTATGATTTTGTTAGCTGGGTTTTAGTCACCTTTATTGGAGGATATTAATATTGCAAATGCTTTTCTGTTCAGTGCCTTGTGTGTTGTACCTGGTTGTGTTGTGTTTTGTACCTTTAAATCTAAGCAGGAGAGAGAGAACTACATAAACAGGCATCCTAAAAAGAAAGATCATGGGGGGGGGGGGCTAAGAAACAACCCGCCTATAAAAGAAAATCAGCCATCACCAGAACAGGAAGTAAATGATTTAGAGGCAAGCAACCTATCAGAGCAAGAATTCAGAGTAATAATCATGGGATGGATAAAAAGAATGGAAGACAACTTTGATAATATCAGTAAGACCCCAGAGGAAATGAAGAAGAACGAAGAAGAAATGAAAAATGACATAGCTATTGTAAAGAACTCAATAGAAATCATCAAATGCAGGCTAGATGAAGCAGAGGACCGAATCAGTGAGCTAGAAGACAATTAGAAAAAATACCCAATTAGAGCAGCTTTTAGAAAACAATTTAAATGCAGGAAGAGAGCCTATGGGAACTTTGGGACATTACAAAACAAAACAATATTAGAATAATAGGGGTTCCAGAAGGAAAGGAAACAGAGAAAGGCATAGAAAAACTGTTTCAAGATATAATGACAGAAAACTTTCCTGAGGTAGAGAAGAAAAAACCCATACAAATACAAGAAGCTCGCAGAGTCCCAAGCAAAATGAATCCCAAAAGACCAACAGCTAGGCACATTATAATTAAAGTGCAAAATAACAATGATAAAGCAAGAATCTTAAAAGCAGCCAGAGAGAAACAGAAGGTTACATATAAAGGAACCCCCATCAGACTAGCAACTTATTTATCCACAGAAACTCATCAGGCCAGAAGGGAATGAGATGAAATATACCAAGTCATGCAAAGGAAGGGTCTGAATCCAAGAATACTGTACCCAGCAAGGCTATCAATCAAGATTGAAAATGAAATCAAGAGCTTCACAGACAAAAAAAAAAAGACTAAAGGAATTTATCTCCACCAAACCAGCAATGCAAGAAATGCTAAAGGGTTTACTGTAAAAATAAAGAAATAGGAAGCAAAGAAGGAACACAGGGGTATAGAATAAAAATGGCATCAAATACCTACTTATCAATAATAACTTTAAATGTAAATGGTTTAAATGCGCCAATGAAAAGACATAGGGTAACAGATTGGATAAGTAAGCAAGAATAATATATCTGCTGTCTACAAGAAACACACTTCAGAAAAATGGAAGCACACAGGCTGAGGGTGAAGGGATGGATAAAGGTTTTTCCAGGCGAACGGAAATGAAAAAAAGGCTGGGGTAGCAATACTTATATCAGACAAATTAGATCTCAAAGTGAAGGACATAAAAAGAGATAATGAAGGCCACTTCATAATACTAAAGGGAGCAATCCAACAAGAAGAAATAACCCTGGTAAACATATATGCACCCAATGTGGGAGCACCCAAATACATTAAAAAAAAAACTGCTAGAGGACATTAAGGGAGAGATTGATTGTAATACAACCATAGTAGGAGATTTTAATACCCCACTGTCACATTTGGACAAATCACCTAAACAAAAAATCAGCAAAGATATATCAATCCTAAATGACTCACTAGACCAGATGGAATTAATCAACATATTCAGAACATTCCACCCCAAAGCCACAGAATACACATTCTTCTCAAGTGCACATGGGTCATTTTTAAAGATAGAGCACATGTTGGGACATAGGCAAAGTCTCTTCAAATTCAAGAAGATAGAAATCATATCAAGCATCTTCTCAGATCATAGTGGCATAAAACTAGAAATTAACTACAATAAAAATAATTCAAAGAAATCAAACACATGGAGACGAAACAGCATGCTATTAAACGAGGACTGGATTACCAGAGAAATCAAGGAAGAAATTAAAAACATCGTGGCAACAAATGACAATGAAAACACAACAATCCAAAATCTATGGCACATAAGCAAAAGCAGTCTTGAGAGGGAAGTTCATATCTCTACAAGCCTATTGCAAAAAACAAGAAAAAAAGGTAACAAATTATCTAACTCTAAAACTCAAAGAGTTAGAAAAAGAGCAACAAGAAAAGCCCACTGTAAGCAGAAGGAAAGACATAATAAAAATTAGAGCAGAGATAAACGACATAGAGACCAAAGAAACAATACACAAGATCAACAAAACCAAGAGCTGGTTCTTTGAAAGGATAAACAAGATTGATGAACCTCTAGCCAGGCTAACCAAGAAACAAAGAGAGAGGACCCAAATAAACAAATTCAGAAACGAAAAAGGTGAAATAACAACAGAACCCACCGAAATACAAAGGATTGTTACAAAATACTATAAGCAACTCTATTCCAACAAATTGCACAACCTGGAAGAAATTGACATATTCCTAGAAAAATACAACCTTCCAAAACTCAATATGGAAGAATCTAAAAATCTCAACAGACCAGTTACTTGGGAAGAAATTGAAACAGTCATCAAAAAGCTGCCAGCAAACCCAGGGCCAGATGGCTTCACGGGAGAGTTTTACCAAACATTTAAGGAAGAACTAAAACCTATCCTCATCAGACTATTCCAAAAAATTCAAGAGGAAGGAACACTTCCAAACTCCTTTTATGAAGCCAGCATCACCCTAACACCAAAACCTGATAAAGACAACTCAATGAAAGAGAATTACAGGCCAATATCCCTCATGAACATAGATGCCAAAATCCTCAACAAAATTCTAGCAAATCGGCTCCAGCAGTACATCAGGAAGATCATACACCATGACCAAGTAGGTTTTATTCCAGGAATGCAAGGATGGTACAATATCTGCAAATCAATAAACGTGATACATCACATAAACAAATTGAAAGATAAAAATCATATGGTCAAATCAATTGATGCAGAAAAAGCGTTTGATAAAATCCAACACTCTTTCCTGATAAAAACTCTCAACAAGGTGGGAGTACAAGGACCATACCTCAACATAATAAAAGCTATATATGATAAACCCACAGCCAACAACATACTCAATGGGCAAAAAGTAAAGTCATTCCCTCTTAGAACAGGAACAAGACAGGGATGCCCACTCTCACCACTCCTGTTTGACATTGTACTGGAAGTACTTGCCATTGCAATTAGACAAGAAGAGGAAATAAAAGGCATCCAAATCAGAAAAGAAGAAGTAAAGTTATTCTTATTTGCAGATGTACATAAAAAACCCAAAAGACTCCATCAAAAAACTAATAGACTTAATAAATGAATTTGGCAATGTAGCTGGATACAAAATTAACGCCAGGAAATCTATGGCATTTCTGTACACCAACAATGAATTTCCAGAAACAGAGACCAAAAAAGCAATCCCATTTATCATCACACCAAGAAAATTAAGATACCTGGGAGTAAATTTAACTAAGGAGGAAAAAGAACTATATAGGGAAAACTACACAACACTGAAAAAAAGAGATAGAGGAAGATGTAAACAGATGGAAGAACATACCATGTTCATGGATTGGTAGAATCAACATCATCAAAATGTCCATACTTCCCAAAGCAATTTATAGGTTCAATGCACTCCCCATCAAAATACCAATGGTATATTTCACTGACCTAGAAAAACTTTCCCAAAATTTTTTTGGAACAATAAAAGACCTCGAATAGCATCAGGAATCCTGAGAAAGAAGAGTAAAGTAGGAGGGATCTCAATATCAGATTTCAAGCTGTATTTCAAAGCCACTGTTCTCAAAACAGCCTGGTATTGGCACAAGAACAGACATATAGATCAATAGAATAGAATAGAGAATCCAGATATCAACCCAAATCAATATGCTCAATTAATATTTGACAAAGGAGGCTCGAGCATACAATGGAGTCAAGACAGTCTCTTCAATAAATGGTGTTGGGAAAATTGGACAGGTACATGCAAAAGAATGAAACTAGAGCACCAACTTACTCCATACACAAAAATAAATTCAAAATGGTAACAGGACTTAAACATAAGACGGGTAATCATAAAAATACTAGAAGCATCCACAGTCAGCAAAACCTCAGACATATGCCAAAAGAACTTCTTCACTGATACTGCCCCTTGGGAAATGGAAGCTAAAGAGAAAATAAACAAATGGGACTACATCAAAATAAAAAGTTTTTTTCACAGCAAAATAAACCATCAACAAAACAACAAGAAAGCCCACTGTATGGGAGAACATATTTGCAAATGATATTACTGATAAAGGATTAATCTCCAACATCTACAAACAGCTTATTCAACTCAGTAAAAGGAAAATAAATGAGCCAATTAAAAAATGGGCAATGGAACTAAATAGAATCTTCTCAAAAGAAGACAGAAGGAAAGCCAAGAGGCACATGAAAAACTGCCCAAAGTCACTACTTATCCGAGAGATGCAAATCAAAACAACAATGCGATACCATCTCACCCCTGTCAGAATGGCCAACATTAACAAATCAACAAACGATAAGTGTTGGCCAGGTTGTGGAGAAAAAGGAACCCTCGTGCACTGCTGGTGGGAATGCAGACTGGTACAAGCACTGTGGAGAACAGTATGTAGTTTCCTCACAAAAGTGAAAATGGAACTCCCATTTGACCCAGTAATCCCACTCCTAGGAATATATCCCAAGAAAATAGGAGCGCCAATCAGAAAGGATATATGCACCCCTATGTTCATAGCAGCACAATTTACAATAGCTAGGATTTGGAAACAGCCTAGGTGTCCATCAGCAGATGATTGGATCAAAAAACTATGGTACATCTACACAATGGAATACTATGCTGCCATAAAAAAGAAGGAATTCTCATCATTTGCAGCAACCTGGATGGAATTGGAGAATATCATGCTGAGTGAAATAAGCCAGTCAATGAAAGAGAAACACCACACGACTTCACCCATTAATGAATAATAAAGAACATTATAAACTGATGAACCATAAGTTAAATATAGCGACAGTAATGCCACAAGCAGACTGTCTAATTACAGCATGGAGGGGAGGGAAATATGGGGGAAATAAGAGATCAACCGAAGGACTTGTACACATGCAAATAAGTATAACCAATGGACACCTACGTCAGGGGAGGGAGGGAATGTTTGGGGGGGGCATTGGTAATATATGTACACAGATAATAATTTAATAATAAAATAAAATAAAATAAAATAAAATAAAAGTATTCTGTGGAATAGTGTACTTCTAGAATTCTGGGAAATAGGAAATTTCTAGGATTCTGAGATGAGAGGACATCTAGAATTCCATTAAATAGGGGATTTCTAGAATTGGGAGCAAAAAGGTATTCTAGAATTCTGTGGACGAGGTGATTTCTAGAAATCTGTGAAGTAATAGATTTTTAGAATTGTGCGGAATAGATTTCTAGAATTCTGTAGAATAGGGGATTTTTAGAATTCAGAGGAATGGAGGACTTTTAGAATTCTGTGGAGTAGGGGATTACTAGAATTCAGAGGGAGAGAAGACTTACAGAATTCTGCATAATAGAAGACTTATAGAATTCTGGGCAAGGGAGGATTTCAAGTTTTCTGTGGAGTAGAAGACATCGAGAATGCGACAGAAGAGGGGATTTCTAGAATTCGGAGAAAGAGAGGACTCTAGAATACTGTGGACAAGAGGATTTCTAGAATTTTGTGGAGTAGGAGATTTCTAGAATTTTGTGGAAAAGAATACTTGTAGAATTCTGTGAAAGCGGATTTGTAGAATACTGTAGAATATGGAACCGCTAGAAATGAGATAGAAAGGACTTATAGAATTCTGTGGAATAGCATAATTCTAGAATTCTGTGGAATAGGAAATTTCTAGGATTCTGAGATGACAGGACAGCTAGAATTCCACAGAATAGGGGATTTATAGAATTGGGAGGACAACAGGTCTTCTAGAATTCTGTGGAATAGGTGATTCCTAGAATTCTGTGAAATAATAGATTTTTAGAATTTTGAGGAACAGATTTCTAGAATTCTTTAGAATAGGGAATTTTTAGAATTTAGAGCAAGGTAGGACTTTTAGAATTCGGTGGAATAGGGGATTTCAAGAATTCAGATGGAGAGAAGACTTCCTGAATTCTGTGTAATAGAGGATTTGTAGAACGCTGTGTAATAGAGGATTTCAAGATTTTTGTGGAGTACAAGAGTTCTAGAATGCTGTAGAAGAGGGGATTTCTAGAATTCGGAGAAAGAGAGGACTCTAGAATTCTGTGGACAAGAGGATTTCTAAAATTCTGTGGACAAGAGGAATTTTAGAATTTTGTGGAGTAGGTGATTTATAGAATTCTGTGTAAGAGATTACTTGTAGAATTCTCTGAAAGAGGATTTCTATAATTCTGTGGAATAGGGAATTTGTAGAATTCAGAGGGAGAGAATTCAAAGGCTGATACATGATAATGTATCCCGGAACACATATGCTAACCCTAAACCTAGCCCCTGAAGCTGGCCCTACCCCTCAAACTGAGTATGCCTTCTAGACATCACATGGATGGCATCAGAACTCCCAGGTTGGCTCAGGCACAAAGAATAACAACTGGGCACTTGTGTCTGCTCACCTGTCCCTGCCCACTTGATGACGTCAGCACTTCCTGTTTCAAAGCTTCTCAGCCTTCTTTGACAAAAGACAAGTCATTGGCACTGAGGTACACAGGTAACCTATATAAACCTAGGTTCTCTGAGGTTTCACCACGATCCTCCTGTCATTAAACAATGTGTTGCAGATAGCAAGGCTCTTTGTTGATGTAATCCTTTTGTTTTATGCTCGTTCTTAGACATTAAGCTAACTTTAGTTTGTGAGTTTCCAGAGTTCTACTAAGCAGCTCCAAGTGTCTGTAGCTGCTTTCATGTGAATTATATTGTGAAAGAAGTTTTTTACATTACTACAAGCACGGGAAAGAACTCATTACCCTGTAATGACTATCATGCCTTTCCATGCTTCTTGAAGGCAAATTCTCAGTATTTTAACATGTTGGTGAGATGGGGAAGTTCCCAAACAAATGTCACCTTCAGTGGAACACTCTCTCACATCCATTTCCTGCTCTGTTATTTGGATATCTGGCAGGTTTTCCATTTTCATACGGGTATCATAAGGGCCTTTTGAGGACTTTAGTACTATTTGAACACAAGCTTGGCTATTGTTCACCGCTCTTACTTCTTGCAGTGCTCAGATACTGTTGGACAGGTCTATGAAGAGGAGTTGTGAAAATTTTCACCAGCTTTCCCCGCTCCACACACTTCAAGCCAATTTGACAGTTAAAATCAAATGGAAACAGTAATACTTCAAATTCTCAGCTTTTCACCTGGTTTCCCAATGTCAACATTTTGTTATTTGGTTCTTACATCAAGGTGAACATGTATTTCTAGTGTAACCTAGTTTCTCTGATGTTTCAACATGATTCTCCTGTCATTAAACAATGCGTTGCAGATAGCAAGGCTCTTTGTTGATGTAATCCTCGTGTGTTTTTTTAAATCTTTTAAAAAAATTTATTAAAGTATTATCTGCGTACATAGCTTACCAATGCCTCCCCCCTGTCCCAGAGATGCCCTCCCTCCCCAGTGTTTTGTGTCCATCTAGAATTCCACAGAATAATGGGATTTCTAGAATTGGGCGGAAATGAGGTCATCTAGAATTCGGCGGAAGATGTGATTTCTAGAATTCTATGAAATAATAGATTTTTAGAATTGTCGGGAACAGATTTCTAGAATTCCGTAGAATAGGTGATTTTTTGATTTCAGAGGAAGGGAGGAATTTTAGAATTCTGGGGAATAGGGGATTTCAAGAATTCAGAGGGAGAGAAGACTTACACAATTCTGTCTAATAGAGGATTTCTAGAACGCTGTGAAATAGAGGATTTTAAGATTTCTGTGAAGTAGAAGACTTCAGGAATGCTGTAGAAGAGGGGATTTCTTGATTTTGGAGAAAAAGAGGACTCTAGAATTCTGTGGACAAGAGAATTTTTAGAATTTTGTCGAGTTTGAGGTTTCTAGAATTCTGTGGGAGAGATTACTTGTAGAATTCTGTGAAACAGGATTTCTAGAATACTGTAGAATACTGTATTGCTAGAAATTAGATATAAAGAACTTGTAGAATTCAGTGGAATAGTGTAATTCTAGAATTATGTGGTATAGGAAATTTATAGGATTCTGAGATGAGAAGACATCTAGAATCCCACAGAATAGTGGATTTCTAGAATTGGGAGGAAAGAGGTCTTCTAGAATTCTGTGGAAGAGGTGATTTCTGGAATTCTGTGAAATAATAGATTTTTAGAATTGTGGGGAATCAATTTCTAGAGTTCCGTAGAATAGGGGATTTTTAGAATTCAGAGGATGGGAAGACGTTTAGAATTCTGTGGAATAGGGGAATTGTAGAATTCATAGATAGAGGAGACTTACAGAATTCTGCTTAATAGAGGATTTCTAGAACCCTGTGAAATAGAGGATTTCAAGATTAATGTGGAGTAGAATACTTCAGGAATTCTATAGAAGAGGGGATTTCTAGAATGCGGAAAGAGGACTCTAGAATTCTGTGGAGAAGAGGATTTTTAGAATTTTATGGAGTAGGATCTTTCATGAATTCTTTGGAAGAGATTACTTGTAGAATTCTGTGAAATAGGATTCCCAGAATACTGTAGAATAGGGTACCGCTAGAAATGAGAAACAAGGGCCTTGTAGAATTCGGTGGATTAGCGTAATTCTAGAATTCTGTGGAATAGGAAATTTCTAGGATTTTGAGATGAGAAGATATCTAGAATCCCACAGAATAGGGGATTTCTAGAATTGGGAGGAAAGGAGGCCTTCTAGAATTCTGTGGAAGAGGTGATTTCTAGAATTCTGTGAAATAATAGATTTTTAGAATTCTGGGGAGTAGATTTATAGAATTCTGTAGAATAGGGGATTTTTAGAATTCAGAGGAAGGGAGGACTTTTAGAATGCTGCGGAATAGGGGACTTGTAGAATTAGAGATAGAGAAGGCTTACAGAATTCTGCGTAATAGAGGATTTCTAGAACACTGTGCGATAAAGAATTTCAAGATTTCTGTGGAGTAGAAGACTTCAGGAATGATGTAGAAGAGGGCATTTCTTGAATTTGGAGAAAGAAAGGACTCTAGAATTCTGTGGACAAGAGGATTTTTAGAATTTTGTGGAGTAGGAGATTTCTAGAATTCTGTGGAAGAGATTACTTGTGGAATTTTATGAAAGAGGATTTCAGATTACTGTAGAATAGGGTACCGCTAGAAATGAGACAGAAAGGACTTATAGGATTCTGTGGAATATTGTAATTCAAGAATTCTGTGGAATAGCAAATTTCTAGTATTCTGAGATGACCGAAAATCTAGAATTTCACAGAAAAGAGGATTTCTAGAATTGGGAGGAAATGAGGTCTTCTAGAATTCTGTGGAAGAGGTGATTTCTAGAATTCTGTGAAATAATAGATTTTAGAAATGTGGGGAATAGATTTCTAGAATCCCGAAGAATAGGGGTTTTTAAGAATTCATAGGAAGTGAGGACTTTTAGAATTCTGTGGAATAGTGGATTTGTAGAATTCTGAGGGAGAGGAGACTTATAGGGGATTTCTAGAATTCAGAGAAAGAGAGCACTCTAGAATTCCGTGGACAAGAGGATTTTTAGAATTTTGTGGAATAGTAGATTTCTAGAATTCTCTCGAAGATATTACTTGTAGAATTTTGTGAAAGAGGATTTCTAGAATACTGTAGAATAGGGTACCGCTAGATATGAGAAAGAAAGGACTTATAGAATTCTCTGGAATAGTTTAATTCTAGAATTCTGTGGAATAGGAAATTTCTAGGATTCTGAGAGGACAGGACCTCTAGAATTCCACATAATAGGGGATTTCTAGAATTGGGATGAAATGAGGTCTTCTAGAATTCTGTGGAAGAGGTGATTTCTAGAATTCTGTGATACAATAGATTTTTAGTATTGTGGGGAATAGATTTCTAGAATTCCGTAGAATAGGGGATTTTTAGAATCCAGAGGAAGGGAGGACTTTTAGAATTCTGTGGAATAGGGGATTTGTAGAATTCTGAGTGAGAGGAGACTTACAGAATATTGAGTTATATAGGATTTCTATAACGATGTGCAATAGAGGATTTCAAGATTTCTGTGAAGTAGAGGACTTCTAGAATGCTGCAGAAGAGGGGATTTCTAGAATTCGGAGAAAGAGAGGACTTCTAGAATTCTGTGGACAAGAGGATTTTTAGAATTTTGTGAAGTAGGAGATTTATAGAATTCTGTGGAAGAGACTACTTGTAGAATTCTGTGAAAGAGGATTTCTAGAATTCTGTAGAATACAATACTTCTAGAAATGAGAAAGAAAGGACTTATATAATTTTGTGGAATAGTGTAATTCTAGAATTCTGTGGAATAGGATATTTCTAGGATTCTGAGATGAGAGGACATCTAGAAATCCATCGAATAGGGGATTTCTAGAATTGGGAGGAAAGGAAGTGTTCTAGAATTCTGTGGAAGAGATGATTTCAAGTATTCTGTGATGTAATAGATTTTTAGAATTGTGAGGAATAGATTTCTAGGATTCTGTAGAATAGGTGATTTTTAGAATTTAGAAGAAAGGAGTACTTTTAGAATTTTGTTGAATAGGGGATTTCTAGAATTCAAAGGGAGAGGAGACTTACAGAATTCTGCATAATAGAGGATTTCTATAACGATGTGCAATAGAGGATTTCAAGATTTCTGTGGAGTAGAAGACTTCTAGAATGCTGTAGAAGACGGGATTTCTAGAATTTGGAGAAAGAGAAGACTTCTAGAATTCTGTGGACAAGAGGATTTCTAGAATTTTGTGGAGTAGGAGATTTCTAGACTTCTGTGGAAAAGATTAGTTGTAGAATTCTGTGAAAGAGGATTTCTAGAATACTGTAGTATAGGGTACTTCTAGCAATGAGAAAGAAAGGATTTATAGAATTCTGTGGATTAGTGTAATTCTAAAATTATGTGGAATGGGAAATTTCTAGGATTCTGAGATGAGAGGACATCTAGAATTCTATAGAATAGGGGATTTCTAGAATTAAGCGGAAAGGAGGACTTCTAGAATTCTGTGAAATAATAGAGTTTTAGAATTGCGTGGAATAGATTTCTAGAATTCCATAGAATAGGGGATTTTTAGAATTCAGAGGGAGAAAAGACAGAATTCTGCATAATAGAAGATTTCTAGAATGCTGTGCGATATAGGATTTCATGATATATGTGGAATAGATTTCTAGAATGCTGTAGAAGTGGGTATTTTTACAATTCGGAGAAAGGGAGGACATCTAGAATTCTGTGGACAAGAGTATTTCTAGAATTTTCTGGAGTAGGATGTTTCTAGAATTCTTTGGAAGAAATTACTTATAGAATTCTGTGAAAGCATTTCTAGAATTCTGTAGAATAGGGGGTACTTCTAGATATGAGAAAGGAAGTAATTATAGAATTCTGTGGAATAGTGTAATTCTAGAATTCTGTGGAATAGGAAATTTATAGGATTCTGAGATGAGGTGACCTGGAGAATCCTATAGAATAGGGGATTTCTAGAACTGGGAGAAGAGCAGGACTTCTAGAATTCTCTTCTGTGGAAGAGGTGATTTCTAGAATTTTGTGAAATAATAGATTTTTAGAATTGTGGGGAATAGATTTCTAGAATTCCGTAGATTCGGGGATTTTTAGAATTCAGAAGAAGGGAGGACTTTTAGAATTCTGTGGAATAGGGGATTTCAAGAATTCAGAGGGAGAGAAGACTTACATAATTCTGCGTAAGAGAGGATTAGTAGAACGCTATGAAATGGAGGATTTGAAGATTTTTGTGGAGTACAAGAGTTCTAGAATGCTGTAGAAGAGGGGACCTAGAATTCGGAGAAAGAGAGGACTCTACAATTCTGTGGACAAGAGAATTTCTAGAATTCTGTGGAGTAGATTTCTAGCATTCTTTGGAAGATATTACTTGTAGAATTCTGTGAAAGAGGATTTCTAGAATTCTGTAGAATAGGGTACTTCTACAAATGAGAAAGAAAGGACTTATAGAATTCTGTGGATAGTATAATTCTGGAATTCTGTGGAATAGGAAATTTAAAGGATTCTGATATGAGAGGACATCTAGAATTCTACAGAATAGTTGATTTCTAGAATTGGGAGGAAGGGAGGACATCCAGAATTCTGTGGAAGAGGTGATTTCTAGAATTCTGTGAAATAATAGAATTTTAGAATTGTGGGGAATAGATTTCTAGAATTCCATAGAATAGGGCATTTTTAGAATTCAGAGGAAGGGAAGACTTTTAGAATTTGTGGATTAGGGGATTTCAAGAATTCAGAGAAAGAAAGCTTACAGAATTGTGTGTATTAGAGGATTTCTAGAATGCTGTGCAATAGAGGATTTCAAGATTTCTGTGGAGTAGAAGACTTCTAGAATGTGGCACAAGAGGGCATTTCTATAATTCTGAGAAAGAGAGGACTGTAGAATTCTTTGGACAAGAGGATTTTTAGAATTTTTGGACTAGGAGATTTCTAGAATTCTGTGGAAGAGATTTCTTGTAGAATTCTTTGAAAGAGGATTTCTAGAATACTGTAGAATAGGGTACTTCTAGAAATCAGAAAAAAAGGACTTATAGAATTCTGTGGAGGAGCGGACCCGAGGCGCCGGGAACTGAATGGTATTTCTAGAATGAGCGCTGTGCCCACCCCGAGTGAGCCTGCTCTGGGCACCAAAGACCAGCTTCCCAGGCCCAGCATCGGCCCCTCCACGGGCACCCCTGGAGCGGACCTCCATTAACGCCTGCCAGCTGCTCCTGGGGACCCTTCCCCTCAGGTTGGCAAGATGTCGGCATAGACACTTCCTCTTTCATCCACATCAGAGCTGCAACTGGGGATCCTATCTGAATTCTGAAAAAGCCACAAATCTGGAGATCACTGAGCAGCTGTGGGCACCTGATTGATGCGGACACTCGAATTCCACAGAAATGTTGGATTTTATTAGGGATAAGCGGGTGCCTGTTTCCCGGCAGCAGCAGTAGCAGACACAAAAGCTGCGCTGGGGCTGTGTGCAGGGACTGCGTGCTCGCACGCTGGGTCCGCGGAAATCTGTGCCCACAAAAGCCCTCCGCAGTTGGGTCTGGCGTGACCCAAGAGAGTGGACGGGATCCTCAGGGTTGCCAATTGTTGGGTTCTCCAGAGAGCAAACCACTCTGATCTGACACGGAGGGAGAACATAGTTGCAAAGGTAAACAGTCTGTATGTAAGTGCGTGCAGACTGGCCCTTTGTGCACCAACACTGGCTCCCCTGCAACCCTTTGCTTCTGATTACAAAGGAGAGGCCACCCTGATTGGCTGGCCCTGAGAGGCTACAGGGGGAAACTGCTTTTCTGGAAACTGGGAAGCAGCGCCAGGGAGAGACCAGCTGCGATTCAGCTCCGAGGAAAAATCAGTATTGAATTCCATAGAAAAAGGCCAGGATAGCAAAAAAATGAGAACATAAATCCAAAAACACTCCCACCAAGGGTCTGTAGTACAAATTGAATGTGTTTATCACTATTTTTATTTAATAAAAAACCAAGAAATCATCATCTTAAAATTAAGGACTGGCTTACAACAATGAGGTGCAGAGGAACGCAGGAAACTGCAATACTGTCTGGACTGAAACAGGCACGCCAAACAGAATAACGGAGGAAGTGAATGGCCTTCACAACTGCACATTTTTTTTGCTAATTTTTTATTTTATTTTAATTGTCATTTTTAGCATCTTTTACTTAAGAAACGAATTGTCTCCTTTTTTCCTCTTTTGATTTTACCTTTTTAATTATTCCTTTTTAAGGTTTAATCAGCATTATTACTATTGCTATTTTAACTTTTTTGTTTCCTTTTTCTTTCATTCTTTTTTAAAAAAGTGCCAATTTATTGTCTCTTTATTTTACATTGGTATTAGTGTTCTTCATTCTATACTCATTTTTCCTTTAACCCTATCTTAACAAGACCTTTGCAATATCATTCTCTTCCAATCCTTCCCCCTTATGCTATCCTGTTTATCTTAACCCATTCCTGCTTTAGATTCCCCCTACTCTTTCTGTCTCCCCCCTGCTAAAATTACTACCCTACTTATATAGCTAATTTCCGATCCACTGGGGCAAGGGCATACACACCCCTCTCTGAGCTGTATTAACTAGCAAAAAAAAGTGTTTTCCTCTGTTCTGTTGATGAGGTTTGTGTGAATATTGATTATATTGTATTTTTATGCTTTTAGTGAGATTATTTTGCTTAATCTTTAATTGATGTTGTTGCTTGGTACTTTTGTATTTGCTCTGTTTTTGTTTGTTTATTTGTTTGTTTTTTACTTTGCTGGATATTGTGGGTGTTGTAGATTGTATTATTCAACAGGTACTGTTGCCAGTATTTGCTGGGTTTAGTGGTTGCTCTACTGAAATTATCTTCCCATATATACAGTTTGTCCCCCTTTTCTCTTTTGGTCTCTTCTCTCTCTCTCTCTACCTCTCTCTCTCTCTCTCTCTCTGTTTCACAATTTCATCTTGACACCCCGTTTTTTTCTTCTTTCATTCCTTTTTCCTATCTTTTTCTTTTTCTCCCCCCCTCTTCACTCGTTACTCTTCTTCTTTCTCTCCTATCCCATAAATGGCATTTCCAGAGTGCTCATCTTTATTGAAGGTTAAAACACTGCAAATACATTTCTGTTCAGTGCCTTGTGTGTTGTACCTGGTTGTGTTGTATTTTGTACCTTTAAATCTAAGCAGAAGAGAGAGATCTACATATGCAGACACCCTGAAAAGAGAGACCATGGGGGAGACAAAGAAACAGCCCATAAATCAAAGAAAAGCAGGCATCACCAGAAAAGGAAGGAAACGAGTTAGAGGCAAGCAACTGACCAGAGCAAAAATTCAGAGTAAGGATCATAGGATGGCTAAAAAGAATGGAAGACAAATTTGACAATATGAGTAAGACCCAAGAGGAAATGAAGAACCAAGAAGAAATGAAAAGTGACATAGCTACTGTAAAGAACTCAATAGAAAGCATCAAAAGTAGGCTAGATGAAGCAGAGGACCGAATCAGTGAGCTAGAAGACAAGATGGAAAAAAATACCCAATTAGAGCAGCTTTTAGGAAAAAAATTTAAAAGCAGGAAGAGAGCCTACAGGAACTTTGGAACATTAAAAAACAAAACAATATTAGAATAATAGGGGTTCCAGAAGGAAAGGAAACAGAGAAAGGCATAGAAAAACTGTTTCAAGATATAATGACAGAAAACGTTCCTGAGATAGAGAAGAAAAAACCCATACAAATACAATTAGCTCGCAGAGTGCCAAGCAAAATGAATCCCAAAAGACCAACAGCTAGGCACATTATAATTAAAGTGCAAAATAACAACGACAAAGCAAGAATCTTAAAAGCAGCCAGAGAGAGACAGAAGGTTACATATAAAGGAACCCCCATCAGACTAGCAACTGATTTCTCCACAGAAATTCATCAGGCCAGAAGGTAATGGATGAAATATGCAAAGTCATGCAAAGGAAGGGTCTAAATCCAAGAATACTGTACCCAGCAAGGCTATCAATCAAGATTGAAAATGAAATCCAGATCTTCACAGACAAAAAAAGACTAAAGAAATTTATCTCCACCAAACCAGCAATGCAAGAAATGCTAAAGGGTTTACTGTAAAAATAAAGAAATAGGAAGCAAAGAAGGAACACAGGGGTATAGAATAAAAATGGCATCAAATACTTACTTATCAATAATAACTTTAAATGTAAATGGCTTAAATGCTCCAATGAAAAGACATAGGGTAACAGATTGGATAAGAAAGCAAGACCCATATATCTGCTGTCTACAAGAAACACACTTCAGAAAAAAAGATGCACACAGGCTGAGGGTGAAGGGATGGAAAATTTTTTTCCAGGCGAACAGAAATGAAAAAAAGGCTAGGGTAGCAATACTTATATCAGACAAATTAGATCTCAAAGTGAAGGACATAAAAAGAGATAATGAAGGCCACTTCATAATACTAAAGGGAGCAATCCAACAAGAAGAAATAACCCTGGTAAACATATATGCACCCAATGTGGGAGCACCCAAATACATTAAAAAAAAAACTGCTAGAGGACATTAAGGGAGAGATTGATTGTAATACAACCATAGTAGGAGATTTTAATACCCCACTGTCACATTTGGACAAATCACCTAAACAAAAAATCAGCAAAGATATATCAATCCTAAATGATTCACTAGACCAGATGGAATTAATCAACATATTCAGAACATCCCACCCCAAAGCCACAGAATACACATTCTTCTCAAGTGCACATGGGTCATTTTAAAAGATAGAGCACATGTTGGGACATAGGCAAAGTCTCTTCAAATTCAAGAAGATAGAAATCATATCAAGCATCTTCTCAGATCATAGTGGCATAAAACTGGAAATTAACTACAATAAAAATAATCCTAAGAAATCAAACACATGGAGACGAAACAGCATGCTATTACATGCTATTAAACGAGGACTGGATTACCAGAGAAATCAAGGAAGAAATTAAAAATATCGTGGCAACAAATGACAATGAAAACACAACAATTCAAAATCTATGACACACAGCAAAAGCAGTCTTGAGAGGGAAGTTCATATCTCTACAAGCCTATTGCAAAAAACAAGAAAAAAAGTAACAAATTATCTAACTCTAAAACTCAAAGAGTTAGAAAAAGAGCAACAAGAAAAGCCCACTGTAAGCAGAAGGAAAGACATAATAAAAATTAGAGCAGAGATAAACGACATAGAGACCAAAGAAACAATACACAAGATCAACAAAACCAAGAGCTGGTTCTTTGAAAGGATAAACAAGATTGATGAACCTCTAGCCAGGCTAACCAAGAAACAAAGAGAGAGAACCCAAATAAACAAAATCACAAAGAAAGAGTTGAAATAACAACAGACCCCACCGAAATACAAAGGATTGTTACAAAATACTATAAGCAACTCTATTCCAACAAATTGCACAACCTGGAGGAAATGGACATATTCCTAGAAAAATACAACCTTGCAAAACTCAATCAGGAAGAATCTAAAAATCTCAACAGACCAGTTACTTGGGAAGAAATTGAAACAGTCATCAAAAAGCTGCCAGCAAACAAAAGCCCAGGGCCAGATGGCTTCACAGGAGAGTTTTACCAAACATTCAAGGAAGAACTAAAACCTATCCTCCTCAGACTATTCCAAAAAAATTCAAGAGGAAGGAACACTTCCAAAACTCCTTTTATGAAGCCAACATCACCCTTTTACCAAAATCAGATAAAGACAATTCAATGAAAGAGAATTACAGGCCAATATCCCTCATGAACATAGATGCCAAAATCCTCAACAAAATTCCAGCAAATCGGCTCCAGCAGTACATCAGGAAGATCATACACCATGACCAAGTAGGTTTTATTCCAGGAATGCAAGGATGGTACAATATCTGCAAATCAATAAACGTGATACATCACATAAACAAATTGAAAGATAAAAATCATATGGTCAAATCAATTGATGCAGAAAAAGCGTTTGATAAAATCCAACACTCTTTCCTGATAAAAACTCTCAACAAGGTGGGAGTACAAGGACCATACCTCAACATAATAAAAGCTATATATGATAAACCCACAGCCAACATCATACTCAATGGGCAAAAACTAAAGCCATTCCCTCTTAGAACAGGAACAAGACAGGGATGCCCACTCTCACCACTCCTGTTTGACATTGTACTGGAAGTACTTGCCATTGCAATTAGACAAGAAGAGGAAATAAAAGGCATCAAAATCGGAAAAGAAGAAGTAAAGTTATCCTTATTTGTAGATGACATGATATTGTACATAAAAAACCCAAAAAGACTCCATCAAAAACTAATAGACTTAATAAATGAATTTGGCAATGTAGCTGGATACAAAATTAACGCCAGGAAATCTATGGCATTTCTGAACACCAACAATGAATTTACAGAAACAGAGACCAAAAAAGCAATCCCATTTACCATCGCACCAAGAAAATTAAGATACCTGGGAGTAAATTTAACTAACTAGGTAAAAGAACTATATACGGAAAACTACACAACACTGAAAAAAGAGATAGAGGAAGATGTAAACAGATGGAAGAACATGCCATGTTCATGGATTGGTAGAATCAACATCATCATAATGTGCATACTTCACAAAGCAATTTATAGGTTCAATGCACTCCTCATCAAAATACCAACGGCATATTTCATTGACCTAGAAAGAACTCTCCAAAATTCATTTGGAACAATAAAAGACCTCGAATAGCATCAGCAATCCTGAGAAAGAAGAATAAAGTTGGAGGGATCTCAATACTAGATTTCAAGCTGTATTACAAAGCCACTGTTCTCAAAACAGCCTGGTATTGGCACAAGAACAGACATATAGATCAATGGAATAGAATAGAGAATCCAGATATCAACCCAAATCAATATGCTCAATTAACATTTGACAAAGGAGGCACGGGCATTCAATGGAGTCAAGACAGTCTCTTCAGTAAATGGTGTTGGGAAAATTGGACAGGTACATGCAAAAGAATGAAACTAGAGCACCAACTTACTCCATACACAAAAATAAATTCAAAATGGTTACAGGACTTAAACATAAGACGGGAAACCATAAAAATACTAGAAGCATCCACAGGCAGAAAAATCTCAGACATATGCCAAAAGAACTTCTTCACTGATACTGCCCCTTGGGCAATGGAAGCTAAAGAGAAAATAAACAAATGGGACTACATCAAAATAAAAAGTGTTTTCACAGCAAAATAAACCATCAACAAAACAACAAGAAAGCTCACTGTATGGGAGAACATATTTGCAAGTGATATTACTGATAAAGGTTTAATCTCCAACATCTACAAACAGCTTATTCAACTCAGTAAAAGGAAAATAAATGAGCCAATTAAAAAATGGGCAATGGAACTAAATAGAATCTTCTCAAAAGAAGACAGAAGGAAAGCCACGAGGCACATGAAAAACTGCCCAAAGTCACTACTTATCTGAGAGATGCAAATCAAAACAACAATGCGATACCATCTCACCCCTGTCAGAATGGCCAACATTAACAAATCAACAAACGATAAGTGTTGGCCAGGTTGTGGAGAAAAAGGAACCCTCGTGCACTGCTGGTGGGAATGCAGACTGGTACAACCACTGTGGAGAACAGTATGGAGTTTCCTCACAAAAGTGAAAATGGAACTCCCATTGGACCCAGTAATCCCACTCCTAGGAATATATCCCAAGAAAATAGGAGCGCCAATTAGAAAGGATATATGCACCCCTATGTTCATAGCAGCACAATTTACAATAGCTAGGATTTGGAAACAGCCTAGGTGTCCATCAGCAGATGATTGGATCAAAAAACTATGGTACATCTACACAATGGAATACTATGCTGCCATAAAAAAGAAGGAATTCTCATCATTTGCAGCAACCTGGATGGAATTGGAAAATATCATGCTGAGTGAAATGAGCCAATCAATGAAAGAGAAACACCACATGACTTCACTCATTTATGAATAATAAAGAACATTATAAACTGATGAACCATAAGTTAAATATAGCGACAGTAAAGCAACGAGCAGACTGTCTAATTACAGTGGGGAGGAGAGAAAAATATGGAGGAAATAAGAGATCAACCGAAGGATTGTACACATGCATATAAGTATAAACAATGGACACAAAACTCAGGGGAGGGAGGGAATGTTTGGGGGGGGGGCAATGGTAATATATGTACACAGATAATAATTTAATAATAAAATAAGATAAAATAAAATAATTCTGTGGAAGTGGTGATTTCTAGAATTCTGTGAAATAATAGATTTTAGGAATTGTGGGGAATAGATTTGTAGAAACCCATAGAATTGGGGTTTTTAGAATTAAGAAGAAGGGAAGACTTAGAATTCTGTGGAATAGGGGATTTGTAGAATTCAGAGGGAGAGAAGACTTACAGACTTCTGTGTAATGGAGGATTTCTAGAACGCTGTGCAATAGAGGATTTTAGAATTTCAGTGATGTAGAAGACTTTAGGAATGCTCTATAAGAGGGGATTTCTAGAATTCGGAGAAAGAGAGGACTCTAGAATTTTGTGGACTAGAGGATTTTTAGAATTTTGTGGAGTAGGAGATTTCTAGAATTCTGTGGAAGAGATTACTTGTAGAATTCTGTTAAAGAGGATTTCTAGAATACTGTAGAATAGGGTACCGCTAGAAATGAGAAAGGACTTATAGAATTCTGTGGAATAGCGTAATTCTAGCATTCTGTGGAAAAGTGAAATTCTAGAATTCTGTTAAATATGAAATTTCTAGGATTCTGAGATGACAGGACATCTAGAATTCTATAGATTAGGGGATTTATAGAATTGATAGTAAAAGAGGTCTAGAATTCTGTGGAAGAGATTAGTCATAGAATTCTGTGAAAGAGGATTTCTAGAATACTGTAGAATAGGGTACCGCTAGAAATGAGAAAGGAAAGACTTATAGAATTCTGTGGCATCGCATAATTCTTGATTTCTGTGGAATAGGAAATTTCTAGGATTCTGAGATGACAGGACTTTTAGAATTCCACAGAATAGGGGATTTCTAGAATTGGGAGGAAAGGAGGTCTTCTAGAATTCTGTGGAAGAGGTGATTTCTAGTATTCTGTGAAATAATAGATTTTTAAAATTGTGGGGAATAAGTTTCTAGAATTCCATAGAATAGGGGATTTTTAGAATTATGAGGACGGGAGGACATTGAGATTTCTGTGGAATAGGGGATTTGTAGAATTCAGAGGGAGTGGAGACTTACATAATTCTGCATCATCGAGGATTTCTAGAACGCTGTGCAATAGAGGATTTTAAGATTTCTGTGGAGTAGAAGGATTCAGGAATACTGTAGAAGAGGGGATTTCTAGAATTCTGTGAACTAGATGATTTCAATATTTCTGTGGAGTAGAAGACTTCTGGAAGGTGATAGAAGAAGGGATTTCTAGAATTCGGAAAAGAGAGGACTTCTAGAATTCTGTGGACAAGAGAATTTCTAGAATTTTGAGGAGTATGAGATTTCTAGAATTCTGTGGGAGAGATTACTTGTAGAATTCTGTGAAAGAGGATTTCTAGAATTCTGTACAATAGGGTACTTCTAGAAATGAGAAAGAAAGGACTTATAGAATTCTGTGGAATACTGTAATTCTAGAATTCTGTGGAATATGAAATTTCTAGAATTTTGAAATGAGAGGACATCTGGAATTCCACAGAATAGGGGATTTCTAGAATTGGGAGGAAAGAGGTGTTGTAGAATTCTGTGGAAGAGGTGATTTTTATAATTCAGTGAAGTAATAGATTTTTAGAATTGTGGGGAAAAGATTTCTAGAATTCTGTAGAATAGGGGATTTTTAGAATTGAGGAAGGGGGGACTTTTAGAATTCTGTGGAGTAGGGGATTACTAGAATTCAGAGGGAGAGAAGACTTACAGAATTCTGCAAAATAGAAGATTCATAGAATGCTGTGCAATAGAGGATTTCAAGATTTCTGTGAAGTAGAAGAATTCAAAATGCTGTAGAAGACGGGATTTCTAGAATTTGGAGAAAGGGAGGACTTCTAGAATTCTGTGGACAATTGGATTTCTAGAATTTTGTGGAGCAGGAGATTTCTAGAATTCTGTGGAAGAGATTACTTGTAGAATTCTGTGAAAGAGGATTTCTAGAATTTTGTAGAATAGGGAAATTCTAAAAATGATAAAGAAAGGACTTATAGAATTCTGTGGAATAGTATAATTCTAGAATTTTTTGGAATAGGATATTTCTAGGATTCTGAGATTAGAGGTCATCTAGAATTCTATAGAAGAGGGGATTTCTAGAACTGAGAGGAAAGGAGGTCTTCTAGAATTCTGTAGAATAGGGTACTTATAGAAGTGATAAAGAATTCTGTGGACAAGAGGATTTTTAGAATTTTGTGGAGTAGGAGATTTCTAGAAATCTGTGGAAGAGATTAGTCGTAGAATTCTGTGAAAGAGGATTTCCAGAATACTGTAGAATAGGGTACCAATAGAAATGAGAAAGGAAAGACTTATAGAATTCTGTGGAATAGCATAATTCTAGAATTATGTGGAGTAATGCAATTCTAGAATTCTGTGGAATAGGAAATAGATTTGTAGAATTCCGTAGAATAGGGGTTTTAAGAATTCATAGGAAGGGGGGACTTTTAGAATTCTGTGGATTAGGGGATTTGTAGAATTCAGGGGGGGAGAGGAGACTTACTGAATTCTGCATATTAGAGGATTTCTAGGACACTGTGAAATAGATGATTTCAATATTTCTGTGGCTTAGAAGACTTCAGGAATGCGGTAGAAGAAGTTATCTCTAGAATTCGGAGAAAGAGAGGACTCTATAATTCTGTGGACAAGAGAATTTTTAGAATTTTGTGGAGTAGGAGATTTCTAGAATTCAGTGGGAGAGATTACTTGTAGAATTCTGTGAAAGAGGATTTCTAGATTACTGTAGAATAGGGTACTGCTAGAAATGAGAAAGAAAGGACTTATAGATTCTGTGGAATAGTGTAATTCTAGAATTCTGTGAAATAGGAAATTTCCAGGATTCTGAGATGACAGGACATCTAGAATCCCACAGAATAGGGAATTTCTATAATTGGGAGGAAATTAGGTCTTCTAGAATTCTGTGGAAGAGGTGATTTCTAGAATTTCGTGAAATAATAGATTTTTATAATTGTGGGGAATAGATTTGTAGAATTCCGTACAATAGGGGATGTTAAGAATTAATAGGAAGGGAGGACATTTAGAATTCTGGGGAATAAGGGATTTGTAGAATTCAGAGCAAGAGGAGCCTTACAGAATTCTGTGTAATAGAGGATTTCTAGAAGGTTGTGCAATAGAGGATTTCAAGATTTCTGTGGAGTAGACTTCAGGAATGCTGTAGAAGAGGGGATTTCTAGAATTCAGAGAAAGAGAGGACTCTAGAATTCTGTGGAGAAGAGGATTTTTAGAATTTTGTGTAGTAGGAAATTTCTAGAATTCTGTGGCAGAGATTACTTGTTGAATTCTGTGAAAGAGGATTTCTAGATCACTGTAGAATAGGGAACCACTGGAAATGAGAAAGGACTTATAGAATTCTGTGGAATACTGCAATTCTAGAATTCTGTGGAATAGGATATTTCTAGGATTCTGAGGTGACAGGACAACTAGAATTCCACAGAATAGGGGATTTCTAGAATTGGGAGGAAAGAAGGTCTGCTAGAATTCTGTGGAAGCGGTAGTTTCTAGAATTCTGTGAAATAATAGATTTTTAGAATTTGGGGTATAGATTTCTAGAATTCCATAGTATAGGGGATTTTTAGAATTCAGGGGAAGGGAGGACTTTTAGAATTCTGTGGAATAGGGGATTTCTAGAATTCAAAGATAGAGGAGACTTACAGAATCCTTCATAATAGAGGATTCCTAGAACGCTGTGCAATAGAGGATTTCAAGATTTCTGTGGAGTAGACTTCAGGAATGCTGTAGAAGAGGAGATTTCTAGAATTCAGAGAAAGAGCGGACTCTAGAATTCTGTGGACAAGAGGATTTCTAGAATTTTGTGGAGTAGGAGCTTTATAGAATTCTGTTGGTGAGATTACTTGTAGAATTCTGTGGAAGAGGATTTCTAGAATACTGTAGAATAGGGTACCGCTAGAAATGAGAAAGAAAGGACATATAGAATTCTGTGGAATAGCGTAATACTAGAATTCTGTGGAATAGGAAATTTCTAGGATTCTGAGATGACATGACATCTAGAATTCCACAGAATAATGGGATTTCTGGAATTGGGAGGAAACCAGGTCTTCTAGAATTCTGTGGAAGAGGTGATTTCTAGAATTCTGTGAAATAATTGATATTTAGAATTATGCAGAATAGATTTCTACAAGTCCGTAGAATAGGGGATTTTTAGAATTCAGAGGAAGGAAGGACTTTTAGAATTCTGTGGAATAGGGGATTTGTAAAATTTAGAGGGAGAGGAGACTTACAGAATTCTGCATGATAGAGTATTTCTAGAACGCTGTGCTATAGAGGATTTCAAGATTTCTGTGGAGTAGAAGACTTCAGGACTGCTGTAGAAGAGGGGATTTCTAGAATTAGGAGAAAGGCAGGACTCTAGAATTCTGTGTACAAGAGTATTTTTAGAATTTTGTAGAGTAGGGGATTTCTTGAATTCTGTGGAAGAGGATTTCTAGAATACTGTACAGTAGTGTACCGCTAGAAATGAGAATGAAAAGATTTATAGAATTCTGTGGAATAGTGCAATTCTAGAATTCTGTGGAATAGGAAATTTCTAGGATTATGTGATGACCGGACATCTAGAATTCCAGAAATAGGGGATTTCTTGAATTGTGCGGAAACGAGGTCTTCTAGAATCCTGTGGAAGTGGTGATTACTAGAATTCTGTGAAATAATAGATTTTTAGAATTGTGGGAAATAGATTTATAGAATTCTGTAGAAGAGGGGATTTTAAGAATTGAAATGAAGGGATTTGTAGAATTCAGAGATAGAGGAGACCTACTGAATTTGCCTAATAGAGGATTTCTAGAATGCTGTGCAATAGAGGATTTCAAGATTTCTGTGGAGTAGAACAATTCAGGAATGCTGTAATAGAGGGGATTCCTAGAATTCGGAGAAAGAGAGGACTCTCGAATTCTGAGGACAAGAGGATTTTTAGAATTTTGTGGAGTAAGAGATTTCTAGAATTCTGTGGAAGCTATTAATTGTAGAATTCTGTGACAGAGGATATCAAGAATACTGTAGAATAGGGTACCACTAGAAATGAGAAAGAAAGGACTTGTAGAATTCTGTGGAATAGTGTAATTCTAGAATTTTGGGGAATAGGATATTTCAAGATTTCTGAGATCTGAGGACATCCAGAATTCTATAGAATAGGGGATTTCTAGAATTGGGAGGAAAGGAGGTGTTGTAGAATTCTGTGGAAGAGGTGATTTCTAGAATTCTGTGATATAATAGATTTTTAGAATTGTGGGTCATAAATTTCTTGAATTCGGTAGAAAAGGTGATTTTTAGAATTCAGAGGAAGGGAGGACTTTTAGAATTATGTGGACAAGGGGTTTTCTAGAATTTTGTGGTTTAGGAGATTTATAGAATTCTATGGAAGAGATTACTTGTAGAATTCTATGAAAGAGGATTTCTAGAATTCTGTAGAATAGGGTACTTCTACACTGTCTCACATACATTTTCCTGCTCTGTTATTTTGGAGATCTGGCAGGCTCTCCATTTTCATGAGGGTATCATAAGGGCCTTTTCAGGACTTTACCGCTATTTGGGCACCAGCTTGGCTACTGTTTACATGTCGTACTTCATGAAGTACTCAGTTACTGTTGTATAGGTCTATGAGGAGGAGTTGTCAAATTTTTCACCAGCTTTCCCTGCCCCACAAACACCAAGCCAATTTGACAGTTAAAATCAAAGGGAAACTGTACCACATCAAATTCTCAGCCTTTCACCGGGTTTTCCCAATACCAACATTGTGTTATTCGGGTCTTACATCTAGTTGAACATGTAATTCTTGTGTAGGGAGCAGCCTTCTAAAATGATTGTGGCCTGTAGCTTTCAATTCGCAGTGTTACACTCATGCTCCAGTGATGGCATCTCTTTCACTGTGAATTCAAAGGCTGATACATGATAATCTCTCCCGGAACCCATATGCTAACACTAAACCTAGCCCCTGAAGCTGGCCCTTCCCCTCAAACTGAGTATGCCCTCTAGACCTCACGTTGATGGCATCAGAACTCCCAGGTTGGCTCAGGCCCACAGGATTATTACCTGGGCACTTATACCTGGTCACCGGGCCCTGACCACTTGATGATGTCAGCACTTCCTGTTTCAAAGCTTCTCAGCCTTCTTTGACAAAATACAAGTCATTGGCACTGAGGTAGACTGGTAGCCTATATCAACCTAGGTTCTCTGAGGTTTCACTATGATTCTCCTGTCATTAAACAATGTGTTGCAGATAGCAAGGCTCTTTGTTGATGTAAGCCTCATGTTTTATGCTCCTTCTTAGACATTAAGCTAACTTTAGTTTGGGAGTTTCCAGAGTTCTATTAAGCACCGCCAAGTCTCTGTAGCTGCTTTAATGTGAATTCCAATGTTAAATGACGTTTTTTTACATTACTACCAGCACGTGAAAGAAATATTATTACTTCGTAATGACTATCGTGCCTTTCCAGGCTCTTTGAATGCACATTCTCAGTATTGTAACATGCTGGTGAAATGGGGACGTTTCCAAACGAATGTCACCTTCAGGGGAACACTCTCTCACATCCATTTGCCTTCTCTGTTAATTGGAGATCTGGCAGGCTTTCCATTTTCATACAGGTATCATAAGGGCCTGTTGAGGACTTTACGGCTATTTGGGCACATGCTTGGCTCTTGTTTACCTCCCTTACTTCTTGAAGTACTCAGTTACTGTTGTACAGGTCAATGAAGAGGAGTTGTGAATTTTTTCACCAGCTTTCCCCGCCCCACAAACACCAATTCAATTTGACAATTAAAATCAAAGGGAAACAGTACCACATCAAATTCTCAGCCTTTGACCTGGTTTTCCCAATGCCAACATTGTGTTATTCGGGTCTTACATCTAGTTGAACATGTATTTCTAGTGTAGAAGCACCCTTCTAAAATGTTTGGCGCCAATTCTCATTGTTACACTCATGCTCCAGTGATGGCATCTCTTTCACTGTGAATTCAAAGGCTGATAGAAGATAATGTGTCCCGGAACCCATATGCTAACCCTAAAGCTAGCCCCTGAAGCTGGCCTACCCCGCCAAACTGTGTATGCCTTCTAAACCTCACATGGATGGCATGAGAACTCCTAGGTTGGCTCAGTCCCAAAGAATTATCACCTGGGCAATTGTGTCTGCTCACCTGGCCCTGACCACTTGATGACGTCAGCACTTCCTGTTTCAAAGCTTCTCAGCCTCCTTTTACAAAGGACAAGTCATTGGCACTGAGGTAGACAGGTGACCTATATCAACCTAGGTTCTCTGAGGTTTCACCACGATTCCAATCTGTTACCTTATGTCTTTTGATTGGAGCATTTAAACCATTTACATTTAAAGTAATTATTGATAGGTTGGTATTTGATGCCATTTTTATTCTATCCCCCTGTGTTCCTTCTTCACTTCCTATTTCTTTATTTTTACAGTTCTCTGATGTTTCAACACGATTCTCCTGTCATTAAACAATGTGTGTCAGATAGCAAGGCTCTTTGTTGATGTCATCCTCGGGTTTTATGCTCCTTCTTAGACATTAAGCTAACTTCAGTTTGTGAGTTTCCAGAGTTCTATTAAGCACCTCCAAGTGTCTGTAGCTGCTTTAATGTGAATTCCAATGTGAAAGGACGTTTATATTTTTACATTACTAAAAGCATGTGAAAGAACTATTATTACCCTGTAATGACTATTGTGCCTTTCCAGGCTCTTTGAAGGCAAATTCTCAGTATTTTAACATGATGGTGAGATGGGCACGTTCCCAAACGAATGTCACCTTCAGTGGAACACTCTCTCACATACATTTCCATGCTCTGTTTTTGGAGATCTGGCAGGCTCTCCATTTTCATACAGGTATCATAAGTGCCTTTTGAGGACTTTACCACAAGACAAGTCATTGGCAGTGAGCTAGACAGGTAACCTATATCAACCTAGGTTCTCTGAGGTTTCACCACGATTCTCCTGTCATTAAACAATGTGTTGTAGATAGCAACACTCTTTGTTGATGTAATCCTCGAGTTTTATGCTCCTACTTAGACATTAAGCTAACTTCAATTTGTGAGTTTCCAGAGTTGTATTAAGCACCTCCAAGTGTCTGTAGCTGCTTTAATGTGAATTCCAATGTGAAACGACGTTTTTTACATTACTACCCGCACGTGAAAGAACTATTATTACCGCGTAATGACTATAGTGCCTTTCCAGGCTCTTTGAAGGCAAATTCTCAGTATTTTAACAAGCTGTTGAAATGGGGAACTTCCTAACGAAGGTCACCTTGAGTGGAACACTCTCTCACATACATTTTCCTGCTCTGTTATTTGGAGATCTGGCAGGCTCTCTATTTTCATACAGGTATCATAAGGGCCTTTTGAGGACTTTACGGCTATTTGGACACAATCCTGGCTGCCGTTTACCTCTCTTACTTCTTGAAGTACTCAGTTACTGTTGTACAGGTCCATGAAGAGGAGTTGTGAATTTTTTCACCAGCTTTCCCCGCCCCACAAACACAATTCAATTTGACCGTTAAAATCAATGGGAAACAGTACCACATCAAATTCTCATCCTTTTACCCGGTTTTCCCAATTTGGGTCTTACATCTAGTTGAACATGTAATTCTTGTGTAGGAAGCACCCTTATAAAATGTTTCTGGCCTGTGGTTTTCAATTCGTAGTGTGACACTCATGCTCCAGTGATGGCATCTCTTTCACTGTGAATTCAAAGGCTGATACATGATAATTTCTCCCGGAAACCATATGCTAACCATAAACCTAGCCCCTGAAGCTGGCCCTATCCCTCAAAATGAGTATGCCCTCTAGAACTCACATTCTAGAAATCTATTCCCCATAATTCTTAAAATCTATTATTTCACAGAATTCTAGGAATCACCTCTTCCATAGGATTCTAGAAGACCTCGTTTCCTCAGAATTCTAGAAATTCCCTATTCTGTGGAATTCTAAATGTCCTGTCATCTCAGAATCCTACAAATTTCCTATTCCACAGAATTCTAGAATTGTACTATTCCACAAAATTCTATGTCCTTCTCTACAGTGTTCTAGAAATCCTCTTTCATAGAATTCTACAAGTAATCTCTTCCACAGAATTCATGAAATCTCCTACTCCACAAAATTCTGACAATCCTCTTGTGCACAGAATTCTAGAGTCCTTTCTTTCTCCAAATTCTAGAAATCCCTTCTTCTCCAGCATTCTTGAATTCATCTACTCCACAGAAATCTTGAAATCCTCTATTGCATAGTGTTCTAGATATCCTCTATTACACAGAATTCTGTAATTCTCCTCTCTAAAAATCTGTTATTTCACAGAATTCTAGAAATCACCTCTTCCACAGAATTCTAAAAGACCACGTTTCCTCCAAATTCTAGAAATCCCCTATTCTGTGGAATTCTAGATGTCCTGTCATCTCAGACTCCTAGAAATTTCCTATTCCACAGAATTCTAGAATTACGCTATTCCACAGAATTCTATAAGTCCTTTCTATCTCATTTCTAGCGTTACACTATTCTACAGTAATCTCAAAATCCTTTTCATAGATTTCTATAAGTAATATCCTCCACAGAATTCTAGAAATGTCCTACTCCACAAATTTCTAAAAATCCTCTTGTCCACAGAATTCTAGACTCCTCTCTTTTCCAAATTCTAGAAATCCCCTCTTCTACAGAATTCCCGAAGGCTTCCACTCCACAGAAATATTGAAATCCTCAATTTCACAGCATTCTAAAAATCCTCTATTATGCAGAATTCTGTAAGTCTCCTCTCCCTCTGAATTCTACAAATTCCCTATTCCACAGAATTCTAAAAGTCCTCCCTTCTTCTGAATTCTAAAAATCCCCTACACTACGGAATTCTAGAAATCTCTACCCCAAATTCTAAAAATCTGTTATTTCACGGAATTCTAGAAATCACCTCTTCCACAGAATTCTAGAAGACCTCCTTTCCTCCCAATTATAGAAATACCCTATTCTGTGGAATTCTAGATGTCCTCTTATGTTAGAATCCTAGAAATGTCCTATTCCAAAGAATTTTAGAATTACGCTATTCCACAGAATTCTATAAGTCCTTTCTTTTTCATTTTTAGCGGTACCCTATTCTACAGTAATCTAGAAATCCTCTTTGACAGAATTCTATAGGAATCTCTTCCACAGAATTGTAGAAATCTCCTACTCCACAAAATTCTAAAAATCCTCTTGTCCACAGAATTCTAGAAATCCCCTCTTCTACAGCATTCCCAAATTCTTCTACTCCACAGAAATCTTGAAATCCTCCATTGCACAGGGTTCTAGAAATATTCTATTATGCAGAATTTTGTAAGTCTCCTCTTTCTCTGAATTCTACAAATCCCCTATTCCACAGAATTCGAACATTCCTCCCTTCCTCTAAATTCTAAAAATCCCCTATTCTACGGAATTCTAGAAATCTATTCCCCACAAATCTAAAAATCTATTATTTCACAGAATTCTAGAAATAAACTTTTACACAGAATTCTAGACCTCTTTTCCTCCCTATTTTAGAAATCTCCTAGTCTATAGAATTCTAGATGTCCTCTGATCTTAGAATCCTAGTAATTTCCTATTCCACAGAATTCTAAAATTATACTATTCATCAGAATTCAATAAGTCCTGTCTTTCACATTTCTAGTGATACCCTATTCTCCAGTAATCTAGAAATCCTCTTTCACAGAATTCTACAAGTAATCTCTTCCACAGAATTCTAGAAATCTCCTACTTCACAAAATTCTAAAAATCTTCTTGTACACAGAATTCTTGAGTCCTCTCTTTCTCCAAATTCTAGAAATCCCCTCCTGTACAGCATTCCTGAATTCTTCTACTCCACAGAAATCTTGAAATCCTCTATTACACAGCGTTCTAGAAATCCTCTATTATGCAGAATTCCGTAAGTCTCCTCTCCCTCTGAATTCTACAAATCCCCTATTCCACAGAATTCTAAAATCCTCCCTTCCTATGAATTCTTAAAATCCCCTATTCTAAGTAATTCTAGAAATCTATTCTCCACTGCAGGGAACTGAAACCTAATACTTGTAATAAAATGTAAAAGGAACTGGCCAACCTTGATGGCTCTGAATGGTCAGAGCTATTAACTCATTGACTCTAGGTTGAGTCACTAGTGATAAAATCTAAAAAGATCTGTCTAACTGAAACCAAACATTGTCACTATTGTTAATATGCAAAAAGAGATGTCCAACCACAATGGCTCTGAAAGGTCAGAGCAATTAACTCATTGTCCAGTTGAGATAGTAGAGCTTGAGACAACTTTAATTTTTTAATCGTATGTAAATTCTTGTTAATTTTATGTTACTGGCACTTTTCTGCCAAGGGGATGTCTTTGTCTCAGAATCTCAATAAAAGGAATGGCAAAAGGCCAGATTGGTGGTGAGTCTTCCCACCAGACGTTGACTCCCTGCCTGACCCCATTTTCCCAAATTAACTCTTTTCCAATCTCTTCATTTTTAGTGTATGGCCTTCTCCAGAAACCGGACCCTGAGTGTGGGCCCTGAACCATGCTGGTCGTGTTCAGGGATCCCACATCTGGCGCCTTCAACTTGGACTTCTGGAGGAGATTATATTTTTCGCCTAGAGCGAAGGAGGAAAAATACACCGAGAAAAGGTGTGGAAAGGTACACCGAGAAAAACTTGTCAAAAATTCAACAGATAAAGGTGAGGAAAATTCACCAGAAAAAGGTGAGGGAAAGCCCACGGCCAGCTGTTGCATCGCGAACTGTAAGTAGGGTGGGAACGTCTTTCTTAACCAGGCTAATGGGGAAGAATTAGGTTATAAATATAAAGTAAATTTTATTACAAAATAAGCTTATATTCTTAAAGAATGTGGTTTCTTGTTCAAATTAAAATCTTAGTTTGTGTTTGGAATTTAAAATCTGTAATAAGAAATAAAACTCTACCATTGAAATTGCCTCTGGTGGGGAGAAATTCAAATATGGCAGGAGAGGGCAAGCCTATCTGCTCTCCAGCAATGAGATTACTTAGTGCTGTTAACGATAAAAAAACCAATTGAAACCTGTAAAGAATTTTTGTGAGTTTATTTGAGCCAAACTGTCGACAATTGCCGGGAAGCGGAACCTCAACGGATTGAGATAATGCTCCAGAGAATGGCGGATTACATTTCTGTATTTGTACATTGCAATCAAAGGAGGGACATAGGTGGGTTACATGAAATTCATTGGTGATGGAGTAAGGAGGCAGTAGAAAGCAAGCCTGTGGGAAAGTCCTGGGACTTGATAAAAAGTAAAATGATGGACGCTTACTTAAGTGAGTGCAGGAACAATTAACATGATAACAAGGAATTTGAGGCATCTGTCCTGGAGCCCACCATATTTGGTTGTACCCCAGGGTACAGGGAAGTTACAAGTTACTCAGACATCTCACAGATAAGTTATCTTAGAGGCAGGAAGGCAGATGGGCTCAGTAAAGATCAAAGCTGATCTTTGTTTGGGAAACGTTGGCTTAGAAAATGACTGCCCACTGTAACCTATTTGTAGTTAGATATTTAATTTTCAAACCATCCTTTGTGGTTACTTCAGGTCTCTGAGTCTGCAAGACTGCCACGCAGGCCTTCCCTGAGCTCATCAGGTCAGCAAGTGGCTCTTTTCGTTCACACATCCCCCTCTTGGTCATTAATCGATCCAAAGGATGCATTGATGACCAACCTTTTGGTTGGATAATGGAGTCCCAAGGCACTAGGAAAGCTCATTCCTAGGATGTCTCAGTGTCAGCATGTCTTGCTGAACCTGTGGACCACTGGGGATGGGTAAGACCATAACCTTAGATGGCATTTAAGGTCAAATTATATATATATATATATTTAAAAGGCAGGTAAACAAGAGGCAGTCAGATCCTATATGTCCTTAAAAATATACTGGATCATTTCTACGTTTTGAGCCACCATGATCCAAGTCTTTTTGCTTTTTGTCTTACGTTTCGCCTTTCTGCATCTGATATAACATTTACATATCATGGATAAAAGTAACAATAGTAAAGCAATAACAGTGACTAGGAACAGAAGATGTCTAATACTAGACAAGGAAAAGTCTAAGGGGAACAAACATCCCAGCCAACCCCCCCCCCCCAAAAAAAAAAAACCCTTTACATGTATTATCATAATTTTTATCAAGGTAATTATGTTTTTTCTCCTTCATCCACTGTCATTTGTACCTTATGATGTTTGGCCAGATGAATTAAGACTCTCTACTATTTCATTATTTAGAAGCTCTAATTTTCTTCTGGCTGGTTAGGTACCATAAAAATGGCTTCATGGGGAGGACTAAATTCAATTTCCCAATACATTGATTTTTCAGTATCAATATTATCACAGGTTTTATAAATCTCAGGCAAAGTTATTTTGCCTATAATTTCAGTATTACACCATATTCCAGTATTATTTGAACTAAACTTGGTATTATTACAGTAAAAATCGCTTATTATAACAGAAGAGTTGTTTTGTTTTTTTTTAATCCTTCTCAGCAAAATGTCCCTTTCCCATATACCATATGTTGTTATCCATGCGGATAGATACAATAGGCCAGGACTGGGTGAATTCAGTATTCCATATGGATTGGAGGCATAACCATTCACCTTTCCAATTTTTACAAACAGATAGTGAGATGGGTTCACATTTTTATTATTATTATTATTTTTTAATAGGGCCCATCTACTTCCCACTGGAAGCATTCTAGCATTATTGAGGATGGTCCTTACGCCAGCCAGTTGAACTGGGAATTTTAAGCTTAGGATTTAACTGGCACCTGGGGTTTTAAAACACAATGTCGTAGGTCGCATTTCCCATTCAAAATTTTCCAAATTCCTAGGGAACCATATGAGTCCCATAAGGTCTGGCCTGGGCTCCTGCAGCCATTATAGTTGGCCAGTTTTATAGCCACTTCAGATTCCATTTGCATTAGCATAGACAATAGACCCAGTTGAGTTAGGGCACAGGCCTGTTCCCATTGTTGGGTTTGGGCATTAGTTTTTTGTAGTCTGTTCTATCCATAAAACTAAGGCTTTATTGTCTCTCCATACTGCTTCCCTCTCTTTCCCTTCTTCCTGAAACAGCATTCCCTTTATAAGATCTATTTGAGATAAAAATCCTTTTCTAATGGATGACTTTCTTCATTCGCTACAAGTTCAGCTTGTCCCAGAATACTAAGGCCAGCCCCTTCTCTTTCAAGTATTCCCTTTTTCTTCTTTTAGGGAGACCAATGTTGTTGGACCTTCAGAAATGTTGTTGCCATTGGGTAGCTATGTCATGGGAGCAATTAGAGTAAACTGAGTGGACCCAAAAATGTTGAGTTTCCCATGCATAGTTAAATGGGTGGAGGTAACTCCCAAATGGGCTAGAGTTTGGGTATTCCATATGGCTCCTCAAGAGTCCAGGACACAAGGACGGTGGAGTAATTATAAACATATCTTACCCACCAAGTGATGTCAATAATTTCTGAAATGGGAACACATTGATTTTTTTCTTATTTCACAGATATCCAACCATAAGAGCATGACTGGTGAGTCTGAGGACATAATATGCTATGATAGATAGGACAGACTGCTTCAAGCCTTTTGCCATCATATCCAGGTGTTTTTCTTAGCTATTCATCATCTATCTCTATAACCATACAATATTCATATACAATTCTACCAGTGTAATTACCAAGGAGATATTCTTGGGAGTGTTTGCCTAAGGTGGGTCCTTTATAATAGAGCCAGAAAACAACAATAACAACCAAAGCTTATATTGGTGGTAGAAGATTAATGTGTGGCTAACAAAGCATTAACTTCACTATCATACCTGGTAATCAGAACATCATTGTGGGAAAGATTAGCAAGTATCTAAGTTAAATTTTTCATATCTAATAAAGGAAGAGGTCTGGGGAGGCAGATATTTTTTCCACTAGGAAACCATAAGAATACTAAGAATATGAAAATCATTTTACGTACATTCAATCAATAACAATCAGATGATATAAAAGCAAGCAATATCAGTTTGTGAGCATAAAGGCCTTGCTGACATCATCTTGGAATAGCTGTCTGCCTCTGTGATCGGCGACTTCTCATCCTCGAAAGTTCTCAGTTGTTTCTTGTCCTTAAAAAGTCTTTGATCTCCGCCACAGACAGAGATGGTATCAGAGATGGGAGTAGATGTCTATTCACAGACAGTTGCCTTTTTAAAACGAGAAATGTGAATCCATGAGCTAACTCCTTTAAGTTTAGCTGCACATGGGTTAGTTAGTAATACCTGGTAAGGTCCCTTCCAATGAGGTTGGAGAGAGTTTTATTTGATATTTTTTTCCAATACCCCAAATCTCCTGGTGTTAAGCCATGATCTTTGAAATCTTCGTCTCCCAGGAGTACACTGTGAAATGAATCTGTTACCAATTTGTTAGTTCCAACAATGCAGAATATCTGCACTTTAATTTTCCCTATATTTGGGAAACAAAAGATTTTAAAGTCAACAATATTTTTTAACAGAATCATAAGAATACTTAACCTCAATTCATTTAGTCCCATAGTTGTTTTGTTTATCCTGATTATTGACCAGTAGTTTCTGTATTCAGTTATTCCTTGAAATTCTATAAATCTTCATCCAGTTCAAAATATGACCTGCTTAGAAGCCTGCAAGTTAGAATAAGTCCGAGTCCTTTTCATGAATTTATATATATATATATATATATATATATATATATATATATATATATACCTATAAATGCATCAGAATAAAGCTGTCCACAAATGACAAAAATTTAAAGTGGCATGGTTATGGATTTGATTAAAAACTTTGCTTTTCTATAAAATGTAACATTCCAAGATAACAATTTATTTGTTAAGTAATAATCCCTGTTATAGTACATAGAGAATAATATAAAATTTGTATACCTTTAGATTTAATTATAATGTCAACATATAAAGAAATATATTTTTTAGTAAAATCAGGCACAGGACTTATTGCAAGCAGTGTTTTGAGTATTGAAAATAATTAATAAACTCCCAATATGTGAAACTCAAATACCCAGAGTATCACTGGTAGAAGCCCTCCAGGGAATCATGACGCTTGGCTTGCCAGTGTTCCTGGCTGGTCACATGCTACTCTCTTAAAGTTTCCCGTTTAAACTTGACTCTGAGAATTTTTGCAAGTTCCTTCTGAAGCAGAGTGCTTTAACAATGCACATGACCTGTTTTGTTTTTGTTTTTGTTTTTCTTGATTGGAGTACAGTCACACAGTCTTTCCCAATTGGCTAATTCAAAGGGAGGGGGTGGCCCTTGCTCTTTCTATGGGAGCAGCCAAGCCATGCGGTCATGGCAGCTACCCGAGTTATGATCCAAAAATGGAGGCTGTTTAAACTGTTCTTGGACAGAAAAGGTGATTTTGTTTATTCTCACAATAAATAAGGAAAGAGCAAAAACCAAAATTTCTTAAAGATAGACAGCCACAATTATATTGCAGACAAACAGACAGAAATCTCACTATTTCTGGAGGCTGAACCCTGAGAGGGAGAGCAAGAAGAGCCCCCAAGATAAAGAATTCTTGGCAGCTGCTGGGACATTCTTGCAACCTCTCTCAAGCTTTCAACACCACCACGCACAAATAAGCTTCCAGAGTGGGACTTTTCTCTTCTTTCAACAAATTAAACAATAACAAAGACACACAAAACATCAACACTCTTATATGAGCGCACAGAACACACTAAAAGTTTACACCAGAGAATGTCCAGCATTCAAGTTTCCAAAGCAATGTCTTTTGTACCCAGTCCAGGAATTGCCCCTCTCTAGAATTTCAATATATTCCCAATGGAATATTTAAAAATGGGTTGAGGTCTTTTCTTGTTGCCTCTAAATCAGAGGCCTGCTTCCTACAGGGAAAAACAGAGTGTGTACATTTATTAACTTCAGAATAGTTCTGAGAGAGTCTCTAAAATTTTTTATTAGTTGCCATCTTATTGGAAGGAAAAATTTTTTCTATGCTTTTCCTTAGAAGCTTCTAGTTTCCAAATCAAGATATGCTTCCCATATACTCATAGTTTAATTTCAGAGCCGGCATTTTCTAATTTCTGCATGCAAGATATTAACATAGGTACCACAAACAAACCACATTTCTGGCGATTCATTTCTCAGTTAATATTTTCTAGTTAAATCTTTTCATTTCTGTAAAGTACTTGCAAGTAAAGGCTTCTTATCAGGAGTATTACATGAGGGCTGGGGACTTGGGAGCGTCTAGCCTTGGAGGCACAATTTCTCATGTTAATTTTATTTATTTATTTTTGGATATCTGTAGTCTGAGCAAACTTTAGATATGTTATATAGTGGGTCAAATGTGGCCACAGTTTTCTCTCCCGGCTGTCTAAAACCACAGGAAAGTTTCTGGGCCCGGGCAGACCAAGCCTTATGGTGGCCCCCAAATAAGCCTTTTAATTAACAGTTGCATCGGGACTTCCAGATGGGGCTCCTGATTTCTGACATCTCCACAAAATTCTTAGTCACCTAAGAACACCTCGGAATCAGACTTTTCTAACAAATGGGACTACATCAAAATAAAAAGCTTTTTTACATCAAAAGAAACCATCAACAAAACAACAAGAAAACCCACTGTATGGGAGAACATATTTGCAAACGATATCACTGATAAAGGTTTAATCTCCAACATCTACAGACAGCTTATACAACTCAATAAAAGGAAAATGAATGAGCCATTTAAAAAATGGGCAATGGACCTAAATAGAATCCTCTCAAAAGAAGACAGGAGGAAGGCCAAGAGGCACATGAAAACATGCTCCAAGTCACTAATTATCCGAGAGATGCAAATCAAAACAACAATGCGGTACCATCTCACACCTGCCAGAATGGCCAACATCAACAAAACAACAAACAACAAATGTTGGCGAGGTTGCGGAGAAAAAGGAACCCTCGTGCACTGCTGGTGGGATTGTAGGTTGGTGCAACCACTGTGGAAAACAGTATGGAGCTTCCTCAAAAAACTGAAAATGGAACTCCCATTTGACCCAGTAATCCCACTACTAGGAATATACCCCTAGAAACTAGAAACAACAATCAGAAAGGAAATATGCACCCCTATGTTCATAGCAGCACAATTTACAATAGCTAGGATTTGGAAACAGCCTAGGTGCCCGTCAGCAGATGAATGGATCAGAAAACTATGGTACATCTACACCATGGAATACTATGCTGCCATAAAAAGGAAGGAATTCTCATCATTTGCAGTAACCTGGATGGAATTGGAGAGCATCATGCTGAGTGAAATAAGCCAGTCAATGAAAGAGAAGCACTACATGACCTCACTCATTTATGGATATTAAAGAACATTATAAACAAATGAACAGAAAGATAGATATAGTGACAGTAAAACAACAGGCAGACTGTCAAATGATAGCGGGGGGGGGGAGGTAGGGAGATCTCGGGGAGATAAGAGATCAACCGAAGGACTGGTATGCTTGCATATAAGAATAACCAATGGACACAAAACTCTGGGGAGGGAGGGCATCTATGGGGGGAGGCAATGATAAGCTATGTACACAGATAATACCTTAATAAAAAAACCCAAAAAAACCCAAAAAAACCAACAAAAAACAAATTGCCCCTTTATCTTAGAAGCTGAATGAGTTCAGCTCATTTATATGGCGAAGGTTACTTTTGCTCAGACTCTCAGCAACTCCAATTGAAAAGCCAAAATCAAAACCAGCCACCCATTTTTCTCCTCCAGTTCCATCTTAGCCTGGGTCTGCCAACCCTTAACCTGGGGTTCTGTCAACCCTGGTTCCACCTCGAGGATTTTAACACAGCTCAAATAAAGTCAAACCTTCTACCAAAACCAGGGAAGGTCCCAGATCCAAGAGACAACTCACCCATGCTCACCCAATGGGCGGAGAACCGGCAGGCTCAAGGGGCCCTTGGCTGGATCCTAGCTCCGAGTCCAAGTCCAAAGGATGATCACTGGTGAGTTTTCTTTGGAATCCTGCCTACTACGCCAATTAATGTTAACGAAAAAAAACAAAAAACAACCCAAACCATTGAAACCTGTAAAGAATTTTTGTGAGTTTATTTGAGCCAAACTGTCGACAATTGCCGGGAAGCGGAACCTCAACGGATTGAGATAATGCTCCAGAGAATGGCGGATTACATTTCTGTATTTGTACATTGCAATCAAAGGAGGGACATAGGTGGGTTACATGAAATTCATTGGTGATGGAGTAAGGAGGCAGTAGAAAGCAAGCCTTTGGGAAAGCCCTGGGACTGGATAAAAAGTAAAATGATGGACGCTTATTTAGGTGAGTGCAGGAACAATTAACATGATAACGAAGGAATTTGAGGCATCTGTCCTGGTGCTCACCACATTGGGTTGTACCCCAGGGGCTCCAGAGAAAAGGGAAATTACAAGTTACTCAGACATCTCACAGATAGGTTATCTTAGAGGCAGGGAGGCAGATGGGCTCAGTAAAGATCAAAGCTGATCTTTGTCTGGGAAACGTTGGCTTAGAAAATGACTGTCCACTATAACCTGTTTGTAGTTAGATATTTAATTTTCAAACCATCCTTGTGGTTACTTCAGGTCTCTGAGTCTGCAAGACTGCCACGCAGGCCTTCCCTGAGCTCATCAGGTCAGCAAGTGGCTCTTTTCGTTCACAGTGCTTTGTTTAAAAGTTATAAAAGAACTTGCAAATTAGGTGTTATTTTGGCCAAATTGGGTGCTAGTTATTACTTCAGAAAGAAAAAAATTTTGAGATCTGTCTTTATTTATTAAACATGAAAAAAAATCTGTGGCCAGATCTGTTGCTGAACCCTCCCAAAATAAGCTAAGGAATGGGGTATTTTGTATTTGAATGGCTACAAACTTACTCCAAATCCTGTGGCAAAAACATATTTTTTGGAAGTTTGCTTATAAAAAAAAAGTAAAGTTTAAATTTTCCTCTTAAAAAATCTAGAGGACAAAATTGAAACTCTTAATTGATTATGTCTTGTATTTTTCTTGAAATGTAAAGTGTTATTAATCGAGAACATGCAAAATATATTTGACTTACCAGCTTTAAAAGTTCAAAGTATATATTAAATTGGGAAAAAATTATGCAGCTGTGGTAATTAAAATACCTGAAAGTATATTTTGTTTTTGAGAAAATAAAATATGCGTTTTCTCTAATAATTAGGAATTCAAAACAAGTCACTTATTATTGGTCTAATTAAAAGGAGGATTAATTCTGTGATCTCAACCAAAAATTTTCTATGCAAAAGCTAGTCTAATTGATATATTAAAATAATAACAAAAGGTATTATAATATTTAAATCATATATGGATATAGGTATTTGTTTGATGGTTTTTTCCATGATAAAATTTCAAGGCCTTAACAGAGATAATTCTTGGAAAGCTCCAAGGGCCCAGAGTAATGCAAGAAATTTATTCTCTCTATCTAATATACTTGAAATTGCATGGAAAGCCTTATCAAATAAAAATTAATAAATATACTTTAAATATTTTAGAAGGTTTATAGGCATGTATTGATATGGGGATGGGAAAGAAGTTGGTACAGACACCTGACACTTGAGAATGTCTTTCTTGCCATGTTAGCAGTAGTCATCTGTACGTCTATTTCCTGGGACAAATGTGGAAGTGTTTAGGACTTATGTTCCTGACCCTTCATGGGTAAAAGCCCTTATGTGGGCTGATCCCTTACTTAATGTAGTCACCAATAATTCTAAACACCTTGATCATTTAGGAAGAAAATGGGTGGAGCAAGGAAGTATAATTACATAGGTGTTGTCACCCAGCTTCCCTTTTTGTATGACATAATCAAACCAATGCTCCTTTGTGTGTAAAAAATTAAATAGAGGTTTCTGGCTTGCACCAAAGTAGAGGAATATCACTACTTGCTCCTGAGAGAGGTGCAGAGAATGTAACTAAGATCTTGTCTATATAAAAAGAAATTGAGCTTGAGGCAGCCTTAATTTGTTAATCGTATGTAAACTCTTGTTAATTTTCTGTTGCAGGAATTTTTCCGCCTAAGCAATGTCTTTGTCTCAGAATCTCAATAAAAGGAATGGCAAAAGGCCAGATTGGGGTGAGTCTTCCTACTAGAGGTTGACTCCCCGCCTGGCCCACATTTTCCCAAATTAACTCTTTTCCAGTCTCTTCATTTTTAGTGTGTGGCCTTCTCCAGAAACCAGACCCTGAGTGTGGGCCCTGAAGCACAATGGTCATGTTATGGGATCCCACATCTGGCGCCCAACATGGGGCAGAGAACCTCATCCCCCCTCCCCCAATGTTGCAGGGGCTTGGATACTCGCCCCTTCTGAGGGAGGTTTCCTGCCCCATGGCTGCTTTGTGCTTCCCATGTCCAGCTCAGATCAGGACCCAGGCAACCAACAGAGATTTTGCCCAGCTCAGATTGAGATCTAGCTACAAACAAGAGACTTGGCCCAGCTCAGACGGGATCCAGGCAACAGAGAAGTGGCTGATGGCTACTGCCCTATATCTAAATCTAGCCTAAATCTAGGAGTGCTCAGGGCTTTCTCAAGAATGCATATAATCCTTTCCATTAATTTTTACAGAGTAAACTAAAATTGTTGTTAAAATTATTGAATTTGACAGTAAAATAGTCAAGTTTTCGGATTAATTCAATTTGGCCATGTGAAATGAGTTAATATTCAAGAAAATTTAATTGTACAATAAGCTGTTCCTAAAGTATTACCCAAAATTTCTATTGGTAGTTCATTTTATGGTAAAATTGTTTAACATGCAATGTAATAGTTTTTGTGCATAAAATTAAAATTTAAAAAATTATCAAAACAGCATTATAAAAAAAAATTCCAAAAACCTCCTAATAATTAAATAAAAAAGTGGGATAGTGGAAAAATACCATGTAAGAATAAAATGTCCTGTAAGTAAATTACATTTAGAAAAAAAATTTTTTTTCTTTTGAAAACCAATTTTAATTTGTAATGATAACAGTAAGATAGCCATATAAAACAAATAGTATCAAAATAAGTCAGGAAAATTATTTGGGCAAAAAGTATCCCATTTATAGAAAAGATTCCATTCTTAATTTTGGTTGAGATATGTTTGTATATTTGCAGAAAACAACTCTAAGACCATGTGGATTCCTGCAACAGAGGAATTAGCAGGAATGCTCCAGACAAGAAGACAAGTGGAGAAAGAGCCCAGACATGGAAGACGCTGAGGACGTCTTGCCATGCCAGCAGTCAGCAGCTATGCATTGCTGCAGGTTTCCCTGGACCAAACCAGAGATGGTCAGACCTGCATCGCCACTGTTTGTCCACCATCCAGATATCATTGCTGACATATACACATATGGATCTTTGGGACTCAGAACTTTGGACCTGAGAACTTTTGGACTCAGAACTTTTGGACACTGAAACTTTTACTTAGAACTCTTGGAGTTTGAAATTGGGACTCAAACATTTCGATCTTATATGTTTATTTCTGTTCTGTAAATGCAAGATTTTTTAAAGGAACAAATTGGGGGAAGATGCCGGGAACGGAAACCTAACAGTGGTAATAAAATGTAAAGGGAACTGGCCCACCTTAATGGCTCTGAATGGTCAGAGCTATTAACTCATTGACTCTAGGTTGAGTCACTAGTGATAAAATCTAAAAAGAACTGTCTAACTGGAAACCAAACATTGTCACTATTGTTCATATGCAAAAAGAGATGGCCAACCTCAATGGCTCTGAAAGGTCAGAGCAATTAACTCATTGTCTAGTTGAGATAGAGCTTGAGGCAACTTTAATTTGTTAATCGTATGTAAATTCTTGTTAATTTTTTGTTGCTCGAACTTTTCCACCTAAGCAATGACTTTGTCTCAGAATCTCAATAAAAGGAATGGCAAAAGGCCAGATTGGGGTCAGTCTTCCCTGTAGAGGCTGACTCCCCGCCTGGCCCCATTTTCCCAAATTAACTATTTTCCAGTCTCTTCATTTTTAGTGTACGCCCTTCTCCAGAAACCGGACCCTGAGTGTGGGACCTGAACCACGCTGGTCCTGTTCAGAGATCCCACACCCCTCATTTCTAAAAATCTATTATTTCACAGAATTCTCGAAATCACCTGTTCCACAGAATTCTAGAAGTCCTCATTTCCTCCCAATCCTAGAAATCCCCTACTCTGTGGAATTGTAGATGTCCTGTCATCTCAGATTCCTAGAAATTTGCTTTTCCACATAATTCTAGAATTACACTCTTTCACAGAATTTTATAAGTCATTTCTTTCTTATTTCTAGCAGTAGCCTATTCTACAGTATTCTAGAAATCCCCATTCACAGAATTTTACAAGTAATCTCTTCCAGAGAATTCTAGAAATATCCTTCTCCATAAAATTCTTAAAATCCTCTTGTCCACAGAATTCTAGAGTCCTCTCTTTCTCCCAATTCTACAAATCCCCTCATTTCACAGCATTCCTGGAGTCTTCTACTCCACAGAAATCTTGAAATCCTCTATTTCATAGCATTCTAGAAATCCTCTATTTTGCAGAATTCTGTAACTCTCCTCTGCCTCTGAATTATACAAATCCCCTATTCCATAGAATTCTAAAAGTCCTCCCTTCCTCTGAATTCTTAAAATGACCTATTCTATGGAATTCTAGAAATCTATTCCCCACAATTCTAAAAATCTATTATTTCACAGATTTCTAGAAATCACCTGTTCCACAGAATTCTAGAAGACCTCATTTCCTCCCAATTCTAGAAATCCCCTATTTTGTGGAGTTCTAGATGTCCTGTCATCTCAGAATCCTAGAAATTTGCTTTTCCACAGAATTCTAGAAGTACATTATTCCACAGAATTCTATAAGTCCTTTCTTTCTCATTTCTAGCGGTAACCTATTCTACAGTATTCTAGAAATCCTCTTTCACAGAATTCTACGACTAATATCTCCCATAGAATTCTAGAAATCTCCTACTCCACAAATTTCTAGAAATCTTCTTGTCCACAGAATTTTAGAAGTCTTCTCTTTCTCCGAATTCTAGAAATCCCCTCTTCTATAACATTCTAGAAGTTTTCTACTCCACAAAAAACTTGAAATCCTCAGTTGCAAAGCGTTCCAGAAATCCTCTATTAGGCACAAGTCTGTAAGTCTTCTCTCCCTCTGAATTCTACAAATCCCCTATTCCACAGAATTCTAAATGTCCTCCCTTCGTCTGAATTCTAAAAATCCCATATTCTACAGAATTCTAGAAATCTGTTCCCCACCATAAGAAAAATCTATTATTTCACAGAATTCTAGAAATCACCTCTTCCACAGAATTCTAGAAGTCCTCATTTCCGCCCAATTCTAGAAATACCCTATTTTGTGGAATTCTAGATGTCCTGTCATCTCAGAATCCTAGAAATTTGCTTTTCCACAGAATTCTAGAAGTACATTATTCCACAGAATTCTATAAGTCATTTCTTTCTCATTTCTAGCGGTAACCTATTCTACAGTATTCTAGAAATCCCCTTTCACAGAATTCTACAAGTAATCTCTTCCAGAGAATTCTAGAAATCTCTTACTCCCCAAAATTCTAAAATCACTCTTGTCCACAGAAATATTGAGTCCTCTCTTTCTCCGAATTATAGAAATCCCCTCTTCTACAGTATTTCTGAAGTCTTCTACTCCACAGAAATCTTGAAATTCTCTATTGCACAGCATTCTAGAAATCCTATATTACGCAGAATTCTGTAAGTATCCTCTCCCTCTGAATTCGACAAATCGCCTATTCCACAGAATTCTAAATGTCCTCCATTCCTCTGAATTCTAAAAATCCCCTATTCTACGGAATTCTAGAAATCTATTCCCCACAATTCTAAATATCTATTATTTTACAGAATTCTAGAAATCATCTCTTCCCCAAAATTCTAGAAGTGGTCCGTTCCTCCCAATTCTAGAAATCCCATATTCTGTGGAATTCTAAATGTCCTCTCACCTCAGATTCCTAGAAAATTCCTATTCCACAGAATTCTAGAATTACACTATTCCACATAATTCTATAAGTCATTTATTTCTCATTTCTAGCGGTACCCTATTATACAGTATTCTAAAAATCCTCTTTCACAGAATTCTACAAGTAATCTCTGCCACAGAATTCTAGAAATATCCTTCTCCACAAAATTCTAAAAATCCTCTTGTCCACAGAATTCTAGAGTCCTCTCTTTCTCCCAATTCTACAAATCCCCTCTTTTCACAGAATTCCTGAAGTCTTCTACTCCACAGAATTCTAGAAATCCTATTGTCCACAGAATTCTAGAGTCCTCTCTTCTCCTAATTTTACAAATCCCCTCTTCTACAGAATTCCTGAATTCTTCTACTCCACAGAAATCTTGAAATCCTCTATTGCGCACCGTTCTAGAAATCCTCTATTAAGCAGAATTCTGTAAGTCTCCCCTCCCTCTGAATTCTACAAATCGCCTATTCTACAGAATTCTAAAAGTCTTCCCTTCCTCTGAATTCTAAAAATCCCCTATTCTACGGAATTCTAGAAATCTATTCCCCACAATTCTAAATATCTATTATTTTAAGAATTCTAGAAATCACCTCTTCCACAGAATTCTAGACGTCCGTTCCCCCCAATTCTAGAAATCCCCTATTCTGTGGAATTCTTGATGTCCTCTCACCTCAGATTCCTAGAAAATTCCTATTCCACAGAATTCTAGAATTACACTATTCAACAGAATTCTAACTCCTTGTTTTCACCTTTCTAGGGCTACCCTATTCTACAGTAATCTAGAATTCCTTTTTCACAGAATTCTATAGGAATCTCTTCCACAGAATTCTAGAAATCTCCTACTCCACAAAATTCTAAAAATCCTCTTGTCCACACAATTCTAGATTCGACTCTTTCTCTGAATTCCAGAAATCCCCTCTTCTACAGAATTCCTAAATTCTTCTACTCCACAGAAATCTTGAAATCCTCTATTGCACAGTTCTAGAAATCCTCTATTATGCAAAATTCTGTAAGTCTAGTCTCCCTCTGAATTCTACAAATCCCCTAATCCACAAAATTCTAAAAGTCCTCCCTTCTTCTGAATTCTTAAAATCCCCTTTTCTACGGAATTCTAGAAATCTATTCTCCACATTTCTAAAAATCTATTATTTCACGGAATTCTAGAAATCAACTCTTCCCCCAAATTCTAGAAGATCTCCTTTCCTCCCAATTCTAGAAATCCCCTATTCTGTGGTGATCTAGATGTTCTGTCAACTCAGAATCCTAGAAATTTCCTATTCCAAAGAATTCTAGAATTACGCTATTCCACAGAATTCAATAAGTCCTTTCTTTCTCATTTCTATCAGTACTCTATTCTACAGTATTCTAGAAATCCTCTTTCACAGAATTCTACAAGTAATCTCCTCCACAGAATTCTAATAATCACCTACTCAACAAAATTCTAAAAATCCTCTTGTCCACAGAATTCTAGAAGTCCTCTATTTCTCCGAATTCTAGAAATCCCTTTATCTACAACATTCCTGAAGTCTTCTACTCCACAGAAGTATTGAAATCTTCTATAGCACTGCGTTCTAGCAATCCTCTATTAATCAGAAGTCTGTAAGTTCTCTCCCTGTGAATTCTACAAATCCCCTATTCCACCGAGTTGTAAAAGTCCTTCCTTCTTCTGAATTCTAAAAATCCCCCATTCTACGGAGTTCTAGAAATCTATTCTCCACAATTCAAAAAAATCTATTATTTCACAGAATTCTAGAAATCACCTCTTCCACAGAATTCTAGAAGACCCCTTTTCCTCCCAATTCTAGAAATCCCGTAGTCTATAGAATTCTGGATGTCCTATCATGTCAGAATCCTAGAAATTTCATATTGCACAGAATTCTAGAATTACACTATTCCACAGAATTCTATAAGTCCTTTCTATCTCATTTCTAGCGGTACCCTATTCTACAGTAATCTAGAAATCCTCTTTCTTAGAATTCTACAAGTAATCTCCTCCACAGAATTCTAGAAATCTCCTACTCCACAAAATTCTAAAAATCCTCTTGTCCACAGAATTCTAGAGTCCTCTCTTTTCCAAATTATAGAAATCACCTCTTCTATAGCATTCTTGAAGTCTTCTGCTCCACAGAAATCTTGAAATCCTCTCCTTCAAAGCATTCTAGAAATCTTCTATTACGCAGAATTCTAAAAGTCCTCCCTTCCTATGAATTCTTAAAATCCCCTATTCTACGGAATTCTAGAAATCTATTACCCACAATTCTAAAAATCAATTATTTCAGAGAATTCTAGAAATCACCTCTTCCACTGAATTCTAGAAAACCTCGTTTCCTCCCAATTCTAGAAATCCCCTATTCTGTGAATTTCTAGATGTCCTGTCATCTCAAAATCCTAGAAATTTCATATTCCACAGAATACTAGAATTACACTATTGCACAGAATTCTATAAGTCCTTTCTTTCTGATTTCTAGAAGTACTCTATTGTACAGAATTATAGAAATCCTCTTTCACAGAATTCTACAAGTAATCTGTTCTACAGAATTCTAGAAATCTCCTACCCCACAAAATTCTAGAAATCCTCCTGTCCACAGAATTCTAGAAGTCCTCTCTTTTTCCTAATTCTAGAAATCCCATCTTCTATCACCTTCCAGAAGTCTTCTACTCCACAGAAATATTGAAATCATCTATTTCACAGAATTCTAATAATCCTCTCTACTACAGTATTCCTGAATTTTTCTACTCCAAATAAATCTTGAAATACTCTATTGCACAGCATTCTATAAATCCTCTATTATGCAGAATTCTTAAGTCTCCCCTCCCTCTGAATTCTACAAATCCCCTATTCCACAGAATTCTCAATGTCCTCCCCTCCTCAGAATTCTAAAAATCCCCTATTCTACGGAGTTCTAGAAATGCATTCCCCACAATTCTAAAATCTATTATTTCACAGAATTCTAGAAATCACCTCTTCCACAAAATTCTAGAAGACCTCCTTTCCTCCCAATTCTAGAAATCCCTTGTCTATAGAATTCTAGATGTCCTATCAACTCAGAATCCTAGAAATTTCCTATTCCACAGAATTCTAGAATTACGCTATTCCACAGAATTCTATAACTCCTTTCTATTTATTTTTAGCGGTACCCTATTCTACAGTAATCTAGAAATCCTCTTTCACAAAATTCTACAAGTAATCTCCTCCACAGAATTCTAGAAATCTCCTACTCCCCCAAATTCTAAAAATCCTCTTGTCCACAGAATTCTAGAGTCCTCTCTTTTCTGATTTCTAGAAATCCCCTCTTTTACAGTATTCCTGAAGTCTTCTACATCACTGAAATTCTAAAATCCTCTATTGCACAGCTTTCTAGAAATCCTCTATTACACAGAAGTCTGTAAGTCTTCTCTCCCTCTGAATTCTACAAATCCCTTATTCCACAGAATTCTAAAAGTCTTCCCTTCTTCTGAATTCTAAATATCCCCTATTCTACGGAATTCTAGAAATCTATTCCCCACAATTCTAAAAATCAATTATTTCAGAGAATTCTAGAAATCACCTCTTCCACAGAATTCTAGAAGACCTCTTTTCCTCCCAATTCTAGAAATCCCGTAGTCTATAGAATTCTAGATGTCCTATCATCTCAGAATGCTAGAAATTTAATATTCCACAGAATTCTATGTCCTTTCTATCTCATTTCTTGCGGTACCGTACTCTACAGTAATCTAGAAATCCTCTTTCACAGAATTCTACAAGTAATCTCCCCCACAGAATTCTAGAAATCTCCTACTCCACAAAATTCTAAAAATCCTCTTGTCCACAGAATTCTAGAGTCCTCTCGTTTCCGAATTATAGAAACACCCTCTTCTACAGCATTCTTGAAGTCTTCTACTCCACAGAAATCTTGAAATCCTCTATTTCAAAGCCTTCTAGAAATAATCTCTTACGCAGAATTCTGTAAGTCTCCTCTCCCTCTGAATTCTACAAATTCCCTATTCTGAGGAATTCTAAAAGTCCTCCCTTCCTATGAATTCTTAAAATCCCCTATTCTACGGAATTCTAGAAATCTATTCCCCACAATTCTAAAAATCCATTATTTCACAAAATTCTAGAAATCACCACTTCCACAGAATTATTTTATTTTATCTTATTTTATTATTAAATTATTATCTGTGTACATATATTACCATTGCCCCCCCAAACATTCCCTCCCTCCCCTGAGTTTTGTGTCCATTGTTTATACTTATATGCATATGTACAATCCTTCGGTTGATCTCTTATTTCCTCCATATTTTTCTCTCCTCCCCACTGTAATTAGACAGTCTGCTAGTTGCTTTACTGTCGCTATATTTAACTTATGGTTCATCAGTTTATAATGTTCTTTATTATTCATAAATGAGTGAAGTCATGTGGTGTTTCTCTTTCATTGATTGGCTTATTTCACTCAGCATGATATTTTCCAATTCCATCCAGGTTGCTGCAAATGATGAGAATTCCTTTTTTTTTATGGCAGCATAGTATTCCATTGTGTAGATGTACCATAGTTTTTTGATCCAATCATCTGCTGATGGACACCTAGGCTGTTTCCAAATCCTAGCTATTGTAAATTGTGCGGCTATGAACATAGGGGTGCATATATCCTTTCTGATTGGTGCTCCTATTTTCTTGGGATACATTTCTAGGAGTGGGATTACTGGGTCAAATGGGATTTCCATTTTCAGTTTTTTGAGGAAACCCCATACTGTTCTCCACAGTGGTTGTACCAGTCTGCATTCCCACCAGCAGTGCACGAGGGTTCCTTTTTCTCCACAACCTGGCCAACACTTATCGTTTGTTGATTTGTTAATGTTGGCCATTCTGACAGGGGTGAGATGGTATCGCATTGTTGTTTTGATTTGCATCTCTCGGATAAGTAGTGACTTTGGGCAGTTTTTCATGTGCCTCTTGGCTTTTCTTCTGTCTTCTTTTGAGAAGATTCTATTTAGTTCCATTGCCCATTTTTTAATTGGCTCATTTATTTTCCTTTTACTGAGTTGAATAAGCTGTTTGTAGATGTTGGAGAGTAAACCTTTATCAGTAATATCACTTGCAAATATGTTCTCCCATACAGTGAGCTTTCTTGTTTTGTTGATGGTTTATTTTGCTGTGAAAACACTTTTTATTTTGATGTAGTCCCATTTGTTTATTTTCTCTTTAGCTTCCATTTCCCAAGGGGCAGTATCAGTGAAGAAGTTCTTTTGGCATATGTCTGAGATTTTGCTGCCTATGGATGCTTCTAATATTTTTATGGTTTCCCATCTTATGTTTAATTCCTGTAACTATTTTGAATTTATTTTCGTGTATGGAGTAAGTTGGTGCTCCAGTTTCATTCTTTTGCATGTATCTGTCCAATTTTCCCAACACCATTTACTGAAGAGACTGTCTTGACTTCATTGTATGCTCATGCCTCCTTTGTCAAATATTAATTGAGCATATTGATTTGGGTTGATATCTGGATTGTCTATTCTATTCCATTGATCTATAAGTCTGTTCTTGTGCCAATACCAGGGTGTTTTGAGAACAGTGGCTTTCTAATACAGCTTGAAATCTGATATTGAGATCCCTCCTACTTTACTCTTCTTTCTCAGGATTACTGATGCTATTTGAGGTATTTTATTGTTCCAAATGAATTTTTGAAGAGTTCGTTCTAGGTCAGTGAAATATGCCGTTGGTATTTTGATGAGGAGTGCATTGAACCTATAAATTGCTTTGTGAAGTATGCACATTATGATGATGTTGATTCTACCAATCCATGAACATGGCATGTTCTTCCATCTGTTTACATCTTCCTCTATCTCTTTTTTCAGTGTTGTGTAGTTTTCCGTATATAGGTCTTTTACCTCGTTAGTTAAATTTACTCCCAAGTACCTTAATTTTCTTGGTGCGATGGTAAATGGGATTGCTTTTTTGGTCTCTGTTTCTGTAAATTTGTTGTTGGTGTACAGAAATGCCATAGATTTCCTGGCGTTAATTTTGTATCTTGCTACATTGCCAAATTCATTTATTAAGTCTATTAGTTTTTTGATGGAGTCTTTTGGGTTTTTTTATGTACAATATCATGTCCTCTGCAAATAAGAATAACTTTACTTCTTCTTTTCTGATTTGGATTCCTTTTATTTCCTCTTCTTGTCTAATTGCAATGGCAAGTACTTCCAGTACAATGTCAAACAGGAGTGGTGAGAGTGGGCATCCCTGTCTTGTTCCTGTTCTACGAGGGAATGGCTTTACTTTTTGCCCATTGAGTATGATGTTGGCTGTGGGTTTATCATATATAGCTTTTATTATGTTGAGGTATGTTCCTTGTACTCCCACCTTGTTGAGAATTTTTATCAGGAAAGGGTGTTGGATTTTATCAAATACTTTTTCTGCATCAATTGATATGACCAAATGATTTTTATCTTTCAATTTGATTATATGATGTATCACGTTTATTGATTTGCAGATATTGTACCATCCTTGCATTCCTGGAATAAAACCTACTTGGTCATGGTGTATGATCTTCCTGATGTACTGCTGGAGCCGATTTGCTAGAATTTTGTTGAGTATTTTGGCATCTATGTACATCAGGGATATTGGCCAGTAATTCTCTTTCATTGAGTTGTCCATATCTGGTTTTGGTATTAGGGTGATGTTGGCTTCATAAAAGGAGTTTGGAAGTGTTCCTTCCTCTTGAATTTTTTGGAATAATCTGAGGAGGATAGGTTTTAGTTCTTCCTTGAATGTTTGGTAAAACTCTCCTGTGAAGCTATCTGGCCCTGGGCTTTTGTTTGCTGGCAGCTTTTTGATGACTTTTTCAATTACTTCCCACGTAACTGGTCTGTTGAGATTTTTAGATTCTTCCTGATTGAGTTTTGGAAGGTTGTATTTTTCTAGGAATATGTCCATTTCTTCCAGGTTGTGCAATTTGTTGGAATAGAGTTGCTCATAGTATTTTGTAACAATCCTTTGTATTTCGGTGAGGTCTGTTGTTATTTCACCTCTTTCGTTTATGATTTTGTTTATTTGGGTCCTCTCTCTTTGTTTCTTGGTTAGCCTGGCTAGAGGTTCATCAATCTTGTTCATCCTTTCAAAGAACCAGCTCTTGGTTTTGTTGATCTCGTGTAGTGTTTCTTTGGTCTCTATGTCCGTTATCTCTGCTCTAATTGTTATTATGTCTTTTCTTCTGCTTACAGTGGGCTTTTTTCATTGCTCTTTTTCTAACTCTTTGAGTTTTAGAGTTAGATAATTTGTTACCTTTTTTTTCTAGTTTTTTGCAATAGGCTTGTAGAGATATGAACTTCCCTCTCAAGATTTCTTTTGCTGTGTCCCATAGATATTGGATTGTTGTGTTTTCATTGTCATTTGTTGCCACGATGTTTTTAATTTCTTCCTTGATTTCTCTGGTAATCCAGTCCTCGTTTAATAGCATGTTGTTTAGTCTCCATGTGTTTGATTTCTTAGGATTATTTTTATTGTAGTTAATTTCCAGTTTTATGCCACTATGATCTGAAAAGATGCTTGATATGGTTTCTATCTTCTTGAATTTGAAGAGACTTTGCCTATGTCCCAACATGTGTTCTATCTTTGAAAATGACCCATGTGCACTTGAGAAGAATGTGTATTCTGTGGCTTTGGGGTGGAATGTTCTGAAGATGTCAATTAATTCCATCTGGTCTAATGAGTCATTTAGGATTGATATATCTTTGCTGATTTTTTGTTTAGGTGATTTGTCCAAATGTGACAGTGGGTATTAAAATCTCCTACTATGGTTGTATTACAATCAATCTCTCCCTTAATGTTCTCCAGCAGTTATTTTTTATGTATTTGGCTGCTCCCACATTGGGTGCATATATGTTTACCAGGGTTATTTCTTCTTGTTGGATTGCTCCCTTTAGTATTATGAAGTGGCCTTCCTTATCTCTTGTTATGTCCTTCACTTTGAGATCTAATTTGTCTGATATAAGTATTGCTACCCCAGCCTTTTTTTCATTTCCGTTTTCCTGGAAAAAATTTTTCCATCCCTTCACCCTCAGCCTGTGTGCATCTTTTTTTCTGAAGTGTGTTTCTTGTAGACAGCAGATATATGGGTTTTGCTTTCTTATCCAATCTGTTACCCTATGTCTTTTGATTGGAGCATTTAAACCATTTACATTTAAAGTTATTATTGATAAGTAGGTATTTGATGCCATTTTTATTCTATACCCCTGTGTTCCTTCTTTGCTTCCCATTTCTTTATTTTTACAGTAAACCCTTTAGCATTTCTTGCATTGCTGGTTTGGTGGAGATAAACTTCTTTAGTCTCTTTTTTGTCTGTGAAGCTCTTGATTTCATTTTCAATCTTGATTGGTAGCCTTGCTGGGTACAGTATTCTTTGATTCAGACCGTTCCTTTGTATGACTTTGCATATTTCATCCATTACCTTCTAGCCTGATGAGTTTCTGTGGAGAAATCAGTTGCTCGTCTGATGGAGGTTCCTTTATATGTAACCTTCTGTCTCTCTCTGGCTGCTTTTAAGATTCTTTTTTTGTCGTTGTTATTTTGCACGTTAATTATAATGTGCCTAGCTGTTGGTCTTTTGGGATTCATTTTGCTTGGGACTCTGCGAGCTTCTTGTATTTGTATGGGTTTTTTCTTCTCTATCTCGGGAAAGTTTTCTGTCATTATATCTTGAAACAGTTTTTCTATGCCTTTCTCTGTTTCCTTTCCTTCTGGAACCCCTATTATTCTAATATTGTTTTGTTTTGTAATGTTCCAAAGCTCCCGTTGGCTCTCTTCCTGCTTTTAAATTTTTTTCCTAAAGGCTGCTCTAATTGGGTATTTTTTTCCATCTTGTCTTGTAGCTCACTGATCCGGTCCTTTGCTTCATCTAGCCTACGTTTGATGCTTTCTATTGAGTTCTTTACAGTAGCTATGCCATTTTTCATTTCTTCTTGGTTCTTCTTCATTTCCTCTTGGGTCTTACTCATATTGTCAAATTTGTCTTCCATTCTTTTTATCCATCCCATGATTACTACTCTGAATTATTGCTCTGATAGGTTGCTTGCCTCTAAATCGTTTACTTCCTTTTCTGGTGATGGCTGATTTTCTTTCATAGGCGGGTTGTTTCTTAGCCTCCCCATGATCTTTCTTTTTGGATGCCTGTTTATGTAGTTCTCTCTCTCCTGCTTAGATTTAAAAGTACAAAATACAACACAACCAGGTACAACACACAAGGCACTGAACAGAAAAGCATTTGCAATATTAATATTCTCCAATAAAGGTGACTAGAACCCAGCTAACAAAATCATACAATCAAATAAAAAGAATAAGCAAACCAATATTTCAAAAAAGCATAAAACTTTGATATAGTTGGCATTTGGCAAACAACTACAAAGTGGTAGAGAGAAGGGTTTTTTTTTAGGACAGCGACAACATAGGTGTGAATGGGCTTGAAGTAGGGGGTTGGAGTTTAGGTATACATAGGAAGGGTAAAATTTTAGGAGGGGTAAATAGAAAAAATAGTTAACATCTAGAGCAATAAAGAGTTAAGATAAGCAGGACACCAAAGGGAAAGGGTTAGGAAGAGAGTGATGGCATAAAGGTAGGGTTGAGTTAGAATAGAGTGTTGGAGAAGGAAAGCTATAAATAGTCTGTTGTATAGTAATCCCAAATGGGTAAAAAAGAGAAGAGAAAAAAAAAGAACAAAAAGAAAAGGAAAAAAAAAGTATATAATATGGCACTTAAAAGATAATGATAAAAATAAACAAAAGAAAATAAGATAAAAAAGATAAAAAAGGCAAAATAGTAGTAATAATATTGATTACACAAAAAAGTGAATTAATCAAAAAGGTAAACTCAAGTGAGGAAAGATGAAAAAAATTATCTTCTTAAGTAACTTTGCAACTAATGTAACTTAAAAAACAAAACAAAAACAGAAAAAAATTAAACAATTAGAAAGTCAAAATCAAAAATGAAATAAAATTTGCAGTAATGAAGGTCATTCACTTCCTCTGTTGTTGTGTCTAGCTCACCAGTTCCCATTCTGCGCGTTAATTGCAGTTCCCAGTGTTTCTTCCATGTTGTTATCGGGTCTTGATTTTTAAGCAGTTGTAGAGTCCATATGTACTTTGGCTTCTAGGTGGCGGTGTTTCTTGGTCGCAGAGAGGGAAGGTTTTGAGGCCTTTCTAGCTTTTTTCCACTCTCTGTGTCCCTGATCTATGGAGGGGTAGAGGTTGGGCAGGAGGAGCTGACCACACTCGCCTGTAATTCTCTCTGAGTCAGATCCAGACCTGCTGCTCCTTAGATATGCCCCCACTTAGTAGCCCCGAACACAATCTAAAGGGGTGCTTCCTGCCTAGCTCTGTGTTTCTAGAATTCCGTAGAATCGGGGATTTTTAGAATTCAGAGGAAGGGAGGACCTTTAGAATTCTGTGGAATAGGGTATTTGTAGAATTCAGCAGGTGAGGAGACTTAAAGAATTCTGCATAATAGAGAACTTCCTGAATCCTGTGAAATTGAGGATTTCAAGATTTCTGTGTTGTAGAAGACTTCAGGGATGCTGGAGAAGAGGTGATTTCTAGCATTTGGCAAAAAAGAGGACTCTAGAATTCTGTGGACAAGAGGATTTTTAGAATTATGTGGAGTAGGAGGTTTCTAGAATTCCGTGGAAGAGATTACTTGTAGCATTCTGTGAAAGAGGATTTCTAGAATACTGTAGAATATGGTACCACTAGAAATGAGAAAGAAAGGACTTATAGAATTCTGTGGAATAGTGTTATTCAGGATTCTGTGGAATACGAAATTTCTAGGAATTCTGAGATGAGAGGACATCTAGAATTCTATAGAACAGGGGATTTCTAGAATTGGGAGGAAATGATTTCCTCTAGAATTCTGTAGAAGTGGTGATTTCTACAATTCTGTGAAATAATAGATTTTTAGAATTGTGGCCATTCGATTTCTAGAGTTCCGTTGAATAGGGGATTTTAAGAATTTGTAGGAATGGAGGACTTTTAGAATTGTGTGGATTAGGGGATTTGTAGAATTCAGAGGGAGAGGAGACTTACAGAATTCTGCGTAATAGAGCATTTCTAGAACACTGTGAAATAGAGGATTTCAAGATTTCTGTGGAGGATAATACTTCAGGAATGCTGTATAAGATGGGATTTCTAGAATTCGGAGAAAGAGAGGAATCTAGAATTCTGTGGACTAGAGGATTTTAGAATTTTGTGGAGTAGGAGGTTTCTAGAATTCTGTGGAAGAGATTACTTGTATAATTCTGTGAAAGAGGATTTCTAGAATACTGTAGAATAGGGTACCAACAGAAATGAGAAAGAAAGGACTTATAGAATTCTGTGGAATAGTGTAATTCCATAATTTTGTGGAATAGCAAATTTCTAGCATTCTGAGATGACAGGACATCTAGAATTCCACAGAATAGGGGATTTCTAGAATTGGGAGGAAATGAGGTCTTCTAGAATTCTTTGGAAGAGGTGATTTCTAGAATTCTGTGAAGTAATAGATTTTTAGAATTGTGGGGAATAGATTTCTAGAATTGTGTAGGGTAGAGGATTTTTATTACTCAGAGGAAGGGAGGACTTTTAGAATTCTGTGGAATAGGGGATTTGTAGAATTCAGCGGGAGAGGAGACTTACAGAATCCTTCATAATAGAGGATTCCTAGAACGCTGTGCAATAGAGGATTTCAAGATTTCTGTGGAGTAGAAGAATTCAGGAATGCTGTAGAAGAGGGTGTCTCTACAATTCGGAGAAAGAGAGGACTCTAGAATTCTGTGGACAAGAGGATTTTTAGAATATTGTGGAGTCGGATATTTCATGAATTCTGTGGAAAGATTACATGTAGAATACTGTGAAAGACTATTTCTAGAATACTGTAGAATAGGGTACCACTAGAAATGAGAAAAGAAAGACATACAGAATTCTGTGGAATAGTGCAAGTCTAGAATTCTGTGGAATAGGAAATTTCTAGGATTCTGAGATGACAGGACATCTAGAATTCCACAGAAGAGGGGATTTCTAGAATTGGGAGGAAGGAGGTCTTCTAGAATTCTGTGGAAGAGGTGATTTCTAGAATTCTGTGAAATAATAGACTTTTAGAATTGTGGGGAATAGATTTCCAGAATTCTGTAGAATAGTGGATTTTTAAAATTCAGAAGAAGGGAGGACTTTTAGAATTCTGTGGAATAGGGGATTTGTAGAATTCAGAGGGAGAGAAGACTTACAGAATTGTGCATAATAGAGGATTTTTAGAACGCTGTGCAATAGAGGATTTCAAGATTTCTGTGGAGTAGAAGACTTCAGAAATGCTGTAGAAGAGGGGATTTCTAGAATTCGGAGAAAGAGAGGAGTCTAGAATTCTGTGGACAAGAGGATTTTTAGAATTTTGTGGAGTAGAATGTTACTAGAATTCTGTGGAAGAGATTACTTGTAGAATTCTGTGAAAGAGGATTTCTATAATACTGTAGAATAGGGTACCGCTAGAAATGAGAAAGAAATGACTTGTACAATTCTGTGGACTAGTGTAGTTCTAGAATTCTGTGAAATAGGAAATTTCTAGGATTCTGAGATGAGAGGACATCTTGAATTCTATAGAATAGGGGATTTCTAGAATTGGGAGAAAAGGAGGACTTCTAGAATTCTGTGGCAGAGGTGATTTCTAGAATTCTGTGAAATAATATATTTTTAGTATTGTGGGGACTAGATTTGTAGAATTCTGTAGGATAGGGGATTTTTAGAATTCAGAGGAAAGTAGGACATTTAGAATTCTGTGGAATAGGGGATTTGTAGAATTCAGAGGAGAGAAGACTTACAGAATTCTGCGTAATAGAGGAGATCTAGAACGCTTTGCAACAGAGCATTTCAAGATTTCTTTGGAGTAGAAAACTTCTAGAATGTTATAGAAGAGGGGATTTCTAGAATTCTGAGAAAGAGAGGACTTCTAGTATTCTTTGGACAAGAGGATTTCTAGAATTTTGTGGAGTAGGAGATTTCTAGACTTCTGTGGGAGAGATTTCTCGTAGAATTCTGTTTAAGAGGATTTCTAGAATTCTGTAGAATAGGGTATTTTTAGATATGAGAAAGAAAGGAATTATAGAATTCTGTGGAATAGTGTAATTCTAGAATTCTGTGGAATTGGAAATTTCTAGGATTCTGAGATGAGAGGACATCTAGAATTCTATAGAATAGGGGATTTCTAGAATTGGGAGGAAGGGAGAACATCTAGAATTCTGTGGAGGAGGTGATTTCTAGAATTCTGTGAAATAATTGATTTTTAGAATTGTGCGGAATGGATTTCTAGAATTCCTTAGAATAGGAGATTTTTAGAATTCAGAGGAAGGGAGGACTTTTAGAATTCTTTGAAATAGGGCATTTCAAGAATTCAGAGGGAGAGAAGACTAACAGAATTCTGCAGAATAGAAGATCTTTAGAACGCTGGGCAAGAGAGGATGTCAAGATTTCTGTGGAGCAGAAGACTTCAAAATGCTGTAGAAGACAGTATTTCTAGAATTTGGAGAAAGGGAGGATTTCTAGAATTCTGTGGAGAAGAGGATTTCTATAATTTTGTGGAGTAGGAGATTTCTAGAATTCTGTGGAAGAGATTACTTGTAGAATTCTGGGAAAGCGGATTTCTATAATTCTGTAGAATAGGGTACTTCTAGAAATGAGAAAGAAAGGACTTATAGAGTTTTGTGGAATAGTGTAATTCTAGAATTCTGTGGAATAGGAAATTTCTAGGATTCTGAGATGTGAGGACATCTAGAATTCTATAGAATAGGGGATTTCTAGAATTCTGTGAAATAATAGATTTTTAGAATTGTGGAGAATAGATTTCTAGAATTCCGTAGAATAGAGGATTTTTAGAATTCAGAGTAAGGGAGGACTTTTAGAATCCTGTGGAATAGGGGATTTCAAGAATTCAGAGGGAGAGGAGATTTACATAATTCTGCATAATAGAGGTTTTGTAGAACACTTGAAATGGAGGATTTCAAGATTTTTGTGGAGTACAAGAGTTCTAGAATGCTGTAGATGAGGGGATTTCTAGAATTCGGAGAAAGAGAGGACTCCAGAATTCGGTTGACAAGAGGATTTCTAGAATTTTGTGGAGTAGCAGATTTCTAGAATTCTGTGGAAGAGATTACATGTAGAATTCTGTGAAAGCGGATTTCTAGAATTCTGTAGAATAGGGTACTTCTAGAAATGAGAAAGACAGGACTTATAGAATTCTGTGGAATAGTGTAATTTGAGAATTCTGTGGAATAGGAAATTTCTAGGATTCTGAGATGTGAGGACATCTAGAATTCTATAGAATAGGGTATATCTAGAACTTGGAGAAAAGGAGGACTTCTAGAATTCTGTGGAAGAGGTGATTTCTAGAATTTTGTGAAATAATAGATTTTTAGAATTGTGGGGAATAGTTTTCTAGAATTCTGTAGTATAGGGGATTTTTAGAATTCAGAAGAAAGAAGGACTTCTAGAATTGTGTGGAATAGGGGATTTCAAAAATTCACAGGGAGAGTAGACTTACAGAATTCTGCGTAATAGAGGATTCGTATAACGCTGTGCAATAGAGGATTTCAAGATTTTTGTGGAGTACAAGAGTTCTAGAATGCTCTAGAAGAGGGTATTTCTAGAATTGAGAAAAAGAGAGGACTCTAGAATTCTGTGGACAAGAGTATTTCTAGAATTTTCTGGAGTAGGAAGTTTCTAGAATTCTGTGGAAGAGATTTCTTGTAGAATTGTGTGAAAGAGGACTTCTAGAATTCTGTAGAATAGGAAATTTCTACAAATGAGAAAGATAGGACTTATAGAATTCTGTGGAATAGTGTAATTCTAGAATTCTGTGGAATAGGAAATTTCTAGGTTTCTAGGATATGAGGACACCTAAAATTCTACAGAATAGGGGATTTCTAGAATTGGGAGGAAAGGAGGTGTTCTAGAATTCGGTGGAAGAGGTGATTTCTAGAATTCTGTAAAGTAATAGACTTTTAGAATTGTTGGAATAGATTTCTAGAAATCCGTAGAATAGGGGACTTTTAGAATTCAGAAGAAGGGAGGACTTTTAGGATTTTGTTTAATATGGGATTTCTAGTATTCAGAGGGATAGAAGACTTACAGAATTCTGCGTAATAGAGGATTTCTATAGAGCTGTGTAATAGTGGATTTCAAGATTTCTGTGGAGTAGAAGAGTTCTAAAATACTGTAGAAGAGGGGATTTCTAGAATTCGGAGAAAGAGAGGACTTGTAGAATTATGTGGACAAGAGGATTTCGAGATTTTTTTGGAGTAGGAAATTTCTAGAATTCTGTTTAAGAGATTACTTGTAGAACTCTGTGAAAGAGGATTTCTAGAATTCCGTAGAAGAGGAAATTTCTACAAATGATAAAGATAGGACTTATAGAATTCTGTGGAATAGTGTAATTCTAGAATTCTGTGGAATAGGAAATTTCTAGGATTCTGAGATGAGAGGACCCCTAGAATTCTACAGAATAGGGGCTTTCTAGAATTGGGAGGAAGGGAGGTCTTCTAGAATTCTGTGTAACAGGTGATTTCTAGAATTCTGTGAAATAATAGATTTTTAGAATTGTGGGGATTAGATTTTTAGAATTCTGTAGAATAGGGGATTTTTAGAATTAAGAGGAAGGGAGGACTTTTAGAATTCTGTTAAATAGGGGATTTCAAGAATTCAGAGGGAGAGAAGACTTACAGAATTGTGCGTAATAGAGGATTTAAAGAACGCTGTGCAATAGAGGATTTCAAGATTTCTGTGGAGTAGAAGAATTAAGGAATGCTGTAGAAGAGGGTATCTCTAGAATTCAGAGAAAGAGGACTCTATAATACTGTCAACAAGTGGATTTCTAGAATTCTGTGGAAAAGATGATTTTTAGAATTTTGTGGAGTAGGAGATTGATAGAATTCTGTGGAAGCGATTACATGTACAATTCTCTGAAAGAGGATTTCTAGAATTCTGTGGAATAGGGGATTTGTAGAATTCATAGGGAGAGACTTCAAAGGCTGATACATGATAATGTCTCCAGGAACACATATGCAAACCCTAACCCTAGCCCCTGAAGCTGACCCTACCCCTCAAACTGAGTATGCCCTCTAGATGTCACATGGATGGCATCAGAACTCCCAGGTTGGCTCAGTCCCAAAGAATTATCACCTGAGCACTTGTGCCTGCTCACCTGGCCCTGACCACTTGATGACGTCAGCACTTCCTGTTTCAAACCATCTCAGTCTTCTTTGACAAAACACAAATCATTGGCACAGAGGAAGACAGGTAACCTATATCAACCTAGGTTCTCTGAGGTTTCACCACGATTCTCCTGTCATTGAACAATGTGTTGCAGATAGCAAGGCTCTTTGTTGATGTAATCCTCGTGTTTTATGCTCCTTCTTAGACATTAATCTAACTTCGGTTTGTGAGTTTCCAGAGTTCTATTAAGCACTTCCAAGTGTCTGTAGCTGCTTAAATGTGAATTCCAATGTTAAATAATGTTTTTTTACATTACTACCAGCACGTGAAAGAACTATTATTTCCCTGTAATGACTATCATGCCTTTCCAGGCTCTTTGAAGGCAAATTCTCTGTATTTTAACATACTGGTGAGATGGGGAAGTTCCCAAACAAATGTCACCTTCAGTCCAACACTGTCTCACATATATTTTCCTGGTCTGTTATTTGGAGATCTGCCAGGCTCTCCATTTTCATACAGGTATCCTAATGGCTTCTTGAGGACTTTACCGCTATTTGAACACCAGCTTGGCTACTGTTTACCTCTCTTACTTCTTGAAGTACTCAGTTACTGTTGTACAGTTATATGAGGAGTACTTGTGAAATTTTTCACCAGTTTTCCCAGCACCACAAAGACCAAGTCAATTTGACAGTTAAAATCAAAGGGAAACAGTACCACATCAAATTCTCAGCCTTTCACCTGGTTTTACCAATGCTAACATTGTGTTATTCGGGTCTTAAACCTAGTTGAATATGTAATTCTTGTGTAGGAACCACCCTTCTAAAATGTTTGTGGCCTGTAGTTTTCATTTGGCAGTGTTACACTCATGCTCCAGTGATGGCATCACTTTCACTGTGAATTCAAAGGAAGATACATGATAATGTCTCCCAGGAAAACATATTCTATCCCTAAACCTAGCCCCTGCAGCTGGCCCTGCCCCTCAAACTGAGTATGCCCCCTAGAACACACATGGATGGCATCAGAACTCCCAGGTGGGCTCAGGCCCAAAGAATTATCAACGAGGCACGTGTGCCTGCTCACCTGCCCCTGACCACTAGATGACATCATCACTTCCTGTTTCAAAGCTTCTCAGCATTCTTTGACAAAAGACAATTTATTGGCACTAAGGTAGACAGGTAACCTATATCAACCTAGGTTCTCTGAGGTTTCACATTTTTCTATTGTCATTAAACATTGTGTTGCAGATAGTAAGGCTCTTTGTTGATGTAAGCCTCCTATTTTATGCTCCTTCTTACACATTAAGCTAACTTTAGTTTGTGAGATTCCAGAGTTAAATTAAGCACCTCCAAGTGTCTGTAGCTTCTTTCATGTGAATTCCAATGTGAAGCGAAGTTTTTTACATTACTTCCACCACGGGAAAGAACTATAATTACCCTTTTATGACTATTGTGCTTTTCCCGGCTTCTTGAAGGCAAATTCTCAGTATTTTAATATGCTAGTGAGATGGGGAAATGCCCAAACGAATGTCTCCTTCAGTGGAACACTCTCTCACATCCATTTTCCTGCTCTGTTATTTAGAGATATGGCAGGTTTTCCATTTTCATTTGGGTATCATAAGGGCCTTTGAGGACTTAACTACTGTTTGAACACAAGCTTGGCTATTGTTTACCTCTCTTACTTCTTGAAGTACTCATATACTGTCGTACATATCTATGAAGAGGAGTTGTGAAAATTATCCCCAACTTTCCCTGCCCCACAAACTTCAAGCCAATTTGACAGTTAAAAATCAAAGGGAAACAGTACCATATCAAATTCTCACCCTTTTAACTGGTTTTCCCAATGTCAACACTGTGTTATTCGGGTCTTACATCTAGTTGAACATTTATTTCTAGTGTAGGAAGCACCCTTCTAAAATGTTTGTGGCATGTAGTTTTCAATTCGCAGTGTGACACTCATGCTCCAGTGATGGCATCTCTTTCACTGTGAAATCAAAGGCTGATACATGATAATCTCTCCCGGTACCCATATGCTAACCCTAACCCTAGCCCCTGAAGCTGACCCTATCCCTCAAAATGAGTATGCCCTGTAGACCTCACATTGCTGGCATCATAACTCCAAGCTTGGCTCAGGCCCAAATAATTATCACCTGTGCACGTGGGCCTGCTCCCCTGGCCCTGACCACTTGCTGACGTTAGCACTTCCTGTTTCAAAGCTTCTCAACCTTGTTTGAAAAAAGACAAGTCATTGGCAATTAGGTAGACAGGTAACCTATATCAACCTAGTTTCTCTGATGTTTCAACAATTCTCCTGTCATTAAACAATGTGTTGCAGATAGCAAGGCTCTTTGTTGATGGAATCCTCTTGTTTTATGCTCATTCTTGCACATTAAGCTAACTTCAGTTTCTGAGTTTTCAGAGTTCCATTAAGCTACTCCAAGTGTCTGTAGCTGCTTTAATGTGAATTCCAATGTGAAACGAAGTTTTTTACATTACTACCAGCACGGGAAAGAAGTATTATTAACCTGTAATGACTATCGTGACTTACAAGGCTTCTTGAAGGCACATTCACAGTATTTTATCATGGTGCTGAGACTGGGGTAGTTCCCAAAGGAATGTCACCTTCCGTGGAACACTCTCTCACATCCATTTTCCTGGTCTGTTATTTGGAAATCTGGCAGGTTTTCCATTTTCATACATGTATCATAAGGGCCTTTTGAGGACTTTACTACTATTTGAACAAAAGATTGGCTATTGTTTACCTCTCTTACTTCTTGCAGTGCTCAGATACTGTTGTACAGGTCTATGAAGAGGAGTTGTGACATGTTTCACCAGCTTTCTCCGCTCCACATACTCCAAGCCAATTTGACAGTTAAAATCAAATGGAAACAGTTACACATCAAATTCTCAGCCTTTTACCTGGTTTCCCAATGGCAACATTGTGTTATTTGGATCTTACAATGAGGTGAACATGTATTTCTAGTATAACCTAGTTTTTCTGATGTTTCAACACGATTCTCCTGTCATTAAACAATATGTTGCAGATAGCAAGGCGGTTTGTTGATGGGATCCTCCTGTTTTATGCTCATTCTTAGACATTACGCTAACTTTAGTTTGTGAGTTTCCTGAGTTCTATTAAGCACCTCCAAGTATCTGTAGCAGCTTTCATGTGAATTCCAATGTGAAATGACTTTTTTTTTTTACATTACTACCAGTATGGGAAAGAACTATTATTACACTTTAATGGTTCTGTCCAGGTCTCCAGAAAATGTTTTCCTGCATCATCCCTCAGGTGTCATTAGGGCTCTTCTAGGCTTTTGCTTTGGTAAAAGTCCAAAGCCCTTAGAGGTCTGCAGATCAGCCTGCTTATAGGAAAGCATACTGGCCGTAGAGCCTTGCGCCCTTGAGGTCACTCGCTCAGTCACAGGAGAGTACAGAATGTAGGACTCTGGTCACCAGGCAACCTTGCATCCTGGGAGACAGGCCCCTCTCCCCTCACTTGGCTGGACGCAGGCCTGTGGAGAGAGCTGGTCTGTAGGTGGTCTCAGGGGGTGGGGTGTCTTTGGAAGAGCTTCCCACAACAGCTGTCTCGCTCACCGCACACAGTGGCCCTGGTCTCCCCTCTGACGCCTGCTGTCAGTCAACAGTGTGAAGCCTCAGGTAAGGCATGCCAGTCTAGCGCTGCCCTTCCCAGGGAGGCCAGGGCCGGGAACACTCGAGGTCATCCTGTGCGTCCTTGCCACTGCTTAAGTTGTGTGGATGTGCGTGTGCGTGTGCTTGTGGCAGTGTGTGCTGGGATGCAAGAAATTGCACGAGGGCTGGTTTGCTGGGTCTCTCCAGCGCCTATGTGAGGTCCTGGGGGGCACAAGAGGAAGTGAGTGCTGGGGACCAAGCGTCCCTACCCTCTGGAAATGCTAGGCGTGGCAGGGTCATGTTACTCCTTCATGAATGCAAGTCAAACCAGACAACCCTGTGTTCCACCAGGTGAGGGGAAATGAATTTTCTGTAAGAGTTAGGGTTGTTTACCTGTCATACTTCTTGAAATACTCATATACTGTTGTACAGGTCGATTAAGAGTCTTTGTGAAATTTTTCACCAGCTTTCCCCATCCCACAAACACCAAGTCAGTTTGACAGTTAAAATCAAAGGAAAACAGTACCCCATCAAATTCTCAGCCTTTTACCTGTTTTTCCCCATGCCAGCATTGTGTTATTCACATCTTACATCCAGTTGAAGATGTATTTCTAGTGTAGGAAGCACCCTTCTAAAATGTGTGTGGCCTGTAGTTTTCAATTCGCAGTGTTACAATCATGCTCCAGTGATAGCATCTCTTTCAATGTGAATTCAAAGGCTGATACATTATTACATCTCCCAGAACCCATATGCTAACTCTAACCCTAGCCGCTGAACCTGGCCCTATCGCTCAAACTGAGTATGCCCACTAGACCTCACATTGATGGCATCAGAACACCCAGGTTGGCTCCAGCCCACATAATTATCACCTGGGCAAGGGGGCCTGTTCACCTGGCCCTGAACACTTGGTGATGTCATAACTTCCTGTTTCAAAGCTTCTCAGCCTTCTTTGAGAAAAGACATGTCACTGGCACTGAGGTAGACCGGTAACCTATAGCAACCTAGTTTCTCTGATGTTTCAACACCATTATCCTGTCATTAAACAATGTGTTGCAGATAGCAAGACTCTTTGTTGATGTAATCCTCTTGTTTTATACTCTTTCTTAGACATTAAGCTAACTTCAGTTTGTGAGTTTCCAGAGTTCTGTAAGCACCTCTAAGGGTCTGTAGCTGCTTTCATGTGAATTCCAATGTGAAACGACGTTTTTTTTTTACATTATTACAAGCATGGGAGAGAAATATTATTACCCTGTGATGACTATCATGCCTTTCCAGGCTTGTTGAAGGAAAATTCTCAGTATTTTCACATGCCGGTGAGATAGGGAAATTCCCAAACGAATGTCCCCTTCAGTGAAAGACTCTCTGACATACATTGTCCTGCTCTGTTATTTGGAAATCTGGCAGGTTTTCCATTTTCATACAGGTATCATAAGTACTTTTTCAGGACTTTACTACTATTTGAACACAAGCTTGGCTATCGTTTACCTCTCTTATTTCTTGAAGTACTCAGATACTGTCGTACAGGTCTACGAAGAGGAGTTGTGAAGTTTTTCACCATCCCCCCCGCCCCCAACACCAAGCGAATTTGAGAGTTAAAATCAAAGGGAAACAGTACCACATCAAATTCGCAGCCTTGGACCTGGTTTTCCCAATGCCAAAATTGTGTTATTCGGGTCTTACATCCAGTTGAAAATGTATTTCTAGTGTAGGAAGCACCCTTCTAAAATTTCAATGGCCTGTAGTTTTCAATTCGCAATATTACACTCATGATCCAGTGAGGGCACCGCTTTCAACGTGAATTCAAAGGCTGATACATGATAACCTCTCCAAGAACCTATATGCTCACCCTAAACCAAGCCACTGAAGCTGGCCCTATCCCTCAAACTGAGTATGCCCTCTAGACCTCATATTGATCTCATCAGAACTCCCAGGTTGTCTCAGGCACACATAATTGTCACCTAGACTCGTGGGCCTGCTCACATGGCCCTGACCACTTGATGACGTCAGCACTTCCTTTTTCAAAGCTTCTCAACCTTCTTGGACAAAAGAGAAGTCATTGACACTGAGGGAGACAGGTAACCTATATCAACCTAGGTTTTCTGATGTTTCAACACGTTTGCACTGTCATTAAACTATGTGTTGCAGATGGCAAGGCTCTTTGTTGATGTCATCCTCGGGTTTTATGCTGGCTCTTAGACATAAAGCTAACTTCAGTTTGTGAGTTTCCAGAGATCTATTAAGCACCTAGTGTCTGTAGCTGCTTTAATGTGAATTCCAATGTTAAACGACATTTTTTTTTACATTACTAAGAGCGCATGAAAGTACTATTATTACTCTGTAATGACTGTCACGCCTTTCCAGGCACTTTGAGGGCACATTCTCAGTATTTTAACATGCTGGTGAGATGGGGACGTTCCCAAACAAATGTCACCTTCAGTGGAACACTCTATCATATACATTTACCTGCTCTGTTATTTGGAGATCTGGCAGGCTTTCCATTTTCATACAGGTACCATAAGGGTCTTTTGAGGACTTTACCGCTATTTGAACACCAGCTTGGCTATTTGTTATCTCTCTTACTCCTTGATGTACTCAGATACTGTCGTACAGGCCTATGAAGTGGAGTTGTGAAAATTTTCACCAGCTTTCCACACCCCACAAACAGCAAGTCAATCTGACAGTTAAAATCAAAGGGAAACACTACGACATCAAATTCTCAGCCTTTTACCTGGTTTTCCCCAAGCCAATATTGTTTTATTCAGGGCTTAAATGCAGTTGAACATGTATTTCTAGTGTAGGAGTCACCCTTATCAAATTTTTGTGGCCTGTAATTTTCAATTTGCAGTGTTACACTCATGCTCCAGTGATGGCATCTCTTTCACTGTGAATTCAAAGGCTGATACATGATAACCTCTCCTGGAAACCATATGCTCACCCTAAACTTCACCCCTGAAGCTGGCCCTACCCCTCAAACTGAGTATGCCCTCTAGACCTCAAATTGATGGCATCAGACCTCCCAGGTGGGCTCAGGCCCAGATAATCAGCACCTGGGCACTTGTGCCTGCTCGCCTGGCCCTGACCACTTGATGACGTCAGCACTTCCTGTTTTAAAGCTTCTCAGCCTTCTTTGACAAAAGAGAAGTCATTGACATTGAGGGAGACAGGTAACCTATATCAACCTAGGTTCTGTTATGTTTGAACACGATTCTCCTGTCATTAAACAATGTTTTGCAGATAGCAAGGCTCTTTGTTAATGTAATCCTCTTGTTTTATGCTCGTTCTTATACATTAAGCTAACTTCCGTTTGTGAGTTTCCAGAGCTCTATTAATCACCTAGTGGCTGTACCTGCTTTAATGTGAATTCCAATGTTAAACGACATTTTTTTTTTACATCACTATCAGTGCATGAAAGTACTATTATTACCCTCTAATGACTGTCATGCCTTTCCAGGCACTTTGAGGGCAAATTCTCAGTATTTTAACATGCTGGTGAGATGGGGACATTACCATACAAATGTCACCTTCAGTGGAACACTCTATCATATACATTTACCTGCTCTGTTATTTGGAGATCTGGCAGGCTTTCCATTTTCATACAGGTACCATAAGGGCCTTTTGAGGACTTTACCGCTATTTGAACACCAGCTTGGCTATTGGTTACCTGTTCTTGAAGTACTCAGATACTTTTGTACAGGTCTATGAAGAGGAGTTGTGAAATTGTTACCAGCTTTTGCCGCCCCACTAACACGAAGTCAATCTGACAGTTCAAATCAAAGGGTAACACTACCACATCAAATTCTCAGACATTTACCTGGCTTTCCACATGCAAACATTGTCCTATTCGGGTGTTACATTCAGTTGAACATGTATTTCTAATGTAGTAGGCACCATTGTAAAATTTTTGCAGCCTGTAGTTTTCAATTCGCAGTGTTACACTCATGCTCCAGTAATGGCATCTCTTTCAATGTGAATTCAAAGGCTGATACATGATAATATCTCCCAGAACACACATGCTAACCCTAAACCTAGCCCCTGAAGCTTGCCATACCCTAAAACTGAGTATGCCCTCTAGACCTCACATTGATGGAATCAGAACTCCCAGGTGGGCTCAGGCCCAGATAATCAACTCCTGGGCAATTGTGCCTGCTCTCCTGGCCCTGACCACTTGGTGACATCATCAGTCCCTGTTTCAAAGCTTCTCAGCCTTCTTTGACAAAAGACAAGTCATTGACACTGAGGGAGAAAGGTAACCTATATCAACCTATGTGCTCTGAGGTTTCACCACGATTCTCCTGTCATTAAACAATGTGTTGCAGACAGCAAGACTCTTTGTTGATGTAATGCTTGTGTTGTATGCTCCATCTTAGACACTAAACTAACTTCAGTTTCTGAGTTTCCAGAGTTCTATTAAGCTGCTGCCAGTGTCTGTAGCTGCTTTGATGTGAATTCCAATGTTAAACGACGTGTTTTACATTACTCCCACCACTTGAAAGAACTATTATTACACTGTAATGACTATTGTGCCTTTCCAGGCTCTTTGAAGGCAAATTCTCAGTATTTTATTTTATTTTATTTTATTTTCCTTTAAAAAAATTTTAAATTAAATTATTATCTGTGTACATATATTACCATTGCCCCCCCACCAAAAAAACCAAAACAAAACATTTCTTCCCTCCCCAGAGTTTTGTGTCTATTGGTTATACTTATATGCATGTGTACAAGTCCTTCAGTAGATCTCTTATTTCCCTCATATTTCCCTCCACTTCCCGTTGTAATTAGACAGTCTGCTTGTTGCTTTACTGTCACTATATTTAACTTATGGTTTATCAGTTTATAATGTTCTTTATTATTCATAAGTGAGTGAAGTCATGTGGTGTTTCTCTTTCATTGACTGGCTCATTTCACTCAGCATGCTATTCTCCAATTCCTTCCAGGTTGATGCAAATGATGAGAATTCCTTCTTTTTTATGGCAGCATAGTATTCCATTGTGTAGATGTACCATAGTTTTTTGATCCAATCATCTGCTGATTGACACCTAGGCTGTTTCCAAATCCTAGCTAATTGTAAATTGTGCTGCTATGAACATAGGGGTGCATATATCCTTTCTGATTGGTGCTCCTATTTTCTTGGGATATATTCCTAGGAGTGGGATTACTGGGTCAAATGGGAGTTTCATTTTCAGTTTTTTGAGGAAACTCCATACTGTTCTCCACAGTGGTTGCACCAGTCTGCATTCCCACCAGCAGTGTACGAGGGTTCCTTTTTCTCCACAACCTCGCCAACACTTATCGTTTGTTGATTTGTTAATGTTGGCCATTCTGACAGGGGTGAGATGGTATCGCATTGTTGTTTTGATTTGCATCTCTCGGATAAGTAGTGACTTTGGGCAGTTTTTCATGTGCCTCTTGGCTTTCCTTCTGTCTTCTTTTGAGAAGATTCTATTTAGTTCCATTGCCAATTTTTTAATTGGCTCATTTATTTTCCTTTTACTGAGTTGAATAAGCTGTTTGTAGATGTTGGAGATTAAACCTTTATCAGTAATATCATTTGCAAATATGTTCTCCCATACAGTGGGCTTTCTTGTTGTTTTGTTGATGGTTTCTTTTGCTGTGAAAACACTTTTTATTTTGATGTAGTCCCATTTGTTTATTTTCTCTTTAGCTTCCATTTCCCAAGGGGCAGTATCAGTGAAGAAGTTCTTTTGGCATATGTCTGATATTTTGCTGCCTGTGGATGCCTCTAGTATTTTTATGGTTTCCCATCTTATGTTTAAGTCCTTTAACCATTTTGAATTTATTTTTGTGTATGGAGTAAGTTGGTGCTCTAGTTTCATTCTTTTGCAAGTATCAGTCCAATTTTCTCAACACCATTTATATATTTTTTAATTTTATTAAGGTATTATCTGTGTACATAGCTTACCATTGCCCTCCCCTCTCATTTATGCCATCCCTCCCCAGAGTTCTGTGTTCTTTGGTTGTACTTATGTTCATGCATACCAGTCCCTCGGTTGTTCTCCTATCTCCCCCCAGGTCTCCTTCCCCTCCCCGCTGTCATTTGGCAGTTTGCTTGTTTTATGGTGACTATCTCAGGACCATATGAATAGAGTCCGCTCCTCCTCTGGTTTTCAACGCCCCTTCCCCTGGGTCCCACTGCTTCCCCTGGGACACATGGCTCGCCCGGGGCACACTGCACCCTGGGACACTCGGCTCACCCGGGGCACTCGGCCCCCTGGGACACACGGCTCACCCGGGACACTTTTCCCCTTTGGGGGGGGGTACGGCTCATCCGGGGCACACAGCCCCCTGGGACACTAGGCTCACCCGGGGCACACGGCCCCCTGGGACACACGGCTCACCCGGGACACCCTTCCCCTTTGGGAGATACGGCTCACCCGGGACACATGGCCCCCTGGGACACTCGGCTCACTCAGGGCACACGGCCCCTCTAGGGTGTTGGGGTCTCATATTGGAGGCGCCACGCTAGCTCCTTGCTATCATGGCGGGCAGGCTGGGACAGCTGCAGTTGGGCTGAGATGGTTGAAGGCGGGGGGACCACCTTCAAAGGTGTCTCATTCGGTGTGAGAGTGGAGCAGCTGCAGACATGGAGGCTAAGTTCTGAATTCGCCCACTCTCTGAGCCCAGGGCGTGGTGAGCTCTGATCTCGGTGGATTTCCTTTATTCGCGGTGGTGGGTGGTGGTGCCGGTGCCGGGTGCAGCAGCAATGGTCGCTACTGTGGTTCAATTTCCACTGTAGGTTTAAAGTTCATATGGCGGCAGTGGCGAGAGCTTCGGCTCAGCCAGGCGGCTTCAGAGGAAGGGCTCGCCTGGGCCGCTAGCAGAAGGCGCCGTGCCAGTTCCTCACCAGCACACTCCATTTCCTCACCAGCATGGTGGTTGTGCTGGGAAGGTTGTGGGCGGTCTGTGATGGCTGCATGGGGAAAGTCCACCCTCAGTGGTCTCCTCTTTGGTGTGGCTGCGGAGCTGCTGTGGATGCAAAGGCTAATTTCTGAAGCCCCACTTTCTGTGAACCCAGTGCGTAGTGTGCTCTGATTTCGGTGGATTCCCATTCGTGGGGGCGGTGGAGTGTGCGGCAGCGATCGTAGCTCCTGTAGCTCAATTTCCCTTTTAGGTTTAAAATCCACATGGTGATAGTGTCTGATGCTTTGGCCCGGCCATGCGGAGACAGAGAGAAGACTCATGGGGACTGCCAATGGAAAGGTGCCGTGCCAGCTCAGTGCTCTCGAAGTCCTGGCAGAGCTGGTCATGGGCAGCAGTGGAGGGACCCTCGGGCTCTCGCAAAGGCAGGTCTGAGCAGGTCGCCGGTGGTGGTGGAGGGCCCTGCTGTCATGCGCGGGGTCAGGGCCTCGCGGGCGCGCGAACGCAGGGCCGGGCAGGTCGCTGGCGGCTGCTGCTGCTGCGCTGCGGCCAGGCCCAGCAGGTCGCCAGTGGCGGTGGCAGGACCCACAGGCGTGCGGGGAGGCCCTGCTGAGCGGGCGCTCAAAGGTGGGGCCCAGCTGGTCGCTTGAGGCTGCCGCTGAGCTTCGGCCTGGCCACGGAGGAGTGTGGAGGCTGGGCCGCGCTGCAAGCCTGTCACTGGTGGTCGCTGCTGCGCTGAGGCCTGGCTGCTCTGGCGCAGGAAGTCTGCTGCGCTGAGGCCTGGCTGCTCTGGCGCAGGAAGTTGGGGCTGAGCTGGTGGCTGGTGGTCGCTGTTGCTCTGAGGCCGGGCCGCCGGCTCTTGAAGGCGGGGCTGAGCCGGCCACTGTGTTGAGGCCAGGCCACCCAGTGCGCGCAGGCGGGGCCGAGCCGGCCGCTGCGCTGAGGCCAGGCTGCACCAGCGAGCGAAGGCTGGGCCAAGCCGGTCACTGGTGGTCTCCGTTGCTCTGAGGCCGGGCCGCCGGCTCTCGAAGGCGGGGCCGAGCCGGCCACTGTGTTGAGGCCCAGCCACGCCAGTGCGTGAAGGCTGGGCCGAGCCGGCCGCTGCTCTGAGGCCGCCAGCGTGCGAAGGCGGGGCAGAGCCTGCCGCTGGCAGCTGAGGCAGCAGAGGGACCCGCAGGTGGCTGCGGGGGTCCACCAGGGCCCAGCAGGTTGCCAGTGGGGGTGGCGAGACCTGCCTGCGCGAGCACGGCTGGAGGGCCGCGCACGTTCCGGGCGGCTGCGGCAGCAGAGGGACCTGCCGGTGGTGGCAGGGGCCGCTGGGGCAGCGCGCGGTCTGGCCTCCCTCATTCCCGGCAGCAGCCACTCTGGCTGGTTCGGTTTCGCCCTGTTTCTAAAGTCCCCATGGCAGCAGCAGCAGCGGCTTGCTTGGTGTCCAGTTGCAGCCTTTCCATTTTGCCAGCTTCCCTGTGGGTCTGGTGCGATCCCATTTGTTTTTAGCTGTTGTTTTTTTCCAAATTGTTGATGAGGTGGCCGCCTAGGGGGCTGCCTAGGTCGCCATCTTGTTTCAGTCTCCCCAACACCATTTATTGAAGAGACTGTTTTGACTCCATTGTATGCTCCTGCCTCCTTTGTCAAATATTAATTGAGCATATTGATTTGGGTTGATATCTGGATTGTCTATTCTATTCCATTGATCTATATGTCTGTTCTTGTGCCAGTACCAGGCTGTTTTGAGAACAGTGGCTTTGTAATACAGCTTGGAATCTGGTATTGAGATCCCTCCAACTTTACTCTTCTTTCTCAGGATTGCTGATGCTATTCAAGGTCTTTTATTGTTCCAAATGAATTTTGGGAGAGTTATTTCTAGGTCAGTGAAATATGCCATTGGTATTTTGATGGGGAGTGCATTGAACCTATAAATTGCTTTTTGAAGTATGGACATTTTGATGATGTTGATTCTACCAATCCATGAACATGGTATGTTCTTCCATCTGTTTACATCTTCCTCTATCTCTTTTTTCAGTGTTGTGTAGTTTTCCGTATATAGGTCTTTTATCTCCTTAGTTAAATTTATTCCCAGGTATCTTAATTTTCTTGGTGCGATGGTAAATGGGATTGCTTTTTTGGTCTCTGTTTCTGTAAATTCATTGTTGGTGTACAGAAATGCCATCGATTTCCTGGCATTAATTTTGTATCCAGCTACATTGCCCAATTCATTTATTAAGTCTATTAGTTTTTTGATGGAGTCTTTTGGGTTTTTTATGTACAATATCATGTCATCTGCAAATAAGGATAATTTTACTGCTTCTTTTCCGATTTGGATGCCTTTTATTTCCTCTTCTTGTCTAATTGCAATGGCAAGTACTTCCAGTACAATGTCAAACAGGAGTGGTGAGAGTGCGCATCCCTGTCTTGTTCCTGTTTTAAGAGGGAATGGCTTTAGTTTTTGCCCATTGAGTATGATGTTGGCTGTGGGTTTATCATATATAGCTTTATTATGTTGAGGTATGGTCCTTGTACTCCCACCTTGTTGAGAGTTTTTATCAGGAAAGGGTGTTGGATTCTATCAAATGCTTTTTCTGCATCAATTGATATGACCATATGATTTTTATCTTTCAATTTGTTTATGTGATGTATCACGTTTATTGATTTGCAGATATTGTACCATCCTTGCATTCCTGGAATAAAACCTACTTGGTCATGGTGTATGATCTTCCTGATGTACTGCTGGAGCCGATTTGCTAGAATTTTGTTGAGTATTTTGGCATCTATGTTCATGAGGGATATTGGCCAGTAATTCTCTTTCATTGAGTTGTCTTTATCTGGTTTTGGTATTAGGGTGATGTTGGCTTCATAAAAGGAGTTTGGAAGTGTTCCTTCCTCTTGTATTTTTTGGAATAGACTGAGGAAGATAGGTTTTAGTTCTCCCTTGAATGTTTGGTAAAACTCTCCTGTGAAGCCATCTGGCCCTGGGCTTTTGTTTGCTGGCAGCTTTTTGATGACTGTTTCAATTTCTTCCCAAGTAACTGGTCTGTTGAGATTTTTAGATTCTTCCATATTGAGTTTTGGAAGGTTGTATTTTTCTAGGAATATGTCCATTTCCTCCAGGTTGTGCAATTTGTTGGAATAGAGTTACTCATAGTATTTTGTAACAATCCTTTGTATTTCGGTGGGGTCTGTTGTTATTTCAACTCTTTCTTTGTGATTTTGTTTATTTGGGTCCTCTCTCTTTGTTTCTTGGTTAGCCTGGCTAGAGGTTAATCAATCTTGTTTATCTGTTCAAAGAACCAGCTCTTGGTTTTGTTGATCTTGTGTATTGTTTCTTTGGTATCTATGTCGTTTATCTCTGCTCTAATTTTTATTATTTCTTTCCTTCTCCTTACAGTGGGCTTTTCTTGTTGCTCTTTTTCTAACTCTTTAAGTTTTAGAGTTAGATAATTTGTTACCTTTTTTTCTTGTTTTTTGCAATAGGCTTGTAGAGATATGAACTTCCCTCTCAAGACTGCTTTTGTTGTGTGCCATAGATTTTGGATTGTTGTGTTTTCATTGTCATTTGTTGCCACGATGTTTTTAATTTCTTCCTTGATTTCTCTGGTAATCCAGTCCTCGTTTAATAGCATGCTGTTTAGTCTCCATGTGTTTGATTTCTTTGGATTATTTTTATTGTAGTTAATTTCCAGTTTTATGCCACTATGATCTGAGAAGATGCTTTATATGATTTCTATGTTCTTGAATTTGAAGAGACTTTGCCTATGTCCCAACATGTGGACTATCTTTGAAAATGACCCATGTGCACTTGAGAAGAATGTGTATTCTGTGGATTTGGGGTGGAATGTTCTGAAGATGTCGATTAATTACATCTGGTCTAGTGAGTCATTTAGGATTGATATTTCTTTGCTGATTTCTTGTTTGGGTGATTTGTCCAAATGTGACAGTGGGGTATTAAAATCTCCTACTATGATTGTATTACAATCAATGTCTCCCTTCATGTCCTCCAGCAGTTTTTTTATGTATTTGGATGCTCCCACATTGGGTGCATATATGTTTACCAGGGTTATTTCTTCTTGTTGGATTGTTCCCTTTAGTATAATGAAGTGGCCTTCATTATCTGTTTTTATGTCCTTCACTTTGAGATCTAATTTGTCTGATATAAATAGTGCTACCCTAGCCTTTTTTTCATTTCGGTTTGCCTGGAAAATCTTTTTCCATCCCTTCACCCTCAGCCTGTGTGCATCTTTTTTTTTGAAGTGTGTATCTTGTAGACAGCAGATGTATGGGTTTTGATTTCTTATCCAATCTGTTACCCTATGTCTTTTGATTGGAGCATTTAAACCATTTACATTTAAAGTAACTATTGATAGGTAGGTATTTGATGCCATTTTTATTCTATCCCCCTGTGTTCCTTCTTTGCTTCCTATTTCTTTATTTTTATAGTAGACCCTTTAGCATTTCTTGCATTGCTGGTTTGTTGGAGATAAAGTCCTTTAGTCTGTTTTTTTCAGTGAAGCTCCCGATTACACCTTCAATTTTGATTGACAGCCTTGCAGGGTACAGTATTCTTGGGTTCAGACCCTTCCTTTGGATGACTTTGTATATGTCATCCCATTCCCTTCTGGCCTGATGAGTTCTGTTGAGAAATCAGTTGCTAGTCTGATGGGGGTTCCTTTATATGTAACTTTTTGTCTCTCTCTGGCTGCTTTTAAGATTCTGGTTTTGTCAATGTTTTTTGACAGTTTAATTTTGATGTGTCTGGGTGTTGATCTTTGGCGGTTCATTTTGTTGGGGACTCTTCGAGCATCTTGGATTTGTGTGGGTTTTTTCTTCTCTATCTCAGGAAAGTTTTCTGTCATTATTTCTTGAAATACTTTTTCCTTATCTTGCTCAGTTTCCTTTCCTTCTGGGACCCCTATTATTCTAATATTGTTTTGTTGTGTAATGTCCCAAAGCTCCGGTAGACTCTCCTCCTGTTTTTTGATTTTTTTTTTCTAGCAGCTTCTCTAATTGGGTATTTTTTTCCATCTTGTCTTCTAGCTCACTGATGTGGTCCTCTGCTTCTTCTAGTCTACTCTTGATGCTTTCTATTGAGTTCTTCATAGAAGTGATGTCATTTTTCATTTCCTCTTGGGTCACCTTCATTTCCTCTTGGTTCTTCTTCAGATCCTCTTGGTTCTTCTTCAGATCCTCTTGGTTTTTCTTCATTTCCTCTTGGGTCTTGCTCATATTGTCAAATTTGTCTTCCATTCTTTTTAGCCATCCCATGATCATTACTATGAATTCTTGCTCTGGTAGGTTGCTTGCCTCTAAATCATTTACTTCCGTTTCTGGTGATGGCTGATTTTCTTTCATAGGTGCGGTGTTTCTTAGCCTTCCCATGATCTTTCTATTTTAGGATGCCTGTATATGTAGTTCTCTCTCTCCTGCTTAGGTTTAAAGGAACAAAATACAATACAACCAGGTACAACACAGAAGGCACTGAAGAGAAAAGCGTTTGCAATATTAATATCCTCCAATAAAGGTGACTAGCACTCAGCTAACAAAATCATACAATCAAATAAAAAGAGTAAGTGAACCAATCTTACAAAAAAGCATAAAACTTTGATATAGTTATCATTTAACATACAACTACAAAGGGGTGGAGAGAAGGATTTTTTTTTTTTTTTTTTTTTTTAGGACAGCGACAAGGTAGGTGTGAGTGGGCTTTGAGTAGGGGGTTGGGAGTTAGATATACACAGGAAGGGTGAAATTTTAGCAGAGGGTAAATAAAAAAAAATAGGGAAAATCTAGAGCAGTAAAGAGTTAAGATAAGCAGGACACCAAAGGGATAGGGTTAGGAAGAGAGTGATGGCCTAAAGGTAGGGATGAGTTAGAATAGAACGTTGGAGAAGGAAAGGTATAAATAGTCTGTGGAATAGTAGTCCCAAAGGGGAAAAAAAGAGAAAAGAAAAATTTTTTTAAAAGTATATAATATGGCACTTAAAAGATAATGATAAAAATAAACAAAATAAAATAAGATGAAAAAGATAAAACGGGCAAACTAGTAGTAGTAATAATATTGATTACATATAAAAGTGAGTTAATTAAAAAGGTAAAATCAAGTGAGGAAAGATGAAAAAAAACTTCTTCTTAAGTAAACTTTGCAACTACTGTAACTTAAAAGACAAAACAAAAACAGAAAAAAATTAAACAATTAGAAAATCAAAATCAAAAATTAAATAAAGTTTGCAGTAATGAAGATCATTCACTTCCTCTGTTGTTCTGTCTAGCTCACCAGTTCCCAGTCTGGGCTTTAATTGCAAATCCCTCTGTTTCTTCCCTGTTGTAATCAGGTGTGATTTTTTCAGCCGTTCTAGAGTCCATATGTACTGTAGCCTCTAGTTAGCGGTGTTTCTGGGTGGCAGAGAGCCAGGGTTCTGAGGCCTTTCTAGCTTTTTCCCCCTCTCTGTGGCCCTGATCTATGGAGGGGTGGGGGTTGGGCAGGAGGAGCATATCACACTCGCCTGTTACTCTCTCTGAGTCAGATCCAGACGTACTGCTCCTTAGATATCCCCCCTCCTATGAGACCCGACCACAGTTAGGGGTGGCTCCAGCCCAGCTCTGGGTTTCCTACAAACACAGACCCCTCTGTGAGCCAGGCGCACGCAAGCTGGTGCGTTGGGGCTGCCGTGCGCGAGCTGCTGCTCGGGGGGGGGGGGGGGATGCACATGCCGCTGGGGATGTGTGAGCCGCGGCAGAAACTCACCCGATCACAGCAAAGTCCGATTTTTCACCGTGGGGTAGAGCACTCCTTTTAATTCAAGTGTTCGTGCTGAGTGTGGTCGGCATTTAGGGGTGAACAGCCACTTGGTGGTCTTTACAGCATGGCTATTCTGTACTCTAATCCAAATCTCTTCCCATCAAGATGGCGAGATTTCCCCATCTTCGCCCTTAGGTCGCTCCGGGAGAGCATTGGGCTGTGGGTGCTTAATTGTCAGGGACACCGTGATCAGGCGCCCCCCAGTTTCTCCAGGTGTTCGCCTTTCTCTTGGGTTGTTGACAGGCACTCCCAGCAAGACCCTCGGGTGCTCTCTCCTTTCTCTTCGGGATCCGGGTCAGAACTTGCCTACCTATTCTTCCGCCATTTTTCCTGGACCCCTCAGGGCTTTGTTATTGCTCTGCCTTCACCTCGGGCTACTGAGTCCGCTCTGCCCCTGTCATCAATGGCATTCCCTCTGACGGGCTGGAGCTAGAGAAGGGGCACGTGAGGCAGCAAGACTCGTCAGTTAGCCATCAACCATATCCATTGGCTTTAACCCACCAGGATCTTGCAAAATGTTATGGTAGCCGAAAGCAGTTTGGCTTAGTCGACTTGTCTTTTTTCAAAGAAGGTTGAGAAGCTTTGAAACAGGAAGTGCTGACATCATCAAGTGATCAGGGCCAGGTGAGCAGGCCCCCGTGCCCAGCTGATAATTATTTGGGCCTGAGCCAACCTAGGAGTTCTGATGCCATCAATGTGAGGTCTAGAGGGCATATTCAGCCTGAGGGATAGGGCCAGCTTCAGGGGCTAGTATTAGGGTTAGCATATGGGTTCCAGGAGAGATTATCATGTATCAGCCATTTAATTCACAGTGAAAGAGATGTCATCACTGGAGCATGAGTGTCACATTGCAAATTGAAAACTACAGGCCACAAACATTTTAGAAGGGTGCTTCCTACACTAGAAATATATGTACACCTAGATGTAGGACCCGAATAACACAATGGTGGTATTGGGAAAACCAGGTAAAAGGCTGAGAATTTTGTGTGGTACTGTTTCCCTTTGATTTTAACTGTCAAATTGGCTTGGTGTTTGTGGGGAGGGGAAAGCTGGTGAAAAATTTCACAACTTCTCTTCAAAGACCTGTGCAACAATATCTGAGTACTTCAAGAAGTAAGAGAGGTAAACAATAGCCAAGCATGTGTTCAAATAGTAGTAAAGTCCTCAAAAGGCCCTTAGGATACCTGGATGAAAATGGAAAACCTGGCAGATCTAGAAATCACAGAGCAGGAAAATAGATGTGAGAGAGTGTACCACTGAAGGTGACATTCGTTTGGTCACTCTCCCATAACACCAGCTTGTTAAATACTGAGTATTTGCCTTCAAAGAGCCTGTAATGGCACGATAGTCATTACAGGGTAATAATAGTTCATTCCCGTGCTGGTAGTAATGTAAAAAACGTCGTATGACTTAGAAATTCAAATGAAAGCAGCCACAGACACTAGGAGGTGCTTAATTGACCTCTGGAAACTCATAAACTAACCTTAGCTTAATGTATAAGAACGAGCATAAAACAAGAGGATTCCATCAACAAATAGCCTAGCTATCTGTAACACACTGTTTAATGACAGGAGAATCTTGTTGAAACATCAGAGAAACTAGGTTACACTAGAAATACATGTTCACCTCGATGCAAGACCTGAATAACACAATGTTGCCATTGGGAAACAAGGTAAAAGGCTGAGAATTTGAAGTGGTACTGCTTCCCTTTGGTTTGAACTGTCAAATTGGCGTGGAGTGTGTGAAGCGGGGAAAGCTGGTGAATAATTTCACAACTCCTCTTCATAGACCTGTACAACAGTATCTGAGCACTTCAAGAAGTAAGAGAGGTAAACAATACCCAAGCTTCTGTTCAAATAGTAGTAAGAAGTACTAGAAGCTTTGAAGTAATAGAAGCTTTGAAACAGGAAGTGCTGACGTCATCAAGTGGTCAGGCCAGGTGAGCAGGCCCACGTGCCCAGGTGATAATTATTAGGGCCTGAGCCAACCTAGGAGTTCTGATGCCATCAATGTGAGGTCTAGAGGGCATACTCAGCTTCAGGATAGAGCCAGCTTCAGGGGCTAGGGTTAGGCTTAGCATATGGGTTCCGGGAGAGATTATCATGTATCAGCCTTTGAATTCACAGTTAAAGAGATGTCATCACTGGAGCATGAGTGTCACACTGCGAATTGAAAACTACAAGCCACAAACATTTTAGAAAGGTGCTTCCTACACTAGAAATACATGTTCAACTAGATGTAGGACCCGAATAACACAATGGTGGTATTGGGAAAACCAGGTAAAAGGCTGAGAATTTGGTGTGGTACTCTTTCTCTTTGATTCCAATGGTCAAATCGGCTTGGTGTTTGTGGTGCGGGGAAAGCTGGTGAATAATTTACAACTCCTCTTCATAGACCTATACAACAGTATCTGAGTACTACAAGAATTAAGAGAGGTGAACAATAGCCAAGCTTGTGTTCAAATTGTAGTAAAGTCCCCAAAAGGCCTTTAGGATACCTGGATGAAAATGGAAACTCTGCCAGATCTAGAAATAGCAGAGCAGGAAAATGGATGTGAGAGTGTGTTCCACTGAAGGTGACATTCGTTTGGTCAATGTCCCATCTCACTAGCTTGTTAAAATACTGAGTATTTGCCTTCAATGAGCCTGTAAATGCATGATAGTCATTACAGGGTAATAATAGTTCTTTAGCGTGCTGGTAGTAATGTAAAAAACGTCTTTTCACATTGGAATTCACATGAAAGCAGATACAGAAACTTGGAGGTGCTTAATAGAACTCTGGAAACTCACAAACTAAACTTGGCTTAATGTCTAAGAACGAGCATAAAACACAAAGATTCCATCAACAAAGAATCTTGCTATCTGCAACACATTGTTTAATGACAGGAGAATGGAGTTGAAACATCAGAGAAACTAGGTTATACTAGAAATACATGTTAAACTCGATGTAAGATCTGAATAACACAATGTTGCCATTGGGAAACCAGGTAAAAGGCTGAGAATTTGATGTGGTACTGTTTCCCTTTGACTTTAACTGTCAAATTGGCTTGGAGTGTGTGAAGCAGGGAAAGTTGGTGAAAAATTTCACAGCTCTTTTTCATAGACCGGTACAACAGTATCTGAGCACTTCAAGAAGTAAGAGAGGTAAACAATAGCCAAGCTTGTGTTCAAATAGTAGTAAAGTCCTCAAAAGGCCCTTATGATACCCGTATGAAAATGGAAAACCTGCCAGATCTCCAAATAACAGAGCAGGAAAATGGATGTGAGAGAGTGTTCAACTGAAGGTGACATTCGTTTGGGAACTTCCCCATCTCACCAGCATCTCAAAACACTGGGAATTTGCCTTCAAGAAGCCTAGAAAGGCACAATTTTCATTAAAGGGTAATAATAGTTCTTTCCCGTGCTGGCAGTAATGTAAAAATCGTTGCTTCACATTGGAATTCACATGAAAGCAGCTACAGACACTTGGAGTAGCTTCATAGAACTCTGGAAACTCAGAAACTGAAGTTAGCTTAATGTGTAAGAATGAGCATAAAACACAAGGATTCCATCAACAAAAAATCTTGCTATCTGCAACACATTGTTTAATGACAGGAGAATGGAGTTGAAACATCAGAGAAACTAGCTTGATATAGGTTACCTGTCTACCCCAGTGCCAATGACTTGTCTTTTTTCAAAGAAGGTTGAGAAGGTTTGAAACAGGAACTGCTGACGTTATCAAGGCTCAGGGCCAGGTGAGCAGGCTCACGTGCCCAGGTGATAATTATTAGGGCCTGAGCCATCCTAGGAGTTCAGATGCCATCAATGTGAGGTCTAGAGGGCTACTCAGCTTGAGGGATAAGGCCAGCTTCAGGGGCTAGGGTTAGGGTTAGCATATGGGTTCCCAGATAGATTATCATGTATCAGCCTTTGAATTCACAGTTAAAGAGATGTCATCACTGGAGCATGAGTGTCACACTGCGAATTGAAAACTACAGGCCACAAACATTTTAGCAGGGTGCTTCCTACACTAGAAATACATGTTCAACTACATGTAGGACCCAAATAACACAATGGTGATATTGGGAAAACCAGGTAAAAGGCTGAGAATTTGATGTGGTACTGTTTCCCTTTGATTTTAACGGTCAAATTGGCTTGGTGTTTGTGGGGCGGGGAAAGCTGGTGAAAACTTTCACAACTCCTCTTCATAGACCTTTACAACAGTATCTGAGCACTTCAAGAAGTAAGAGAGGTAAACAATAGCGAAGAGTATGTTCAAATAGTAGTAATGTCCTCAAAAGGCCTTTAGGATACCTGGATGAAAATGGACACTCTGCCAGATCTAGAAATAACAGAGCAGGAAAATGGATGTGAGAGAGTGTTCCACTGAAGGTTACATTCCTTCCGTCACTTTCCCATCTCACCAGCTTGTTAAAATACTGAATATTTGCCTTCAAAGAGCCTGTAAAGGCACGATAGTCATTACAGGGTAATAATAGTTCTTTCCTGTGCTGGTAGTAATGTACAAAACGTCTTTTCACTTTGGAATTCACATGAAAGCAGCTACAGACAATTGGAAGTGCTTAATAGAATTCTGGAAACTCACAAACTAAAGTTAGCTTAATGTCTAAGAACAAGCATAAAACACAAGGATTCCATCAACAAAGAATCTTGCTATCTGCAACACATTGTTTAATGACAGGAGAATCATGTTGAAACATCAGAGAAACTAGGTTACACTAGAAATACATGTTCAACTCGATGTAAGATCTGAATAACACAATGTTGCCTTTGGGAAACCAGGTAAACGGCTGATAATTTGATGTGGTACTGTTTCCCTTTGACTTTAACTGTCAAATTTTCTGGAGTATGTGAAGCGGGGAAAGCTGGTGAAAAATTTCAAAGCTCCTTTTCATAGACCTGTACAACAGTATCTGAGCACTTCAAGAAGTAAGAGAGGTAAACAATAGCCAAGCTTGTGTTCAAATAGTAGTAAAGTCCTCAAAAGGCCCTTATGATACCCGTATGAAAATGGAAAACCTGCCAGATCTCCAAATAACAGAGCAGGAAAATTGGTGTGAGAGAGTGTTCCACTGAAGGTGATATTCGTTTGGGAACTTCCCCAACTCACCAGCACCTTAAAATACTGAGAATTTGCTTTCAACAAGCCTGGAAAGGAATGATAGTCATTACAGGGTAATAATAGTTCTTTTCCATGCTCTTAGTAATGTAAAAAACGTCGCTTCACATTGGAATTCACATTCAAGCAGCTACAGACACTTGGAGGTGCTTAATACAACTCTGGAAAGTCACAAACTAAAATGAGCTTAATGTCTAAGAAGGAGCATAAAGCAGGAGGATTACATCAACAAAGAGCCTTGCTATCTGCAACACACTATTCAATGACAGGAGAATCGTGTTGAAACATCAGAGAACCTAGGTTGATATAGGTTACCTGTCTACCTCAGTGCCAATGACTTGTCTTTTGTCAGAGAAGGCTGAGAAGCTTTGAAACAGGAAGTGCTGATGTCATCAAGTGGTCAGGGCCAGGTGAGCAGGCCCACATGCCGAGGTGATCATTATTTGCTCCTGAACCAACTGGGGAATTCTGATGCCACCAATGAGAGGTCTAGAGGGCTTACTCAGTTTGAGGGGTTAGGGCCAGCTTTAGGGGCTAGGGTTGGGGTTAGCATATGGTTACCGGGAGAGATTATCATGTATCAGCCTTTGAATTCACAGTGAAAGAGATGCCATCACTGGAGCGTGAGTGTATCACTGAGAATTGAAAACTACAGGCCACAAACATTTTAGAAGGGTTCTTCCTTCCTACAGTACAAATACACTTTCAACAGGATGTAGGACCCAAAGAACACAATGTTGGCATTGGGAAAACCAGGTAAAACGCTGAGAATTTCATGTGGTACTGTTTCCCTTTGATTTTAACTGTCAAATTGACTTGGTGTTTGTGAGGCGGGGAATGCTGGTAAAAACTTTCACAACTCCTCTTCATAGGCCTGTAAAACAGAATCTGAGTACTTCAAGAAGTAAGAGAGGTAAATAATAACGAGGAGTGTGTTCAAATAGTAGTAAAGTCCTCAAAAGGCCCTTATGATACCTGTATGAAAATGGAAAGCCTGCCAGATCTCCAAATAACAGAGAAGGCAAATGGATGTGAGAGAGTGTTCCCCTGAAGGTGACATTCGTTTGGAAACGTCCCCATCTCAGCAGCATGTTACAATACTGAGAATGTGCCTTCAAAGAGCCTGGAAAGGCACGATAGTCATTACAGTGTAACAATAGTTCTTTCAGGTGCTTGTAGTAATGTAAAACACGTCGTTTCACATTGGAATTCACACTAAAGAAGCTACAGACACTTGGAGGTGCTTAATGCAACTCTGGAAAGTCACAAACTAAAATGAGCTTAATGTCTAAGAAGGAGCATAAAGCAGGAGGATTACATCAACAAAGAGCCTTGCTATCTGCAACACACTATTCAATGACAGGAGAATCGTGTTGAAACATCAGAGAACCTAGGTTATTATAGGTTACCTGTCTACCTCAGTGCCAATGACTTGTCTTTTGTCAGAGAAGGCTGAGAAGCTTTGAAACAGGAAGTGCTGACGTCATCAAGTGGTCAGGGCCAGGTGAGCAGGCCCACATGCCAAGGTGATCATTATTTGCTCCTGAACCAACTGGGGAATTCTGATGCCACCAATGAGAGGTCTAGAGGGCTTACTCAGTTTGAGGGGTTAGGGCCAGCTTTAGGGGCTAGGGTTAGGGTTAGCATATGGTTACCGGGAGAGATTATCATGTATCAGCCTTTGAATTCACAGTGAAAGAGATGCCATCACTGGAGCGTGAGTGTATCACTGAGAATTGAAAACTACAGGCCACAAACATTTTAGAAGGGTTCTTCCTTCCTACACTACAAATACACTTTCAACAGGATGTAGGACCCAAAGAACACAATGTTGGCATTGGGAAAACCAGGTAAAACGCTGAGAATTTCATGTGGTACTGTTTCCCTTTGATTTTAACTGTCAAATTGACTTGGTGTTTGTGAGGCGGGGAATGCTGGTGAAAACTTTCACAACTCCTCGTCATAGGCCCTGTAAAACAGAATCTGAGTTCTTCAAGAAGTAAGAGAGGTAAATAATAACGAGGAGTGTGTTCAAAGAGTAGTAAAGTCCTCAAAAGGCCCTTATGATACCTGTATGAAAATGGAAAGCCTGCCAGATCTCCAATTAATAGAGAAGGCAAATGGATGTGAGAGAGTGTTCCCCTGAAGGTGACATTCGTTAGGAAATGTCCCCATCTCACCAGCGTGTAAAAATACTGAGAATGTGCCTCCAAAGAGCCTGGAAAGGCACGATAGTCATTACAGTGTAATAATAGCTCTTTCAGGTGCTGGTAGTAATGTAAAACACGTCGTTTCATATCGGAATTCACATTAAAGAAGCTGCAGACACTTTGAGGTGCTTAATACAACTCTGGAAAGTCAGAAACTGAAGTTAGCTAAATGTCTAAGGAGGAGCATAAAACAAGAGGATTACATCAATAAAGAGCCTTGCTATGTGCAACACACTGTTTATTGACAGGAGAATCATGTTGAAACATCAGAGAACCTAGGTTGATATAGGTTACCTGTCTACCTCAGTGCCAATGACTTGTCTTTTGTCCGAGAAGACTGAGAAGCTTTGAAACAGGAAGTGCTGAAGTCATCAAGTAGTCAGGGCCAGGTGAGCAGGCCCACGTGCCCAGGTGATCATTATTTGCTCCGGAGCCAACCTGGGAGTTCTTAGTCCACCAATGTGTGGGCCTACTCAGTTTGAGGATTAGGGTCAGCTGCAGGGGCAAGGTTTAGGGTGAGCATATGGTTTCCAGGAGAGATTATCATGTATCAGGCTTTGAATTCACAGAGAAAGAGATGCCATCACTGGAGTGTGACTGTATCACTGAGAATTGAAAACTACAGGCCACAAACATTTTAGAAGGGTTCTTGATTCCTGCACTAGAAATACACGTTCAACTGGATATAAGACCCAAAGAACACAATGTTGGCAATGGGAAAACCAGGTAAAAGGCTGAGAATTTCATGTGGTACTGTTCCCCTTTGATTTTAACTGTCAAATTGAATTGGTGTTTGTGAGGCGGGGGAAGCTGGTGAAAACTTTCACAACTCCTCTTCATAGGCCTGTAAAACAGTATCTGAGTACTTCAAGAAGTAAGAGAGGTAAACAATAGCCAAGCTTCTGTTCAAATACTATTAAAGTACTCAAAAGGCCCATATGATACCCCTATGAAAATGGAAAACCTGCCAGATCTCCAAATGAGAGAGCAGGAAAATGGATGAGTGAGCGTGTTCCACTGAAGGTGACATTCGTTTGGGAACTTCCTCATCTCACCAGCATCTTAAAATACTGAAAATGTGCCTTCAATAAGCCTGGAAAGGCACAATAGTCATTAAAGGGTAATAATAGTTCTTTCCCGTGTTGGTAGTAATGTAAAAAACGTCACTTCACATTGGAATTCACATGAAAGCAGCTACAGACAATTTTAGTAGTTTCATAGAACTCTGGAAACTCAGAAAGTGAACTTAGCTTAATGTCTATGAAAGAGCATAAAACACGAGGATTCCTTCAACAAAGAGCCTTGCTATCTGCTACACATATTTTGATGATGGGAGAATGGTGTTGAAACATCAGAGAAACTAGTTTGATATAGGTTACCTGTCTATCTCAGTGCAATGACTTGTCTTTTTTCAAAGAAGATTGAGAAGCTTTGAAACAGGAAGGGCTGACGTCATCAAGTGGACAGGGCCAGGTGAGCAGGTCAAAGTGCCCACGGCCTGAGCCAACCTAGTAGTTCTGATGCCATCAATGTGAGGTCGAGAGGTCATACACAACTTGAGGGATAGGGCCAGCTTCACGGGCAAGGGTTAGGGTTAGCATACGTCTTCCAGGAGATTTGAATTCACAGTGAAAGAGATGTCATCACTGGAGCGTGAGTGTCACCCTGCGAATTGAAAACTACAAGCCACAAACATTTTAGAAAGGTGCTTCCTACACTAGAAATACATGTTCAACTAGATGTAGGACCCGAATAACACAATGGTGGTATTGGGAAAACCAGGCAAAAGGCTGAGAATTTGGTGTGGTACTGTTTCTCTTTGATATTATCTGTCAAATTGGCTTGTTGTTTGTGGGGCGGGGAAAGCGGCTGAAAAATTTCACAACTCCTCTTCATAGACCTGTACAACAGTATCTGTGCACTTCAAGAAGTAAGTGAGGTAAACAACAGCCAAACTTGTGTTCAAAGAGTAGTAAAGTCCTCAAAAGGCCCTTAGGTTATCTGAATGAAAATGGAGAATCTGCCCAATGTAGAAATAACAGAGCAATAAAATGGATGTGAGAGAGTGTTCCACTGAAGGTGACATTCGTTTGGTCACTTTTCCATCTCACCAGCTTGTTAAAATACTTAGTATTTGCCTTCAAAGAGCCTGTAAAGGCATGATAGTCATTACAGGGTAATAACAATTCTTTCCCGTGCTGGTAGTAATGTAAAAAACGTCTTTTCACATTGGAATTCACATGAAAGAAGCTACAGACACTTGGAAGTGCTAAATAGAACTCTGGAAACTCACAAACTAAAGTTAGCTTAATGTCTAAGAAAGAGCATAAAACACGAGGATTACATCATCAAAGAACTTTGCTATCTGCAACACATTGTTTAATGACAGGAGAATCGTGTTGAAACATCAGAGAAACTAGGTTACACTAGAAATACATGTTCACCTCAATGTAAGACCTGAATAACACAATGTTGCCATTGGGAAACCAGGTAAAAGGCTGAGAATTTGATATGGTACTGTTTCCCTTTGATTTTCACTGTCAAATTGGCTTGGAGTGTGTGAAGAGGGGAAAGATGGTGAATAATTCACAACTCCTCTTCATAGACATGTACAACAGTATTTGAGCACTTCAAGAAGTAAGAGAGGTGAACAATAGCCAAGCTTGTGTTCAAATAGTAGTCAAGTCCACAAAAGGCCCTTATGATACCCGTATGAAAATGGAAAACCTGCCAGATCTCCAAATCACAGAGCAGGAAAATGGATCTGAGGGAGTGCTCCACTGAAGGTGACATTCGTTTGGGAACTTCCCCATCTCACCAGCATCTTAAAATACTGAGATTTTGCCTTTCAACCAGCCTAGAAAGGCACAATAGTCATTAAAGTGTAATAATAGTTCTTTCCCGTGCTGGTAGTAATGTAAAAAACGTCGCTTCTCTTTGGAATTCACATTAAAGCAGCTACAGACACTTGTAGTAGCTTCATAGAACTGTGGAAACTCAAAACTCAAGTTACCTTAATGTCTATGAAGGAGCATAAAACAAGAATTAAAGCAGCGACAGACACTTGGAGTAGCTTCATAGAACTCTGGAAACTCAGAAACTGAAGTTAGCTTAATGTCTATGAAGGAGCATAAAACACGAGGATTCCATCAACAAAGAGCCCTGTTATCTGCTACACAGAGTTTAATGACAGGAGAATGGTGTTGAAACATCAGAAAAACTAGGTTGATATAGGTTACCTGTCTACCTCAGTGCCAATGACTTGTCTTTTTTCAAAGAAGGTTGAGAAGCTTTGAAATTGGAAGTGCTGACGTCATCAAGTGGTCATGGCCAGGTGAGCAGGCCCAGGTGCCCAGGTGATAATTATTAGGGCCTGAGCCAACCTAGGAGTTCTGATGCCATTAATGTGAGGCCTAGAGGACATACTCAGCTTGAGGGATAAAGCCAGCTTCAGGGGCTAGGGTGAGCGTTAGCATATGGGTTCCAGGAGATTTGAATTCACAGTGAAAGAGATGTCATCACTGGAGCATGAGTGGCACACTACGAATTGAAAACTACAGGCCACAAACATTTTAGAAGGGCGCTTCCTACACTAGAAATACATGTTCAACTAGATGTAGGACCCGAATAACACAATGGTGGTATTGGGAAAACCAGGTAAAAGGCTGAGAATTTGGTGTGGTACTGTTTCTCTTTGATCTTATCTGTCAAATTGGTTTGTTGTTTGTGTGGCGGGGAAAGCTGGTGAAAAATTTCACAACTCCTCTTCATAGACCTGTAAACAGTATCTGTGCACTTCAAGAAGTAAGAGAGGTAAACAACAGCCAAACTTGTGTTCAAAGAGTAGTAAAGTCCTCAAAAGGCCCTTAGGTTATCTGAATGAAAATGGAGAATCTGCCCAATGTAGAAATAACAGAGCAAGAAAATGGATGTGAGAGAGTGTTCCACTGAAGGTGACATTCGTTTGGTCACTTTTCCATCTCACCAGCTTGTTAAAATACTTAGTATTTGCCTTCAAAGAGCCTGTAAAGGCATGATAGTCATTACAGGGTAATAACAATTCTTTCCCGTGCTGGTAGTAATGTAAAAACGTCTTTTCACATTGGAATTCACATGAAAGCAGCTACAGACACTTGGAGGTGCTAAATAGAACTCTGGAAACTCAGAAACTAAAGTTAGCTTAATGTCTAAGAAAGAGAATAAAACACGAGGATTACATCAACAAAGAATCTTGCTATCTGCAACAAATTGTTTAATGACAGGAGAATCGTGTTGAAACATCAGAGAAACTAGGTTACACTGGAAATACATGTTCACCTCGATGTAAGACCTGAATAACACAATGTTGCCATTGGGAAACCAGCTAAAAGGCTGAGAATTTGATATGGTACTCTTTCCCTTTGATTTTCACTGTCAAATTGGCTTGGAGTGTGTGAAGAGGGGAAAGCTGGTGAAAAATTCACAACTCCTCTTCATAGACCTGTACAACAGTATCTGAGCACTTCAAGAAGTAAGAGAGGTGAACAATAGCCAAGCTTATGTTCAAAGAGTAGTCAAGTCCCCAAAAGGCCTTTATGATACCAGTATGAAAATGGAAAACCTGCCAGATCTCCAAATAACAGAGCAGGAAAATGGATCTGAGAGAGTGTTCCACTGAAGGTGACATTCGTTTGGTCACTTTCCCATCTCACCAGCTTGTTAAAATGCTGAGTATTTCCCTTCAAAGAGCCTGCAAAGGCACGATAGTCATTACAGGGTAATAACAGTTCTTTCCCGTGCTGGTAGTAATGTAAAAAACGTCTTTTCACATTGGAATTCACATGAAGGCAGCTACAGACACTTGGAGGTGCTTCATAGAACTCTGGAAACTCACAAACTAAAGTTAGATTAATGTCTAAGAACGAGCATAAAACACGAGGATTCCATCAACAAAGAGCCTTGTTATCTGCTACATAGAGTTTAATGACAGGAGAATGGTGTTGAAACATCAGAAAAACTAGGTTGATATTGGTTACTTGTCTACCTCAGTGCCAATGACTTGTCTTTTTTCAAAGAAGGTTGAGAAGCTTTGAAATTGGAAGTGCTGACGTCATCAAGTGGTCATGGCCAGATGAGCAGGCCCACGTGCCCAGGTGATAATTATTAGGGCCTGAGCCAACCTAGGAGTTCTGATGCCATTAATGTGAGGCCTAGAGGGCATACTCAGCTTGAGGGATAGGGCCAGCTTCAGGTGCTAGGGTGAGCGTTAGCATATGGGTTCCGGGAGATTTGAATTCACAGTGAAAGAGATGTCATCACTGGAGCATGAGTGGCACACTGCGAATTGAAAACTACAGGCCACAAACATTTTAGAAGGGCGCTTCCTACACTAGAAATACATGTTCAACTAGATGTAGGACCCGAATAACACAATGGTGGTATTGGGAAAACCAGGTAAAAGGCTGAGAATTTGGTGTGGTACTGTTTCTCTTTGATCTTATCTGTCAAATTGGCTTGTTGTTTGTGGGGCGGGGAAAGCCGGTGAAAAATTTCACAACTCCTCTTCATAGACCTGTACAACAGTATCTGTGCACTTCAAGAAGTAAGAGAGGTAAACAACAGTCAAACTTGTGTTCAAAGTGTAGTAAAGTCCTCAAAATGCCTTTAGCATACCTGGATGAAAATGGAACACCTGTCAGATGTAGAAATAACAAAGCAGGAAAATGGATGTGAGAGAGTGTTCCACTGAAGGTGACATTCGTTTGGTCACTTTTCCATCTCACCAGCTTGTTAAAATACTTAGTATTTGCCTTCAAAGAGCCTGCAAAGGCATGATAGTCATTACAGGGTAATAACAATTCTTTCCCGTGCTGGTAGTAATGTAAAAAACGTCTTTTCACATTGGAATTCACATGAAAGCAGCTACAGACACTTGGAGGTGCTAAATAGAACTCTGGAAACTCACAAACTAAAGTTAACTTAATGTCTAAGAACGAGCATAAAACACGAGGATTACATCAACAAAGAATCTTGCTATCTGCAACACATTGTTTAATGACAGGAGAATCCTGTTGAAACATCAGAGAAACTAGGTTACACTAGAAATACATGTTCACCTCGATGTAAGACCTGAATAACACAATGGTGATATTGGGAAAACCAGGTAAAAGGCTGAGAATTTGGTGTCGTACCGTTTCCCTTTGATTTTAACGGTCAAATTGGCTTGGTGTTTTTGGGGCGGGGAAAGCTGGTGAAAACTTTCACAACTCCTCTTCATAGACCTTTACAACAGTATCTGAGTACTTCAAGAAGTAAGAGAGGTAAACAATAGCCAAGCTTGTGTTCAAATAGTAGTCAAGTCCTCAAAAGGCCCTTATGATACCCGTATGAAAATGGAAAACCTGCCAGATCTCCAAATCACAGAGCAGGAAAATGGATCTGAGAGAGTGTTCCACTGAAGGTGACATTCATTTGGGAACTTCCCCATCTCACCAGCATCTTAAAATACTGAGATTTTGCCTTCCAACCAGCCTGGAAAGGCACAATAGTCATTAAAGGGTAATAATAGTTCTCTCCCGTGCTGGTAGTAATGTAAAAAACGTCGCTTCACATTGGAATTCACATTAAAGCAGCTACAGACACTTGGAGTAGCTTCATAGAACTCTGGAAACTCAAAAACTGAAGTTAGCTTAATGTCTATGAAGGAGCATAAAACACGAATTAAAGCAGCTACAGACATTTGGAGTAGCTTCATAAAACTCTGGAAACTCAGAAACTGAAGTTAGCTTAATGTCTATAAAGGAGCATAAAACATGAGGATTCCATCAACAAAGAGCCTTGTTATCTGCTACACAGAGTTTAATGACCGGAGAATGGTGTTGAAACATCACAGAAACTAGGTTGATATAGGTTACCTGTCTATGTCAGTGCCAATGACTTGTCTTTTTTCAAAGAAGTTTGAGAAGCTTTGAAATTGGAAGTGCTGACGTCATCAAGTGGTCATGGCCAGGTGAGCAGGCCCACGTGCCCAGGTGATAATTATTAGGGCCTTAGGCAACCTAGGAGTTCTGATGCCATTAATGTGAGGTCTAGAGGGCATACTCAGATTGAGGGATAGGGCCAGCTTCAGGGGCTAGGGTGAGGGTTAGCATATGGGTTCCGGGAGATTTGAATTCACAGTGAAACAGCCTAGGTGCCTGTCAGCAGATGAATGGATCAGAAAACTATGGTACATCTACACCATGGAATACTATGCGGCCATAAAAAGGAAGGAATTTTCATCATTTGCAGTAACCTGGATGGAATTGGAAAGCATCATGCTGAGTGAAATAAGCCAGTCAATGAAAGAGAAACACCACATGACTTCACTCATTTATGTATATTTAAGATCGTTATGAACTAATGAATAGAAAGATAGATTAAGAGGCAGTAAAACAAGAAGCAGACTTTCAAATGACAGCAGGGGAGGGGGGAGGGAGATCTGGGTGAGATAGGGGATCAACCGAAGGACTGGTATGCATGCATAAAAGTACATCCAATGGACATAGAACTCGGGAAGGAGGGCATATATGGGGGGGGGGCAATGGTAAGCTATGTACACATAATACCTTAATAAATTTAAAAAAGAAAAAGAAAAAAAAAGAAGTCGCCGAAACCGGTTTGGCTCAGTGGTAGAGCGTCGGTCTGCGGACTAAAAGGTGCTGGGTTCTATTCCGCTCAATGGCATGTACCTTGGTTGACGGCACATCCCCAGCAGGGGATGTGCAGGAGGCAGCTAGTAGATGTTTCTCTCTCATCGACGTTCCTGGCTCTCTATCTCTCTCCCTTCCTCTGTAAAATATCAATAAAATATATTTTTTAAAAAGAACTAAGAGAGGTGAACAATAGCCAAGCTTGTGTTCAAATAGTGGTAAAGTCCTCAAAAGGCCCTTAAGATAACTGTATGAAAATGGAAACTCTGCCAGATCTCCAAATAACAGAGCAGGACAATGTATTTTATAATAATTCATTCCTGTTCTGGTAGTAATGTAAAAAAAAAAAAACAAGACATTTCACATTGGAATTCATATGAAAGCAGCTACAGACCCTTGGAGGTGCTTACAGAACTCTGGAAACTCACAAACTGAAGTAAGCTTAATGTCTAAGAATGAGAATAAAACACGAGGATTACATCAACAAAGAGCCTTGCTAACAGCAACACATTGTTTAATGACAGGAGAATGGTGTTGAAACATCAGAGAAACTGGGTTGCTATAGGTTACCGGTCTACCTCAGTGCCAGTGACTTGTCTTTTTTAAAGAAGGCTGAGAAGGTTTGAAACAGGAAGTGCTGACGTCATCAAGTGGTCAGGTCCAGGTGAGCAGGCCCACGTGCCCAGGTGATAATTATGTCGGCCTGAGCCAACCTGGGAGGGATTTCATGCCTTAACTGAGGCTGCACACTGCGGAGTGATAGCAGCTGTCAGAGGTGAGACGAGGGCCACTGTGTGCGGTGAGCGAGACAGCTGTTGTGGGAAGCTCTTCCAAAGACACCCCAGCCCCTGAGACCACCTGCAGACCAGCTCTCTCCCCAGGCCTGTGGCCAGCAAAGTGAAGGGAGAGGGGCCTGTCTCCTGGATGCAAGGTTGCCTGGTGACCAGAGTTCTACATTCTATACTGTCCTGTGACTGAGCGAGTGACCTCAACGGTGCAGGGCTCTATGGCCTGTATGCTTTCCTTTAAGCAGGCTGACCTGGAGACCCCTCAGGGCCTTGGACTTTGCCAAAGCAAGAGACTACAAGATCCCTAAGGACACCGGAGGGCTGATGTGGGAAAGCATTTTCTGGAGACCAGGGCACGTGTCCCTGACTTCAAACCCGCCAGCCCTGCGGGTTAGGGTTAGAGTTTGGGATAGGGTTAGGGGTAGGGGTAGGGTTAGGTCTTGAAACAGCAGAGAAACTAGGTTGATATAGGTTACCTGTCTACCTCAGTGCCAATGACTTGTCTTTTTTCAAAGAAGGTTGAGAAGCTTTGAAAAAGGAAGTTCTGACCTCATCAAGTGGTCAGGGCCAGGTGAGCAGGCCCATGTGCCCAGGTGATAATTATTAGGGCCTGAGCCAACCTAGAATTCTGATGCCATCAATGTGAGGTCTAGAGGGCATACTAGGCTTGAGGGATAGGGCTAGCTTCAGGGGCTAGGCTTAGAGTTAGCATATGGGTTCTGGGAGAGATTGTCATGTATCAGCCTTTGAATTCACAGTGAAAGAGATGTCATCACTGGAGCATGAGTGTGACACTACAGGCCACAAACCTTTTAGCAGTGTGCTTCCTACAATATAAATACATGTTCAACTAGATGTAGGACCCGAATAACACAACGGTGGTATTGGGAAAACCAGGTAAAATGCTGAGAATTTGGTGTGGTACTGTTTCCCTTTGATTTTAACTGTCAAATTGGCTTGGTGTTTGTGGGACAGGGAAAGCGGTTGAAAAATTTCACAAGACCTCTTCATAGACCTGTACAACAATATCTGAGTAGTTCAAGAAGTAAGAGAGTTAAACAATAGCCAAGCTAATGTTCAAATAGTAGTAAAGTCCTCAAAAGGCCCTTAGGATACCTTGATGAAAATGGAAAATGTGCCAGATCTAGAAATAACAGAGCAGGAAAATGGATGTGAGAGAGTGTTCCACTGAAGATGACATTCGTTTGGAACCTCCCCATCTCACCAGCATCTTAAAATACTGAGAATTTGCCTTCAACAAGCCAGGGAAGGAACAATAGTCATTAAAGGGTAATAATAGTTCTTTCCCGTGCTGGTTGTAGTGTAAAAAAAAGTCCATTCACATTGGAATTCACATTAAAGCAGCTAGAGACACTTGGAGTAGCTTAATAAAACTCTGGAAACTCAGAAACTGAAGTTATCTTAATGTCTATGAAAGCATAATACACGAGGATTCTATCCAAAAAGAGCCTTGCTATCTGCTACACATAGTTTAATGGCAGGAGAATGGTGTTGAAACATCACAGAAACTAGGATGATATAGGTTACCTGTCTACCTCAGTGCCAATGACTTGTCTTTTTTCAAAGAAGGTTGAGAAGCTTTGAAACAGGAAGTGCTGACGTCATCAAGTGTTCAGGGCCAGGGGAGCAGGCCCACGTGCCCAGGTGATAATTATTTGGTCCCTAGCCAACCATGGAGTTTTGATGGCACCAATGTGAGGAATATAGGGCATACTCAGTTTAAGGAGTTAGGGACAGTTTCTGGGGCTAGGGTTAGGGTTAGCATATGGTTTCCGGGAGAGATTATCATGTATCAGCCTTTGAATTCACAGTGAAAGAGATGCCATCACTGGAGCATGAGTGTATCACTGAGAATTGAAAACTACAGGCCACAAACATTTTAGAAGGGTTCTTGCTTCCTACACTAGAAATACACGTTCAACTGGATGTAAGACCCGAAGAACAGAATCTTGGCATTGGGAAAACCAGGTAAAAGGCTGAGAATTTCATGTGGTACTGTTTCCCTTTGATTGTAACTGTGAAATTGACTTGGTGTTTGTGAGGCGGGGAAAGCTGGTCAAAACTTTCACAAATCCTCTTCATAGACCTGTAAATCAGTATCTGAGTACTTCAAGAAGTGAGAGAGGTAAACAATAGCCAAGAGTGTGTTTGAATAGTAGTAAAGTCCTCCATAGGCCCTTATGATACCTGTAAGAAAATGGAAAGCCTGCCAGATCTCCAAATAACAGAGAAGGCAAATGGATGTGAGAGAGTGTTCCCCTGAAGGTGACATTCGTTTGGGAATGTCCCCATCTCACCAGTGTGGTAAAATACTGAGAATGTGCCTTCAAAGAGCCTGCAAAGGCACTATAGTCATTACAGTGTAATAATGTTCTTTCAGGTGCTAGTAGTAATGTAAAACACGTCGTTTCACCTTGGAATTCACATTAAAACAGCTACAGACACTTGGAGGTGCTTCATACAACTCTGGAAAGTCACAAACTGAAGTTAGCTTAATGTCTAAGAACGAGCATAAAACACGAGGATTACATCAACAAAGAGCCTTGCTATCTGCAACATACTGTTTAATGACAGGAGAATGGTGTTGAAACATCAGAGAACCCAGGTTGATATAGGTTACCTGTGTACCTCAGTGCCAATGACTTGTCTTTTGTCAAAGAATGCTGAGAAGCTTTGAACCAGGAAGTGCTGACGTCATCAAGTGGTCAGGGGCCAGGTGAGCTGGCCCACCTGCCCAGGTGATCATTATTTGGTCCTGAGAGAACCGGGAAGTTTTGATGCCACCAATGTGAGGAATACAGGGCCTACTCAGTTTAAGGAGTTAGGACCAGCTTCTGGGGCTGGGTTAGGGTTAGCATATGGTTTCCGGGAGAGATTATCGTGTATCAGCCTTTGAATTCACAGTGAAAGAGATGCCATCACTGGAGCATGAGTGTATCACTGAGAATTGAAAACTACAGGCCACAAACATTTTAGAAGGGTTCTTGCTTCCAACACTAGAAATACACGTTCAACTGGAGGTAAGACCGGAAGAAAATAATGTTGGCATTGGGAAAACCAGGTAAAAGGCTGAGAATTTCATGTGGTACTGTTTCCCTTTGATTTTAACTGTCAAATTGACTTGGTGGTTGTGAGGCGGGGAAAGCTGGTGAAAACTTTCAGAACTCCTCTTCCTAGAACTGTAAAACAGTATCTGAGTACTTCAAGAAGTAAGAGAGGTAAATAATAGCCAAGAGTGTCTTCAAATAGTAGTAAAGTCCTCAAAAGGCCCTTATGATACCTGTATGAAAATGAAAAGACTGCCAGATCTCCAAATAACAAAGAAGACAAATGGATGTGATAGAGTGTTCCCCTGAAGGTGACATTCATTTGGGAACGTCTCTATCTCACCAGCATGTTACAATACGGAGAATGTGCCTTCAAAGAGCCTGGAAAGGCACTATAGTCATTACAGTGTAATAATGTTCTTTCAGGTGCTAGTAGTAATGTAAAACACGTCGTTTCACATTGGAATTCACATTAAAACAGCTACAGACACTAGGAGGTGCTTAATACAACTCTGGAAAGTCACAAACTGAAGTTAGCTTAATATCTAAGAACGAGCATAAAACACCAGGATTACATCAACAATGAGCCTTGCGATCTGCAACACAATGTTTAATGACAGGAGAATGGTGTTGAAACATCAGAGAACCCAGGTTGATATAGGTTACCTAGGTACCTCAGTGCCAATGACTTGTCTTTTGTCAAAGAATGCTGAGAAGCTTTGAAACAGGAAGTGCTGATGTCATCAAGTGGTCAGGGGCCAGGTGAGCTGGCCCTTGTGCCCAGGTGATCATTATTTGGTCCTGAGACAACCAGGGAGTTTTGATGCCACAAATGAGAGGAATACAGGGCATACTCAGTTTAAGGAGTTAGGACCAGCTTCAGGGGCTAGGGTTAGGGTTAGCATATGGTTTCCTGGAGAGATTATCATGTATCAGCCTTTGAATTCACAGTGAAAGAGATGCCATCACTGGAGCATGAGTGTATCACTGAGAATTGAAAACTACAGGCCACAAACATTTTAGAAGGGTTCTTGCTTCCTACACTAGAAATACACGTTCAACTGGATGTAAGACCCAAAGAACACAATGTTGGCATTGGGAAAACCAGGTAAAAGGCTGAGAATTTCATGTGGTACTGTTTCCGTTTGATTTTAACTGTCAAATTGACTTGGTGAATGTGAGGCGGGGAAAGCTGGTGAAAACTTTCACAACTCCTCTTCGTAGACCTGTAAAAGAGTATCTGAGTACTTCAAGAAGTGAGAGAGGTAAATAATAGCCAAGAGTGTCTTCAAATAGTAGTAAAGTCCTCAAAAGGCCCTTATGATACCTGTATGAAAATGGAAAGCCTGCCAGATCTCCAAATAACAGAGAAGGCAAATGGATGTGAGAGAGTGTTCCCCTGAAGGTGACATTCGTTTGGGAATGTCCCCATGTCACCAGTGTGTTAAAATACTGAGAATGTGCCTTCAAAGAGCCTGCAAAGGCACTATAGTCATTACAGTGTAATAATGTTCTTTCAGGTGCTAGTAGTAATGTAAAATACGTCGTTTCACAATAGAATTCACATTAAAACAGCTACAGACACTTGGAGGTGCTTCATACAACTCTGGAAAGTCACAAACTGAAGTTAGCTTAATGTCTAAGAACGAGCATAAAACACGAGGATTACATCAACAAAGAGCCTTGCTATCTGCAACACACTGTTTAATGACAGGAGAATGGTGTTGAAACATCAGAGAACCCAGGTTGATATAGGTTACCTGTGTACCTCAGTGCCAATGACTTGTCTTTTGTCAAAGAATGCTGAGAAGCTTTGAACCAGGAAGTGCTGACGTCATCAAGCGGTCAGGGGCCAGGTGAGCTGGCCCTTGTGCCCAGGTGATCATTATTTGGTCCTGAGACAACCAGGGAGTTTTGATGCCACAAATGAGAGGAATACAGGGCATACTCAGTTTAAGGAGTTAGGACCAGCTTCAGGGGCTAGGGTTAGGGTTAGCATATGGTTTCCGGGAGAGATTATCATGTATCAGCCTTTGAATTCACAGTGAAAGAGATGCCATCACTGGAGCATGAGTGTATCACTGAGAATTGAAAACTACAGGCCACAAACATTTTAGAAGGGTTATTGCTTCCTACACTAGAAATACACGTTCAACTGGATGTAAGACCCGAAGAACACAATGTTGGCATTGGGAAAACCGGGTAAAAGGCTGAGAATTTCATGTGGTACTGTTTCCCTTTGATTTTGACTGTCAAATTGACTTGGTGTTTGTGAGGCAGGGAAAGTTGGTGAAAACTTTCACAACTCCTCTTCATAGACCTGTAAAACAGTATCTGAGTACTTCACGAAGTCATAGAGGTAAATAATAACCAAGAGTGTGTTCAAATAGTATTAAAGTCCTCAAAAGGCCCTTATGATACCTGTATGAAAATGGAAAGCCTGCCAGATCTCCAAATAACAGAGAAGGCAAATGGATGTGAGTGTTCCCCTGAAGGTGACATTCGTTTGGGAACGTCCCCATCTCACCAGCGTGTTAAAATACTGAGAATGTGCCTTCAAAGAGCCTGGAAAAGCACTATAGTCATTACAGTGTATTAATGTTCTTTCAGGTGCTAGTAGTAATGTAAAACATGTCGTTTCACATTGGAATTCACATTAAAACAGCTACAGACACTAGGAGGTGCTTAATACAACTCTGGAAAGTCACAAACTGAAGTTAGCTTAATATCTAAGAACGAGCATAAATCACCAGGATTACATCAACAAAGAGCCTTGCTATCTGCAACACACTGTTTAATGACAGGAGAATGGTGTTGAAACATCAGAGACCCCAGGTTGATATAGGTTACCTGTGTACCTCTGTGCCAATGACTTGTCTTTTGTCATAGAATGCTGAGAAGCTTTGAAACAGGAAGTGGTGACGCCATCAAGTGGTCAGGGGCCAGGTGAGCTGGCCCACCTGCCCAGGTGATCATTATTTGGTCCTGATAGAACCGGGGAGTTTTGATGCCACCAATGTGAGGAATACAGGGCATACTCAGTTTAAGGAGTTAGGGCCAGCTTCTGGGGCTAGGGTTAGGGTTAGCATATGGTTTCCCGGAGAGATTATCATGTATCAGCCTTTGAATTCACAGTGAAAGAGATGCCATCACTGGAGCATGAGTGTATCACTGAGAATTGAAAACTACAGGCCACAAACATTTTAGAATGATACTTCCTACACTAGAAATGCATGTTCAACTAGATGTAAGATGCGAATAACACAATATTGGCTTTGGTAACTCCAGTTACAAGGCTAATAATTTGATTTGGTACAGTTTCACTTTGATTTTAATTGTCAAATTGGCTTGGTGTTTGTGGGGATGGGAAAGCTGTTGAAAAATTTCACAACTCCTCTTCATAGACATGTACAACAATATCTGAGTACTTCAAGAACTAAGAGAGGTAAACAATAGTCAAGCTTGTGTACAAATAGTAGTAAAGTCCTCAAAAGGCCTTTAGGATACCTGGATGAAAATGGAACACCTGCCAGATGTAGAAATAACAAAGCAGGAAACTGGATGTGAGAGAGTGTTCCACTGAAGGTGATATTCGTTTGGAACTTCCCCATCTCACCAGCATGTTAAAATACTGAGAATTTGCCTTCAAAGAGCCTGGAAAGGTACAAGAGTCATTATGGGGTAATAATAGTTCTTTCAAGTGCTGGTAGAAACGTAAAAAACATTGTTTCACATTGGAATTCACACTAAAGCAGCTTCAGACACTTGGAGGTGCATAATAGAACTCTGGAAACCCACAAACTGAAGTTAGCTTAATGTCTAAGAAGGAGCATAAAACACGAGGATTACATCAAGGAAGAGCCTTGCTATCTGCAACACATTGTTTAATGACAGGACAATTGTGTTGAAACATGAGAGAAACTAGGTTGATATAGGTTGCCTGTCTACCTGAGTGCCAATGACTTGTCTTTTGTCAAAGAAAGCTTAGAAGCTCTGAAACAGGAAGTGCTGATGTCATCATGTGGTCAGGGCCAGGTGAGCAGGCACAAGTTCCCAGGTTATAATTCTTTGGGCCTAAGCGGACCTGGGAGTTCTGATTCCATCAATGTGAGGTCTGGAGGGCATACTCAGCTTGACAGGTAGTGCCAGCTTCGGGGGCTAGGGTTTGGGTTAGCAGATGATTCCGGGGGAGGTTATCATATATCTGGTTTCAATTCACAGTGAAAGAGATGCCATCACTGGAGCATGAGTGTAACACTGCGAAGTGAAAACTACAGGCCCCAGAAATTTTAGACGGGTGCTTCCTACACTATAAATACATGTTCATCTGGATGTAAGACGGGAGTAATACAATGTTCGCATGGGCGAAACCAGGTAAAAGGCTGAGAATTTGATGTGGTACTGTTTCCCTTTGATTTTAACTGTCAAACTGACTTGGTGTTTGTAGTGTTGGGAAAGCTGGTGAAAAATTTCACAAAGCCTCTTCATGGACCTGTACAACAGTATCTGAGTACTTCAAGAAGTATGACATGTAAACGACCCTAACCCTTACATAAAGTCATTTCCCCCACCTGGTGGCACCCAAGGTTGTCTGGATTGACTTGCTGCCACGAAGGAGTAAAATGAGCCCGCCAAGTCTAGGATTTCCAGAGGGTAGGGGCGCTTGGTCCCCAGCACTCACTTCCGCTTGTGCCCCCCAGGACCTTACGAAGGCACTGGAGAGACCCAGCAAACCAGCCCTCCTGCATTTTCTTGCACCACAGCACACACTGCAACAGGCACAGGCACATGCACACCCACACGCAGGAACACAATGGCAAGGACACATAGGATGACCTCAAGTGCTCCCAGCCTTGGCCTCCCAAGGATGGGCTGGCGCTAGGCTGCCTTGCCTTACCTGAGGCTGCACACTGCCTAGTGACAGCAGGCGTCGGAGGTGAGACCAGGGCCACTGTGTGCGGTGAGGGAGACATCTGTTATGGGAAGCTCTTCCAAAGAAACCCCACCCCCCTGTAAACACCTGCAGACCACCTGCAGTCCAGCTCTCTCCCCAGGCCTGCAGCCAGCCAAGTGAGGGGAGAGGGGCCTGTCTCCAGGATGCAAGGTTGCTGGTGACCAGAGTTCTACATTCCATACTGTCCTGTGACTGAGCCAGTGACATCAAGGGTGCAAGGCTCCACGGCCTGTATGCTTTCCTTTAAGCAGGCTGACCTTCAGACCCCTCAGGGCTTTGGGCTTTTGCCAAAGCAAAAGCCTAGAAGAGCCCTACGGACACCTGAGGGATGATGCGGGAAACCATATTCTGGAGACCTGGACAGGACCATTAAAGGGTAATAATAGTTCTTTCCCGCGCTGTTTGTAATGTAAAAAATGTCGTTTCACATTGGAATTCACATGAAAGCAGCTACTGACACTTGGAGGTGCTTAATAGACCTCTGGAAACTCACAAACTAAAGTTAGATTAATGCCTCTGAATGAGCAAAAAACTCCAGGATTACATCAAAAAGAGCCTTCCTATCTGCAACACATTGTTTAAGGACAGGAGAATCATGTTGAAATATCAGAGAAACTAATTTACACTATATATACATGTTCAACTGGATCTAAGACCCGAATAACACAATGTTGCCATTGGGAAATCAGAAAAAAGGCTGATAATTTGATGTGGTACTGTTTCCATTTGATTTTAATTGTCAAATTGGATTGGAGTGTGTGAAGCGGGGAAACCTGGTGAAAAATTTCACAACTCCTATTCAAAAACCTGTACAACAGTATCTGAGTAGTTCAAGAACTAAGAGAAGTAACCAATAGCTGAGCTTGCATTCAAATACTAGTAAAGTCCTCAAAAGGCCCTAATGATACCTGTATGAAAATGGAAATTCTGCAAGATCTCCAAATAACCGGGCAGGAACATGGATGTGAGAGAGTGTTCCACTGAAGGTGACATTCCTTTGGTCACTCTCCCATCTCAACAGCATCTTAAAATACTGAGAATTTGCCTTCAAAGGACCTCAAACGCACTATAGTCATCACAGGGTAATAATAGTTCTTTCCCGTGCTGGTAGTAATGTAAAAAAAGTCGCTTCACTTTGGAGTTCACATTACAGCAGCTACAGACACTTGGAGTAGCTTAATAGAACTCTGGGAACTCAGAAACTAAAGCTAGCTTAATGTGTATGAATGAACATAAAAGAGGAGGATTCCATCAACAAAGAACCTTGCTATCTGCTACACATAGTTTAATGACAGGAGAATGGTGTTGAAACATCAGAGAAACTATGTTGATATAGGTTCCTGTCTAACTCAGTGCCAATGACTTGTCTTCTTTCAAAGAAGGTTGAGAAGCATTGAAACAGGTAGTGCTGACGTCATCAAGTGGTCAGGGCCAGGTGAGCAGGCCCCCGAGCCCAGGTGATAATTATTTGGGCTTGAGCCAACCTAGGAGTTCTGATACCATCAATGTGAGGTCTTAAGGGCATACACAGCTTGAGGGATAGGGCCAGCTTCAGGGGCTAGGGTTAGGGTTAGCATATGGGTTCCCGGAGAGATTATCATGTATCAGCCTTTGAATTCAAAGTGAAAGAGATGTCATCACTGGAGCATGAGTGTCACACTGCAAATTGAAAACTACAAGCCACAAACATTTTAGAAGTTGCTTCTTACACTAGAAATACATGTTAATCTAGATGTTGCACCTGAATAACACAATGGTGGTATTGGGAAAACCAGGTAAAAGGATGAGAATTTGGTGTGGTACTGTTTCCCTTTGATTTTAACTGTCAAATTGGCTTGGAGTGTGTGAAGCGGGGAAAGCTGGTGAAAAATTTAACAACTCCTCTTCATAGACCTGAACAACAGTATCTGAGCACTTCAAGAAGTAAGAGAGGTAAACAATAGCCAAGCTTGAGTTCAAATAGTAGTAAAGTCCTCAAAAGGCCCTTAAGATACCCTTATGAAAATTGAAAACCTGCCAGATCTCCAAATAACAGAGAAGGCAAATGGATGTGAGTGTTCCCCTGAAGGTGACATTCGTTTGGGAACATCCCCATCTCACCAGCATGATAAAATACTAAGAATGTGCCTTCAAAGAGCCTGGAAAGGCACTAGAGTCATTACAGTGTAATAATGTTCTTTCAGGTGCTAGTAGTAATGTAAAACACGTCGTTTCACCTTGGAATTCACATTAAAACAGCTACAGACACGTGGAGGTGCTTAATACAACTCTGGAAAGTCACAAACTGAAGTTAGCTTAATGTCTAAGAACGAGCATAAAACACGAGGATTACATCAACAAAGAGCCTTGCTATCTGCAACACACTGTTTAATGACAGGAGAATCGAGTTGAAACATCAGAGAACCCAGGTTGATATAGGTTACCTGTGTACCTCAGTGCCAATGACTTGTCTTTTGTCAGAGAATGCTGAGAAGCTTTGAACCAGGAAGTGCTGATGTCATCAAGTGGTAAGGGGCCAGGTGAGCTGGCCCACGTGCCCAGGTGGTCAGTATTTGGTCCTGAGCCAACCGGGGAGTTTTGATGGCACCAATGTGAGGAATACAGGGCATACTCAGTTTAAGGAGTTAGGGCCAGTTTCCGGGGCTAGGGTTAGGGTTAGAATATGGTTTTCGGGAGGGATTATCATGTATCAGCCTTTGAATTCACGGTGAAAGAGATGCCATCACTGGAGCATGAGTGTATCACTGAGAATTGAAAACTACAGGCCACAAACATTTTAGAAGGGTTCTTGCTTCCTACACTAGAAATACACGTTCAACTGGATGTAAGACCCAAAGAACACAATGTTGGCATTGGGAAAACCAGGGAAAAGGCTGAGAATTTCATGTGGTACTGTTTCCCTTTGATTTTGACTGTCAAATTGACTTGGTGTTTGTGAGGTGGGAAAAGCTGGTGAAAACTTTCACAGCTCCTCTTCATAGACCTGTACAACAGTATCTGAGTACTTCAAGAAGTAAGAGAGGTAAATAATAGCCAAGAGTGTGTTCAAATAGTAGTAAATTCCTCAAAAGGCCCTTATGATACCTGTATGAAAATGGAAAGCCTGCTAGATCTCCAAATAACAGAGAAGGCAAATGGATGTGAGTGAGTGTTCCCCTGAAGGTGACATTCGTTTGGGAACGTCCCCATCTCACCAGCATGTTAAAATACTGAGAATGTGCCTTCAAAGAGCCTGGAAAGGCAATATAGTCATTACAGTGTAATAATGTTCTTTCAGGTGCTAGTAGTAATGTAAAACACGTCGTTTCACCTTGGAATTCACATTAAAATAGCTACAGACACTTGGAGATGCTTAATACAACTCTGGAAAGTCACAAACTGAAGTTAGCTTAATGTCTAAGAACGAGCATAAAACACGAGGATTACATCAACAAAGAGCCTTGCTATCTGCAACACACTGTTTAATGACAGGAGAATCGACTTGAAACATCAGAGAACCCAGGTTGATATAGGTTACCTGTGTACCTCAGTGCCAATGACTTGTCTTTTGTCAGAGACTGCTGAGAAGCTTTGAACCAGGAAGTGCTGATGTCATCAAGTGGTAAGGGGCCAGGTGAGCTGGCCCACGTGCCCAGGTGATCAGTATTTGGTCCTGAGCCAACCGGGGAGTTTTGATGGCACCAATGTGAGGAATACAGGGCATACTCAGTTTAAGGAGTTAGGGCCAGTTTCTGGGGCTAGGGTTAGGGTTAGAATATGGTTTTCCGGAGGGATTATCATGTATCAGCCTTTGAATTCGCGGTAAAAGAGATGCCATCACTGGAGCATGATTGTATCACTGAGAATTGAAAACTACAGGTCACAAACATTTTAGAAGGGTTCTTGCTTCCTACACTAGAAATACACGTTCAACTGGATGTAAGACCCAAAGAACACAATGTTGTCAGTGGGAAAACCACGTAAAAGGCTGAGAATTTCATGTGATACTGTTTCCCTTTGATTTCGACTGTGAAATTGATTTGGTGTTTGTGAGGTGGGAAAAGCTGACGTCATCAAGTGGTCAGGGGCCAGGTGAGCTGGCCCAGATGCCCAGGTGATCATTATTTGGTCGTGAGCCAACCGGGGAGTTTTGAGGGCACCAATGTGAGGAATACAGGGCATACTCAGTTTAAGGAGTTAGGGCCAGTTCTTCCTTCCTACAATAGAAATACACGTTCAACTGGATGTAAGACCCAAAGAACACAATGTTGGCATTGGGAAAACCAAGTAAAAGGCTGAGAATTTCATGTGGTACTGTTTCCCTTTGATTTTGACTGTGAAATTGACTTGGTGTTTGTGAGGTGGGAAAAGCTGTTGAAAACTTTCACAACTCCTCTTCATAGACCTGTACAACAGTATCTGAGTACTTCAAGAAGTAAGAGCCGTAAATAATAGCCAAGAGTGTGTTCAAATAGTAGTAAATTCCTCAAAAGGCCCTTATGATACCTGTATGAAAATGGAAAGCCTGCCAGATCTCCAAATAACAGAGAAGGCAAATGGATGTGAGAGAGTGTTCCCCTGAAGGTGACATTCGTTTGGAACGTCCCCATCTCACCAGCATGTTAAAATACTGAGAATGTGCCTTCAAAGAGCCTGGAAAGGCACTATAGACATTACAGTGTAATAATGTTCTTTCAGGTGCTAGTAGTAATGTAAAACACGTCCTTTCACCTTGGAATTCACATTAAAACAGCTACAGACACTTGGAGGTGCTTAATACAACTCTGGAAAGTCACAAACTGAAGTTAGCTTAATGTCTAAGAACGAGCATAAAACACGAGGATTACATCAACAAAGAGCCTTGCTATCTGCAACACACTGTTTAATGACAGGAGAATCGAGTTGAAACATCAGAGAACCCAGGTTGATATAGGTTACCTGTGTACCTCAGTGCCAATGACTTGTCTTTTGTCAGAGAATGCTGAGAAGCTTTGAACCAGGAAGTGCTGATGTCATCAAGTGGTAAGGGGCCAGGTGAGCTGGCCCACGTGCCCAGGTGGTCAGTATTTGGTCCTGAGCCAACCGGGGAGTTTTGATGGCACCAATGTGAGGAATACAGGGCATACTCAGTTTAAGGAGTTAGGGCCAGTTTCCGGGGCTAGGGTTAGGGTTAGAATATGGTTTTCGGGAGGGATTATCATGTATCAGCCTTTGAATTCACGGTGAAAGAGATGCCATCACTGGAGCATGAGTGTATCACTGAGAATTGAAAACTACAGGCCACAAACATTTTAGAAGGGTTCTTGCTTCCTACACTAGAAATACACGTTCAACTGGATGTAAGACCCAAAGAACACAATGTTGGCATTGGGAAAACCAGGGAAAAGGCTGAGAATTTCATGTGGTACTGTTTCCCTTTGATTTTGACTGTCAAATTGACTTGGTGTTTGTGAGGTGGGAAAAGCTGGTGAAAACTTTCACAGCTCCTCTTCATAGACCTGTACAACAGTATCTGAGTACTTCAAGAAGTAAGAGAGGTAAATAATAGCCAAGAGTGTGTTCAAATAGTAGTAAATTCCTCAAAAGGCCCTTATGATACCTGTATGAAAATGGAAAGCCTGCTAGATCTCCAAATAACAGAGAAGGCAAATGGATGTGAGTGAGTGTTCCCCTGAAGGTGACATTCGTTTGGGAACGTCCCCATCTCACCAGCATGTTAAAATACTGAGAATGTGCCTTCAAAGAGCCTGGAAAGGCAATATAGTCATTACAGTGTAATAATGTTCTTTCAGGTGCTAGTAGTAATGTAAAACACGTCGTTTCACCTTGGAATTCACATTAAAATAGCTACAGACACTTGGAGATGCTTAATACAACTCTGGAAAGTCACAAACTGAAGTTAGCTTAATGTCTAAGAACGAGCATAAAACACGAGGATTACATCAACAAAGAGCCTTGCTATCTGCAACACACTGTTTAATGACAGGAGAATCGACTTGAAACATCAGAGAACCCAGGTTGATATAGGTTACCTGTGTACCTCAGTGCCAATGACTTGTCTTTTGTCAGAGACTGCTGAGAAGCTTTGAACCAGGAAGTGCTGATGTCATCAAGTGGTAAGGGGCCAGGTGAGCTGGCCCACGTGCCCAGGTGATCAGTATTTGGTCCTGAGCCAACCGGGGAGTTTTGATGGCACCAATGTGAGGAATACAGGGCATACTCAGTTTAAGGAGTTAGGGCCAGTTTCTGGGGCTAGGGTTAGGGTTAGAATATGGTTTTCCGGAGGGATTATCATGTATCAGCCTTTGAATTCGCGGTAAAAGAGATGCCATCACTGGAGCATGATTGTATCACTGAGAATTGAAAACTACAGGTCACAAACATTTTAGAAGGGTTCTTGCTTCCTACACTAGAAATACACGTTCAACTGGATGTAAGACCCAAAGAACACAATGTTGTCAGTGGGAAAACCACATAAAAGGCTGAGAATTTCATGTGATACTGTTTCCCTTTGATTTCGACTGTGAAATTGATTTGGTGTTTGTGAGGTGGGAAAAGCTGACGTCATCAAGTGGTCAGGGGCCAGGTGAGCTGGCCCAGATGCCCAGGTGATCATTATTTGGTCGTGAGCCAACCGGGGAGTTTTGAGGGCACCAATGTGAGGAATACAGGGCATACTCAGTTTAAGGAGTTAGGGCCAGTTCTTCCTTCCTACAATAGAAATACACGTTCAACTGGATGTAAGACCCAAAGAACACAATGTTGGCATTGGGAAAACCAAGTAAAAGGCTGAGAATTTCATGTGGTACTGTTTCCCTTTGATTTTGACTGTGAAATTGACTTGGTGTTTGTGAGGTGGGAAAAGCTGTTGAAAACTTTCACAACTCCTCTTCATAGACCTGTACAACAGTATCTGAGTACTTCAAGAAGTAAGAGCCGTAAATAATAGCCAAGAGTGTGTTCAAATAGTAGTAAATTCCTCAAAAGGCCCTTATGATACCTGTATGAAAATGGAAAGCCTGCCAGATCTCCAAATAACAGAGAAGGCAAATGGATGTGAGAGAGTGTTCCCCTGAAGGTGACATTCGTTTGGAACGTCCCCATCTCACCAGCATGTTAAAATACTGAGAATGTGCCTTCAAAGAGCCTGGAAAGGCACTATAGACATTACAGTGTAATAATGTTCTTTCAGGTGCTAGTAGTAATGTAAAACACGTCCTTTCACCTTGGAATTCACATTAAAACAGCTACAGACACTTGGAGGTGCTTAATACAACTCTGGAAAGTCACAAACTGAAGTTAGCTTAATGTCTAAGAACGAGCATAAAACACGAGGATTACATCAACAAAGAGCCTTGCTATCTGCAACACACTGTTTAATGACAGGAGAATCGAGTTGAAACATCAGAGAACCCAGGTTGATATAGGTTACCTGTGTACCTCAGTGCCAATGACTTGTCTTTTGTCAGAGAATGTTGAGAAGCTTTGAACCAGGAAGTGCTGATGTCATCAAGTGGTAAGGGGCCAGGTGAGCGGGCCCACGTGCCCAGGTGATCAGTATTTGGTCCTGAGCCAACCGGGGAGTTTTGATGGCACCAATGTGAGGAATACAGGGCATACTCAGTTTAAGGAGTTAGGGCCAGTTTCTGGGGCTAGGGTTAGGGTTAGAATATGGTTTTCCGGAGGGATCATCATGTATCAGCCTTTGAATTCACGGTGAAATAGATGCCATCACTGGAGCATGAGTGTATCACTGAGAATTGAAAACTACAGGCAACAAACATTTTAGAAGGGTTCTTGCTTCCTACACTAGAAATACACGTTTAACAGCATGTAAGACCCGAAGAACACAATGTTGGCATTGGGAAAACCAGGTCAAAGGCTGATAATTTCATGTGGTACTGTTTCCCTTTGATTTTGACTGTCAAATTGACTTGGTGTTTGTGAGGCGGGAAAAGCTGGTGAGAACTTTCACAACTCCTCTTCATAGACCTGTACAACAGTATCTGAGTACTTCAAGAAGTAAGAGAGGTAAATTATAGCCAAGAGTGTGTTCAAATAGTAGTAAAGTCCTCAAAAGGCCCTTATGATACCTGTATGAAAATGGAAAGCCTGCCAGATCTCCAAATAACAGAGAAGGCAAATGGATGTGAGAGAGTGTTCCCCTGAAGGTGACATTTGTTTGGGAACGTCCCTATCTCACCAGCATGTTAAAATACTGAGAATGTGCCTTCAAAGAGCCTGGAAAGGCACTATAGTCATTACAGTGTAATAATGATCTTTCAGGTAATAGTAGTAATGTAAAACACGTCGTTTCACCTTGGAATTCACATTAAAATAGCTACAGACACTTGGAGGTGCTTAATACACCTCTGGAAAGTCACAAACTGAAGTTAGCTTAATGTCTAAGAACGAGCATAAAACACGAGGATTACATCAACAAAGAGCCTTGCTATCTGCAACACACTGTTTAATGACAGGAGAATCGTGTTGAAACCTCAGAGAACCCAGGTTGATATAGGTTACCTGTGTACCTCAGTGCCAATGACTTGTCTTTTGTCAAAGAATGCTGAGAAGCTTTGAAACAGGAAGTGCTGACGTCATCAAGTAATATGGGGCCAGGTGAGCTGGCCAACGTGCCCTGGTGATCAGTATTTGGTCCTGAGCCAACCGGGGAGTTCTGAAGGCACCAATGTGAGGAATACAGGGCATACTCAGTTAAAGGAGTTAGGGCCAGTTTCTGGGGCTAGTGTTTGGGTTAGAATATGGTTTCCGGGAGAGAGTATCATGTATCAGCCTTTGAATTCACGGTGAAAGAGATGCCATCACTGGAGCATGAGTGTATCACTGAGAATTGAGAACTACAGGCCACAAACATTTTAGAAGGGTTCTTGCTTCCTACACTAGAAATACACGTTTAACTGGATGTAAGACCCGAAGAACATAATGTTGGATTTGGGAAAACCAGGTAAAAGGCTGAGAATTTCATGTGGTACTGTTTCCCTTTGATTTTGACTGACAAATTGACTTGGTGTTTGTGAGGCGGGAAAAGCTGGTGAAAACTTTCACAACTCCTCTTCATAGACCTGTAAAACAGTATCTGAGTACTTCAAGAAATAAGAGAGGTAAATTATAGCCAAGAGTGTGTTCAAATAGTAGTAAATTCCTCAAAAGGCCCTTATGATACCTGTATGAAAATGGAAAGCCTGGCAGATCTCCAAATAACAGAGAAGGCAAATGGATGTGAGAGAGTGTTCCCCTGAAGGTGACATTTGTTTGGGAACGTCCCCATCTCACCAGCATGTTAAAATACTGAGAATGTGCCTTCAAAGAGCCTGGAAAGGCACTATAGTCATTACAGTGTAATAATGATCTTTCAGGTAATAGTAGTAATGTAAAACACGTCGTTTCACCTTGGAATTCACATTAAAATAGCTACAGACACTTGGAGGTGCTTAATACACCTCTGGAAAGTCACAAACTGAAGTTAGCTTAATGTCTAAGAACGAGCATAAAACACGAGGATTACATCAACAAAGAGCCTTGCTATCTGCAACACACTGTTTAATGACAGGAGAATCGTGTTGAAACATCAGAGAACCCAGGTTGATATAGGTTACCTGTGTACCTCAGTGCCAATGACTTGTCTTTTGTCAAAGAATGCTGAGAAGCTTTGAAACAGGAAGTGCTGACGTCATCAAGTAATATGGGGCCAGGTGAGCTGGCCAACGTGCCCTGGTGATCAGTATTTGGTCCTGAGCCAAGCGGGGAGTTTTGATGGCACCAATGTGAGGAATACAGGGCATACTCAGTTAAAGGAGTTAGGGCTAGTTTCTGGGGCTAGTGTTTGGGTTAGAATATGGTTTCCGGGAGAGAGTATCATGTATCAGCCTTTGAATTCACGGTGAAAGAGATGCCATCACTGGAGCATGAGTGTATCACTGAGAATTGAGAACTACAGGCCACAAACATTTTAGAAGGGTTCTTGCTTCCTACACTAGAAATACACGTTTAACTGGATGTAAGACCCGAAGAACATAATGTTGGATTTGGGAAAACCAGGTAAAAGGCTGAGAATTTCATGTGGTACTGTTTCCCTTTGATTTTGACTGACAAATTGACTTGGTGTTTGTGAGGCGGGAAAAGCTGGTGAAAACTTTCACAACTCCTCTTCATAGACCTGTAAAACAGTATCTGAGTACTTCAAGAAATAAGAGAGGTAAATTATAGCCAAGAGTGTGTTCAAATAGTAGTAAAGTCCTCAAAAGGCCCTTATGATACCTGTATGAAAATGGAAAGCCTACCAGATCTCCAAATAACAGAGAAGGCAAATGGATGTGAGAGAGTGTTCCCGTGAAGGTGACATTCGTTTGGGAACGTCCGCATCTCACCAGCATGTTAAAATACTGGGAATGTGCCTTCAAAGAGCCTGGAAAGGCACTATAGTCATTACAGTGTAATAATGTTCTTTCAGGTGCTAGTAGTAATGTAAAACACGTCGTTTCACCTTGGAATTCACATTAAAACAGCTACAGACAGTTGGAGGTGCTTAATACAACTCTGGAAAGTCACAAACTGAAGTTAGCTTAATGTCTAAGAACGAGCATAAAACACGAGGATTACATCTACAAAGAGCCTTGCTATCTGCAACACACTGTTTAATGACAGGAGAATCGTGTTGAAACCTCAGAGAACCCAGGTTGATATAGGTTACCTGTGTACCTCAGTGCCAATGACTTGTCTTTTGTCAAAGAATGCTGAGAAGCTTTGAAACAGGAAGTGCTGACGTCATCAAGTAATATGGGGCCAGGTGAGCTGGCCAACGTGCCCTGGTGATCAGTATTTGGTCCTGAGCCAACCGGGGAGTTCTGAAGGCACCAATGTGAGGAATACAGGGCATACTCAGTTAAAGGAGTTAGGGCCAGTTTCTGGGGCTAGTGTTTGGGTTAGAATATGGTTTCCGGGAGAGAGTATCATGTATCAGCCTTTGAATTCACGGTGAAAGAGATGCCATCACTGGAGCATGAGTGTATCACTGAGAATTGAGAACTACAGGCCACAAACATTTTAGAAGGGTTCTTGCTTCCTACACTAGAAATACACGTTTAACTGGATGTAAGACCCGAAGAACATAATGTTGGATTTGGGAAAACCAGGTAAAAGGCTGAGAATTTCATGTGGTACTGTTTCCCTTTGATTTTGACTGACAAATTGACTTGGTGTTTGTGAGGCGGGAAAAGCTGGTGAAAACTTTCACAACTCCTCTTCATAGACCTGTAAAACAGTATCTGAGTACTTCAAGAAATAAGAGAGGTAAATTATAGCCAAGAGTGTGTTCAAATAGTAGTAAATTCCTCAAAAGGCCCTTATGATACCTGTATGAAAATGGAAAGCCTGCCAGATCTCCAAATAACAGAGAAGGCAAATGGATGTGAGAGAGTGTTCCCCTGAAGGTGACATTTGTTTGGGAACGTCCCCATCTCACCAGCATGTTAAAATACTGAGAATGTGCCTTCAAAGAGCCTGGAAAGGCACTATAGTCATTACAGTGTAATAATGATCTTTCAGGTAATAGTAGTAATGTAAAACACGTCGTTTCACCTTGGAATTCACATTAAAATAGCTACAGACACTTGGAGGTGCTTAATACACCTCTGGAAAGTCACAAACTGAAGTTAGCTTAATGTCTAAGAACGAGCATAAAACACGAGGATTACATCAACAAAGAGCCTTGCTATCTGCAACACACTGTTTAATGACAGGAGAATCGTGTTGAAACATCAGAGAACCCAGGTTGATATAGGTTACCTGTGTACCTCAGTGCCAATGACTTGTCTTTTGTCAAAGAATGCTGAGAAGCTTTGAAACAGGAAGTGCTGACGTCATCAAGTAATATGGGGCCAGGTGAGCTGGCCAACGTGCCCTGGTGATCAGTATTTGGTCCTGAGCCAAGCGGGGAGTTTTGATGGCACCAATGTGAGGAATACAGGGCATACTCAGTTAAAGGAGTTAGGGCTAGTTTCTGGGGCTAGTGTTTGGGTTAGAATATGGTTTCCGGGAGAGAGTATCATGTATCAGCCTTTGAATTCACGGTGAAAGAGATGCCATCACTGGAGCATGAGTGTATCACTGAGAATTGAGAACTACAGGCCACAAACATTTTAGAAGGGTTCTTGCTTCCTACACTAGAAATACACGTTTAACTGGATGTAAGACCCGAAGAACATAATGTTGGATTTGGGAAAACCAGGTAAAAGGCTGAGAATTTCATGTGGTACTGTTTCCCTTTGATTTTGACTGACAAATTGACTTGGTGTTTGTGAGGCGGGAAAAGCTGGTGAAAACTTTCACAACTCCTCTTCATAGACCTGTAAAACAGTATCTGAGTACTTCAAGAAATAAGAGAGGTAAATTATAGCCAAGAGTGTGTTCAAATAGTAGTAAAGTCCTCAAAAGGCCCTTATGATACCTGTATGAAAATGGAAAGCCTACCAGATCTCCAAATAACAGAGAAGGCAAATGGATGTGAGAGAGTGTTCCCGTGAAGGTGACATTCGTTTGGGAACGTCCGCATCTCACCAGCATGTTAAAATACTGGGAATGTGCCTTCAAAGAGCCTGGAAAGGCACTATAGTCATTACAGTGTAATAATGTTCTTTCAGGTGCTAGTAGTAATGTAAAACACGTCGTTTCACCTTGGAATTCACATTAAAACAGCTACAGACAGTTGGAGGTGCTTAATACAACTCTGGAAAGTCACAAACTGAAGTTAGCTTAATGTCTAAGAACGAGCATAAAACACGAGGATTACATCTACAAAGAGCCTTGCTATCTGCAACACACTGTTTAATGACAGGAGAATCGTGTTGAAACCTCAGAGAACCCAGGTTGATATAGGTTACCTGTGTACCTCAGTGCCAATGACTTGTCTTTTGTCAGAGAATGCTGAGAAGCTTTGAACCAGGAAGTGCTGACGTCATCAAGTGGTCAGGGGCCAGGTGAGCTGGCCCACGTGCCCAGGTGATCAGTATTTGGTCCTGAGCCAAGCGGGGAGTTTTGATGGCACCAATGTGAGGAATACAGGGCATACTCAGTTTAAGGAGTTAGGGCCAGTTTCTGGGGCTAGGGTTAGGGTTAGAATATGGTTTCTGGGAGAGAGTATCATGTATCAGCCTTTGAATTCACGGTGAAAGAGATGCCATCACTGGAGCATGAGTGTATCACTGAGAATTGAAAACTACAGGCCACAAACATTTTAGAAGGGTGCTTCCTACAATAGAAATACATGTTCAACTAGATGTAAGACCTGAATAACACAAAGGTGGTATTGGGAGAACCAGGTAAAAGGCTGGGAATTTGGTGTGGTACTATTTCCTTTTGATTTTAACTGTCAAATTGGCTTGGTGTTTGTGGGTCGGGGAAAGTTGGTGAAAAATTTCACAACTCCTCTTCATAGAGCTTTACAACAATATCTGAGTACTTCAAGAAGTAAGAGAGGTAAACAATAGCCAAGCTGGTGTTCAAATATTAGTAAAGTCCTCAAAAGGCCTTTAGCATACCTGGATGAAAATGGAACACCTGTCAGACGTAGAAATAACAAAGCAGGAAAATGGATGTGAGAGAGTGTTCCACTGAAGGTGACATTCGTTTGGAACTTCCCCATCTCACCAGCATGTTAAAATACTGAAAATTTGCCTTCAAAGAGCCTGGAAAGGTACAAGAGTCATTATGGGGTAATAATAGTTCTTTCAAGTGCTGGTAGTAATGTAAAACACGTCGTTTCAGATTGGAATTCACATTAAAGCAGCTACAGACACTTGGAGATGCTTAATACAACTCTGGAAAGTCACAAACTGAAGTTAGCTTAATGTCTAAGAAGGAGCATAAAACACGAGGATTACATCAAGGAAGAGCCTTGCTATCTGCAACACATTGTTTAATGACAGGACAATCGTGTTGAAACATCAAAGAAACTACGTTGTTATAGGTTGCCTGTCTACCTGAGTGCCCTTGACTTGTTTTGTCAAAGAAAGCTTAGAAGTTCTGAAACAGGAAGTGCTGATGTCATCATGTGGTCAGGGCCAGGTGACCAGGCACAAGTTCCCAGGTTGTAATTCTTTGGGCCTAAGCGGACCTGGGAGTTCTGATGCCATCGATGTGAGGTCTGGAGGGCATACTCAGCTTGACGGGTAGTGCCAGCTTTGGGGGCTAGGTTTCCAGTTAGCAGATGGTTCTAGGGGAGGTTATCATGTATCAGCCTTTCAATTCACAGTGAAAGAGATGCCATCACTGGAGCATGAGTGTAACACTGCGAAGTGAAAATAACAGGACCCAGAAATTTTAGAAGGGTGCTTCCTACACTAGAAATACATGTTCATCTGGATGTAAGACGGGAGTAACACAATGATCGCATGGGCGAACCAGGTAAAAGGCTGAGAATTTGATGTGGTACTGTTTCCCTTTGATTTTAACTGTCAAACTGACTTGGTGTTTGCAGTGTTGGGAAAGCTGGTGAAAAATTTCACAAAGCCTCTTCATGGACCTGTACCACAGTATCTGAGTACTTCAAGAAGTATGAGATGTAAATGACCCTAACCCTTAAAAAAGGTCATAAAGTCATTTCCCCCACCTGGTGTCACCCAAGGTTGTCTGGTTTGACTTGCAGCCACCAAGGAGTAACATGACCCCGCCAAGCCTAGGATTTCCAGAGGGTAGGGGCGCTTGGTCCCCATCTCTCACTTCCTCTTGTGCCCCCCATGACCTTACCCAGGCACTGGAGAGACCCAGCAAACCAGCCCTCCTGCACTTCCTTGCACCCCAGCACACACTGCCACAGGCACAGGCACATGCACACCCACACCCAGGAAAACAATGGCAAGGACAGACAGGATGACCTCAAGTGCTCTCGGCCCTGGCCTCCCAGGGATGGGCTGGCGCTAGGCTGCCATGCCTTACCTGAGGCTGCACACTGCCGAGTGACAGCAGGCGTTGGAGGTGAGACCAGGACCACTGTGTGGGGTGAGCTAGAAAGCTGTTGTGGGAAGCTCTTCGAAAGACACCACACCCCCTGAGACAAGCTGCAGACCACCTGCAAACCAGCTCTCTCCCCATGCCTGCAGACAGCCAAGTGAGGGGAGAGGGGCCTCTCTCCCAGATGCAAGGTTGCCTGGTGACCAGAGTTCTACATTCCATACTGTCCTGTGACTGAGCCAGTGACATCAAGGGTGCAAGGCTCCACAGCCTGTATGCTTTCCTTTAAGCAGGCTCCCCTGAAGACCCCTCAGGGCTTTGGGCTTTTGCCAAAGCAAAAGCCTACAAGAGCCCTACGGACACCTGAGGGATGATGCGGGAAACCATATTCTGGAAACCTGGACAGGACCATTAAAGGGTAATAATAGTTCTTTCCCTCGCTGTTTGTAATGTAAAAAATGTCGTTTCACATTGGAATTCACATGAAAGCAGCTACTGACACTTGGAGGTGCTTAATAGACCTCTGGAAACTCACAAACTAAAGTTAGATTAATGCCTATGAATGAGCAAAAAACACCAGGATTACATCAACAAAGAGCCTTCCTATCTGCAACACATTGTTTAAGGACAGGAGAATCATGTTGAAATATCAGAGAAACTAATTTACACTATATATACATGTTCAACTGGATCTAAGACCCGAATAACACAATGTTGCCATTGGGAAATCAGAAAAAAGGCTGATAATTTGATGTGGTACTGTTTCCATTTGATTTTAATTGTCAAATTGGATTGGAGTGTGTGAAGCGGGGAAACCTGGTGAAAAATTTCACAACTCCTATTCAAAAACCTGTACAACAGTATCTGAGTACTTCAAGAACTAAGAGAAGTAACCAATAGTTAAGCTTGCATTCAAATACTAGTAAAGTCCTCAAAAGGCCCTAATGATGCCTGTATGAAAAAGGAAATTCTGCAAGATCTCCAAATAACAGGGCAGGAAAATGGATGTGACAGAGTGTTCCACTGAAGGTGACATTCGTTTGGTCACTCTTCCATCTGAACAGCACCTTAAAATACTGAGAATTTGCCTTCAAAGGACCTCAAACGCACAATAGTCATCACAGGGTAATAATAGTTTTTTCCTGTGCTGGTAGTAATGTAAAAAAAGTCGCTTCATATTGGAGTTCACATTACAGCAGCTAAAGACACTTGGAGTAGCTTAATAGAACTCTAGAAACTCAGAAACTGAAGCTAGCTTAATGTCTATGAACGAACATAAAACAGGAGGATTCCATCAACAAAGAACCTTGCTATCTCCTACACATAGTTTAATGACAGGAGAATGGTGTTGAAACATCAGAGAAACTATGTTGATATAGGTTCCTGTCTACCTCAGTGCCAATGACTTGTCTTCTTTCAAAGAAGGTTGAGAAGCTTTGAAACAGGTAGTGCTGATCTCATCAAGTGGTCAGGGCCAGGTGAGCAGGCCCCCGAGCCCAGGTGATAATTATTTGGGCCTGAGCCAACCTAGAAAATCTGATGCCATAAATGTGAGGTCTAGAGGACATACACAGCTTGAGGGATAGGGCCAGCTTCAGGGGCTAGGGTTAGGGTTAGCATATGGGTTCCCGGAGAGATTATCATGTATCAGCCTTTGAATTCAAAGTGAAAGAGATGTCATCACTGGAGCATGAGTGTCACACTGCGAATTGAAAACTACAGGCCACAAACATTTTAGAAGGTGCTTCTTACACTAGAAATACATGTTAGTCTAGATGTTGCACCTGAATAACACAATGGTGGTATTGGGAAAACCAGGTAAAAGGCTGAGAATTTGGTGTGGTACTGTTTCCCTTTGATTTTAACTGTCAAATTGGCTTGGTGTTTGTGGGGCAGGGAAAGCTGGTGAAAAATTTCACAACTCCTCTTCATAGAGCTGTACAACAATATCTGAGTAATTCAAGAAGTAAGAGAGGTAAACAATAGCTAAGCTTGTATTCAAATACTTGTAAAGTCCTCAAAAGGCCCTTAGGATACCTGGATGAAAATGGAAAACCTGCCAGATGTAGAAATAACCGAGCAGGAAAATGGATGTGAGAGAGTGTTCCACTGAAGGTGACATTCGTTTGGTGACTCTCCCATCTCACCAGATTGTTAAAATACTGAGTATTTGCCTTCAAAGAGCCTGTAAAGGCACGATATTCATTACAGGGTAATAATAGTTCTTTCCCGTGCTGGAAGTAATGTAAACAACTTTGTTTCACATTGGAATTCACATGAAAGCAGCTACAGACACTTGGAGGTGCTTAATAGACCTCTGGAAACTCACAAACTAAAGTTAGCTTAATGTCTAAGAATGAACATAAAACACAAGGATTACATCAACAAAGAGTCTTGCTATATGCAACACGTTGTTTAATGACAGGAGAATGCTGTTGAAACATCAGAGAAACTAGGTTACACCAGAAATAGATGTTCACCTCCATGTAAGACCTGAATAACGCAATGTTGCCATTGGGAAACCAGGTAAAAGGCTGAGAATTTTGTGTGGTACTGTTTCCCTTTGACTTTAACTGTCAAATTGGCTTGGAGTGTGTGAAGCAGGGAAAGCTGGTGAAAAATTTCAAAACTCCTCTTCATAGAAGTCTACAAATGTATCTGAGCACTTCAAGAAGTAAGAGAGGTGAATAATAGCCAAGCTTGTGTTCAAATAGTAGTAAAGTCCTCAAAAGGCCCTTATGATCCCCGTATGAAAATGGAAAACCTGCTAGATCTCCAAATAACAGAGTAGGCAAAGGGTGTGAGCGAGTGTTCCACTGAAGGTGTAATTCGTTTGGGAACTTGCCCATCTCACCAGCATCTTAAAATACTGAGAATTTGCCTTCAACAAGCCTGGAAAGTCACAATAGTCATTAATGGGTAATAATAGTTCTTTCCCGAACTGGCAGGAATGTAAAAAAGGTCGCTTCACATTGGAATTCACATGAAAGCAGGTACAGACACTAGGAGTAGCTTAATAGAACTCTGGAAACTCAGAAACTGAAGTTAGCTTAATGTCTATGAATGAGCATAAAACACGAGGATTCCATCACCAAAGAGCCTTGCTATCTGCTACACATAGTTTAATGACAGGAGAATGGGGTTGAAACATCAGAGAAACTAGGTTGATATAGGTTACCTGTCTACCTCAGTGACAATGACTTGTCTTTTTTCAAAGAAGGTTGAGAAGCTTTGAAACAGGAAGTGCTGACGTCATCAAGTGATCAGGGCCAGGCGAGCAGTCCAACGTGCCCAGGTGATAATTATTAGGGCCTGAGACAACCTAGGAGTTCTGATGCCACCAATGTGAGGAATAGAGGGCATACACAGTTTAAGGTGTTAGGGCCAGCTTCTGGGGTTAGGGTTAGGGTTAGCATATGGGTTCCGGGAGAGATTATCATGTATCAGCCTTTGAATTCACAGTGAAAGAGATGTCATCACTGGAGCATGAGTGTAACACTGAGAATTGAAAACTACAGGTCACAAACATTTAAAAGGGTACTTCCTACACTAGAATAACATGTTCAACTAGATGTAGGACCCGAATAACACAATGGTGGTATTGGGAAAACCAGGTAAAAGCCCGAGAATTTGGTGTGGTACTGTTTCCCTTTGATTTTAACTGTCAAATTGGCTTGGTGTTTGTGGGGCGGGGAAAGCTGGTGAATAATTTCAAAACTGCTCTTCATCGACCTTTACAACAGTATCTGAGTACTTCAAGATGTAAGAGAGGGAAACAATAGCCAAACTTGTGTTCAAATAGTAGTAAAGTCCTCAAAAGGCCTTTATAATACCTGAATGAAAATGGAAACTCTGCCAGATTTAGAAATAACAGAGCAAGAAAATGGATGTGAGAGAGTGTTTCAATGAAGGTGACATTCGTTTGGTCACTTTCCCATCTCATCAGGTTGTTAAAATACTGAGTATTTGCCTTCAAAGAGCCTGTAAAGCAAGAAAGTCATTACAGGGTCATAATAGTTCTTTCCCATGCTGGTAGTAATGTAAAAAACTTTGTTTCACATTGGAATTCACATGAAAGCAGCTACAGGCACTTGGAGGTACTTAATAGATCTCTGTAAACTCACAAACTAAAGTTAGCTTAATGTCTATGAAAGAGCATAAAACACGAGGATTACATCAACAAAGAACCTTGCTATCTGCAACAAATTGTTTAATGACAGGAGAATCATTTTGAAACATCAGAGAAACTAGGTTACACTAGAAATACATGTTCACCTCGATATAAGACCTGAATAACACAATGTTGCCATTGGGAAACCAGGTAAAAGGCTGAGAATTTTTGTGGTACTGTTTCCCTTTGACTTTAACTGTCAAATTGGCTTAGAGTGTGTGAAGCCGGGAAAGCTGGTGAAAAATTTCAAAACTCCTCTTCATAGATCTGTACAACAGTATCTGAGCACTTCAAGAAGTAAGAGAGGTAAACAATAGCCAAGCTTGTGTTCAAATAGTAGTAAAGTCCTCAAAAGGCCTTTATGATCCCCGTATGAAAATGGATAACCTGCCAGATCGCCAAAAAACAGAGCATGATAATGGGTCTGAAAGAGTATTCCATTTAATGTGACATTCGTTTGGGAACTTCCCCATCTCACCAGCATCTTTAAATACTTAGAATTTGCCTTCAACATGCCTGGAAAGGCACAATAGTCATTAAAGGGTAATAATATTTCTTTCCCGTGCTGTTAGTAATGTAAAAAACGTCGCTTCACATTGGAATTCACATGAAAGCAGCTACAGACACTTAGAGTAGCTTCATATAACTCTGGAAACTCACAAACTGAAGTTAGCTTAATGTCTATGAAAGAGCATAAAACAGGAGGATTCCATCAACAAAGACCCTTGCTATCTGCTGCGCATAGCTTAATGACAGGAGAATGGTGTTGAAACATTAGAGAAAATACGTTGATATAGGTTACCTGTCTACCTCAGTGCCAATGACTTGTCTTTTTTCAAAGAAGGTTGAGAAGCTTTGAAACAGGAAGTGCTGACATCATCAAGTGGTCAGGGCCAGGTGAACAGGCCCCCGTTCCCAAGTGATAATTATTGGGGTCTGAGAGAACCTAGGAGTTCTGATGCCATCAATGTGAGGTCTAGAGGGCATACTCAGCTTGAGGGATAGGGCCAGCTTTAGGGGATAGGGTTAGGGTTAGCATATGGGTTCCGTGAGAGATTATCATGTATCTGCTTTTGAATTCACAGTGAAAGAGATGTCATCACTGGAGCATGAGTGTCACACTGCGAATTGAAAACTACATGCCACAAACATCTTAGAAGGGTCCTTCCTACACTGGAAATACATGTTCAACTAGATGTGGGACCCGAATAACCCAATGGTGGTATTGGGAAAATCAGGTAAAAGGCTGAGAATTTGGTGTGGTACTGTTTGCCTTTGATTTTAACTTTCAAATTGGCTTGGTGTTTGTGGGGCGAGGAAAGCTGGTGAAAAATTTAACAACTCCTCTTCATCGACCTGTACAACAGTATCTGAGTACTTCAAGAAGTATGAGATTTAAACGACCCTAACCCTTACGTAAAGTCATTTCCCCCTCCTGGTGGCACACAGGGTTGTCTGGATTGACTTGCAGCCATGAAGGAGTAACATGACCCCGCCAAGCCTAGGATGTCCAGAGGGTAGGGGCGCTTTGTCCCCAGCACTCACTTCCTTTTGTGCCCCCCAGGACCTCACAAAGGCACTGGAGAGAGCCAGCAAACCAGCCCTCCTGCATTTTGTTGCACCCCAGCACACACTTCCACAGGCACAGGCACATGCACACCCACACCCAGGAACACAATGGCAAGGACACACAGGATGACCTCAAGTGTTCCCGGTTCTGGCCTCCCTGGGATGGGCTGGCGCTAGGCTGCTGTGCCTTACCTGAGGCTGCACACTGCTGAGTGACAGCAGGCGTCGGAGGTGAGACCAGGGCCACTGTGTGCGGTGAGAGAGACAGCTGTTGTGGGAAGCTCTTCCAAAGACACCCCACCCCCTGAAAACACCTGCAGACCACCTGCAGACCAGCTCTCTCCCCAGGCCTGCAGCCAGCCAAGTGAGGGGAGAGGGGCCTGTCTCCTGGATGCAATGTTGCCTGGTGACCAGAGTTCTACATTCCATACTGTCCTGTGACTGAGCCAGTGACATCAAGGGTGCAAGGCTCCACGGCCTGTATGCTTTCCCTTAAGCAGGCTGACCTTCAGACCCCTCAGGGCTTTGGACTTTTGCCAAAGCAAAAGCCTACAAGAGCCCTAAGGATACCTTAGGGATGATGCGGGAAAACATATTCTGGAGACCTGGACAAGACCATTAAAGGGTAATAATAGTTCTTTTCCGACCTGTTTGTAATGTAAAAAACGTCTTTTCACATTGGAATTCACATGAAAGTAGCTACAGACACTTGGAGGTGCTGAATAGAACTCTGGAAGCTCACAAACTAAAGTTAGCTTAATGTTTAAGAACAAGCATAAAACACAAGGATTCCATCAACAAACAGCCTTGCTATATGCAACACATTGTATAATGATAGGAGAATCGTGTTGAAATATCAGAGAAACTAGGTTACACTAGAAATAAATTTTCAACTGAATGTAAGAGCCGAATAACACGATGTTGCCATTGGGAAGCCAAGTGAAAGGCTGAGAATTTGATGTGGTATTGTTTCCATTTGATTTTAACTGTCAAATTGGCTAGGAGTGTGTGGAGCAGGGAAAGCTGGTGAAAAATTTCACAACCCCTCTTCATAGACCTGTACAACAGTATCTGAGTAATTCAAGAAGTAAGAGAGGTAACCAATAAGCAAGCTTGTGTTCAAATAGTAGTAAAGTCCTCAAAAGGCCTTTAGGATACCCGGATGAAAATGGAAACTCTGCCAGATCTAGAAATAACAGAGCAGAAAAATGGATGTGAGAGAGTGTTCCTCTGAAGGTGACATTCGTTTGGTCACTTTCCCAACTCACCATCTTGTTAAAATACTGAGTATTTGCCTCCAAAAAGTGTGTAAAGGCACAATAGTCATTACAGGATAATAATAGTTATTTTCCGTGCTGGTATTAGTGTAAAAAACTTCGTTTCACATTGGAATTCACATGAAAGCAGCTAGAGACACTTGGAGTAGCTTCAGAGAACTCTAGAAACTCAGAAACTGAAGTTAGCTTAATGTCTATGAACGAGCATAAAACCTGAGGATTCCATCAACAAAGACCCTTGCTATCTGCTACACATAGTTTAATGGCAGGAGAATGGTGTTGAAACATCAGAGAAATTAGGTTGATATAGGTTACCTGTCTATCTCAGTGCCAGTGACTTGTCTTTTTTCAAAGAAGTTTGAGAAGCTTTGAAACAGGAAGTGCTGACGTCATCAAGTGGTCAGGGCCAGGTGAGCAGGCCCACGTGCCCAGGTAATCATTATTAGGGCCTGAGCTAACCTACACGTTCTGATGCCATCAATGTGAGGTCTAGAGGGCATACTCAGCTTGAGGCATAGTGCCAGTTTCAAGGGCTAGGGTTAGGGTTAGCATGTGGGTTCCGGGAGAGATTATCATGTATCAGCCTTTGAATTCACAGTGAAAGAGATGTCATCACTGGAGCATGAGTGTCACACTGCGAATTGAAAACTACAGGCCACAAACATTTTAGAAGAGTGCTTCCTACACTAGAAATACATGTTCACCTAGAGGTAGGACCCGAATAACACAATGTGGTATTGGGAAAACCAGGTATAAGGCTGAGAATTTGGTATGGTACTGTTTCGCTTTGATTTTAACTGTCAAATTGGCTTGGTGTTTGTGCTGAGGGGAAACCTCGTGATAAATTTCACAACTCCTCTTCTTAGACCTGTACAACAATATCTGAGTACTTCAAGAAGTAAGAGAGGTAAACAATAGCCAAGCTTGTGTTCAAATAGTAGTAAAGTCCTCAAAAGGCCCTTAGGATACCTGGATAAAAATGGAAAACCTGCCAGATCTAGAAATAACAGGCAGGAAAATGGATGTGAGAGAGTGTTCCACTGAAGGTGACATTCTTTTGGTCACTCTCCCATCACACCAGCTTCTTAAAATACTGAGTATTTGCCTTCAAAGAGCCTGTAAAGGCACGATAGTCATTACGGGGTAATAATAGTTCTTTCACGTGCTGGTAGTAATGTAAGCAAAATCTTTTCACATTGGAATTCACATGAATGCAGCTCCAGGCACTTGGAGGTGCTTAATAGAACTCTGGAAACTCACAAACTAAAGTTAGCTTAATGTCTAAGAAAGAGCATAAAACACGAGGATTCCATCAACAAAGAGCCTTGCTATCTGCAACACATTTTTTAATGACACAGAATCGTGTTGAAACATCAGAGAAACTAGGTTACACTGGAAACACATGTTCACCTCAATGTAAGAGCTGAATAACACAATGTTGCCATTGGGAAACGAGGTAAAAGGCTGAGATTGTGATGTGGTACTGTTTCCCTTTGACTTTAACTATCAAATTGGCTTGGAGTGTGTGAAATGGGGAAAGCTGGAGAAAATTTTCACAACTCCTATTCATAGACCGGTAAAACAGTATCTGAGTACTTCAAGAAGTAAGAGAGGTAAATAATAGCCAAGAGTGTGTTCAAATAGTAATAAAGTCCTCAAAAGGCCCTTAGGATACCTATAAGAAAATGGAAAACCTGCCAGATCTCCAAATAACAGAGAAGGCAAATAGATGTGAGAGAGTGTTTCCCTGAAGGTGACATTCGTTTGGGAACGTCCCTATCTCAAAATCATGTTAACATAATGAGAATGTGCCTTCAAAGAGCCTGGAAAGGCACTAGAGTCATTACAGTGTAATAATTGTTCTTTCATGTGCTTGTAGTAATGTAAAACACGTCGTTTCACATTGGAATTCACATTAAAACAGCTACAGACACTTGGAGGTGCTTAATACAACACTGGAAAGTCACAAACTCAAGTTAGCTTAATGTCTAAGAACGAGCATAAAACACGAGGATTACATCAACAAAGAGCCTTGCTATCTGCAACACACTTTTTAATGACAGAAGAATTGTGTTGAAACATCAGAGAATCCAGGTTGATATAGGTTACCTGTGTACCTCAGTGCCAATGACTTGTCTTTTGTCAAAGAATGCTGAGAAGCTTTGAAACAGGAAGTGCTGACATCATCAAGTGGTCAGGGGCCAGGTGAGCTGGCCCAAGTGCCCAGGTGATCATTTTTTGGTTCTGAGACAACCGGGGAGTTTTGATGCCACCAATGTGAGGAATACAGGGCATACTCAGTTTAAGGAGTTAGGGCCAGCTTCTGGGCCTAGGGTTAGGGTTAGCATATGGTTTCCGGGAGAGATTATCATGTATTAGCCTTTGAATTCACAGTGAAAGAGATGCCATCACTGGAGCATGAGTGTATCACTGAGAGTTGAAAACTACAGGCCACAAACATTTTAGAAGGGTTCTTGCTTCCTACACTAGAAATACACATTCAACTGGATGTAAGACCCGAAGAACACAATGTTGGCATTGGGAAAACCAGGTAAAAGGCTGAGAATTTCTTGTGGTACTGTGTCCCTTTGATTTTAACTTTCAAATTGACTTGGTCTTTGTGATTCGGGGAAAGCTGGTGAAAACTTTCACTACTCCTCTTCATAGACCAGTAAAACAGTATCGGAGTACTTCAAGAAGTAATAGAGGTAAATAATAGCCAAGACTGTGTTCAAATAGTTTTAAAGTCCTCAAAATGCCCTTATGATACCTGTATGAAAATGGAAAGCCTGCCAAATCTCCAAATAACAGAGAATGCAAATGGATGTGAGAGAGTGTTCCCCTGAAGGTGACATTCGTTTGGGAATGGCCCTATCTCACCAGCATGTTAAAATACTGAGAATGTGCCTTCAAAGAGCCTGGAAAGGCACTATAGTCATTACAGTGTAATAATTGTTCTTTCAGGTGCTGGTAGTAATGTAAAACACGTCGTTTCATGCCCCGGCCTGCGGGGCAACATCGAGGGCACGCAGAAACCACCTAAGGGAATGAATCAAACAAGGAGCGCGGAAGAATGGAGGCAAGACAGGATTCTGATCAAGCCTCGTTTCCTTATTGAAGCTTTGAGGTTTTTAAGAGCTCAGGAGGGGAGGAGTAGGATAAGGAGTTGCCATGGCGTGATTGGTTGGGGACTGGGTATCTGTCCTTAGCGGATTGGTTATTCTGATGTGGGAGGTTCTTCTGGCCTTGGCGCGAGCGGGCTTTCTATGCTATTGTTCAATCAGGAAGTATGGCTGACCAGGAAGTGAGACCAAACTCTTTTTATGTCTCCCGTCATCTCCTCCTTTTCTGTTTTTAAGCGGGAGTGGGCTTTAACCGAGCGAGGGAGTAGTGACCTGGCTCCTCCCGTGGGGTTCCCAAGCCCACTAGCAACAGCTCTTGGTATCTTTTGGGGAGGAGAGGTAGAGCCTGGAATTAAGGCCAGAGAGCCTTCCCTGCGGCGGCTGTGCCTGTCTTAGGTTGGGAGACTCGGGATACCTGGTTTAAGCCTGCATTACCCGTCATCGGTCTAACTGAATCACTCTGATCCAGCACCTGTCTTAGGTTGCAGGTAGGGTCTATAGAAGAGCCCTTCAGTGTATGCCGTCTCCTCTTACCCGTCATTGGCTGCCAGCCAACCTCACCAGGGGCTGTATGGGCATCTCTGTTGGCCATCTAAGAGAAAAAATTTTATAGATACCAACCTCTATGTAAGCCAGGTATACTCTCAGGGAAACCCAGAGGGGGTCAAATCTTTCTTAGACCAAGCCTTGCGAAGAGGGGGTCGAAAGATTATGGGACCTTCCCTTGCAGTGCTTTGCTCTGCACATAGCTTGGTGCCCATACCTTTCTCCTGGTGGGGAGTAGGTAAGCATTCCTCTGGTCATCATGCTGTCCCCGGAGGGAGGGAGCGCTGGTAGAGGTCATAGTCCAGTTCATGGTCAGCCTCAGCTAGGCGGTGGTAATGTATTTGTATGGGTTTAGCCAGGATGCTATTAACCTGTTGTTTTACAAAATCTGAAAAGCCCAGGGGCCAAAGGATAGAACTAGTAAAAGGGTTATGAGAGGGCCCAGGATGGGGAGGAGGTAGGGGAGAAGTCCGTTCAGTCCGCTCCAGAGAGGGTTCTCAAACAGTTCTTTCCGCTGCTTTACCAGGTCCTCCTGTAGTTTCTTGATCTTGTCTCAGATGATTCCGGACTTGTTGGCGTAGAAACAGCAGCGTTCCTGTAGGGCTAAGCATATCCCTCCCTGTTCTGCCATAAGTCTAGGCCTCTTCTATTTTGTAATACTACTTCTGCCAAGGAGTCTATCTGGTCCTGGAGGTCATTAATGGTTCCAGAAAGAGTTTGAATGTCATCAATTAATTGATTAGAAAGTTTGACATATGAGTTGACTGCTACCCCTAGACCTGCTAAGCCAGTGGCCATTGCCCCGGAGACTCCCAGTCCTATTAGCAGGGGGATGAACTGGACTGCTCACTTACTGCGACCGCTAATATAGTAGATCCAGCCTTTTAAGAACTGGATCCATTCATAAAATTGAGGTATAATACCTCCTTTAATGTGGCAGTTAATACCATTCCCTGTGTTAGGAATAAAGCAAGATCCCAAGTCAGGGTCTTGGTTAAAAACATTAAACATTTTGATTTCTATGCAGAAGGATGTGCATACGTGGTGTAGAAGTGCATGCACACTGACTTTCCTTGCCCTTGGTCCTGGGCAACCTGCAGCAATGCACAGGTGCTGACTGCTATCATGGCAAAGCAATCTTTACTATCTTTATATCTGGACTATTTCTCTGTTCTTGTGGACCACTGCTTATTCTGTGGCTGTAACAATTCTATCAGATTTAATACTTTGACAAAAATGTTATTTTACACTGTAAATATTAGTAAAAGAGAATTCCAAAAATATTTTTTTAATTTCTCTTTTTATTATAATTATATTTCAAAGTATCCTCTTAAGCTTATACAGAGGGATGATGGGAAGTCAACTTTCATAGAAAATTTATTTAAATTGCATATAAAGACACTGGCTTATTCAAAGGAAGAGGGCTGGTCTTTGTTATTTTAAGATGGTAGCCGCAGGCCACGTGGGCAATAAGATGTGTGGCCGTCTTGGCGGCTGCTCAATTTATTCTTTTAAAAAAGGTCAAAATCACATTGCAGACAATCACTAGCTGTTTCTGGTTTTTATTAAAATTTTTAATAAAAATATTGGCTTTTCATTTAGCTGAAAATATTAATAAAATCTAATTTAAGTAATTAAAGTAGGTATCTTCATTTTAAAATAAAGCAAGTTTACATTTGAATTCACAAGCCACAAATATTGCCCCACCTCTAGCTTAATTAAGAATGCAGGCAGGATTCAATTACTTATAAAAACATTGGCTTCTCATGTAATTTAACTTATGAGATATTGATTATATTTTAAAAGCTAAGTATGTATCTTGATTTAAAAAATGATAAAGAAATGTATTCAGTAAAACTTAAAGTATAGTATCACACCTCTAGCAAATTAAAAAAAGGAGTCTGCGTGAGGCTTTTCTTTCTGGAAATTGTACTGCTGTTGAAAAAAATTTTTTTTTATATTTAAGAAATATATTGTTTTTGCCTTTCTTACAGGCAAAAACTTTCATAACATTTAATATACAGCATATAATTTATATTTGATAAAGCTTTCCATGTGATTTCAAGTATCAATAAAAAAAACTTGAAATACTCTTGGAAAGATAAAATATACAATACACAATATATTTATATTTATGATTTAAAGGTTATATACTTAAATTACTTTAAAGAAATATCAACTACATTCAAACTGGATCAATGAGTTAATTCTCTTTCTTTTAAATCAGACAAAGAGGTAAAATACTTTGGATTCCTAATTATTTAAGAGAAAGCACAATTTATTTTCTCAAAAATAAGTTATACTTTAGGCATTTAGCTACCACAATTATAGCACCTCTCTCAATTCAATCTGAATCTTAAAATTTCAGAGCTTGTAAGTCAAATACTTAGTAGTTCTTTATTAATAAGCATATATTTTTAAGAATAAATTTTAAAATCTAATAATTCATTTTAAACCACATTTGTTCTGCCAGGGGAAACTGAGAAGGGAATTGTTCACATGTAAACTTGTCCTTGGGCTATCAAAAGGCGTAGCCATTCACATTCTTTAAAGAAGCTGCTGGCTAGAATCAGATTACCTGTTCTGGGTGGGAAGGGCGTGTTCTCCCCTTCCTCCATTAAAATTAAGGTGTAGCTTTAAAACCTCTTTTATGGCAAGAGACCTTAAACTTTCATAATTTTAAATTTTTTCAGGTAGCAAATCAAATACTTAGCATTTTCTAAATCAATAATACTCTTACATTTCAAAAGCAATTCTCTAGATTTCATGTGCTGGAAACCAATCGTTGTATTACTAATGGTAAGAGGCTGTTCAACCTTCAAGCTCTGAAAGGTTAGAGCCAGACACTCCCTATCTAATTGAGACAATGGTAACTGGGCTCCTTACTGATTAGCTGGACTCCCAGCCATTCATATGTAAAATTGCTACCTACTATATCTGGTTACCTGTCTCAGGGTGGGAATTTCAAAAAGGTCTCCTTAAAATGCCTTTGGGAAACTAGCTTGTATTTCTTTCCCAGTTCATCTCCACTATCTTTAAATGTAGAAAATTTACGGTTTTTAATCATGTACACAGAAAAGATTCAAGTCCAGCTCAAAAACTATGTGCACTCATTTTTAAACTGGCCTTTTCACTTTACATGAGCACAGAAATCCCGTATGCATCATGAATTTGTAAATGCTTTAAGTCACTAGCTGGAAAAAGAAAGATGGCGAATATGAGGCCTTTTATGGTGGCTTTCTTGGAGAGTGGCATCCATATTGGATTGCCACTTGGCTTCATTCCCCCACATCCTGCCTACTTTGGGGGAAGTTTTTGCAGTAGATCTGGCTACACATTTTTTCATGCTTAATAAAGACAGATCTCAATTCAAAATTTTTTCTTCGCTTTCTGAAGTAATAACTAGCACCCAATTTGGCCAAGATCAGCATTTCTCTGCCAGTTCTAACGACTGAGGGGCATGTTGAGGGGGGACGGGAGTTTTCCTTAAGAATCTCCCTATCTGTGGGGTTTTTTTTTTTTTTTTTTTGATGACCTCTTTAACATCAGGGTCCTGAGAATGGATTTTTAGAATATCATGAATTAAGTTCCAATAGGAAAAGGCAGTAACGGGAGTCTTCTCTTCTCGGGGCCAAAGGTCTGATAAAAATCGTGTAGGACATTTCCTACTCGTTCCCAACGTTTTTGGTTAATAATTCCTTCTAGGGGGAACCAAGGGCAGGTACCAAGGATCTTTTTACCCTTACTCCTCGCACTCTGAGGGATATCTTGACTCCGTCAAGGAACATTTCATGTGTACTCAAAGAGTTCCCCATTATTGGTCAACTGGATGGCTCTCCGAGTGATTTTCACCCCCACGTAAGCCTCTGGGACAAATAAATCCTGTGCCAGGTCAGCCTGAATTTTCTCGGCAACCCAGGAATTCAGGCGAAATTAACTCTCTTTTTGACTCCGCCCTTTACTCCCTTGCTTGCACTTACTCGGATCCTCACAGACGAGGGAGAAGTCCAAGTTTGCCCTCCCTCAGGCGCACAGCACTCCCCCGTGGCTGAGTGCAGCACTTTCCCGCAGCTAAATCTGTGAGGTGAACGACCTTTGTTCAAAGCAAGCTCAAGGTTTTAAGAGCAGATCTAATGGGAGAGAATTCGCGACATGAAAGCCGGGCAGCGATACTAATTCAGGTGATTCAGAGTTCTCACAGCCGGAGATGGGTGCCCTTCACTCTTTCCCAAATCAGCAAGTGAGTGCTTATTAGTGGGCAGGAGGAATCGACCAAGAGAGCCAATAATAACAGTCGAGCAAAAGGGGTGAAATGTTATGAAATCTTGTTTGAAATATTGTCTACCTACCTCACTCGGATCTGTCTCACTGCGGGTGGGACCGTGGCAATCTAAATGGTGAGTCTTCACTCACAGGTCCTCGAGGCGACTCTAGGGGTGCCTGGCCAGGGCTTCTCAGGTAGACGTTCTCATCGGGGGTCCCCAGGGTGTCGCGCATTGGGCGCCATTTTGCCCCCGCCTGCGGGGCAACATCGAGGGCATGCAGAAACCACCTAAAAGAATGAATCAAACAAGGAGCGGGTAAGAATGGGGGCAAAACGGGGTTCCGATCAAGCCCCATTTCTCTATTGAAGTGTTTTGGTTTTTAAAGGCTCGGACGGGGAGGAACAGGATAAGGAGTTGCCATGGGGTGATTGGTTGGGGACTGGGTATCTGTCCTTAGCTGATTGGTTATTCGGATGTGAAAGGTTCTTCTGGCCTTTGGCACGCGCGGGCTTTCTATGCTATTGTTCAATCAGGAAGTAGGGCTGACCAGGAAGTGAGACCGAACACTTTTTATGGCTCCGCGCATTTTCATATTGAAATTCACATTAAAGAAGCTACAGACACTTGTAGGTGCTTAATACAACTCTGGAAAGTCACAAACTGAAGTTAGCTTAATGTCTAAGAACCAGCATAAAACACGAGGATTACATCAACAAAGAGCCTTGCTATCTACAACACACTGTTTAATGACAGAAGAATCGTGTTGAAACATCAGAGAACCTAGGTTGATATAGGTTACCTGTGTACCTCAGTGCCAATGACGTGTCTTTTGTCAAAGAATGCTGAGAAGCTTTGAAACAGGAAGTGCTGACGTCATCAAATGGTCAGGGGCCAGGACAGCTGGCCCACGTGCCCAGGTGATCATTATTTGGTCTTGATCCAACCGCGGAGTTTTGATGCCACCAATGTTAGAAATAGAGGGCATACTCTGTTTAAGGAGTTAAGGCCAGCTTCTGGGGCTAGGGTTAGGGTTAGTATATGGTTTCCGGGAAAGATTATCATGTATCAGCCTTTGAATTCACAGTGAAATAGATGCCATCACTGGAGCATGAGTGTATCACTGAGAATTGAAAACTACAGGCAACAAACATTTTAGAAGGGTTCTTGCTTCCTACACTAGAAATACACGTTCAACTGGATGTAAGACCTGAAGAACACAATGTTGGCATTGGGAAAATCAGGTAAAAGGCTGAGAATTTCATGTGGTACTGTTTCCCTTTGATTTTAACTGTCAAATTGACTTGGTGTTTGTGATGCGGGGAAGGCTGGTGAAAACTTTCAAAACTCCTCTTCATAGACCTGTAAAACAGTATCTGAGTACTTCAAGAAGTAAGAGAGGTAAATAATAGCCAGGAGTGTGTTCAAATAGTAGTAAAGTCCTCAAAAGGCCCTTATGATACCTGTATGAAAATGGAAAGACTACCATATCTCCAAATAACAGAGAAGGCAAATGGATGTGAGAGAGTGTTCCCCTAAAGGTGACATTCGTTTGGGAACGTCCCCATCTCACCAGCATGTTAAAATACTGAGAATGTGCCTTCAAAGAGCCTGGAAAGGCACTATAGTAATTAAGGTTTAATAATATTCTTTCAGGTGCTAGTAGTAATGTAAAACACGTCGTTTCACATTGGAATTCACAGTAAAACAACTACAGACACTTGGAGGTGCTTAATACAACTCTGGAAAGTCACAAACTGAAGTTAGCTTAATGTCTAAGAACGAGCATAAAACACGAGGATTACATCAACAAAGAACCTTGCTATCTACAACACACTGTTTAATGATAGGAGAATCGCGTTGAAACATCAGAGAAGCTAGGTTGAAGTAGGTTACCAGTGTACCTCAGTGCCAATGACTTGTCTTTTGTCAAAAAAGGCTGAGAAGCTTTGAAACAGGAAGTGCTGACATCATCACGTGGTCAGGGGCCTGGTGAGCTGGCCCACGTGCCCAGGTGATCATTATTTGGTCCTGAGCCAATCGGGGAGTTTTGATGCCACCAATGTGAGGAATACAGGGCATCCTCAGTTTAAGGAGTTAGGGCCAGCTTCAGGGGCTAGGCTTAGGGTTAGCATATGGTTTCAGGGAGAGATTATCATGTATCAGCCTTTGAATTCACAGTGAAAGAGATGTCATCACTGGAGCATGAGTGTCACACTGTGAATTGAAAACTACAGGCCAGAAACATTTTAGAAGGGTGGTTCCTACACTAGAAATACATGTTAAACTAGAGGTAGCACCGGAATAACACAATGGTGGTATTGGGAAAACCAGGTAAATGTCTGAGGATTTGGTGTGGTATTATTCCCTTTGATTTTAATTGTCAAATTGGCTTGGTGTTTGTGGGGTGGGGAAAGCTGGTGAGAAATTTCACAACTGCTCTTCATAGACCTGTACAACAGTATGTGAGCACTTCGAGAAGTAAGAGAGGTAAACAATTGCCAAGCTTGTGTTCAAATAGTAGTAAAGTCCTTAAAAGGCCCTTATGATAACTGTATGAAAATGGAAAACCTGCCAGATCTCCACATAACAGAGCAGTACAATGTATGTGATGATAATTCTTTCCCGTGCTGGAAGTAATGTAAAAAAAAAATGTCATTTCACATTGGAATTCATATGAAAGCAGCTACAGACCGTTGGAGGTGCTTACAGAACTCTGGAAACTCACAAACTGAAGTAAGCTTAATGTCTAAGAATGAGTATAAAACACGAGGATTACATGAACAAAGAGTCTTGCTAACAGCAACACACTGTTTAATGGCAGGAGAATGGTGTTGAGACATCAGAGAAACTAGGTTGCTATAGGTTACCGGTCTACCTCAGTGCCAGTGACTTGTCTTTTTTCAAAGAAGGCTGAGAAGGTTTGAAACAGGATTTGCTGACGTCATCAAGTGGTCAGGGCCAGGTGAGCAGGCCCACGTGCCCGGGTTATAATTATGTGGGCCTGAGCCAACCTGGGAGGGATTTCACGCCTTACCTGAGGCTGCACACTACGGAGTGACAGCAGGTGTCGGAGGAGAGACCAGGGCCACTGTATGTGGTGAGCGACACAGCTGTTGTGGGAAGCTCTTCCAAAAACACCCCACCCCCTGAGACCACCCGCAGACCAGCTCTCTCCCCAGGCCTGGGGCCAGCCAAGTGAGGGGAGAGGGGTCTGTCTCCCGGATGCAAGGTTGCCTGGTGACCAGAGGTATACATTCCGTATTGTCCTGTGACTGAGCGAGTGACCTCAACGGTGCAGGGCTCTGTGGCCTGTATGCTTTACTTTAAGCAGGCTGACCTGCAGACCCCTCAGGGCTTAGGACTTTTGCCTAAGCAAGAGCCTACAAGATCCCTAAGGACACCCGAGGGATGATGCGGGAAAGCATTTTCTGGAGACCAGGGCACGTGTCCCTGACTTCAAACCCGCCAGCCCTGCGGGTTAGGGTTAGGGTTAGGATTAGGGTTAGGGTTACGGTTAGGGTTAGGCTGATACATGATAACCTCTCCTGGAACCCATGTGCCAACCCTAACCCTAGCCCCTGAAGCTGGCTCTATCCCTCAAACTGAGTATGCCCTCTAGACCTCACATTAATGGCATCAGAACCCACAGGTTGGCTCAGGCCAACAGGGAGTGCTGACATCATCAAGTGGTCAGGGGCAGGCGAGCAGGCCCACGTGCCCAGGTGATCATTATTTGGGCCTGAGCCTACCCATCTCACCAGCATGAGAAAATACTGAGAATTTGCATTCAAAGGGCCTGGAAAGGCACAATAGTCATCACAGGGTAATAATAGTTATTTCCCATGCTGGTAGGAATCTAAAAAACGTCGTTTCACATTGGAATTCACATGACAGGAGCTACAGATACTTAGAGGTGCTTAACAGAACTCTGGAAACTCACAAACTGAAGTTAGATTAATGTCTAAGAACGAGCATAAACCACGAGGATTACATCAACAAAGAGCCTTGCTATCTGCAATACATTGTTTAATGACAGGATAATCGTGTTGAATCATCAAAAAACCGAGGTTGATGTAGGTTACCTGTCTACCTCAGTGCCAGTGACTTGTGTTTTGTCAAAGAAGGCTGAGAAGGGAGGAGAAAGTGGCGGAAGAGCAGATGGGTGTTTTCTGAGACTTGTTCCGAGGAAGAGAGAGAGAGCACCTGAGGATCGCGCTAGGAGTGCTCGTCAACAAGCCAGGTGACTGGCAAACACCAGAGGAAATTTGGGGTCTGCTGATCAGGGAGCCCCCAATAGTTGACCACCCACGGCTGGGTCCCTTACCGGAGATACTTGCCGGCGCGGATGGGAAATCTCGCCATCTTGGAAGGGAGGAGGTTCGAGTCGGAGGCCTGATTGTCCCCAGCCCCAAGGAACACCAACTGATCATAGTCGGGGCGAACCCTTGATCTCAGAGGAGCCCAGATTTTGCAGCGATCCGGTGGGAGGGAGAGAACTACGTAACCAGGCACCCTATAAAGAGAGATCAGGGGGAGGCTAAGAAACAACCCACCTATGAAAGAAAATCAACCATCACCAGAAAAGGAAGTAAACGATTTTGAGGCAAGCAACCTACCAGAGCAAGAATTCAGAGTAATGATCATAAGTCGGCTAAAAAGAATGGAAGACAAATTTGCCAATATGAATAAGACCCAAGAGGAAATGAAGAAGACCCAAGAGGAAATGAAAAATGTCATCCCTACTATGAAGAACTCAATAGAAAGCATCAAGAGTAGACTAGAAGAAGCAGAAGACCGCATCAGTGAGCTAGAAGACAAAATGGAAAAAAATACCCAATTACAGCAGTTGCTAGAAAAAAAAAATTAAAAAAACAGGAGGAGAGCCTACGGGAGCTTTGGGACAATACAAAACAAAACAATATTAGAATAATAGGGGTTCCAGAAGGAAAGGAAACTGAGCAAGATATGGAAAAAGTATTTCAAGAAATAATGACAGAAAACTTTCCTGAGATAGAGAAGCAAAAACCAACACATATCCAAGATGCTCGAAGAGTCCCCAACAAAATGAACCCCCAAAGATCAACACCCAGACACATTATAATTAAACTGGCAAAAATCATTGACAAAACCAGAATCTTAAAAGCAGCCAGAGAGAGACAGAAAGTTACATATAAAGGAACCCCCATCAGACTAGCAACTGATTTCTCAACAGAAACTCATCAGGCCAGAAGGGAATGGGATGACATATACAAAGTCATGCAAAGGAAGGGTCTGAACCCAAGAATACTGTACCCTGCAAGGCTGTCAATCAAAATTGAAGGTGTAATCAGGAGCTTCACCAACAAAAACAGACTAAAGGAATTTATCTCCAACAAACCAGCAATGCAAGAAATGCTAAAGGGTCTACTGTAATAATAAAGAAATAGGAAGCGAAGAAGGAACACAGGGGGATAGAATAAAAATGGCATCAAATACCTACCTATCAATAATTACTTTAAATGTAAATGGTTTAAATGCTCCAATTAAAAGACATAGGGCAACAGATTGGATAAGAAAGCAAAACCCATACATCTGCTGTCTACAAGAAACCCACCTCAGAAAAACAGACGCCCACAGACTGAAGGTGAAAGGATAGAAAAAGATTTTCCAGGCAAACGGAAATGAAAAAAAAGCTGGGGTAGCAATACTTATATCTGAAAAACTAGATCTCAAAGTGAAGGACATAACAAGAGATAAGGAAGGCCACTTCATAATACTAAAGGGTGTAATCCAACAAGAAGAAATAACCCTGGTAAACATATATGCACCCAATACGGGAGCACCCAAATACATAAAGAAACTGCTGGAGGACATTAAGGGAGAGATTAATAGCAATGCAATCATAGTAGGAGATTTTAATACTCCATTGTCACCTCTGGACAAATCATCTAAACAAAAAATCAGTAAAGAAACGTCAATTCTAAATACGTATTAGACCAGATGGAATTAATTGACATCTTCAGAACATTTCATCCCAAAGCCACAGAATATACATTCTTCTCAAGTGCACACAGGTCATTCTCAAAGATAGACCACATGTTGGGACATAGGCAAAGTCTCTTCAAATTCAAGAAGATAGAAATCTTATCAAGCATTTTCTCAGATCACAGTGCCATAAAATTGGAAATCAACTACAATAATAATAAGCCAAAGAAATTAAACACATGGAGACTAAATAGCATGCTATTGAACAAAGACTGGGTTACCAGAGAAATCAAGGAAGAAATCAAAAACATCATGGCAAATAATGACAATGAAAACACAACAATCCAAAATCTATGGGACACAGCAAAAGCTGTTTTGAGAGGGAAGTTCATATCCCTACAAGCCTATTGCAAAAAACAAGAAAGAATGGTAACAAATTATCTAACCCTACAACTCAAACAGTTAGAAAAAGAACAGCAAGAAAGGCCCAATTTAAGCAGAAGGAAGGAAATAATAAAAATCAGAGCGGAGATTAACGACATAGAGACCAAAGACACAATACATAAGATCAATAAAACCAAGAGCTGGTTCTTTGAACGGATAAACAAGATTGATGAGCCTCTAGCCAGGCTAACCAAGAAACAAAGAGAGAGGACCCAAATAAACAAAATTAGAAATGAAAGAGGTGAAATAACAGCAGACCCCGCCGAAATACAAAGGATTGTTACAAAATACTATGAACAACTCTATTCCAACAAACTGGACAACCTGGAGGAAATGGACATATTCCTAGAAAAATACAACCTTCCAAAACTCAAGCAGGAAGAATCTAAAAATCTCAATAGACCAGTAACTTGGGAAGAAATTGAAGCAGTCATCAAAAAGCTTCCAGCAAACAAAAGCCCAGGGCCAGATGGCTTCACAGGAGAGTTTTACCAAACATTCAAGGAAGAACTAAAACCTATCCTCCTCAGACTATTCCAAAAAATTCAAGAGGAAGGAACACTGCCAAACTCCTTTAATGAAGCCAGCATCACCCTAATACCAAAACCAGATAAAGACAACTCAATGAAAGAGAATTACAGGCCAATATCCCTCATGAACATAGATGCCAAAATCCTCAACAAAATTCTAGCAAATCGGCTCCAGCAGTACATCAGGAAGATCATACACCATGACCAAGTAGGTTTTATTCCAGGAATGCAAGGATGGTACAATATTCACAAATCAATAAATGTGATACATCACATAAACAAATTGAGAGATAAAAATCATATAGTCATATCTATCGATGCAGAAAAGGCATTTGATAAAATCCAACACCCTTTCCTGATAAAAACTCTCAACAAGGTGGGAGTACAAGGATCATACCTCAACATAATAAAAGCGATATATGATAAACCCACAGCCAACATCATGCTCAATGGGCAAAAACTAAAACCATTCCCTCTAAGAACAGGAACAAGACAGGGATGCCCACTCTCACCACTCCTCTTTGACATAGTACTGGAAGTACTCGCCATTGCAATTAGACAAGAAGAGGAAATAAAAGGCATCAAAATTGGAAAAGAAGAAGTAAAGCTGTCACTATTTGCAGATGACATGATATTGTACATAAAAACCCAAGAGACTCCATCAAAAAGCTAATAGACTTAATAAACGAATTTGGCAATGTAGCAGGATACAAAATCAATGCCAAGAAATCAATGGCATTTCTCTACACCAATAGTGAGCTAACAGAAACAGAGACTAAAAAAGCAATCCCGTTTACCATCGTACCAAAAAAATTAAGATACCTAGGAATAAACTTAACCAAGGAGGTAGAAGACCTATATGCAGAAAACTACAGGACACTGAAAAAAGAAATAGAGAAAGATGTAAACAGATGGAAGAACATACCATGTTCATGGATTGGTAGAATCAACATCATCAAAATGTCCATACTTCCCAAAGCAATATATAAGTTCAATGCACTCCCCATGAAAATACCACGGACATACTTCACAGACCTAGAAAGAACTCTCCAAAAATTCATTGGGAACAATAAAAGACCCCGAATAGCCTCAGCAATCTTGAGAAATAAGAGTAAAGTAGGAGGAATCTCAATACCAGATTTCAAGCTGTATTACAAAGCAACTGTTCTCAAAACAGCCTGGTACTGGCACAAGAACAGACATATTGATCAATGGAATAGATTAGAGAATCCAGACATCAACCCAAATCAATATGCTCAATTAATATTTGACAAAGGAGGCACGAACATACAATGGAGTCAAGACAGTCTTTTTAATAAATGGTATTGGGAAAATTGGACAGATACATGCAAAAGAATGAAACTAGATCACCAACTTACACCATACACAAAAATAAACTCAAAATGGATACAGGACTTAAACATAAGACGGTAAACCATAAAAATACTAGAGGCATCCACAGGCAGCAAAATCTCAGACATATGCCTAAAGAACTTCACTGATACTAACCCTAGGGCAATGGAAGCTAAAGAGAAAATAAACAAATGGGACTACATCAAAATAAAAAGTTTTTTCACAGCAAAAGAAACCATCAACAAAACAACAAGAAAACCCACTGTATGGGAGAACATATTTGCAAACGATATCACTGATAAAGGTTTAATCTCCAACATCTACAGACAGCTTATACAACTCAATAAAAGGAAAATGAATGAGCCAATTTTAAAATGGGCAATGGACCTAAATAGAATCCTCTCAAAAGAAGACAGAAGGAAGGCCAAGAGGCACATGAAAACATGCTCCAAGTCACTAATTATCCGAGAGATGCAAATCAAAACAACAATGCGGTACCATCTCACACCTGTCAGAATGGCCAACATCAACAAAACAACAAACAACAAATGTTGGCGAGGTTGTGGAGAAAAAGAAACCCTCGTGCACTGCTGGTGGGATTGTAGGTTGGTGCAACCACTGTGGAAAACAGTATGGAGCTTCCTCAAAAAACTGAAAATGGAACTCCCATTTGACCCAGTAATCCCATTACTAGGAATATACCCCAAGAAACTAGAAAGACCCATCATAAAGGATATATGCACCCCTATGTTCATAGCAGCACAATTTACAATAGCTAGGATTTGGAAACAGCCTACGTGCCCGTCAGCAGATGAATGGATCAGAAAACTATGGTACATCTGCACCATGGAATACTATGCTGCCATAAAAAGGAAGGAATTCTCATCATTTGCAGTAACCTGGATGGAATTGGAGAGCATCATGCTGAGTGAAATAAGCCCGTCAATGAAAGAGAAACACTACATGATGTCACACATTTATGGATATTAAAAACATTATAAACGAATGAACAGAAAGATAGATATAGTGACAGTAAAGCAACAGGCAGACTGTCAAATGACAGCGGGGTGGGGGGGTAGGGAGATCTGGGGGAGATAAGAGATCAACCAAAGGACTGGTATGCTTGCATATACGAATAACCAATGGACACAAAACTCTGGGGAGGGAGGGCATCTATGGGGGGGGCAATGATATGCTATGTACACAGATAATACCTTAATAAAAAATAATTTAAAAAAAAGAAGTCTGAGAAGCTTTGAAACAGTAAGTGCTGACATCATCAAGTGGTCAGGACCCAGTGCACAGGCACAAGGGCCCAGGTGATAATTTTTTGGTCCTGAGCCGACCTGAGAGTTGTGATGCCATCAATGTCAGGTCTAGAGCACATACTCAGTTTGAGGGATAGGGCCAGCTTCAGGGGCTAGGGTGAGGGTTAGCATATAGGTTCTGGCAGAGGTTATCATGTATCAGCCTTTGGATTCACAGTGAAAGAGATGCCCTCACTGGAGCATGAGTTTAAAATGGCGAATTGAAAACTACAGGCCACAAACATTTTAGAAGTGTGCTTCCTACAATAAAAATACATGTTCAACTAGATGTAAGACCTGAATAACACAATGTTGGCATTGGGAAAACCAGGTAGAAGGCTGAGAATTTGATATGGTACTGTTTCCCTTTGATTTTAACTGTCAAATTGGCTTGGTGTTTGTTGGATGGGGAAAGGTGTTTAAAAACTTCACAACTCCTCTTCCTAGTCCTGTATGACAGTATCTCAGTACTTCAAGATGTAAGAGAGGTAAACAATAGCCAAGCTTCTGTTCAAATAGTAGTAAAGTACCTAATAGGCCCTTATGAAAATGTAAAACCTGCCAGATCACCAAATAACAGAGCAGGACAATGTATGTGAGAGAGTGTTCCACTAAAGGGGACATTGGATTGGGAACTTCCCCATCTCATCAGCATGTGATTACTGAGAAATTGCCTTCAACAGGCCTGGAAAGGAATGATAATCATCACAGGGTAATAATAGTTCTTTTCCGTGCTGGTAGTCATGTAAAAAAACGTCATTTCACATTGGAATTCACATGAAAGCAGCTACAGACCCTTGGAGGTGATTAAAATTACTCTGCAAACTCACAAACCAAAGTTAGATTAATGTCTAGAACGAGCATAAAACACGAGGATTACATCAACAAAGAGCCTTGCTCAGAGTAACATGTTGTTTAATGATGGTGTTCAAACATTAGAGGAATTAGGTTGCTATAGGTTACCGGTCTATCTCAGTACCAATGACTTGTTTTTTTTTCAAAGAAGACTAAGAAGCTTTGAAACAGGAAATGCTGATGTCATCAAGTGTTCAGGGCCAGGTGAGCAGGCCCAAGTGCCCGGGTGATAATTATGTGTGCCTGAGCCCACCTGGGAGTTCTGATGCCATCAATGTGAGGTCTAGAGGGCATACTCAGTTTGAGGGATAGGTCCAGCTTCAGGGGCTAGGATTAGGGTTAGCATATGGGTTCTGGGAGAGTTTATCATGTATAAGCCTTTGAAATCAAGGTGAAAGAGATACCCTCACTGGAGCATGAGTGTAACACGGCGATTTGAAAACTACAGGCCACAAACATTTTAGAATGATACTTCCTACACTAGAAATGCATGTTCAACTAGATGTAAGACGCGAATAACACAATATTGGCTTTGGTAACTCCAGTTACAAGGCTAATAATTTGATGTGGTACAGTTTCCCTTTGATTTTAATTGTCAAATTGGCTTGGTGTTTGTGGGGAGGGGAAAGCTGTTGAAAAACTTCACAACTCCTCTTCATAGACATGTACAACAATATCTGAGTACTTCAAGAACTAAGAGAGGTAAACAATAGCCAAGCTTGTGTTCAAATAATAGTAAAGTCCTCAAAAGGCCTTTTGGATACCTGGATGAAAATGGAACTCCTGCCAGATGTAGAAATAACAAAGCAGGAAACTGGATGTGAGAGAGTGTTCCACTGAAGGTGATATTCGTTTGGAACTTCCCCATCTCACCAGCATGTTAAAATACTGAGAATTTGCCTTCAAAGAGCCTGGAAAGGTACAAGAGTCATTATGGGGTAATAATAGTTCTTTCAAGTGCTGGTAGAAACGTAAAAAACATTGTTTCACATTGGAATTCACACTAAAGCAGCTTCAGACACTTGGAGGTGCTTAATAGAACTCTGGAAACTCACAAACTGAAGTTAGCTTAATGTCTAAGAAGGAGCATAAAACACGAGGATTACATCAAGGAAGAGCCTTGCTATCTGCAACACATTGTTTAATGACAGGACAATCGTGTTGAAACATCAGAGAAACTAGGTTGATATAGGTTGCCTGTCTACCTGAGTGCCAATGACTTGTCTTTTGTCAAAGAAAGCTTAGAAGCTCTGAAACAGGAAGTGCTGATGTCATCATGTGGTCAGGGCCAGGTGAGCAGGCACAAGTTCCCAGGTTATAATTCTTTGGGCCTAAGAGGACCTGGGAGTTCTGATTCCATCAATGTGAGGTCTGGAGGGCATACTCAGCTTGACAGGTAGTGCCAGCTTCGGGTGCTAGGTTTTGGGTTAGCAGATGGTTCCGGGGGAGGTTATCATATATCAGGTTTCAATTCACAGTGAAAGAGATGCCATCACTGGAGCATGAGTGTAAGACTGCGAAGTGAAAACTACATGCCCCAGAAATTTTAGAAGGGTGCTTCCTACACTATAAATACATGTTCATCTGGATGTAAGACGGGAGTAACACAATGTTCGCATGGGCGAAACCAGGTAAAAAGCTGAGAATTTGATATGGTACTGTTTCCCTTTGATTTTAACTGTCAAACTGACTTGGTGTTTGTAGTGTTGGGAAAGCTGGTGAAAAATTTCACAAAGCCTCTTCATGGACCTGTACAACAGTATCTGAGTACTTCAAGAAGTATGAGATATAAACGACCCTAACCCTTACATAAAGTCATTTCCCCCACCTGGTGGCACCCAAGGTTGTCTGGATTGACTTGCAGCCATGAAGGAGTAACATGACCCCGCCAAGTCTAGGATTTCCAGAGGGTACGGGCGGTTGGTCCCCAGCACTCACTTCCTCTTGTGCCCCCCAGGACCTTACAAAGGCACTGGAGAGACCCAGCAAACCAGCCCTCCTGCATTTTCTTACACCCCAGCACACACTGCCACAGGCACAGGCACATGCACACCCACACCCAGGAACACAATGGCAAGGACACACAGGATGACCTCAAGTGCTCCCGGACCTGGCGTCCCTAGGATGGGCTGGCGCTAGGCTGGCGTGCCTTACCTGAGGCTGCACACTGCCGAGTGACAGCAGGCGTTGGAGGTGAGACCAGGGCCACTGTGTGCGGTGAGGGAGACATCTGTTATGGGAAGCTCTTCCAAAGAAACCCCACCCCCTTTAAACACCTGCAGACCACCTGCAGACCAGCTCTCTCCCCAGGCCTGCAGCCAGCCAAGTGAGGGGAGAGGGGCCTCTCTCCCAGATGCAAGGTTGCCTGGTGACCAGAGTTGTACATTCCATACTGTCCTGTGACTGAGCCAGTGACATCAAGGGTGCAAGGCTCCACAGCCTGTATGCTTTCCTTTAAGCAGGCTGACCTTCAGACCCCTCAGGGCTTTGGGCTTTTGCCAAAGCAAAAGCCTACAAGAGCCCTACGGACACCTGAGGGATGATGCGGGAAACCATATTCTGGAGACCTGGACAGGACCATTAAAGGGTAATAATAGTTCTTTCCCGCACTGTTTGTAATGTAAAAAATGTCGTTTCACATTGGAATTCACATGAAAGCAGCTACAGACACTTGGAGGTGCTTAATAGACCTCTGGAAATTCACAAACTAAAGTTAGATTAATGCCTATGAATGAGCAAAAATCACCAGGATTACATCAACAAAGAGCCTTCCTATCTGCAACACATTGTTTAAGGACAGGAGAATCATGTTGAAATATCAGAGAAACTAGGTTACACTATATATACATGTTCAACTGGATCTAAGACCCGAATAACACAATGTTGCCATTGGGAAATCAGGTAAAGGCTGAGAATTTGATGTGGTACTGTTTCCATTTGATTTTAATTGTCAAATTGGATTGGAATGTGTGAAGCGGGGAAACCTGGTGAAAAATTTCACAACTCCTATTCAAAAACCTGTACAACAGTATCTGAGTACTTCAAGAACTAAGAGAAGTAACCAATAGCTAAGCTTGCGTTCAAATACTAGTAAAGTCCTCAAAAGGCCCTAATGATACCTGTATGAAAATGGAAATTCTGCAAGATCTCCAAATAACAGAGTAGGCAAATGGATGTGAGAGAGTGTTCCACTGAAGGTGACATTCGTTTGGTCACTCTCCCATCTCAACAGCATCTTAAAATACTGAGAATTTGCCTTCAAAGTACCTCAAACGCACGATAGTCATCACAGGGTAATAATAGTTCTTTCCCGTGGTGGTAGTAATGTAAAAAAAGTCGCTTCACATTGGAGTTCACATTTCAGCAGCTACAGACACTTGGAGTAGCTTAATAGAACTCTGGAAACTCAGAAACTAAAGCTAGCTTAATGTGTATGAATGAACATAAAACAGGAGGATTCCATCAAGAAAGAACCTTGCTATCTGTTACACATAGTTTAATGACAGGAGAATGGTGTTGAAACATCAGAGAAACTATGTTGATATAGGTTCCTGTCTACCTCAGTGCCAATGACTTGTCTTCTTTCAAAGAAGGTTGAGAAGCATTGAAACAGGTAGTGCTGACGTCATCAAGTGGTCAGGGCCAGGTGAGCAGGCCCCCGAGCCCAGGTGATAATTATTTGGGCCTGAGCCAACCTAGGAGTTCTGATACCATCAATGTGAGGTCTAGAGGGCATACTCAGCTTGAGGGATAAGGCCAGCTTCAGGGGCTAGGGTTAGTGTTAGCATATGGGTTCCCGGAGAGATTATCATGTATCAGCCTTTGAATTCAAAGTGAAAGAGATGTCATCACTGGAGCATGAGTGTCACACTGCGAATTGAAAACTACAGGCCACAAACATTTTAGAAGGTGCTTCTTACAGTAGAAATACATCTTAATCTAGATGTTGCACCTGAATAACACAATGGTGGTATTGGGAAAACCAGGTAAAAGGCTGAGAATTTGGTGTGGTACTGTTTCCCTTTGATTTTAACTGTCAAATTGGCTTGGTGTTTGTGGGGCGGGGAAAGCTGGTGAAAAATTTCACAACTCCTCTTCATAGACCTGTACAACAATATCTGAGTACTTCAAGAAGTAAGAGAGGTAAACAATAGCAAAGCTTGTGTTCATATAGTAGTAAAGTCCTCAAAAGGCCCTTAGGATACCTGGATGAAAATGGAAAATCTGCCAGATCTAGAAATAACAGAGCAGGAAAATGGATGTGAGAGAGTGTTCCACTGAAGGTAACATTCGTTTGGAGACTTTCCCATCTCACTAGCTTGTTAAAACACTGAGTATTTGCCTTCCAAGCGCCTGTAAAGGCACGATAGTCATTACAGGATAATAATAGTTCTTTCCCGTGCTGGAAGTAATGTATAAAATGTCGTTTCACATTGCAATTCACATGAAAGCAGCTACAGACACTTGGAGGTGCTTAATAGAACTCTGGAAACTCACAAACTAAAGTTAGCTTAATGTCTAAGAAAGAGCATAAAACACGAGGATTACATAAACAAAGAACCTTGCTATCTGCAACACATTGTTTAATGACAGGAGAATACTGTTGAAACATCAGGGAAACTAGGTTACAGTAGAAATACATGTTCACCTCGATGAAAGACCTGAATAACACAATGGTGCCATTGGGAAACAAGGCAAAAGGCTGAGAATTTTGTGTGGTACTGTTTCCCTTTGATTTTAACTGTCCAATTGTCTTGGAGTGTGTGAAGCGAGGAAAGCTGGTGAAAAATTTAACAACTCCTCTTCATAGACCTGAACAACAGTATCTGAGCACTTCAAGAAGTATGAGAGGTAAACAATAGCCAAGCTTGTGTTCAAATAGTAGTAAAGTCCTCAAAAGGCCCTTAAGATACCCTTATGAAAATGGAAAACCTGTTAGTTCTCCAAATAACAGAGCAGGAAAATGATGTGAGAGAGTGTTCCACTGAAGGTGACATTCGTTTGGGAACTTCCCCATCTCACCAGCATCCTAAAAAACTGAGAATTTGCCTTCAACGAGCCTGGAAAGGCACAATAGTAATTAAAGGGTAATAATAGTTCTTTCCCGTGCTGTTAGTAATGAAAAAAATGTCGCATCACATTGGAATTCACATTAAAGCAGCTACAGACACTTGGAGTAGCTTAATTGAACTCTGGAAACGCAGAAACTGAATTTAGCTTAATGTCTATGAAGGAGCATGGATGGATGGATGGATGGATGGATTGATGGATGTGGAACAGGTGAACACTCTAGTGGGAATCTGACATCTGGCTCTCCTTGGGCATCATCCCGTGGGCACACAGCGGCCTCTGTACCAACCCTCAACTCTGGGCCCACTCTGACTGCCCTGCCCGGGGTCCTGCCTCTAGCACCCGGACAAGGTTTGGAAGGAGTTTGACTGGTCCAGCTGAGTCTCCACGACCTCATCGTGATCTCCACGGGAGAGCTCTGAGAGGCACCGCCTGGAGTCCGGGCCCTTAGCCAAAAGTGCCTGGGTCTCCCCACAGTAGGGAAAACCCCTTACATAAAGTCATTTCCCCTAACCTGGTGGCACACAGGGTTGTCTGGATTGTCTTGCAGCCACGAAGGAAGGAGTAACAAGACCCTGCCACGCCTAGGATTTCCAGAGGGTAGGGGCGCTTGGTCCCCAGCACTCACTTCCTCTTGTGCCCCCCAGGACCTCACATAGGCGCAGGAGAGACCCAGCAAACCAGCCCTCCTGCACTTTCTTGCACCACAGCACACACTGCCACAGGCACAGGCACACACACATCCACATGCACATACGCAGTGGCAAGGACGCTCAGGATGACCTCGAGTGCTCGCGGACCTGGCCTCCCCGGGATGGGCCGGCGCTAGGCTGGCATGCCTTATCTGAGGCTGCACACTGCAGAGTGACAGCAGGCGTCGGAGGGGTGACCAGGGCCCCTGTGTGCGGTGAGCGAGACAGCTCTTGTGGGAAGCTCTTCCAAAGACACCCCACCCGCTGAGACCACCCTTAGACCAGCTCTGTCCCCAGGCCTGCGGCCAGCCAAGTGAGGGGAGAAGGGCCTGTCTCCCGGAGGCAAGGTTGCCTGGTGACCAGAGGTATACATTCCGTACTGCCCTGTGACTGAGCGAGTGACCTCAAGGGTGCAAGGCTCTATGGCCAGTATGCTTTCCTTTAAGCAGGCTGACCTGCAGACCCCTCAGGGCTTTGGACTTTTGCCAAAGCCAAAGCCTACAAGAGCCCTAAGGTCACCCGAGGGAGGGATGATGCGGGAAACCATTTTCTGGAGACCTGGGCAGGTGTCCCTGACTTCAAACCCGCCAGCCCTGCGAGGGGTGGGCGGTGGGCCGTGGGCCGTGGGCCGTGGGCGGTGGGCCGGATGGGATGCACACACTCAGAGGTGGCCAGAGTCTAAGAAGGGCTGCTTGGCTGTGGCCTGAACGGCCACTTCCAACAGGCCTGGCTCTCATCACCCACCGTGATCCTTGCCGAGTGCCAGCGCTCTGGGCCCCCTTGAGGAGTGTCCACCCGTAGGTACAGGTCCGTCCAGCCCTGGGCGCTGCCTTGTCATGTGCACGTATTCTTGGCCACCGCTAATCCTTCCCCCATTGACTGGCTTCCCCAGGAGAGGAGGCTGCGCTGGGGAGGTGAAGAGGAGGAACCCCTAGGAGAGCCCAGTTGTGGAAGGCGCTCCCTTCTGGCTACATGGCACATCGCACCCCCACCAGAGGAGGGTGGCTGGCTTGCTGCAGGTGGGAGGGAGGGAGGCAGCTGAGGGCTCAGAGGGGAGAGGCTTGGTCCCTGCCTGCCTGCCTGCCTGCCTGTCAGAGGGCGGGCGGGGCGGAGGGCTGAGGGCGGAGAGCGCTGAGGGCGCTGAGCCCCCGGGGGGAGGACGGGAGGGGGCAGCCTGGGGGTGGCCGCGGGGCTCAGCTGGCCCACAGTCCCAGTGGCAGCATGGGCTCTTGAGGCGCCCGGATGCAGGCTCCCCAGTTTATGGCCATACCACCCTGAATGCTCCCGATCTCGTCTGATTTCGGAAGCTAAGCAGGGTCGGGCCTGGTTAGTACTTGGATGGGATTCCGCCTGGGAATACCGGGTGCCTTTGGCTTTGGCTTTGGCTTTGGCTTTGGCTTTGGCTTTGGCATTGGCTTTGGCTCGGGGGAGGAGCGGGGCTTTTTGCTGCCAGCCCCAGCCTCCCTTTTGGCGGCCTGGGTGGAGCCTGGGCGGGGGGAACCTCAGGTCTGAACTCAGCCCCGACCCCAGAGTGCCCTCCCCCGCACCCCGGCGCCCCATCCCGCCCTCCAGAGATGGCAACAGGGCTCTTGCTAGCTGGCGCCTTTCCCAAGGCAGCACCCCGCCGCCCTCGCAGGATTGCGTGTGCTCCATTCTCCAGTACCGCTGGAAGCACCCCCACACCCCGTGGCGCTCAAGGTATAAGGCAGAGAATTTGATGCGGTACTGTTTCCCTTTGATTTTAACTGTCAAATTGGCTTGGTGTTTGTGGGACTGGGAAAGCTGTTGAAAAATTTCACAATTTCTTTTCATAGACATGTACAACAGTATCTGATCTCATGGGAGGGAGTTCATGCCTTACCTGAGGCTGCACACTGCCGAGTGACAGCAGGTGTCAGAGGGTAGACCAGGGCCACTGAGTGCGGTGAGCAAGACAGCTGTTGTGGGAAGCTCTTCCAAAGATACCCCACCCCCTGAGACCACCTGCAGACCAGCTTTCTCCTCAGACCTGTGGCCAGCCAGGTGAGGGGAGAGGGGCCTGTCTCCCTGATGCAAGTTTGCCTGGTTACCACAGTTCTACCTTCTGTAGTGTCCTGTGACTGAGCGAGTGACCTCAAGGGTGCAAGGCTTTATGGCCTGTATGCTTTCCTTTAAGCAGGGTGACCTGCACACCCCTCAGGGCTTGGGACTTTTCCCAAAGCAAGAGCCTACAAGATACCTAAGGACACCTGAGGGATGATGCGGGAAAGCATTTTATGGAAACCAGGGCACGTGTCCCTGACTTGAAACCCACCAGCCCTGAGGGTTAGGGTTAGGGTTAGAGTTAGGCTGATACATGATAACCTCTCCCTGAACCCATGGGCTAACCCTAACCCTAGACCCTGAAGCTGGCTCTATCCCTCAAACTGAGTATGCCCTCCAGACCTCACATTGATGGCATCAAAACTCCCAGTTGGGCTCAGGCCAAGAGGGAGTGCTGACATCATCAAGTGGTCAGGGGCAGGCAAGCAGGCCCACGTGCCCAGGTGATCATTATTTGGGTCTCAGCCTAACTGGGATTTCTGATGCCATCAATGTGAGGTCTAGAGGGCATACTCAGCTTGAGGGATAGGTATCGGTTTAGGGTTAGCATATGGCTTCCGGGAGAGTTTAGCATGTATCAGCCTTTCACATCATGGTGAAATAGATGCCTTCACTGGAGCATGAGTGTAACACTGCCAATTGAAAACTACAGGCCACAAACATTTTAGAACGGTGCTTACAACACTAGAAATACATGTTCAGCTAGATGTAAGACGCAAATAACACAATGTTGGCATTGAGACAACTAGGTAAAAGGCAGAGAATTTGTTGCGGTACTGTTTCCCTTTGATTTTAACTGTCAAATTGGCTTGGTGTTTGTTGGGCAGGGAAACCTGGTGAAAAATTTCACAACTCCTCTTCATAGACATTTACAACAGTATCTGAGTACTTCCAGAAGTATGAGATGTAAACAATAGCCAAGCCTGTGTTCAAATAGTGAGAAAGTCCTCAAAAAGGCCCCTATGATACCCGTATGAAAATGGAAAACCTGCCAGATCTCCAAATAACAGAGCAGGAAAATGTATATGAGAGAGTGTTCCAAGAAAGGTGACATTCGTTTGGGAACGTCCCCATCTCACCAACATGTGAAAATACTGAGAATTTGCCTTCAAAGGGCCTGGAAAGGCACGATAGTCATCACAGGGTAATAACAGTTCTTTCCCATGTTGGTAGTAATGTAAAAAACGTCGTTTCACGTTGGAATTCACATGACAGGAGCTACAGATACTTGGAGATGCTTAACAGAACTCTGGAAACTCACAAACTGAAGTTAGCTTAAAGTCTAAGAACTAGCATAAAAAGCGAGGATTACATAAACAAAGAGCCTTGCTATCTACAACACATTGTTTAATGACAGGATAATCGTGTTGAAATATCAGAGAACCGAGGTTGATGTAGGTTACCTGTCTACCTTAGTGCCAGTGACTTGTATTTTGCAAAGAAGGCTGAAAAGCTTTGAAACAGTAAGTGCTGACGTCATCAATGGTCAGGACCCGGTGCGCAGGTCCAAGTGCCCAGGTGATAATTCTTTGGGCCTGATCCGTCCTGAGAGTTCTGATGCCATCAATTTCAGGTTAGAGGACATACACAGTTTGAGGGATAGGGCCAGCTACAGGGGCTAGGGTTAGGGTTAGCATATGGGTTCTGGGAGAGGTTATCATGTATCAGCCTTTGAATTCACAGTGAAAGAGATGCCCTCACTGGAGCATGAGTGTAACACTGAGGATTGAAAACTACAGGCCACAAACATTTTAGATGGGTGCTACCTACACTAGAAATACATGTTCAACTAGATGTAAGTCCCAAATAACACAATGTTGGCATTTGGAAAACCAGGTACAAGGCTGAGAATTTGATATGGTACTGTTTCCCTTTGATTTTAACTGTCAAATTGGTCTCAGGGGACACCCCACCCCCTGAGACCACCTGCAGACCAGCTCTCTCCCCAGGCCTGTGGCCAGCCAAGTGAGGGGAGAGGGGCCTGTCTCCCGGATGCATGGTTGCCTAGTGACCAGAATTCTACATTCCATACTGTCCTGTTACTGAGCGACTGACCTCAAGGGTGCAGGGCTCTATGGCCTGTATGCTTTACTTTAAGCAGGCTGACCTGCAGACAACTCAGGGTTTTGGACTTTTGCCAAAGCAAGAGCACACAAGATCCGTAAGGACACCCGAGGGATGATGCAGGAAAGAATTATCTGGAGACCAGGGCATGTGTCCCTGACTTCAAACCTGCCAGTCCTGCAGGTTACGGTTAGGGTTAGGGTTAGGTTTAGGCTGCTACATGATGACCTCTCCCGGAACCCATGTGCTAACCCTAACCCTATCCACTGAAGCTGGCTCTATCCCTCAAACTGAGTATGCCCTCTAGACCTCACATTGATGGCATCAGAACTCCCAGGTTGGCTCAGGCCAACAGGGAGTGCTGACATCATCAAGTGGTCAGGAGCAGGTGAGCAGGCACACATGACCAGGTGGTCATTATTTGGGCCTCAGGCTACCTGGGAGTTCTGATGCCATCAATGTGAGGTCTAGAGGGCATACTCAGCTTGAGGGATAGGGCGCAGTTTATGGTTAGCATATGGGTTCGGGGAGAGTTTATGATGTATCAGCTTTTGACTTCATGGTGAAGGAGATGCCATCACGGGAGCATGAGTGTAACACTGCGAATTGAAAACAGCAAGGAACAAACATTTTAGAAGGGTGCTTACAACACTAGAAATACATGTTCAACTAGATGTAAGACCCACATAAAACAATGTTGGCATTGAGACAACCAGGTAAAAGGCAGAGAATTTGATGCGGTACTGTTTCCCTTTGATTTTAACTGTCAAATTGGCTTGGTGTTTGTTGGGCGGGGAAACCTGGTGAAAAAATTTCACAATTTCTCTTCATAGACATGTACAACAGTATCTGAGTACTTCCAGAAGTATGAGAGGTAAACAATAGCCAAGCTTGTGTTCAAATAGTGAGAAAATGCTCAAAAAGGCCCCTATGATACCCTAATGAAAACGGAAAACCTGCCAGATCTCCAAATAACAGAGCAGGAAAATGTATTAGAGAGAGTGTTCCATGGAAGGTGACATTCGTTTGGGAACGTCCCCATCTCACCAGCATGTGAAAATACTGAGAATTTGCCTTCAAAGGGCCTGGAAAGGCACGATAGTCATCACAGAGTAATAATAGTTCTTTCCTGTGCTGGTGTTAATGTAAAAAATGTCGTATCACATTGGAATTCATATGACAGGAGCTACAGATACTTGGAGATGCTTAACAGAAGTCTGGAAACTCAAAAACTGAAGTTAGCTTAATGTCTAAGAATGAGCTAAAATGCACGGATTACATCAACAAAGAGCCTTGCTATCTGCAACACATTGTTTAATGACAGGATAATCGTGTTGAAACATCAGCGGACCGAGGTTGATGTAGGTTACCTGTCTACCTCAGTGCCAGTGACTTGAATTTTGTCAAAAAAGTCTGAGAAGCTTTGAAACAGTTAGTGCTGACGTCATCAAGTGGTCAGGACCTGGTGCCCAGGCATAAGTGCCCAGGTGATATTTCTTTGGGCCTGAGCCGATTTGAGAGTTCTGATGCCATCAATGTCAGGTCTAGAGGACATACTCAGTTAGAGGTATAGGGCCAGCTTCAGGGGCTAGGGTTAGGGATAGCATATAGGTTCTGGCACAGGTTATCATGTATCAGCCTTTGAATTCACAGTGAAAGAGATGCCCTCACTGGAGCATAAGTGTAACACTGAGGATTGAAAACTACAGGCCACAAACATTTTAGATGGGTGATTCCTACACTAGAAATACATGTTCAACTAGATGTAAGACCCGAATAACACAATGTTGGCATTTGGAAAACCAGGTACAAGGCTGAGAATTTGATATGGTACTGTTTCCCTTTGATTTTAACTGTCAAATTGGCTTGGTGTTTGTGGGACGGGGAAAGTTGTTGAAAAACTTCACAACTCCTCTTCCTAGACCTGTACGACAGTATCTGAGTACTTCAAGAAGTAAGAGAAGTAAACAATAGCCAAGCTTCTGTTCAAATAGTAGTAAAGTCCTCAAAAGGCCCTTATGATACCTGTATGAAAATGGAAACCTGCCAGATCTCCAAATAACAGAGCAGGACAATGTATGTGAGACAGTGTTCCACTGAAGAGCACATTCGTTTTGGAACTTCCCCATCTCATCAGCATTGAAAATACAGAGAATTTGCCTTCAAAGGGCCTGGAAAGGAACGATAGTCATCACAGGGTAATATTAGTTCTTTCCCATGCTGGTAGTAATGTAAAAAATGGCATTTCACATTGGAATTCACATGAAAGCAGCTACAGACCCTTGGAGGTCCTTAACAGAACTCTGGAAACTCACAACATGAAGTTAGATTAATGTCTAAGAACGAGCATAAAACACGAGGATTACATCAACAAAGAGCCTTGTTATGGGTAACACATTGTTTAATGATGGTTTTGAAACATCAGAGAAACTAGGTGGCTATAGGTTACCGGTCTACCTCAGTGCCAGTGACTTGTCTTTTTTCAAAGAAGGCTGAGAGGCTTTGAAACAGGAGGTGCTGACGTCATCAAGTGGTCAGGGCCAGGTGAGCAGGCCCACGTGCCCCGGTGATAATTATGTGGGCCTGAGCCAACCTGGGAGGGAGTTCATGACTTACATGAGGCTGCACACTGCCAAGGGACAGCAGGTGTAATAGGGGAGACCAGGGCCACTGTGTGCGGTGAGCGAGACAGCTGTTCTGGGAAGCTCTTCCAAAGACACCCCACCCCCTGAGACCACGGCAAACCAGCTGTCTCCCCAGGCCTGTGGCAAGCCAAGTGAGGGGAGAGCGGCTGTCTCCCGGAAGCAAGGTTGCCTGGTGACCAGAGTTCTACATTCCGTACTGTCCTGTGACTGAGCAAGTGACCTCAAGGGTGCAGGGCTCGATGGTCTGTATGTTTTCCTTTAAGCAGGCTGACATGCAGACCCCTCGGGGTTTGGACTTTTGCCAAAGCAAGAGCCTACCATACCCTAAGGACACCCGAGGGATGATGTCGGTAAGCATTTTCTGGAGACTAGGCCACATGTCCCTGACTTCAAACCCGCCAGCCCTGCCGGTAAGGGTTAGGGTTAGGGTTAGGGTTAGGGTTAGGCTGATACATGATAATCTCTCCCGGAACCCATGTGCTAACCCTAACTCTAGCCCCTGAAGCTGGCTCTATCCCTCAAACTTAGTATGCCCTCCAGACCTCACATTGATGAGATCAGAACTCCCAGATTGGCTCAGGCCAACAGGGAGTGCTAACATCATCTAGTGGTCAGGGGCAGGCGAGCAGGTCCACTTACCCAGGTGATCATTATTTGGGCCTGAGCCTACCCGGGAGTTCGGATGCCATCAATGTGAAGTCTAGAGGGCATACTGAGCTTAAGGGATAGGGCTCGGTTTAGGGTTAGCATATGGGTTCCGGGAGAGTTTATTATGTATCAGCCTTTGACTTCATGGTGAAAGTGATGCAATCACTGGAGCATGCGTGTAACACTGTGAATTGAAAACTACAGGCCACAAACATTTTATAAGGGTGTTTACAACACTAGCAATACATGTTCAGCTATATGTAAGACCCAAATAACACAATGTTGGCATTGAGAAAACCAGGTAAAAGGCAGAGAATTTGATGCGGTACTGTTTCCCTTTGATTTTAACTGTCAAATTGGCTTGGTGTTTGTTGGGCGGGGAAACCTGGTGAAAAATTTCACAACTTCTCTTCATAGGCATGCACAACAGTATCTGAGTACTTCCAGAACTATGAGATGTAAACAATAGCCAAGCTTGTGTTCAAATAGTGAGAAAATGCTCAAAAAGGCCCCTATTATACCCAAATGAAAATGGAAAACCTGCCAGATCTCCATATAATAAAGCAGGAAAATATATTAGAGAGAGTGTTCCAAGGAAGGTGACATTCCTTTTGGAATGTCCCCATGTCACCAGCATGTAAAAATACTGAAAATTTGCCTTCAAAATGCCTGGAAAGGCACGATAGTCATCACAGGGTAATAATAGTTCTTTCCAGTGCTGGTAGTGATGTAAAAAACGTCGTTTCACATTGGAATTCACATGACAGGAGCTACAAATACTTGGAGGTGCTTAACAGAACTCTGGAAACTCACAAACTGAAGTTAGCTTAATGTCTAAGAATGAGCATAAAACACCAGGATTACATCAACAAAGAGCCTTGCTATCTGCAACACATTGTTTAATGACAGGATAATCCTGTTGAAACATCAGAGAACCGAGGTTGATGTAGGTTACCTGTCTACATCAGTGCCAGTGACTTGTATTTTGTCAAAGAAGGCTGAGAATCTTTGAAACAGTCAGTGCTGACGTCTTCAAGTGGGCAGGACCCGGTGCGTTGGCTCAAGTGCCCAGGTGATAATTTTTTGTCCTGAACCGGCCTGAGAGTTCTGATGCCATCAATGTCAGGTCTACAGGACATACTCAGTTTGAGGGATAGGGCCAGGTTCAGGGGCTAGGGTTAGGGTTAGCATATACATTCTGGCAGAGGTTATCATGTATCAGCCTTTGAATTCACAGTGAAAGAGATGCCCTCACTGGAGCATGAGTGTAATATGTCCGATTGAAAACTACAGGCCACACACATTTTACAAGGGTGCTTCCTACACTGGAAATGCATGTTCAACTAGATGTAAGACCCGAATAACACAATGTTGGCATTGGGAAAACCAGGTAGAAGGCTGAGAATTTGATATGGTACTGTTTCCCTTTAACTTTAACTGTCAAATTGGCTTGGTGTTTGTGGGATGGGGAAAACTGTTGAATAACTTCACAGCTCCTCTTCCTGGACCTGTACGACAGTATCTGAGTAATTCAAGAAGTTAGAGAGGTAAACAATAGAAAAGCTTCTGTTCAAATATTAGTAAAGTCCTCAAAACTTCCTTCTGATACCTGTATGAAAATGGAAAACCTGCCAGTTCTCCAAATAACAAAGTAGGACAATGTATGTGACAGAATGTTCCACTGAAGGGGACATTCGTTTGGGAACTTCCCCATCTCATCAGTATGTGAAAATACTGAGAAGTTGCCTTCAAAGGGCCTGGAAGGGAACGATAGTCATCACAGGGTTATAATAGTTCTTTCCCGTGCTGGTAGTAATGTAAAAAAAATGTCATTTCACATTGGAATTCACATGAAAGGAGTTACAGACCCTTGGAGATGCTTAACTGAACTCTGGAAACTCACAAACTGAAGTTAGACTAATGTCTAAGAACGAGCATAAAACACGAGGATTACATCAACAAAGAACATTGTTATGGGTAACACATTGTTTAATGATGGTGTTGAAACATCATTGAAGCTAGGTTGCTATGGGTTTCCGGTCTACCTCATTGCCAGTGACTTATCTTTTTTCAAAGAAGGCTGAGAAGCTTTGAAACAGGAAGTGCTGACGTCATCAAGTGGTCAGGGCCAGGTGAGCAGGCCCACATGCCCGGGTGATAATTATGAGGGCCTGAGCAAACCTGGGAGGGAGTTCGTGCCTTACCTGAGGCTGCACACTGCCGAGTGACAGCAGGTATCGGAGGGGAGAGCAGGGCCACTGTGTGAGGTGAGCGAGACAGCTGTTGTGGGAAGCTCTTCCAAAGACCCCCTGAGACCACTGGCAGACCAGCTCTCACCCCAGGCCTATGGCCAGCCAAGTGAAGGGAGAGGGGCCTGAATCCCAAATGGAAGGTTGCCTGGTGAACAGAGGTGTAAATTCCGTACTGCCCTGTGACTGAGTGAGTGACCTCAAGGGTTCAGGGCTCTATGGCCTGTATGCTTTCCTTTAAGCACGCTGACCTGCAGACCCCTCAGGGCTTTGGACATTTGCAAAAGCAAGAGCCTACAAGATCCCTAAGGACACCCGAGGGATGATGTGGGAAAGCATTTTCTAGAGACCAGGGCACGTGTCCCTGACTTCTAACCTGCCATCCCTGCGGGCGAGGGTTAGGGTTAGGGTTAGGGTTAGGGTTAGGCTGATACATATAACCTCTCCTGGAACCCATGTACTAACCCTAACACTAGCCACTGAAGCGGCTCTATCCCTCAAATTGAGTATGCCCTCTGGACCTCACATTGATGGCATCAGAACTCCCAGGTTGGCTCAGGCCAACATCGAGTGCTGACATCATCAAGTGGTCAGGGGCAGGCGAGCAGGCCCTCGTGCCCAAGTGATCAATATTTGCTCCTGAGCCAACCGGGAAGTTCTGATGCCACCAATGTGAGGACGTGAGGGCTTACTCCGTTTGAGGGGTTAGGGCCAGCTTCAGGGGCTAGGCTTAGGGTTACCATATGGTTTCCGGGAGAGATTATCATGTATCAGCCTTTGAATTCACAGTGAAAGAGATGCCATCACTGGAGCATGAGTGTATCACTGAGAATTGAAAACTACAGGCCACAAACATTTTAGAAGGGTTCTTGCTTCCTACACTAGAAATACACGTTCAACTGGATGTAAGACCCAAAGAACACAATGTTGGCAGTGGGAAAACCAGGTAAAAGGCTAAGAATTTCATGTGGTACTGTTTCCCTTTGAATTTGACTGTCAAATTGACTTGGTGTTTGTGAGGCAGGGAAAGCTGGTGAAAACTTTCACAACTCCTCTTCATAGACCTGTAAAACAGTATCTGAGTACTTCAAGAAGTAAGAGAGGTAAATAATAGCCTAGAGTGTGTTCAAATAGTAGTAAAGTCCTCAAAAGGCCTTATGATACCTGTATGAAAATGGAAAGCCTGCCAGATCTCCAAATAACAGAGAAGGCAAATGGATGTGAGAGAGTGTTCCCCTGAAGGTGGCATTCATTTGGGAACGTCCCCATCACACCAGCATGTTAAAATACTGAGAATGTGCCTTCAAAGGGCCTGGAAAGGCACTATAGTCATTACAGTGTAATAATGTTCTTTCAGGTGCTAGTAGTAATGTAAAACTCGTCCTGTCACCTTGGAATTCACATTAAAACAGCTACAGACACTTGGAGGTGCTTAATACAACTTTGGAAAGTCACAAACTGAGGTTAGCTTAATGTCTCAGAACGAGCATAAAACACGAGGATTACATCAACAAAGAGCCTTGCTATCTGCAACACACTGTTTAATGACAGGTGAATCGTGTTGAAACACCAGAGTTCCCACGTTGATATCGGTTACCTGTGTACCTCAGTGCCAATGACTTGTCTTTTGACAAAGAATGCTAAGAAGCTTTGAAACAGGAAGTGCTGACGTCATCAAGTGGTCAGGGGCCAGGTAAGCTGGCCCACATGCCCAGGTGATCATTATTTGGTCCTGAGCCAACCGGGGAGTTTTGATGGCACCAATGTGAGGAATACAGGGCATACTCAGTTTAAGGAGTTAGGGCCAGTTTCTGGGGCTAGGGTTAGGGTTAGCATATGGTTTCTGGGAGAGATTATCATGTATCAGCCTTTCAATTCTCAGTGAAAGAGATGCCATCACTGTAGCATGAGTGTATCACTGAGAATTGAAAACTACAGGCCACAAACATTTTAGAAGGGTTCTTGCTTCCTACACTAGAAATACACGTTCAACTGGATGTAAGACCCGAAGAACACAATATTGGCATTGGTAAAACCAGGTAAAAGGCTGAGAATTTCATATGGTACAGTTTCCTTATGATTTTAACTCTCAAATTGACTTGGTGTTTGTGAGGCAGGGAAAGCTGGTGAAAACTTTCACAACTCCTCTTCATAGACCTGTAAAACAGTATCTGAGTACTTCAAGAAGTAAGAGAGGTAAATAACAGACAAGAGTGTGTTCAAATAGTAGTAAAGTCCTCAAAAGGCCCTTATGATACCTGTATGAAAATGGAAAGCCTGCCAGGTCTCCAAATAACAGAGAAGGCAAATGGATGTGAGAGAGTGTTCCCCTGAAGGTGACATTCGTTTGGGAACGTCCCCATCTCACCAGCATATGAAAATATTGAGAATGTGCCTTCATAGATCCTGGAAAGGCACTATAGTCATTACAGTGTAATAATGTTCTTTCAGGTACTAGTAGTAATGTGAAACACGGCGTTTCACCTTGGAATTAACATTAAAACAGCCACAGACACTTGGAGGTGCTTAATACAACTCCGGAAAGTCACAAACTAAAGTTAGCTTAATGTCAAAGAATAAGCATAAAACAAGAGGATTACATCAACAAAGAGCCTTGCTATCTGCAACACACTGTTTAATGACAGGAGAATCGTGTTGAAACATCAGAGAACCCAGGTTGATACAGGTTACCTGTGTACCTCAGTGCCAATGACTTGTCTTTTGTCAAAGAATGCTGAGAAGCTTTGAAACAGGAAGTCCTGACGTCATCTAGTGGTCAGGGGACAGGTGAGCTGGCCCACGTTCCCAGGTGATCATTATTTGGTCCTGAGCCTACCGGAGAGTTTTGATGCCACCGATGTGAGGAATACAGGGCATACTCAGTTTAAGGAGTTAGGGCCAATTTCTGGGGGTAGGGTCAGGGTTAGCATATGGTTTCCGGGATAGATTATCATGTATCAGCCTTTGATTTCACTGTGAAAGAGATGCCATCACTGTAGCATGAGTGTATCACTGAGAATTGAAATCTACAGGCCACAAACATTTTAGAAGGGTTCTTGCTTCCTACACTAGAAATACACGTTCAACTGGATGTAAGACCCGAAGAACACAATGTTGGCATTGGGAAAACCAGGTAAAAGGCTGAGAATTTCATGTGGTACTGTTTCCCTTTGATTTTGACTGTCAAATTGACTTGGTGTTTGTGAGGCAGGGAAAGCTGGTGAAAACTTTAACAACTCCTCTTCATAGACCTGTAAAACAGTATCTGAATACTTCAAGAAGTAAGAGAGGTAAATAATAGCCAAGAGTGTGTTCAAATAGTAGTAAAGTCCTCAAAAGGCCGTTATGATACCTGTATGAAAATGGAAAGCCTGCCAGATCTCCAAATAACAGAGAAGGCAAATGGATGTGAGAGAGTGTTCCCCTGAAGGTGACATTCGTTTGGGAACGTCCCCATCTCACCAGCATATGAAAATATTGAGAATGTGCCTTCATAGATCCTGGAAAGGCACTATAGTCATTACAGTGTAATAATGTTCTTTTAGGTACTAGTAGTAATGTGAAACAGGGCGTTTCACCTTGGAATTCATATTAAAACAGCCACAGACACTTGTAGGTGCTTAATACAACTCTGGAAAGTCACAAACTAAAGTTAGCTTAATGTCTAAGAAGGAGCATAAAATACGAGGATTACATCAACAAAGAGCCTTGAAATCTGCAACACACTGTTTAATGACAGGAGAATCGTGTTGAAACATCAGAGAACCCAGGTTGATACAGGTTACCTATGTACCTCAGTGCCAATGACTTATCTTTTGTCAAAGAATACTGAGAAGCTTTGAAACAGGAAGTCCTGACGTCATCTAGTGGTCAGGGGACAGGTGAGCTGGCCCACGTGCCCAGGTGATCATTATTTGGTCCTGAGCCAACCGGGAAGTTTTGATGCCACCAATGTGAGGAATACGGGGCATACTCAGTTTAAGGAGTTAGGGCCAGTTTCTGGGGCTAGGGTTAGGATTAGCATATGGTTTCCAGGAGAGATTATCATGTATCAGCCTTTGAATTCACAGTGAAAGAGATGCCATCACTGCAGCATGAGTGTATCACTGAGAATTGAAACCTACAGGCCACAAACATTTTAGAAGGGTTCTTGCTTCCTACACTATAAATACACGTTCAACTGGATGTAAGACTCAAAGAACACAATATTGGCATTGGGAAAACCAGGTAAAAGGCTGAGAATTTCATATGGTACAGTTTCCTTTTGATTTTAACTCTCAAATTGACTTGGTGTTTGTGAGGCAGGAAAGCTGTTGAAAACTTTAACAACTCCTCTTCATATACCTGTAAAACAGTATCTGAATACTTCAAGAAGTAAGAGAGTTAAATAATAGCCAAGAGTGTGTTCAAATAGTAGTAAAGTCCTCAAAAGGCCCTTTGATAACTGTATGAAAATGGAAAGCCTGCCAGATCTCCAAATAACAGAGAAGGCAAATGGATGTGAGTGTTCCCCTGAAGGTGACATTCGTTTGGGAACGTCCCCATCACACCAGCATAACTGTAAGTAAGCCAGAATTGCTAGAGAATCTTTGAAAAGTGCTTCTAAACATCAGAATACAGTAAAGAAAGCATTTCGTACTAAGGGGGTAAATGAGCACACTTAACAAGGACAGAAAACATCTATACTACATCTGAAACTACAGGTAAAGTGTGATTCAGAGTTCACACACGTTTTAGAGTTTCTCAAAATTTCATGATAATACAGCAAATTCTTAGTACATGTGTATTTTCAATGTCAGCTAAGATTGTAAGCAGGTGCTTGTAATTGCGGGGAACTTTTCCATTTGGTAGAGAAAGTCATTTACGGGTCACTGGAAGAAACAACAAGTAATTCAGAGCAAGTAACTATAAGTAAGCCAGAATTGCTAAAGAACCTTTGAAAAGTGCTTCTAAACATCAGAATACAGTAAAGAAAGCATTTTGTACAAAGCAGGTTATCTTAAAAGGAGCCAAATCAGCACACTTAACAAGGATAGAAAACATCCATACTACATCTGAAACTACAATTAAAGTGTGATTCAGAGTTCACAAATGATTTTAGAGTTTCTCAAAGTTTCATGAGAATGCAGCAAGTTGTTAGTACATGTGTATTTTCAATGTCAGCTAAGATGGTAAGCAGGTGCTTGTAATGGCGGGGAACTCTTCCATTTGGTAGAGAAAGTCATTTACTGGACACTGGAAGAAACAACTAGTAATTCAGAGCAAGTAACTATCAGTAAGCCAGAATTGCTAGAGAACCTTTGAAAAGTGCTTCTAAACATCAGAATACAGTAAAGAAAGCATTTCGTACTAAGGGGGTAAATGAGCACACTTAACAAGGATAGAAAACATCTATACTACATCTGAAACTACAGTTAAAGTATGATTCAGAATTCACACACGATTTTAGAGTTTCTCAAAGTTTTATGAGAATGCAGCAAGTTGTTAGTACAAGTGTATTTTCAATGTCAGCTAAGATTGTAAGCAGGTACTTGTAATTGCGGGAAACTCTAATATTTGGTAGAGAAAGTCATTTACTGGTCACTGGAAGAAACAACTAGTAATTCAGAGCAAGTAACTATAAGGAAGCCAAAATTGCTAGAGAAACTTTGAAAAGTGCTTCTAATCATCAGAATACAGTAAAGAAAGCATTTTTTACAAAGCAGGTTATCTTAGAAAGAGCCAAATCAGCACACTTAACAAGGATTGAAAACATCCATACAACATCTGAAATTACAGGTAAAGTGTGATTAATACTTCACACAGGATTTTAGAGTTTCTCAAAGTTTCATGAGAATGCAGCAAGTTGTTAGTACATGTGTATTTTCAATGTCAGCTAAGATTATAAGCAGGTGCTTGTAATTGCGGGGAACTCTTCCATTTGGTAGAGAAAGTCATTTACTGGACACTGGAAGACACAACTAGTAATTCAGTGCAAGTAACCATAAGTAAGCCAGAATTCCTAGAGAACCATTGAAAAGTGCTTCTAAACATCAGAATACAGTAACGAAAGCTTTTCATACTAAAGGGGTAAATGAGCACACTTAACATGGATAGAGAACATCTATACTACATCTGAAACTACAGTTAAAGTGTGATTCAGAGTTCACACACGATTTTATAGTTTCTCAAAGTTTCATGAGAATGCAGCAAGTTGTTAGTACATGTGCATTTTCAATCTCAGCTAAGATTGTAAGCATGTGCTTGTAATTGCGAGGAACTCTTCCATTTGGTAGAGAAAGTCATTTACTGGTCACTGTAAGAAACAACTAGTAATTCAGAGCAAGTAACTATAAGTAATCCAGAATTGCTAGAGCACCTTTGAAAAGTGCTTCTAAACATCAGAATACAGTAAAGAAAGCATTTTGTACAAAGCAGGTTATCTTAGAAAGAGCCAAATCAGCACACTTAACAAGGATAGAAAACATCCATACTACATCTAAAACTACAATTAAAGTGTGATTCAGAGTTCCAAAACGATTTCAGAGATTCTCAAAGTTTCATGAGAATGTAGCAAGTTGTTAGTACATGTGTATTTTCAATGTCAGCTAAGATGGTAAGCAGGTGCTTGTAATGGCAGGGAACTCTTCCATTTGGTAGAGAAAGTCACTTACTGGACACTGGAAGAAAGAACTAGTAATTCAGAGCCAGTAACTATAAGTAAGCCAGAATTGCTAGAGAACCTTTGAAAAGTGCTTCTAAACATTAGAATACAGTAAAGAAAGCATTTCGTCCTAAGGGGGTAAATGAGCACACTTAACAAGGATAGAAAACATCTATATTACATCTGAAACTAGAGTTAAAGTGTGATTCAGAGTTCACACAGGATTTTAGAGTTTCTCAAAGTTTTATGAGAATGCAGCAAGTTGTTAGTACAAGTGTATTTTCAATGTCAGCTAAGATTGTAAGCAGGTACTTGTAATTGCGGGAAACTCTACTATTTGGTAGAGAAAGTCATTTACTGGTCACTGGAAGAAACAACAAGTAATTCAGAGCAAGTAACTATAAGTAAGCCAAAATTGCTAGAGTACCTTTGAAAAGTGCTTCTAAACATCAGAATACAGTAAAGAAAGCACTTTTTACAAAGCAGGTTATCTTAGAAAGAGCCAAATCAGCACACTTAACAAGGATTGAAAACATCCATACAACATCTGAAATTACAGGTAAAGTGTGATTAATACTTCACACAGGATTTTAGAGTTTCTCAAAGTTTTATGAGAATGCAGCAAGTTGTTAGTACAAGTGTATTTTCAATGTCAGCTAAGATTGTAAGCAGATGCTTGTAATTGCGGGGAACTCTTTCATTTGGTAGAGAAAGTCATTTACTGGACACTGGAGGAAACAACTAGTAATTTAGAGCAAGTAACTATAAGTAAGCCAGAATTGCTAGAGAATCTTTGAAAAGTGCTTCTAAACATCAGAATACAGTAAAGAAAGCATTTTGTACAAAGCAGGTTATCTTAGAAAGAGCCAAATCAGCACACATCCATACTATATCTGAAACTTCAGTTAAAGTGTGATTCAGAGTTCACACACGATTTTAGAGTTTCTCAACGTTTCATGAGAATGCAGCAAGTTGTTAGTACATGTGTGTTTTCAAAGTCAGCTAAGATTTTAAGCAGGTGCTTGTAATTGAGGGGAACTCTTCCATTTGGTGTAGAAAGTCCCCTACTGGACACTGAAAGAAACAACTAGTAATTCAGAGCAAGTAACTATAAGTAAGCCAGAATTGCTAGAGAACCATTGAAAAGTGCTTCTCAACATCAGAAAACAGTAAAGAAAGCATTTCGTACAAAGCAGGTTATCTTTGAAAGAGCCAAATGATAACACTTTAGAAGGATAGAAAACATCTATACTACATCTGAAACTAGAGTTAAAGTGTGATTCAGAGGTAACACAGCGTTTTAGAGTTTCTCAACGTTTCATGAGAATGCAGCAAGTTGTTAGTACATGTGTGTTTTCAAAGTCAGCTAAGATTTTAAGCAGGTGCTTGTAATTGAGGGGAACTCTTCCATTTGGTGTAGAAAGTCCCCTACTGGACACTGGAAGAAACAACTAGTAATTCAGAGCAAGTAACTATAAGTAAGCCAGAATTGCTAGAGAACCATTGAAAATTGCTTCTCAACATCAGAAAACAGTAAAGAAAGCATTTCGTACAAAGCAGGTTATCTTTGAAAGAGCCAAATGATAACACTTTACAAGGATAGAAAACATCTATACTACATCTGAAACTAGAGTTAAAGTGTGATTCAGAGGTAACACAGCGTTTTAGAGTTTCTCAACGTTTCATGAGAATGCAGCAAGTTGTTAGTACATGTGTGTTTTCAAAGTCAGCTAAGATTTTAAGCAGGTGCTTGTAATTGAGGGGAACTCTTCCATTTGGTGTAGAAAGTCCTTTACTGGACACTGGAAGAAACAACTAGTTATTCAGAGCAAGTAACTATAAGTAAGCCAGAATTGCTAGAGAACCATTGAAAAGTGCTTCTCAACATCAGAAAACAGTAAAGAAAGCATTTCGTACAAAGCAGGTTATCTTTGAAAGAGCCAAATCATAACACTTTACAAGGATAGAAAACATCTATACTACATCTGAAAGTAGAGGTAAAGTGTGATTCAGAGTTCACACACGATTTTAGAGTTTCTCAAAGTTTCATGAGAATGCAGCAAGTTGATAGTACATGTGTATTTTCAATATCAGCTAAGATTGTAAGCAGGTGCTTGTAATTGTGGGGAACTCTTCCATTATGTAGAGAACGTCATTTACTGGTCACTGGAAGAAACAACTAGTATTTCAGAGCAAGTCACTATAAGTGAGCCAGAATTGCTAGAGAACCTTTGAAAAGTGCTTCTAAACATCAGAATACAGTAACAAAAGCATTTCGTACTAAGGGGGTAAATGAGCACACTTAACAACGATAGAAAACATCTATACTACATCTGAAACTACAGTTAAAGTGTGATTCAGAGTTCACACATGATTTTAGAGTTTCTCGAAGTTTCATGAGAATGCAGCAAGTTGTTAGTACATGTGTATTTTCAATGTCAGCTAAGATTGTAAGCAGGTGCTTGTAATTGCGGGGAACTCTTCCATTTGGTAGAGAAAGTCATTTACTGGTCACTGGAAGAAACAACTAGTAATTCAGAGCAAGTAACTATAAGTAAGCCAGAATTGCTAGAGAACCTTTGAAAAGTGCTTCTAAAGATCAGAATACAGTAAAGAAAGCATTTCGTACTAAGGGGGTAAATGAGCACACTTAACAACGATAGAAAACATCTATACTACATCTGAAACTAGAGTTAAAGTGTGATTCATAGTTCACACACGATTTTAGAGTTTCTCAAATTTTCATGAGAATGCAGCAAGTTGTTAGTACATGTGTATTTTCAATGTCAGCTAAGATTGTAAGCAGGTGCCTGTAATTGCGGGGAACTCTTCCATTTGGTAGAGAAAGTCATTTACTGGACACTGGAAGCAACAACTAGTAATTCAGAGCAAGTAACTATAAGTAAGTGAGAATTGCTAGAGAAACATTGAAAAGTGCTTCTAAACATCAGAATACAGTAAAGAAAGCATTTCGTACTAAGGTGTTAAATGAGCACACTTAACAAGGATAGAAAACATCTATACTACATCTGAAACTAGAGGTAAAGTGTGATTCAGAGTTCACACACGATTTTAGAGTTTCTCAAAGTTTCATGAGAATGCAGCAAGTTGATAGTACATGTGTATTTTCAATATCAGCTAAGATTGTAAGCAGGTGCTTGTAATTGTGGGGAACTCTTCCATTTTGTAGAGAACGTCATTTACTGGTCACTGGAAGAAACAACTAGTATTTCAGAGCAAGTCACTATAAGTGAGCCAGAATTGCTAGAGAACCTTTGAAAAGTGCTTCTAAACATCAGAATACAGTAACAAAAGCATTTCGTACTAAGGGGGTAAATGAGCACACTTAACAACGATAGAAAACATCTATACTACATCTGAAACTAGAGTTAAAGTGTGATTCAGAGTTCAGACAGGATTTTAGAGTTTCTCAAAGTTTCATGAGAATGCAGCAAGTTGTTAGTACATGTGTATTTTCAATGTCAGCTAAGATTGTAAGCAGGTGCTTATAATTACGAGGAACTCTTCCATTTGTTAGAGAAAGTCATTTACTGGTCACTGGAAGAAACAACTAGTAATTCAGAGCAAGTAACTACAAGTAAGCCAGAATTGCTAGAGAAACATTGAAAAGTCCTTCTAAACATTAGAATACAGTAAAGAAAGCATTTCGTACCAAGGGGGTAAATGAGCACCCTTAACAACGATAGAAAACATCTATACTACATCTGAAACTAGAGTTAAAGTGTGATTCAGAGTTCACACACGATTTTAGAGTTTCTCAAAGTTTCATGAGAATGCAGCAAGTTGTTAGTACATGTGTATTTTCAATGTCAGCTAAGATTGTAAGCAGATGCTTGTAATTGAGGGGAACTCTTCCATTTGGTAGAGAAAGTCATTTACTGGTCACTGGAAGAAACAACTAGTAATTCAGAGCAAGTAACTATAAGTAAGCCAGAATTGCTAGAGAACATTTGAAAAGTGCTTCTAAACAGCAGAATACAGTAAAGTAACTATATGGTACTAAGGGGGTAGATGAGCACACTTAACAACGATAGAAAACATCTATACTACATCTGAAACTAGAGTTAAAGTGTGATACAAAGTTCACACCCGATTTTAGAGTTTCTCAAAGTTTCATGAGAATGCAGCAAGTTGTTAGTACATGTGTATTTTCAATGTCAGCTAAGATTGTAAGCAGGTGCTTGTAATTGCGGGGAACTCTTCCATTTGGTAGAGAAAGTCACTTACTGGTCACTGGAAGAAACAACTAGTAAATCAGAGCAAGTAAGTATAAGTAAGCCAGAATTGCTAGAGAACCTTTGAAAAGTGCTTCTAAACATCAGAATACAGTAAAGAAAGCATTTTGTACAAAGCAGGTTATCTTAGAAAGAGCCAAATCACCACACTTAAGAAGGATAGAAAACATCCATACTACTTCTGAAAATACAGTTAAATTGTGATTCAGAGTTCACACACGATTTTAGAGTTTCTCAAAGTTTCATGAGAATGCAGCAAGTTGTTAGTACATGTGTATTTTCAATGTCAGCTAAGATTGTAAGCAGGTGCTTGAAATTGCGGGGAACTCTTCCATTTGGTAGAGAAAGTCATTTACTGGACACTGGAAGAAACAACTAGTAATCCAGAGCAAGTAACTATAAGTCAGCCAGAATTGCTAGAGAACCTTTGAAAAATGCTTCTAAACATCAGAATACAGTAAAGAAAGCATTTCGTACTAAGGGGGTAAATGAGCACACTTAACAACGATAGAAAACATCTATACTACATCTGAAACTAGAGTTAAAGTGTGATTCAGAGTTCACACACGATTTTAGAGTTTCTCAAAGTTTCATGAGAATGCACCAAGTTGTTAGTACATGTGTATTTTCAATGTCAGCTAAGATTGTAAGCAGGTGCTTGTAATTGCGGGGAACTCTTCCTTTTGGTAGAGAAAGTCATTTACTGGTCACTGGAAGAAACAATTTGTAATTCAGAGCAAGTAACTATAAGTAAGCCAGAATTGCTAGAGAATCTTTGAAAAGTGCTTCTAAACATCAGAATACAGTAAAGAAAGCATTTTGTACAAAGCAGGTTATCTTAGAAAGAGCCAAATCAGCACACTTAACAAGGATAGAAAACATCCATACTACATCTGAAACTACAGTTAAATTGTGATTCTGAGTTCACACGCGATTTTAGAGTTTCTCAAAATTTCATGAGAATGCAGCAAGTTGTTAGTACATGTGTATTTTCAATGTCAGCTAAGATTGTAAGCAGGTACTTGCAATTGTGGGGAACTCTTCCATTTGGTAGAGAAAGTCATTTACTGGTCACTGGAAGAAACAACTTGTAATTCAGAGCAAGTAAGTATAAGTAAGCCAGAATTGCTAGAGAACCATTGACTAGTGCTTCTCAATATCAGAATATAGGAAAGAAAGCATTTCATACAAAGTTGGTTATCTTTGAAATAGCCAAATGAGACACTTCACAAGGATAGAAAACACCTATAGTATATCCCAAACTAGATGTTCAGTGCGATTCAGAGTTAATACACGATTGTAGAGTTTCTCAATATCTCATGAGAATGGAGTGAGTTGTTAGTACATGTGAGTTTCTCAATATGAGCTAAGATTGTATACATTTGCTAGTAATTGCGGGGAACTCTTCCATTTAGATCAAAAATTCATTTACTGGTCACTGGAATAAACAACTAGTAATTCAGGTAAATAACCTTAAGTAAGCCAGAATTGCTGGAGAACCATTTAAAGGTGTGTCTCAATATCAAAATATAGTAAAGAAAGCATTTCATACAGAGCGGGTTATCTTTGAAATAGCCAAATGAGCACACTTAACATGGATAGAAAATATCTACACTACATCCCAAAGGAGAATTAAAGTGAGATTCAGGGTTAAGACAAGATTTCAGAGTGTCTCAAAAACAAAAAATTCTTCTCTTGACTCCTTTGTAGTTGTATGTTAAATGCTAGTTATATCAACGTTTTATGCTTTTTTGTAAGATTGGTTTGCTCATTCTTTTAATTTGATTGTTTTATTTTGTTAGCTGGGTTCTAGTCACCTTTATTGGAGGATATTAATATTGCAAACGCTTCTGTTCAGTGCCTTGTGTGTTGTACCTGGTTGCGTTGTATTTTGTGCCTTTAAAGCTAAGCAGGAGAGAGAGAACTACATATACAGGCATCCTAAAATAGAAAGATCATGGGAGAGGCTAAGAAACACCCCACCTATGAAAGAAAATCAGCCATCACCAGAAAAGGAAGTGAATGATTTAGAGGCAAGCAACCTACCAGAGGAAGAATTCAGAGTAATGTTCATGGGATGGATAAAAGAATGGAAGACAAATTTGACAATATGAGTAAGACCCAAGAGGAAATGAAGAAGAACCAAGAGGATCTGAAGAAGAACCAAGAGGAAATGAAGGTGACCCAAGAAGAAATGAAAAATGACATCACTTCTATGAAGAACTTAATAGAAAGCATCAAGAGTCGACTACAAGAAGCAGAGGACCGCATCAGTGAGCTAGAAGACAAGATGGAAAAAAAATACCCCATTAGAGAAGGTGCTAGAAAAAAAAAATCAAAAAACAGGAGGAGAGCCTACCGGAGCTTTGGGACAATACAAAACAAAACAATATCAGAATAATAGGGTTCTCAGAAGGAAAGGAAACTGAGAAAGATATGGAAAAACTATTTCAAGAAATAATGACAGAAAACTTTCCTGAGATAGAGAAGAAAAAACCAACACAAATCCAAGATGCTCGAAGATTCCCCAACATAATGAACCCACAAAGATCCACACGCAGACACATTATAATTAAACTGGCAAAAAACATTGACAAAACCAGAATCTTAAAAGCAGCCAGAGAGTGACAAAAAGTTACATGTAAAGAACCCCCATCAGACTAGCAACTGATTTCTCAACAGAAACTCATCAGGCCAGAAGGGAATGGGATGATATATACAAAGTCATGCAAAGGAAGGGTCTGAACCCAAGAATACTGTACACTGCAAGGCTGTCAATCAAAATTGAAGGTGTAATCAGGAGCTTCACTGACAAAAACAGACTAAAGGAATTTATCTCCAACAAAGCAGCAATGCAAGAAATGCTAAAGGGTCTACTGTAAAAATAAAGAAATAGGAAGCGAAGAAGGAACACAGGGGATAGAATAAAAATGGCATCAAATACCTACCTATCAATAATTATTTTAAATGTAAATGGTTTAAATGCTCCAATCAAAAGATATAGGGTAACAGATTGGATAAGAAAGCAAAACCCATACATCTGCTGTCCACAAGAAACACACTTCAGAAAAAAAGATGCACACAGGCTGAGGGTGAAGGGATGGAAAAAGATTTTCCAGGCGAACGGAAATGAAAAAAAAAAGGCTGGGGTAGCAATACTTATATCAGACAAATTACATCTCAAAGTGAAGGACATAAAAAGAGATAATGAAGGCCACTTCATTATACTAAAGGGAGCAATCCAACAAGAAGAAATAACCCTGGTAAACATATATGTACCCAATGTGGGAGCACCCAAATACATAAAAAAGGTGCTGGAGGACATGAAGGGAGAGATTGATTGTAATGCAATCATACTAGGAGATTTTAATACCCCACTGTCACATTTGGACAAATCATCCAAACAAAATTCAGCAAAGAAATATCAATCCTAAATGACTCACTAGACCAGATGGAATTAATCGACCTCTTCAGAACATTCCACCCCAAAGCCACAGAATACACATTCTTCTCAAGTGCACATGGGTCATTTTCAAACATAGACCACATGTTGGGACATTGACAAAGTCTCTTCAAATTCAAGAATATAGAAATCATATCAAGCATCTTTTCAGATAATAGTGGCATAAAACTGGAAATTAACTACCGTATTTGCTGGCGTATAAGAAGACCCTTTGGCCCTGAAAAATATGCCTCCAAGTGGGGGGTAGTCTTATACGGTGAGTATATAACAAACTCTGTATTTTTAGTGGAAATGTTAGGGGGTCTTCTTATACGCCCATTCGTCTTATACGCCGGCAAATACGTATTTTTCAGGGCCAAAAAATCGTCTTATACACCAGCAAATACGGTACAATAAAAAAAATCTAAGAAATCAAACACATGGAAACTAAATAGCATGCTATTAAACGAGGACTGGATTACCAGAGAAATCAAGGAAGAAATTAAAAACATCCTGGCAACAAATGACAATGAAAACACAACAATCCAAAATCTATGGGGCACAGCAAAAGCAGTCTTGAGAGGGAAGTTCATATCTCTACAAGCCTATTGCAAAAAACTAGAGAAAAAGGTAACAAATTATCTAACTCTAAAACTCAAAGAGTTAGAAAAAGAGCAACAAGAAAAGCCCACTGTAAGCAGAAGGAAAGAAATAATAAAAATAGAGCAGAGATAAACGACATAGAGACCAAAGAAACAATACACAAGATCAACAAAACCAAGAGCTGGATCTTTGAAAGGATAAATAAGATTGATGAAACTCTAGCCAGGCTAACCAAGAAACAGAGAGGACCCAAATAAACAAAATCAGAAACAAAAGAGGTGAAATAGCAAGAGACCCCACCGAAATACAAAGGATTGTTACAAAATACTATGAGCAACTCTATTACAACAAATTGTACAACCTGGAAGAAATGGACATATTCCTAGAAAAATACAACCTTCCAAAACTCAATCAGGAAGAATCTAAAAATCTCAACAGACCAGTTACTTGGGAAGAAATTGAAACAGTCATCCAAAAGCTGCCAGCAAACAAAAGCCCAGGGCCAGATGGCTTCACAGGAGAGTTTTACCAAACATTCAAGGGAGAACTAAAACCTATCCTCCTCAGACTATTCCAAAAAATTCAAGAGGAAGGAACACTTCCAAACTCCTTTTATGAAGCCAGCATCACCCTAATACCAAAACCAGATAAAGACAACTCAATGAAAGAGAATTAATGGCCAATATCCCTCATGAACATACATGCCAAAATACTCAACAAAATTCTAGCAAATCGGCTCCAGCAGTACATCAGGAAGATCATACACCATGACCAAGTAGGTTTTATTCCAGGAATGCAAGGATGGTACAATATCTGCAAATCAATAAGCGTGATACATCACATAGACAAATGAAAGATAAAAATCATATTGTCATATCAATTGATGCAGAAAATTCAGAGCAAGTAAGTATAAGTAAGCCAAAATTGGTAGAGAACCATTGAAAAGTGCTTCTCAATATCAGAATACAGTAAAGAAAATATTTCGTACAAAGGGGGTTAACTTTGAAAGAGCCAAATGAGCACAATTAACAAGGATAGAAAACATGTAAGGTATACTACATCTGAAACTAGAATTAGCGTCTGATTCAGAGTTAAAACTGGATTTTAGAGTTTCTCAATGTTTCATGAGAATGCAGCAAAGTTTTAGTACATGTTTGTTACTCAATGTTAGCTAAGATTGTAAGCAGTTTCTTGTAATTGCAGGCATCTCTTCCATTTGGTGCAGAAAGTCATTTACTGGACACTGGAAGAAACAACTAGTAATTCAGAGCAAGTAAGTATAAGTAAGCCAAAATTGGTAGAGAACCATTAAAAAGTGCTTCTCAATATGGGAATACAGTAAAGAAAACATTTCGTACAAAGCGGGTTAACTTTGAAAGAGCCAAATGAGCACAATTAACAAGGATAGAAAACATGTATAGTATACTACATCTGAAACTAGAATTAATGTCTGATTCAGAGTTAAAACTGGATTTTAGAGTTTCTCAACGTTTCATGAGAATGCAGCAAAGTTTTAGTACATGTTTGTTACTCAATGTTAGCTAAGAATGTAAGCAGTTTCTTGTAAATGCAGGCAACTCTTCCATTTGGTGCAGAAAGTCATTTACTGCACACTGGAAGAAACATCTAGTAATTCAGAGCAAGTAACTATAAATAAGCCAGAATTGCTAGAGAACCATTGAAAAGTGCTTCTCAAATCAGAATACAGTAAGAAAGCATTTCATAAAAAGTGGGTTATCTTTGAAAGACACAAATGAGCACACTTAACAAGGATAGAAAACATCTATACTACATCTGAAATGAGAATTAAAGTGTGATTCAGAGTTAACACACGATTTTAGAGTTTCTCTATGTTTCATAGGAATGCAGCAAAACGTTAGTACATCTTTGGTTCTCAATGTCAGCTAATATTGTAAGCAGTTGCTTGTAAATGCAGGCAACTCTTCCATTTCATGCAGAAAGTCATTTACTGGACACTGAAAGAAACAACAAGTAATTCAGAGCAAGTAAGTATCAGTAAGCCAAAATTGGTAGAGAAGCATTGAAAAGTGCTTCTCAATATCAGAAAACAATAAAAAAAACATTTCGTACAAAGCGGGTTAACTTTGAAAGAGTCAAATGAGCACACTTAACAAGGATAGAAAACAATTATGGTATACTATATCTGAAACTAGAATTAACGTCTGATTCAGAGTTAAAACTGGATTTTAGAGTTTCTCAACGTTTCAGGAGAATACAGCAAAGTTTTAGTACATGTTTGTTTCTCAATGTCAACTAAGATTGTAATCAGTTTATTGTAAATACAGGCAACTCTTCCATTTGGTACAGAAAGTAATTTACTGGACACTGGAAGAAACAACTTGTAATTCAGAGCAAGTAACTACAAATAAGCCAAGATTGCTAGAGAACCATTGAAAAGTGCTTCTCAATATGAGAATACAGTAAAGAAAGCATTTCGTACAAAGCGGGTTAACTTTGAAAGAGCCAATTGAGCACACTTAACGAGGATAGAAAACATGTATACTACATCTGGAATTAGAATTAAAGTGTGATTCAGAGTTAACACACGATTTAAGAGTTTCTCAATGTTCCATAGGAATGCAGCAAAGTATTAGTACATGTTTGTTTCTCAATGTCAGCTAAGATTGTAAGCAGTGTTTTATAAATGCAGGCAACTCTTCCATTTGGCGCAGAAAGTCATTTACTGGACACTGGAAGAAACAACTAGTAATTCAGAGCAAGTAACTACAAATAAGCCAAGATTTCTAGAGAACCAGTGAAAAGTGCTTCTCAATATCAGAATACAGTAAAGAAAGCATTTCTTACAAAGCAGGTTACCTTTGAAAGAGCCAAATGAGCACACTTAACAAGGATCGAAAATATCTACGGTATACTACATCTGAAACTAGAATTAATGTCTGATTCATAGTTAAAACTTGATTTTAAACTTTCTCAAAGTTTCATGAGAATGCAGCAAAGCATTAGTATATGTTTGTTTCTCAAGGTGAGCTAAGATTGTAAGAAGTTGCTTGTAAATGCAGGAAACTCTTCCATTTGTTGAAGAAAGTCATTTACTGGGCACTGGAAGAAACAACTAGTATTTCAGAGCAAGTAAGGATAAGTGAGCCAAAATTGGTAGAGAAGCATTGAAAAGTGCTTCTCAATATCAGAATACAGTAAAGACAGCATTTCGTACAAAGCGGGTTAACTTTGAAAGAGCCAAATGAGCACACTTAACAAGGATAGAAAACATCTATACTACATCTGAAACTAGAATTAAAGTGTGATTCAGAGTTAACACACGATTTTAGAGTTTCTCAATGTTTCATAGGAATGCAGCAAAGTGTTAGTACATGTTTGTTTCTCAATGTCAGCTAAGATGGTAAGCAGTTTTTTGTAAATGCAGGCAACTCTTCCATTTGGGGCAGAAAGTCTTTTACTGGACACTGGAAGAAAGAACTAGTAATTCAGAGCAAGTAACTACAAATAAGCCAAGATTGTTAGAGAACCATGGAAAAGTGCTTCTCAATATCAGAATACAGTAAAGAAAGCATTTCCACAAAGGGGGTTAACTTTGAAAGAGCCAAATGAGAAAAATTAACAAGGATAGAAAACATCTATACTACATCTGAAACTAGATTTAAAGTGTGATTCAGAGTTAACACACGATTTTAGAGTTTCTCAATGTTTCATAGGAATGCAGCAAAGTGTTAGTACATCTTTGTTTCTCAATGTCAGCTAAGATTGTAAGCAGTTTTTTGTAAATGCAGGCAACTCTTCCATTTGGTGCAGAGAGTCATTTACTGGACACTGGAAGAAACAACTAGTAAATCAGAGGAAGTAAATATAAGTGAGCCAAAATTGGTAGAGAAGCATTGAAAAGTGCTTCTCAATATCAGAATACATTAACAAAGCATTTCGTACAAATCGGGTTAACTTTGAAAGAGGCAAATGAGTACACTTAACGAGGATAGAAAACATCTATACTACATCTGAAACTAGAATTAAAGTGTGATTCAGAGTTAACACACGATTTTAGAGATTCTCAGTGTTTCATAGGAATGCAGCAAAGTGTTAGTACATGTTTGTTTCTCAATGTCAGCTAAGATTGTGCGCAGTTTTTGGTCAATGCAGGCAACTCTTCAATTTGGCGCAGAAAGTCATTTACTGGACACTGGAAGAAACAACTAGTAATTCAGAGCAAGTAACTACAAATAAGCCAAGATTGCTAGAGGAACATTGAAAAGTGCTTCTCAATGTCAGAATACAGTAAAGAAAGCATTTCTTACATAGCAGGTTAACTCTGAAACAGCCAAATGAGCACACTTAAGAAGGATCGAAAATATCTACGGTATACTACATCTGAAACTAGAATTAATGTCTGATTCAGAGTTAAAACTTGATTTTAGAGTTTCTCAAAGTTTCATGAGAATGCAGCAAAGCGTTAGTATATGTTTGTTTCTCAATGTGAGCTAAGATTGTAAGCAGTTGCTTGTAAATGCAGGCAACACTTCCATTTGGTGAAGAAAGTCATTTACTAGACACTGGAAGAAACAACTAGTAATTCAGAGCAAGTAAGTATAAGTGAGACATAAATTGGTAGAGAACCATTGAAAAGTGCTTCTCAATGTCAGAATATATTAAAGAAAGCTTTTCGTACAAAGCGGGTTATCTGTGAAAGAGCCAAATGAGCACAATTAACAGTGCTAAAAAACATCTATTCTACATCTTAAACTAGAATGAAAGTGTGATTCAGAGTTAACCCACGATTTTAGAGTTTCTCAATGTTTCATAGGAATCTAACAAAGTGTTAGTACATGTTTGTTTCTCAATGTCAGCTAAGATCGTAAGCAGTTTTTTGTAAATGCAGGCAACTCTTCCATTTGGGGCAGAAAGTCTTTTACTGGACACTGGAAGAAACAACTAGTAATTCAGAGCAAGTTACTACAAATAAGCCAAGATTGCTAGAGAACCATTGAAAAGTGCTTCTCAATATCAGAATACAGTAAAGAAAGCATTTCGTACAAAGCGGGTGAACTTTGAAAGAGCCAAATGAGCACACTTAACAAGGATAGAAAACATCTGTACTACATCTGAAATTAGAATTAAAGTGTGATTCAGAGTTAACACATGATTTTAGAGTTTCTCAATGTTTCATAGGAATGCAGCAAAGCGTTAGTACATGTTTGTTTATTAATGTCAGCTAAGATTGTGAGTAGTTTTTTTTGGAAATGCAGGCAACACTTCCATTTGGTGCAGAAAGTCATTTACTGGACACTGCAAGAAACAACTAGTAATTCAGAGCAAGTAAGTATAAGTGAGCCATAATTGGTAGAGAAACATTGAAAAGTGCTTCTCAATATCAGAATACAGTAACGGAAGCATTTCGTACTAAGCGGGTTAACTTTGAAAGACCCAAAAGAGCAAACTTAACAAGGATAGAAAACATCTATGGTATACTACATCTGAAACTAGAATTAATGTCTAATTCAGAGTTAAAACTGGATTTTAGAGTTTCTCAAATTTTCATGAGAATGCAGCAAAGCGTTAGTATATGTTTGTTTCTCAATGTGAGCTAAGATTGTAAGCTGTTTTTTGTAAATGCAGGCAACTCTTCCATTTTGTGCAGAAAGTCATTTACTGGACACTGGAAGAAACTACTAGTAATTCAGAGCAAGTAAGTATAAGTGAGCCAAAATTGGTAGAAAACCATTGAAAAGTGCTTCTCAATATCAGAATACAGTAAAGACAGTATTTCGTACAAAGCGGGTTAACTTTGAAAGAGCCAAATGAGCACACTTAACAAGGATAAAAACATCTATTCTACATCTGAAACTAGAATAAAAATGTGAATCAGAGTTAACACAGGATTTTAGAGTTTCTCAACATTTCATGAGAATGCAGCAAAGTATTAGTATATGTTTTTTTCTCAATGTGATCTAAGATTGTAAGCAGTTGCTTGTAAATGCAGGCAACTCTTCCATTTGGTACAGAAAGTCATTTACTTGACACTGGAAGAAACAACTAGTAATTCAGAGCAAGTAACTATAAATAAGCCAAGATTGCTAGAGAACCATTGAAACATGCTTCTCAAATCAGAATACAATAAGAAAGCATTTCGTAAAAAGCGGGTTATCTTTCAAAGAGCCAAAGGAGCACACTTAACAAGGATAGAAAACATCTATATTACATCTTAAACTAGAATTAAAGTGTGATTCATAGTTACCACACGATTTTAGAGTTTCTCAATGTTTCATAGGAATGCAGCAAAGTGATAGTACATGTTTGTTTCTCAATGTCAGCTAAGATTGTAAGCAGTTTTTTGTAAATGCAGGCAACTCTTCTATTTGGTGCAGAAAGTCATTTACTGGACACTGGAAGAAACAACTAGTAATTCAGATCAAATAAGCATAAGTAAGCCAAAATTTGTAGAGAACCATTGAAAAGTGCTTCTCAATATCAGAATACAGTAAAGAAAGCATTTCCTACAAAGTGGATTAACTTTGAAAGAGCCAAATGAGCACACTTAACAAGGATAGAAAACATCTATACTACATCTGAAACTAGAATTAATGTGTGATTCAGAGTTAACACAGGATTTTAGAGTTTCTCAAAATTTCATGAGTATGCAGCAAAGTGTTAGTACATGTTTGTTTCTGAATGTGAACTAAGATTGTAAGCAGTTTTTTGTAAATGCAGGCAACTCTTCCATTTGGTTCAGAAAGTCATTTACTGGACACTGGAAGAAACAACTCTTAATTCAGAGAAAGTAACTACAAGTAAGCCAGAATTGCTAAAGAACCATTGAAAATTGCTTCTCAATGTCAGTATACAGTAAAGAAAGCATTTCCTACAAAGCGGGTTGTCTTTTAAATAGCCAAATGAGCACACTTAACTAGGATAGAAAACATCTTTACTACATCCCAAAGGCGAATTAAAGTGAGATTCAGAGTTAAGACAAGATTTCAGAGTGTCTCAATGTCACATGAGAATACAGCAATTTGTTAGTATATGTGAGTTTCTCAATGTCAGCTAAGATTGTAGGCAGAAGCTTGTAATGGTGGGCTACTCTTCCATTTAATGCAGGAATTCATTTACTGGACACTGGAGGAAAAAACTAGTAATTCAGAGCAAGTAACTATAAGTAAGCCAGAAATGCTAGAAAACCATTTTAAGGTGCTTCTCATTATCATCATATAGTAAAGAAAGCATTTCTTACAAAGTTGGTTATCTTTGAAATAGCCAAATGAGCACACTGAAAAGGATAGAACACATCTATACTACATCCCAACCTAGATTAAATAGTAAAACTGAATTAAGACACGATTTTAGAATTTCTCTATGTCTTATGCGAATGCAGCAAGTTGTTAGTACATATGAGTTTCTCAATGTCAGCTAAGATTGCAGGCAATACCTTGTAATGGCGGGCAGTTATTCCATTTATTGCAGTAATTCGTTTACTGGACACTGGAAGAAACAATTAGTAATTCAGAACAAGTAACTATAAGTAAGCCAGATTTGCTAGAGAACCATTGAACAGTGTTTCTCAATATCAGAATATAGTAAAGAAAGCATTTCTTACAAAGCGGGTAATCTTTGAAATAGCCAAATGAGCACACTTAACAAGGATAGAACACATCTGTCAAGGGGGCCCAGAACGCTGGGACTAGGCCAGGATCACAGTGGGTGCTGAGAGCCAGGCCTGTTGGAAGTGGCCATTCAGGCCACAGTCAAGCAGCCCGTATCAGACTTTGGCCACCTCTGAGTGTGTGCATCCCATCCTGTACATGGCCCACCGCCCACCGCCAGCAGGGCTGGCGGGTTTGAAGTCCGGGTCACCTGCCTTGGTCTCTAGAAAATGGTATCCCACACCATCCCTCCGGTGTCCTTATGGCTCTTACAGGCTTTTGCTTTGGTAAAAGTCCAAAGCCTTGAGGGCTCTGCAGGTCAGCCTGCTTAGAGGAAAGCATACAGGCCTTAGAGCCTTGCTCCCTTGAGGTCACTCGCTCAGTCACAGGACAGGATGGAATGTAGAACTCTGGTCACCAGGCAACCTTGCATCTGGGAGACAGGCCACTCTCCCCTCACTTGGATGGCTGCAGGCCTGGGTGGGGAAAGAGCTGGTCTGCAGGAGGGCTGCAGGTGGTCTCAGGGGGTGGGGTGTCTTTGTAAGAGCTTCCCACAATAGCTGTCTCGCTCACCGCATGCAGTGGCCCTGGTCTCCCGTCCGATGCCTGCTGTCACTGGGCAGTGTACAGCCTCAGGTAAGGCATGGCAGCCTAGTGCCCGCCCATCCCAGAGAGGCCAGGACTGGGAGCACTTGAGGTCATCCTAGGCGTCCTTGCCACTGTGTACGTGCGTGTGGATGTGCTTGTGTGTGTGTGCCTGAGGCAGTGTGTGATGGGGTGCAAGAAAGTGCATGAGGGCTGGTTTGCTGAGTCTTTCTGGTTCCTATGTGAGGTCCGGTGGGGGGGGGGTCACAAGAGGAAGTGAGTGCTGGGGACATCCTAGGCATTACGGAGTCATGTTACTCCTTCATGGCTGCAAGTCAATCCAGACAACCCTGTGTGCCACCAGGTGAGGGGAAATGACTTTATGTAAGGGGTTTTCCCTACTGTGGGGACACCCAGGCAGTTTTGGCTAAGGGCCCGGACTCCAGACTGTGCCTCTCAGAGCTCTCCCCTGGAGATCATGACGAGGTCGTGGAGACTCAGCTGGACCAGTCAAGTCCTTCCAAACCCTGTCCGGGTGCTACAGGCAGGACCCCGGGCAGGGCAATCAAAGTGGGCCCAGAGTTGAAGGTGGGAACGGAGGCCGCTGTGTGCCCACGGGATGATGCCCAAGGAGAGCCAGATGTAAGATTCCCATAGAGTGTTCACCTGTTCCACATCCATCCATCCATGCATCCATCCATCCATCCATGCATCCATCCATCCATCCATGTATTCATCATGTATCTGAATCCTATGGCAGGGTATTTCCCCATTGATTCTTAGGGCAAGTGGAAGAGGCCCGGAGAGGCAGAGAGAAACATGGATGTGAGGGAGACACTTGGATTGGTTGCCTCCGGCAGGTGCCCTGAGGGGGCAGGGAGGGATCCAGCCTACTAGGGAAGTAAGTGCCCTTGACCCCAATGGAACCTGCAGCCCTTGCATCTACAGGCCTGCGCTCTGTCCACTGAGCCAAACCTGCTGCAGCCTGTTCCCCCTGTCAGTGTGTCAGACTCCTCCCTGTTGTGTCCCCCTCATTCCCCCCAGGACTCCCCTCTCCCCAAGCCCTGAGTGCCTGGTGTTTCCAGTGGTAAGGGAGAATGGAGCATAGGCAACCCTGCAATGGCGGTGGGGCACTGCCTCAGCGGGAAAGGCACAAGCTAGCAAGCCAGCTAGTGAGCTAGAGCCCTGTTCCCATATTTGGAGGGCAGGATGGGGCAAGGGGGTGCGAGGGAGGGCACTCCGGGGGTCCAGGCTTAGTTCTAACCAGAGGTTATCCCCGCCCAGGCCCCACCCAGGCTGCCAAAAAGGAGGCTGTGGCCAGCAGCAAAAAAGCCCTGCTCCTCCTCCCCCAAGCCAAAGCAAAACCCTATGGCACCAGGTATTCCCAGCCTGTGTCCCATCCAAGTACTAACCAGGCCCGACCCTGCTTAGCTTCAGAGATCAGACCAGATCTGGCCTGTTCAGGGTGGTATGGCCTTATACCAGGGAGTTGGCCTCCAGCCACTGGCTGCCAGGACTGTGGGCCTGCCAAGCCCCTTGGCCACCACCAGGCAGGCCCCCCAGGGGGTCAGCACTCACAGTGATCTCCTCCCTCAGTCCCTTGTCCCCTGCCCCACAAGCTCTCTCCCAGGAAGGCAGGCAGGGACCATGCCTCTCCCCCCTGAGCCCTCAGCTGCCTCACTCCATCCCTTCCCCGTGCAGCAAGCCAGCCCCCCTCCTCTGGTGGGGGTGTGATGTGCTGCTAAGCCAGAAGTGTGCGCCATCCTCAACAGGAGTCTCTTAGGGACTCCTCCTCTTCATCTCCCCAGCTCAGTCACCTCTCCTGGGGAGTACAGTCAATGGGGAAAGGCTTAGTGGGGGGCTAAAAATAAGTGCAGATGCCAAGGCAGCGGGCAGGGACATGCACAGGTGTACCTACAGGTGGACACTTCCCAAACTAGATTAAAGTGGGAAATTAATGAGTTAATATACGATTTTAGAGTTTCTCAATGTCTCATGAGAATGCAGCAAGTTGTTAGTATATGTGAGTTTCTCAATGTCAGCAAAGATTGTAAGCAGTCTCTTTTAATTGCAGAAAACTTCCATTTGGTGCAGAAAGTCATTTACCGGACACTGGAAGAAACAACTAGTAGTTCAGAGCAAGTAACTATAAGTAAGCCACAATTGCTAGAGAACCATTGAAAAGTGCTTCTCAATATCAGAATACAGTAAAGAAAACATTTCGTACCAAGCGGGTTATCTTTGAAAGAGCCAAATGAGCGCACTTAAGAAAGATAGAAAACATCTACATCTGAAACTATAATTAAAGTGTGATTCAGAGTCAACACAAGATTTTAGAGTTTCTAAATGTTTCATGAGAATGCAGCAAGTTGTTTATACATGTGAGTTTCTCAGTGTCAGCTAAGATTGTAAGCAGTTGCTTGTAATTGCGGGAAAATCTTCCTTTTAGTGTAGAAAGTCATTTACTACACACTGGAAGAAACAACTAGTAATTCAGAGCAAGTAAGTATAAGTGAGCCAAAACTGGTAGAGAAGCATTGAAAAGTGCTTCTCAATATCAGAATACAGTAAAGAAAGCATTTCCTACAAAGTGGGTTATCTGTGAAAGAGCCAAATGAGCACAATTAACAAGGATAAAAAAGATCTATTCTACATCTGAAACTAGACTGAAAGTGTGATTCAGAGTTAACACACGATTTTAGAGTTTCTCAACATTTCATGAGAATGCAGCAAAGTGTTAGTGCATGTTTGTTCCTCAATGTCAGCAAAGATTGTGAGCAGTTTTTTGTAAATGCAGGTAATTCTTCCATTTGGTGCAGAAAGTCATTTACTGGACACTGGAAGAAACTAGCAATTCAGAGCAAGTAATTATAAATAAGCCAGAATTGGTAGAGAACCATTGAAATGTGTTTCTCAATATCAGAATACAGTAAAGAAAGCATTTCCTACAAAGCGGGTTAACTTTGAAAGAGTCAAATGAGCACACTTAACAAGTATAAAAAACATCTATACTACATCTGAAACTAGAATTATAGTGTGATTCAGAGTTAACAAACGATTTATAGTTTCTCAATGTTTCATAGGAATGCAGCAAAGTGTTAGTACATGTTTGTTTCTCAATGTCAGCTAAGATTGTAAGCAGTTTTCTGTAAATGCAGGCAACACTTCCATTTGGTGCAGAAAGTCATATACTTGACACTGGAAGAAACAACTAGTAATTCAGAGCAAGTAAGTATAAGTGAGCCAAAATTGGTAGAGAACCATTGAAAAGTGCTTCTCAATATCAGAATACAGTAAAGAAAGCATTTCCTACAAAGCGGGTTATCTGTGAAAGAGCTAAATGAGCACACTTAACAAGGATAAAAAACATCTATTCTACATCTGAAACTAGAATGAAAGTGTGATTCAGAGTTAACACAGGATTTTAGAGTTTCTCAACATTTCATAAGAATGCAGCAAAGTGTTAGTGCATGTTTGTTTCTCAATGTCAGCTAAGATTGTGAGCAGTTTTTTGTAAATGCAGGCAACTCTTCCATTTGGTGCAGAAAGTCATTTACTGGACACTGGAAGAAACTAGTAATTCAGAGCAAGTAAATATAAGTAAGCCAGAATTGGTAGAGAACCATTGAAATGTGTTTCTCAATATCAGAATACAGTAAAGAAAGCATTTCCTACAAAGCGGGTTAACTTTGAAAGAACCAAATGAGCACACTTAACAAGTATAAAAAACATCTATACTACATCTGAAACTAGAATTATAGTGTGATTCAGAGTTAACAAACGATTTTAGAGTTTCTCAACGTTTCATAGGTATGCAGCAGTGTTAGTACATGTTTGTTTCTCAATGTCAGGTAAGATTGTAAGCAGTTGCTTGTAAATGCAGGCAACTCTTCCATTTGGTGCAGAAAGTCATTTACTGAACACTGGAAGAAACAACTAGTAATTCAGAGCAAGTAAGTATAAGTAAGCCAAAATTGGGAGAGAACCATTGAAAAGTGCTTCTCAATATCAGAATACAGTAAAGAAAGCATTTCGTACAAAGCGGGATATCTTTCAAAAAGCCAAATGAGCACACCTAACAAGGATAGAAACCATCTATACTACATCTGAAACTAGAAATAAAGTGTGATTCAGAGTTAACACACGATTTTAGAGTTTCTCAATGTTTCATAGGAATGCAGCAAAGTGTTAGTCCATGTTTTTTTCTCAATGTGAACTAAGATTGTAAGCAGTTACTTGTAAATGCAGGCAACTATTCCATTTGGTGCAGAAAGTCATTTACTGGACACTGGAAGAAACAACTAGTAATTCAGAGCAAGTAAGTATAAGTAAGCCAAAATTGGTAGAGAACCATTGCAAAGTGCTTCTCAAATCAGAATGCAGTAAGAAAGCATTTCATAAAAAGTGGGTTATCTTTGAAAGACCCCAATGAGCACATTTAACAAGGATAGAAAACATCTATACTACATCTGAAACTAGAATTGAAGTGTGATTCAGAGTTGACACACGGTTTTAGAGTTTCTCAATGTTTCATAGGAATTAGCAAATGCCAGGCCAGCCTGGCAGGTTGAACCGGGCTGAGGTAGGGAGGTGGGAATTGAGAAAAGAAAGAGAGACAGGAAAGCGGGATCCGGAGGACTACAGGTAGCCATTGACCGACTGTAGTAAATTTATTAACTGCACAATGCTTTTTATCCACAAAACACTAATCAGGAAGTCTGTTAAGAGGAGTGTATTCTTTGTTCCTCTTAATCTCTAAAGGAGAGATAGAGCCGAAGGACAACTTCTTAGTACAGTAAATCTCAGTAGATAAATACAGACTTCTTGTCAAGCCATGAAAGGTTGCTCTCATTCTACTGATAGTAGCCATGCAAACAAGTTTGGGGAAACTGTGTGGGTAGGGGGCCAGCCCTGCTAGCCCCCTCAGATGCAAGGACCTTGTCAGCTTACATCCTGGCACCAACTGATCCCCCTTTTTTGTTTTTTAGGCTACTAATAGTAAAATTTAAACAATATAAATCTCTAATATTAAAATAATTGTAAACAATGCCAATGCAAAATCAAACTCCATATATGTTTTCATTTTCAAATTTTGAATGTCAAGAGCAAAATTTTGGCTATTAAATAATAACAAAACAATAAGAGAAAAATCAAAACTATGGACATGTTAACATTTTTAGCTACTAAATGAAAGAAAGTCTCTTGTGCTGCTGATGTATATTTACTCAGAGTTCTTGGACTTGGCTGTTCAAGACTTTGCAGAACACTGGCAGCTAACAGATGCTAGTATGAATAGGAACATGGTTGAAGAAGTAGCTTCAACTTCTTGATTTTTGAAATCTGCTGCACTTCAGTCATTGATTTCTTCAGATGATTCTATGTTGGTACCTCAGTCTTTTATGTAGCTTTCAGTTTTCTTCTTCCTCTGCTTTGCTGTTATTAGGGTAGTACTTAGTCCTTTTGAGTTGAAGGGACACAGGAGCTCGTCTGAGTCCATTGTGGTGACACACATAATGCTCCAGCACCCAAATTGGCTGCATTGCTCCTTCTGGAAAGATATAAAACACAACCTCTTCCCCACATTATTACTGGATCTAGTAAAACTCTTTTCTGATTTATGCTTCCTTCCACCTAGCTGACTCGGTGGAGGCAATTGTACAGGAGGCCTGATGCCTTTCACCTGCTATACAATCCTCTGCATTATAATTAAAAAAAAAATTTTTAAAGTATAAAAAGTTTGACTGAGCTTCTCTTGAAGTGACACATAACATCTGTCTCCCCCTTTTTTGTTTTTTAAAATGATTTTTAGAATATGATTGGCTCTTTCTATAATTGAGTGATATTCATTTTGCTAGATTTGATTAAGTTTGTCCTCAAGGATTTACTTCTAAATTTGGCATAGGAAGGTGGATAATATAGTGAGGACATTGCTTCTAATAAAACACGGAAATTGTTGTTCTCAAATAATATTTTAAAGACTGAAAATTAAATGAAAAGTTCCTCTGAATTAGTGTGCCTTATAGTAGCTGTTTCAATAATTTTTGCTATACTTACCATATAAGTACTATTACTATAGGTTGATGGGCTCCGTAGTAAAATCTGTTAAGGAATAAATAAGTGTTTGTATTTCTACTGAAATATAAGGGGTTTGAAGGACCTTTGCTCTTCTGTAGTAGATCCAGCCTTTCCAGAACTGGATCTATCTGTAAAAATGGTTAATGCCTGAGATGTAATATTTCTTTTAATGTGGCAGTTAATACTATTCCCTTTGTTAGAAATAAAGCAAGCCCCTAAGCCAGGGTTCCCAGTAGAATATAAAATATTAAGTATTTTGACTTTATGTAGAAGGATGTGTACATATGATCTGGAAGTACGCACACCAACCTTCCTTGCCCTAGGTCTTGGGCAACCTGTAGTAAAGTATAACCACTGACTGCTAGCATGGCAAGGTATCTTCACTATCTTTATTTCTGGACTATTTATCCATTGTTCTTGTGGGTCACTGCCTATTCTGTGGCTGGAACAGTTCTATCATGTCCTCTCTGGGATCTGTTGTTGCAGGAATCCATATGGGCTTTTCTGGAAATATAGAAACATATTCTCGACCAGAGGTTAATAAAGAAATCTTTTCTATAAATTAGATTTAGGATCCTTTTGATTTTGTCTAAATTATTTTCTTTGGCTTATTTTGACACTATAAGATTTTATTGGCTTGATGTAATTTACTTACAGGATACTTCTTTTAAGATATTATTCTATTAATCTCCTTTTTTATCATTATGAAGCTTTTGTAAAATTTTTAATGCAGTCTTGATAATCTTTTATTTTTAATTTTTGTACAGAAATATGACTGCTTTGGATTCATTGTATGTAAAGTAATTTTACTATGAGATGAACTATCAATAAAGTTTTGTGAAGACTTTAGGAACAATTTTTTGTCTAGTATAATTAAGTTTTTATGAATACTTATTTATTTCAATTAGTTAATTTAAATTAATCTGAAATAAAGCTTAATTTATTTATGAACTTTACTTGTCCTAGATTATGGATATTAAGTTTCTGCTATTAATATTTAATTTTATATAAAACTTATCAAAAGGAAAAACATAAATTATTTACCTTAGTTTAAAAGGCTAAACATCTAGACTTTTAATTATAATTTCTATAATATTTGAAGGAAGCCTCTTTAATTCCTTCTAGAATAATTTTTATGTTACAGAGAGTTTTATTTAAGAATCTTTCTCTTTCTTTTTTATAACAGGTAATATATAGGACTGTAGTTTGAAGGTCAAGACTACAGGCGATTAGCTAGTTATATTACAAGTATTTTTATAATATGGCTGATTATTAATTTATTTTTAAATTTATTATTTTAATAATAATCTTAGTTTAAACTGTAAATATTAGTGAAAGAGAATTCAATCTTTTAAAATTTCTCTTTTTATTAAAATTTATTTATATGTCAAAGTATCTTCTTTAAGCTTATTTGCATATACAGGGGGATGATGGAAAGTCTTAGCTAACTTTCATAGAAGATTTATTTAAATTGCTTATAAAGATATTGGCTTATTCAAAGGTTGGCCTTTGTTATTTTAAGATGTTGGCCACAAACCATGTGACCAGAGTAGTAGCTGCTCAATCTGTTCTTTTAAAAGATAGTCAAATTTATATTGTAGATAAAATTTTTATTAGCTGTATTTGGTCTTTATTAGAACTGTTTATAAAAATATTGGCTTTTTATTTAGTTGAAAACCTTGATTATAATTTAATAAGTTAATTTATTTAAGTAATTAAAGTAGGAATCTTTACTTAAAGCAAATTTACATTTGATTTCACAAGCTGTAAATGTTGCCACACCTCTAGCTTAATTTAGGTGGCTATATAAAGTTAGGCAGTAAATGATGGCTTCTAATCTGTTTTTAGATTTTACTTGGATTTAATTGTTTAAACATTAGTATTTTATGTAACTTAATTTATATGAGACTATTATTATATTTTAAAAGGCTAATTTATAAAGTAACTTAAGTAGGTATCTTTAATTAAAGTGAATTTATTCAGTAAAATTTATAGATATGATATTTTATTGGTCTGATCTAAAAGCATGGCTTTTGTCTTTTTCAAAATTCTACTGCTGTTGAAAAATTTGGCTATCTTTAAAAAATATATTGTTTTTGTCCTTTTTATAGGCAAAAATCTTTATAATATTTAATATATATATCTATATAAAATATATTAATTTTTATTTGATAAAGCTTTCCATGTAATTTCAAGTATCACTCAGTTTAATTAAAAAAATATTTATTTTAAGAGAGAATAGACTTTTGAAAAACATTTTGGGGCCCACAAAATGTCAAAGTCACTCTCGGTCTTGAAATAACTTGGAGAGATTATATATGTATATGCCTCAAAGATTGTATAATTAAATTATCTTAAAGGATATCAATTACACTTAAACTGAGACACAGAATTAATCTTCTTTAAAACCAGACCAATAATTAATATATTTTAAATTCCTAATTATTAGAGAAAACACAATATTTTATTTTCTCAAAAAATATATAGTTTAGGTATATAATTATCGTATTTATATAAGTTTTTCTCATTCAATATATACTTAAAACTTTTAAAGCTGGCAAGTTAAATATATTTAATATTTCCTAGAGTAATAACACTTTATATATTTAAGAAAAATACAAGACATAATCAATTAATAGAGTCAATTCTGTCCTCTGGGTTTTTTATGAGGTAAATTTAAACTTTAATTTTTATTTGCTAGTAGATCTGGAAAACTATGTTTGGTTTATTTTAATGTAAATTACCACATTCTTTAAGATGGCTACTGGCAGGACACCGACCTGTCTGCTGGGGGAAGGGCGTCTACCCTTTCCTCCATCAACAAAGGATGTAGCCAGTTACATGGACTACTTAGATCTTTATAATCAATACATTATTTATTTATCTATATTTTAATAGTTTCTTTGAGATTCTAGAGTCTATTATAATTATTTTAAAGTATTTACTTTGGATAAATTCTATGATGGAGACAAATTTACTTATTTTCTTGAAGGCCTTAAGAGTTAACCTTTTAATAAAGTTCACTAGCATTTTAAAAACTACTCTTTATTATGGAAATGCAAATCCTGTTGCTGGAATTAGCTTGAATTTCTTTCAAGACTTTTTCGCCGTTTTTCTCAGGAAAAAGAACCAGTTCTGGGTTTTTCATTTCTGTAGCCCTTGTAAAGAGTTAAGTCCAGTTCAAGACCTATCTAATATCTGAAATCGGACGTGTGCACATTTTGTCTTACACCAGCTTTCTCTTTACACGTGTACAGATATCCCAGACGCATTTCTAAATTTTTAAAACTTTTTCATGGTGAGAAAGAAAATTTTAATTTAATATACTAGGAGAGCGGGCTTCTATATAGGATTGCCACGTGTCTCTCCCTTCCCCTAAATCCTGCTTACTTCAGGGGAAGTTTCAGCATCAGCTCTGGCTGAATTTGTTTTCATGCTTAAAAGATAGACAGCTCACATTTTTTCTTTCTTTTTGGCTTTCTGAAGTAATAACTCACACCCAATTTGGCCAAGATTTGCATTTCCCTGTAAGTTCTCTTATAATTTTTAAACAAGGCATTAAGTAATCTTATTGCAAGTAATCTTATTGTGGGAGAGCAGATAGTCCTGCCCTCTCCTGCTGCCTTTGAATTTCTCTGAACCAGAGGCAGTTTCAGCAGTGGAGTTCCACTTATTAAATTCCATACACAAACTAAGATTCTAATTTGAACAAGAAACAACATTATTTTGTGATCACACAGATTTTAACATTTGCCTCTAAAGGGCACTTTCACTTTGTCCCATGCTTTACACCGGACTATCAATAAATTGCTCCTCCCTTACCTTAACGAGTGCACTCTTCATCCGGAGGAGTTCCTCACCATCTGCTTCCCAAGTCCTCAGGTCCCTGGATTTGGGCGCCAATTGCCAGGAAAGCCTGGCAGGTTGAACCGGGCTGAGGTAGGGAGGTGGGAATTGAGAAAAGAAAGAGAGACAGGAAAGCGGGATCCGGAGGACTACAGGTAGCCATTGACCGACTGTAGTAAATTTATTAACTGCACAATGCTTTTTATGCACAAAACACTAATCAGGAGGTCTGTTAAGAGGAGTATATTCTTTGTTCCTCTTAATCTCTAAAGGAGAGATAGAGCCAAAGGACAACTTCTTAGTACAGTAAATCTCAGTAGATAAATACAGACTTGTTGTCAAGCCATGAAAGGTTGCTCTCATTCTACTGATAGTAGCCATCCAAACAAGTCTGGGGAAACTGTGTGGGTAGGGGGCCAGCCCTGCTAGCCCCCTCAGATGCAAGGACCTTGTCAGCTTACATCCTGGCACCAACAAGCAAAGTGTTAGTACATGTTTGTTCTCAATGTCAGATAAGATTGTAAGCAGTTGCTTGTAAATGCAGGGAACACTTCCATTTGGAGCAGAAAGTCATTTACTGGACACTGGAAGAAACAACTAGTAATTCAGAGCAAGTAAGTATAAGGAAGCCAAAATTGGTAAAGAACCATTGAAAAGTCCTTCTCAATATCAAAATACATTAAAGAAAGCATTTCGTACACACCGGGTTAATTTTGAAAGAGCCAAATGAGCACATTTAACAAGGATAGAAAACATCTACGGTATACTACATCTGAAACTAGAATTAACTTGTGATTCAGAGTTAACACTTGATTTTAGAGTTCCTCAAAGTTTCATGAGAATGCAGCATGTTGTTAGTACATGTGAGTTTCCGAATGTCAGCTATGATTATGAACAGTTGCTTATAAATGCATGGACTTCTTTCATTTAGGGCAGAGAGTGATTTACTGTACACTGGAAGAAAAAACTAGTAATTTAGAGCAAGTAAGTATAAGTAAGCCAAAATTGGTAGGGAAACATTGAAATGTGCTTCTCAATATCAGAATACAGTAAAGAAAGCATTTTGTACAAAGTGGGTTAACTTTGAAAGAGCCAAATGAGCACACTTAACAAGGATAGAAAACATTTACGGTATACTACATCTAAAACTAGAATTAACGTATGATTCAGAGTTAAAACTGGATTTTAGAGTTCCTCAACGATTCATGAGAATGCAGCAAGTTGTTAGTACATGTGAGTTTCTCAATGTCAGCTAAGATTGTAAGCTGTTGCTTGTAATTGCGGGAACTCTTCAGTTTAGTGCAGAAAGTCATTTACTGCACACTGGAAGAAACAACTAGTAATTCAGAGCAAGTAACTATAAGTAAGCCAGAATTGCTAGAGAACCATTGAAAAGTGCTTCTCAAATCAGAATACAGTAAGAAAGCATTTCATACAAAGCGGGTTATCTTTGAAAGTGCCAAATGAGTACAACCACTGTGGAGAACAGTATGGAGTTTCCTCAAAAAACTGAAAATGGAACTCCCATTTGACCCAGTAATCCCACTACTAGGAATATATCCCAAGAAAATAGGAGCACCAATCAGAAAGGATATATGCACCCCTTTATTCATAGCAGCACAATTTACAATAGCTAGGATTTGGAAACAGCCTAGGTGCCCGTCAGCAGATGATTCGATCAGAAAACTATGGTACATCTACACAATGGAATACTATGCTGCCATAAAAAAGAAGGAATTCTCATCATTTGCAGCAACCTGGATGGAACTGGAGAATATCATGCTGAGTGAAATAAGCCAGTCAATGAAAGAGAAACACCATATGACTTCACTCATTTATGAATAATAAAGAACATTATAAACTGATGAACCATAAGTTAAATATAGCGACAGTAAAGCAACAAGCAGACTGTCTAATTACAACGGGGAGGGGAGGGAAATATGAGGGAAATAAGAGATCAACCGAAGGACTTGTACACATGCATATAAGTATAACCAATGGACACAAAACTCTGGGGAGGGAGGGAATGTTTTTTTTTTGGGGGGGGGGAATGGTAATATATGTACACAGATAATAATTTAATAAAAAAGTTAATTAAAAAAAATGAAAGTGCCAAATGAGCACACTTAACAAGGATAGAAAACATCTATACTACATCTGAAACTAGAATTAAAGTGTGATTCAGAGTTAACACTCAATTTTAGAGTTTCTCAATGTTTCATAGGAATGCAGCAAGTTGTTAGTACATGTGAGTTTCCGAATGTCAGCTACAATTGTGAGCAGTTGCTTGTAAATGCGGGGAACTCTTTAATTTAGTGCAGATAGTCATTCACTTGACACTGGAAGAAACAACTAGTAATTCAAAGCAAGTAAGTATTAGTAAGCCAAAATTGGTGGAGAACCATAGAAATGTGCTTCTCAATATCAGAATACAGTAAAGAAAGCATTTCGTACAGAGCAGATTATCTTTGAAAGAGCCAAATGAGCACTCTTAACAAGGATAGAAAACACCTATACTACAACTGAAACTAGAATTAAAGTGTGATTCACAGTTAACACACTGTTGTAGAGTTTCTCAACTTTTCATTAGAATGCAGCAAAGTGTTAGTACATGTTTGTTTCTCAATGTGAGCTAAGATTGTAAGCAGTTGATTGTAAATGCAGGCAACTCTTCCATTTGGTGTAGAAAGTCATTTACTGGACACCGGAAGAAACAACTTGTAATTCATAGTAATTAAGTATAAATAAGCCAAAATTGATAGAGAACCATTGAAAAGTGCTTGTCAATATCAGAATACAGTAAAGAAAGCATTTCGTAAAAAGCGGATTATCTTTCTAAGAGCCAAATGAGCACAATTAACAAGGATAGAAAACATCTATACTACATCTGAAACTAGAATTAAAGTGGGATTCAAAGGTAACACAGCATTTTAGAGTTTCGCAACGTTTCATGAGAATGCAGCAAGTTGTTAGTAAATGTTTGTTTCTCAATGTCAGCTAAGATTGTAAGCATTGCTTTTAATTTTAGGGAAATCTTCCATTTGGTGCAGAAAGTCATTTATTGGACACTGGAAGAAACAACAAGTAATTTAGAGCAAGTAACTCTAAGTTAGCCAGAATTGCTAGAGAACCATAGAATAGTTCTTCTCAAATCAGAATACAGTAACGAAAGCATTTCATACAAAGCGGATTATCTTTCAAAGAGTCAAATGAGCACATTTAACATGGATAGAAAACATCTATACTACATCTGAAACTAGAATTAAAGTGTGATTCAGAGTTAACACACGATTTTAGAGTTTTTCAATGTTTCATAGGAATGCAGCAAAGTGTTAGTACATGTTTGTTTCTCAATGTCAGCTAAGATTGTAAGCAGTTGCTCATAACTTCAGGGAACTCTTCCATTTGGTGCAGAAAGTGATTTACTGGACACTGGAAGAAACAACTTGTAATTCAGAGCAAGTAAGTATAAGTAAGCCAGAATTGCTAGAGAACCATTGACTAGTGCTTCTCAATATCAGAATATAGGAAAGAAAGCATTTCGTACAAAGTTGGTTATCTTTGAAATAGCCAAATGAGCACACTTAACAAGGATAGAAAACACCTATAGTATATCCCAAACTAGATGTTCAGTGCGATTCAGAGTTAATACACGATTGTAGAGTTTCTCAATATCTCATGAGAATGGAGTGAGTTGTTAGTACATGTGAGTTTCTCAATGTGAGCTAAGATTGTATACATTTGCTAGTAATTGCGGGGAACTCTTCCATTTAGAGCAAAAATTCATTTACTGGTCTCTGGTATAAACAACTAGTAATTCAGAGTAAGTAACTTTAAGTAAGCCAGAATTGCTAGAGAACCATTTAAAGGTGTGTCTCAATATCAAAATATAGTAAAGAAAGCATTTCATACAGAGCGGGTTATCTTTGACATAGCCAAATGAGCACACTTAACATGGATAGAAAACATCTATACTACATCCCAAAGGAGAATTAAAGTGAGATTCAGGGTTAAGACAAGATTTCAGAGTGTCTCAAAAACAAAAAATTCTTCTCTTGACTCCTTTGTAGTTGTATGTTAAATGCTAGCTATATCAACGTTTTATGCTTTTTTGTAAGATTGGTTTGCTCATTCTTTTAATTTGATTGTTTTATTTTGTTAGCTGGGTTCTAGTCACCTTTATTGGAGGATATAAATATTGCAAACGCTTTTCTGTTCAGTGCCTTGTGTGTTGTACCTGGCTGTGTTGTATTTTGTACCTTTAAAGCCAAGCAGGACAGAGAGAACTACATATACAGGCATCCCAAAATAGAAACATCATGGGGAGGCTAAGAAACACCCCACCTATGAAAGAAAATCAGCCATCACCAGAAAAGGAAGTGAAAGATTTAGAGGCAAGCAACCTACCAGAGGAAGAATTCAGAGTAATGTTCATGGGATGGCTTAAAGAATGGAAGACAAATTTGACAATATGAGTAAGACACAAGAGGAAATGAAGAAAAACCAAGAGGATCTGAAAGGAAGAACCAGGAGGATCTGAAGAAGAACCAAGAGGAAATGAAGGTGACCCAAGAAGAAATGAAAAATGACATCACTTCTATGAAGAACTCAATAGAATGCATCAAGAGTAGACTACAAGAAGCAGAGGACCACATCAGTGAGCTAGAAGACAAGATGGAATAAAATACCCAATTAGAGAAGGTGCTAGAAAAAAAAATCAAAAAACAGGAGGAGAGTCTACAATATTAGAATAATAGGGGTCTCAGATAGAAAGGAAACTGAGAAAGATATGGAAAAAGTATTTCAAGAAATAATGACAGAAAACTTTCCTGACATAGAGAAGAAAAAACCAACACAAATCCAAGATGCTCGAAGAGTCCCCAACAAAATGAACCCACAAAGATCAACACCCAGACACATTATAATTAAACTGGCAAAAAACATTGACAAAACCAGAATCTTAAAAGCAGCCAGAGAGAGACAAAAAGTTACATGTAAAGGAACCCCCATCAGACTAGCAACTGATTTCTCAACAGAAACTCATCAGGCCAGAAGGGGATGGGATGATATATACAAAGTCATGCAAAGGAAGGGTCTGAACCCAAGAATACTGTACACTGCAAGGCTGTCAATCAAAATTGAAGGTGTAATCAGGAGCTTCACTGACAAAAACAGACTAAAGGAATTTATCTCCAACAAAGCAGCAATGCAAGAAATGCTAAAGGGTCTACTGTAAAAATAAAGAAATAGGAAGCGAAGAAGGAACACAGGGGATAGAATAAAAATGGCATCAAATACCTACCTATCAATAATTACTTTAAATGTAAATGGTTTAAATGCTCCAATCAAAAGACATAGGGTAACAGATTGGATAAGAAAGCAAAACCCATACATCTGCGGTCTACAAGAAACACACTTCAGAAGAAAAGATGCACACAGGCTGAGGGTGAAAGGATTGAAAAAGAATTTCCAGGCGAACGGAAATGAAAAAAAAGGCTGTGGTAGCAATACTTATTTCAGACAAATTAGATCTCAAAGTGAAGGACATAAAAAGAGATAATGAAGGCCACTTCATTATACTAAAGGGAGCAATCCAACAAGAAGAAATAACCCTGGTAAACATATATGTACCCAATGTGGGAGCACCCAAATACATAAAAAAGGTGCTGGAGGACATGAAGGGAGAGATTGATTGTAATGCAATCATACTAGGAGATTTTAATACCCCACTGTCACATTTGGACAAATCACCCAAACAAAATTCAGCAAAGAAATATCAATCCTAAATGACTCACTAGACCAGATGGAATTAATCGACCTCTTCAGAACATTCCACCCCAAAGCCACAGAATACACATTCTTCTCAAGTGCACATGGTTCATTTTCAAAGATAGACCACATGTTGGGACATAGGCAAAGTCTTCAAATTCAAGAATATAGAAATCATATCAAGCATCTTTTCAGATCATAGTGGCATAAAACTGGAAATTAACTACAATAAAAATAATCCAAAAAATCAAACACATGGAGACTAAACAGCATGCTATTAAACGAGGAATGGATTACCAGAGAAATCAAGGAAGAAATTAAAAACATCCTGGCAACAAATGACAATGAAAACACAACAATCCAAAATCTATGGGACACAGCAAAAGCAGTCTTGAGAGGGACGTTCATATCTCTACAAGCCTATTGCAGAAAACTAGGAAAAAAGGTAACAAATTATCTAACTCTAAAACTCAAAGAGTTAGAAAAAGAGCAACAAAAAAAGGCCCACTGTAAGCAGAAGGAAAGAAATAATAAAAATTAGAGCAGAGATAAACGACATAGAGACCAAAGAAACAATACACAAGATCAACAAAACCAAGAGCTGGTTCTTTGAAAGGATAAACAAGATTGATGAAACTCTAGCCAGGCTAACCAAGAAACAGAGAGGACCCAAATAAACAAAATCTGAAACAAAAGAGGTGAAATAACAAGAGACCCCCCCGAAATACAAAGGATTGTTACAAAATACTATGAGCAACTCTATTACAACAAATTGCACAACCTGGAAGAAATGGACATATTCCTAGAAAAATACAACCTTCCAAAACTCAATCAGGAAGAATCTAAAAATCTCAACAGACCAGTTACTTGGGAAGAAATTGAAACAGTCATCCAAAAGCTGCCAGCAAACAAAAGCCCAGGGCCAGACGGCTTCACAGGAGAATTTTACTAAACATTCAAGGAAGAACTAAAACCTATCCTCCTCAGACTATTCCAAAAAATTCAAGAGGAAGGAAAACTTCCAAACTCCTTTTATGAAGCCAGCATCACCCTAATACGAAAACCAGATAAAGACAACTCAATGAAATGAATTAATGGCCAATATCCCTTATGAACATACATGCCAAAATACTCAACAAAATTCTAGCAAATCGGCTCCAGCAGTACATCAGGAAGATCATACACCATGACCAAGTAGGTTTTATTCCAGGAATGCAAGGATGGTACAATATCCACAAATCAATAAACGTGATACATCACATAGACAAATTGAAAGATAAAAATCATATGGTCATATCAATTGATGCAGAAAAAGCATTTGATATAATCCCACACCCTTTCCTGATAATAACTCTCAACAAGGTGGGAGTACAAGGATCATACCTCAACATAATAAAAGCTATATATGCTAAACCCACAGCCAACATCATACTCAATGGGCAAAAACTAAAGCCATTCCCTCTTAGAACAGGAACAAGACAGGGATGCCCACTCTCACCACTCCTGTTTGACATTGTACTGGAAGTACTTGCCATTGCAATTAGACAAGAAGAGGAAACAAAAGGCATCCAAATCGGAAAAGAAGAAGTAAAGTTATCCTTATTTGCAGATGACATGATATTGTACATAAAAAACCCAAAAACTCCATAAAAAAACTAATAGACTTAATAAATGAATTTGGCAATGTAGCTGGATACAAAATTAATGCCAGGAAATTGATGGCATTTCTGTACACCAACAATGAATTTACAGAAACAGAGACCAAAAAAGCAATCCCATTTACCATTGCACCAAGAAAATTAAGATACCAGGGAATAAACTTAACTAAGGAGGTAAAAGACCTATATACGGAAAACTACCCAACACTGAAAAAAGTGATAGAGGAAGATGTAAACAGATGGAAGAACATATCATGTTCATGGATTCGTAGAATCAACATCATCAAAATGTCCATACTTCCCAAAGCAATTTATAGGTTCAATGCACTCCCCATCAAAATACCAATGGCATATTTCACTGACCTAGAAAGAACTCTCCAAAAATTCACTTGGAACAATAAAAGACCTCGAATAGCATCAGTAATCCTGAGAAAGAAGAGTAAAGTAGGAGGGATCTCAATACCAGATTTCAAGCTGTATTACAAAGCCACTGTTCTCAAAACAGCCTGGTACTGGCACAAGAACAGACATATAGATCAATGGAATAGAATAGAGAATCCAATATCAACGCAAATCAATATGCTCAATTAATATTTGACAAAGGAGGCACGAGCATACAATGCAGTCAAGACAGTCTCTTTAATAAATGGTGTTGGGAAAATTGGACAGATACTTGCAAAAGAATGAAACTAGAGCACCAACTTACTCCATACACAAAAAATAAATTCAAAATGGTTACAGGACTTAAACATAAGAATGGAAACCATAAAAATACTAGAGGCATCCACAGGCAGCAAAATCTCAGACATATGCCAAAAGAACTTCTTCACTGATACTGCCCCTTGGGCAATGGAAGCTAAAGAGAAAATAAACAAATGGGACTACATCAAAATAAAAAGATTTTTCACAGCAAAAGAAACCATCAACAAAACAACAAGAAAGTCCACTGTATGGGAGAACATATTTGCAAATGATATTACTGATAAAGGTTTAATCTCCAACATCTACAAACAGCTTATTCAACTCAGAAAAAGGAAAATAAATGAGCCAATTAAAAAAATGGGCAATGGAACTAAATAAAATCTTCTCAAAAGAAGACAGAAGAAAGCCAAGAGGCACATGAAAAACTGCTCAAAGTCACTACTTATCCGAGAAATGCAAATCAACACAACAATGCAATACCATCTCACACCTGTCAAAATGGCCAACATTAACGAATCAACAAAGGATAAGTGTTGGCAAGGTTGTGGAGAAAAAGGAACTCTCGTGCACTGATGGTGGGAATGCAGATTGGTACAACCACTGTGGACAAAAGTATGGAGTTTCCTCAAAAAACTGAAAATGGAACTCACATTTGACCCAGTAATCCCACTCCTAGGAATATATCCCAAGAAAATAGGAGCACCAATCAGAAAGGATATAGGCACCCCTATGTTCATATCAGCACAATTTACAATAGCTAGGATTTGGAAACAGCCTAGGTGTCCATCAGCAGATGATTGGATCAAAAAACTATGGTACATCTACACAATGGAATACTATGATGCCATAAAAAAAGAAGGAATTCTCATCATTTGCAGCAACCTGGATGGAATTGGAGAATATCATGCTGAGTGAAATAATCCAGTCAATGAAAGAGAAACACCACATGACTTCACACAATTATGAATAATAAAGAACATTATAAACTGATGAACCATAAGTTAAATATAGCAACACTAAAGCAACAAGCAGACTGTCTAGTTACAGCGGGGAGGGGAGGAAATAAGAGATCAACCTAAGGACATGTACACAAGCATATAAGTATAACCAATGCATACAAAATTCTGGGGGGGGAGGGAATGTTTTTTTTTTGGGGGGGGATGGTAATATATGTACACAGATAATAATTTAATTAAAAAAAAGATTTCAGAGTGTCTCAATGTCACATGAGAATGCAGCAAGTTGTTAGTACATGTGAGTTTCTCAATGTCAGCTAAGATTGTAGGCAGAAGCTTGTAATGGTGGGCTACTCTTCCATTTAATGCAGGAATTCATTTACTGGACACTGGAGGAAAAAACTAGTAATTCAGAGCAAGTAACTATAAGTAAGCCAGAAATGCTAGAAAACCATTTTAAGGTGCTTCTCATTATCATCATATAGTAAAGAAAGCATTTCTTACAAAGTTGGTTATCTTTGAAATAGCCAAATGAGCACACTTAAAACGATAGAACACATCTATACTACATCCCAAACTAGATTAAAGTGTGAAACTGAGTTAACACAGGATTTTAGAGTTTCTCAATGTCTCATGAGAATGCAGCAAGTAGTTAGTACATGTGAGTTTCTCAATGTCAGCTAAGATTGTAAGCAGTTGCTTGTAATGGCGGGCAACTCTTCCATTTAGTGCAGAAATTCATTTACTGGACACTGGAAGAAATAACTAGTAATTCACAGCAAGTAACTTTAATTAAGCTAGGATTGCTTAAGAACCATTGAAAAGTGCGTCCCAATGTCAGAATATAGTAAAGAAAGCATTTCGTAGAAAACGTGTTATATCTCAAATAACCAAATGAGCACACTTAACAAGGATAGAAAACATCTATACTACATCCCAAATGAGAATTAAAGTGAGATTCAGAGTTAAGACAAGATTTCAGAGTGTCACAATGTCACATGAGAATGCAGCAAGTTGTTAGTACATGTGAATTTCTCAATGTCAGCTAAGATTGTAAGAAGTTGCTTATAATAGCGGGCAGTTATGCCATTTATTGCATTAATTCATTTACAGGACAATAGAAGAAACAACTAGTAATTCAGAACAAGTAACTATAAATAAGCCAGATTTGCTAGAGAACCATTGAATGGTGCTTCTCAATATCAGAATATAGTAAAGAACGCATTTCGTACCAAGCAGGTTATCTTTGAAATAGCTAAATGAGGTACACTTAACAAGAATAGAACACATCTGTCAAGGGGGCCCAGAACGCTGGGACTAGGCCAGGATCACAGTGGGTGCTGAGAGCCAGGCCTGTTGGAAGTGGCCATTCAGGCCACAGTCAAGCAGCCTGTCTCAGACTTTGGCCACCTCTGAGTGTGTGCATCCCATCCAGTACGGGGCCCACTGCCCACTGCCCCCAGGGCTGGCGGGTTTGAAGTCAGGGTCACCTGCCCAGGTCTCCAGAAAATGGTTTCCCACACCATCCCTCAGGTGTCCTTCGGGCTCTTACAGGCTTTTCCTTTGGCAAAAGACCAAAGCCCTGAGGGCTCTTCAGGTGAGCCTGCTTAGAAGAAAGCATACAGGCTGTAGAGCCTTGCTCCCTTGAGGTCACTCGCTCAGTCACAGGATGGTATGGAATGTATAACTCTGGTCACCAGGCAACCTTGCATCCAGGAGACAGGCCCCTCTCCCCTCACTTGGCTGGCTGCAGGCCTGGGTGGGGAAAGAGCTGGTCTGCAGGTGGTCTGCAGGTGGTCTCAGGGAGTGGGGTGTCTTTGGAAGAGCTTCCCACAACATCTGTCTCACTCACCGCAAGCAGTGGCCCTGGTCTCCCCTCCGATGCCTGCTGTCACTGGGCAGTGTGCAGCCTCAGGTAAGGCATGGCAGCCTAGCGCCCGCCCATCCCAGGAAGGCCAGGTCCAGGAGAACTCTAGGTCATCTTAGGCGTCCTTGCCACTCTGTACGTGCTTGTGGATGTGCCTGTGTGCGTGTGCCTGGGGCAGTGTGTGCTGGGGTGTAAGAAAGTGCAGGTGGGGCGGCACAAGAGAAAGTGAGTGCTGGGGAATAAGCGCCCCTACCCTCTGGACATCCTAGGCATTACGGAGTCATGTTACTCTCTCATGGCTCCAAGTCAATCCAGACAACCCTGTGTGCCACCAGGTGAGGGGAAATGACTTTATGTAAGGGGTTTTCCCTACTGTGGGGAGACCCAGGCAGTTTTGCCTAAGGGCCCGGAATCCAGACGGTGGCTCTCAGAGCTCTCCCCGGAGATCATGACGAGGTTGTTGAGACTCAGCTGGACCAGTCAAGTCCTTTCAAACCCTGTCCGGGTGCTAGAGGCAGGACCCTGGGCAGGGCAATCAAAGTGGGCCCAGAGTTGAAGGTGGGTACGGAGGCCGCTGTGTGCCCACGGGATGATGCCCAAGGAGAGCCAGATGTCAGATTCCCATAGAGTGTTCACCTGTTCCACATCCATCCATCCATGCATCCATCCATCCATCCATGCATTCATCCATCCATCCATCCATGCATCCATCCAACCATCCATCCATGTATCCATCATGTATCTGAATCCTATGGCAGGGTATTTCCCCATTGATTCTTAGGGCAAGTGGAAGAGACCCAGAGAGGCAGAGAGAAACATGGATGTGAGGGAGACACTTGGATTGGTTGCCTCCGGCAGGTGCCCTGAGGGGGCAGGGAGGGATCCAGCCTGCAAGGGCGGTAAGTGCCCTTGAACCCAATGGAACCTGCAGCCCTTCCATCCACAGGTGAGCACTCTGTCCACTGAGCCAAACCCTCTGCAGCCTGTTCGCCAGGTCAGTGTGTAAGACTCCTCCCTGTTGTGTCCCCCTTCTCCCTCCAGGGACTCCCCCCTCCCCACACCCTGAGTGCCTGCTGTTTCCAGTGGTAAGGGAGAATGGAGCACAGGCGACCCTGCAATGGCAGTGGGGCACTGCCTCAGCAGGAAAGGCACAAGCTATCAAGCCAGCTAGGGAGCTAGAGCCCTGTTCCCATATTTGGAGGGCAGGATGGGGCACTGGGGTGCAGCGGAGGGCACTCCGGGGATCTGGGCTGAGTTCAGACCAGAGGTTCCCTTAGCCCAGGCCCCACCCAGGCTACAAAAGGGAGGCTGGAGCCTGCAGCAAAAAGCCCTGCTCCTCCTCCCCCAAGCCAAAGCAAAAGCCTATGGCACCTGGTATTCCCAGGCGGTGTCCCATCCAAGTACTAACCAGGCCCAACCCTGCTTAGCTTCAGAGATTAGACCAGATCAGGTCCCTTCAGGGTGGTATGGCCTTAGACTAGGGAGCTGGATTCCTGCCCCCACCGCTGGGACTGTGGGCCAGCCCAGCCCCTGGGCCACCCCCAGACTGGCCACCCTGGGGCTCAGCGCCCTCAGCTCTCTCCACCCTCCGCCCCTTGCCCCCAGCCCCAAATGCCCTCTCCAAGGCAGGCAGGCAGGGCCCATGCCTCTCCCTGCTGAGCCCTCACCTGCCTCCCTCCCACCTGCATCAAGCCAGCCCCCCTCCTCTGGTGGGGGTGCAATGTGCCGCTTAGCCAGAAGGGGGCGCCCTACTCAACTGGGCTCTCCTAGGAATTCCTCCTCTTCACCTCCCTAGCACAGCCTCCTCTGGTGGGGAAGACAGTCAATGGGGAAAGGCTTAGTGGGGGGCCAAAAATAAGTGTAGGTGCCAAGGAAGCTGCAAGGGATGTGCTTAAGTGTACGTATGGGTGGACACTTCCCAAACTAGATTAAAGTGTGAAACTGAGTAAAGACACGATTTTAGAGTTTCTCAATGTCTCATGAGAATGAAGCAAGTTGTTAGTACATGTGAGTTTCTCCATGTCAGCTAAGATTGTAAGTAGTTGCTTGTAATTGCCGGGAACTCTTCTATTTAGTGCAGAAAGTCATCTACTGGACACTGGAAGAAACAGCTAGTAATTCAGAGCATGTAATTATAAGTAAGACAAAATTGGGAGAGAACCATTGAAAAGTGTTTTCAATATCAGAATACAGTAAAGAAAGCATTTCCTACAAAGCGCGTTATTTTTGAAAGAGCCAAATGAGCGCACTTAACAGGGATAGAAAACATCTATACTACATATGAAACTGGAATTAAAGTGTGATTCAGAGTTAACACACCCTTTTAGAGTTTCTCATCATTTCATGAGAATGCAGCAAGTTGTTAGTACATGTGGGTTTCTCCATGTCAGCTAAGATTGTAAGCAGTTGCTTATAATGGCAGGGAACTCTTCCATTTGGTGCAGAAAGACAATTACTGGACACTGTAAGAAACAACTAGTAATTCAGAGGAAGTAACTATAAGTAAGCCAGAATTGCTACAGAACCATTGAAAAGTGATTCTCAATATCAGAATAAAGTAAAGAAAGCATTTCGTACAAAGTGGATTATCTTTGAAAGAGCCAAATGAGCACACTTAACAAGAATAGAAAACATCTATACTACATCTGAAACTAGAATTAACATGTAATTCAGAGTTAACACAGGATTTTGGAGTTCCTCAATGTTTCATGAGAATGCAGCAAGTAGTTAGTACATGTGAGTTTCTCAATGTCAGCTAGGATTGTAAGCAGTTGCTTGTAATTTTGGGGAACTCTTCCATTTAGTGAAGAAAGTCATTTACTGGACACTGGAATAAATAACTAGTAATTCACAACAAGTAACTATAAATAAGGCAGAATTGCTAGAGAACTATTGAAAAGAGCTTCTTAAATCAAAATATAGTAAAGAAAGCATTTCATACACAGTGGCTTATCTTTCAAAGAGCCAAATGAGCACACTTATCGAGGATACGAAACATCATAATAAATTTGAAACTAGAAATAAATTGTGATTAAGAGATAACACACGATTTTAGAGTTTCTCAATATTTCATGAGAATGCAGCAAGATGTTAGTACATGTGAGTGTCTCAATGTCAACTAAGATTGTAAGCAGTTGGTGGTAATTGTGGCGAACTCTTCCATTTGGTGTAGAAAGTCCTTTACTGGACACTGGAAGAAACAACTAGTAATTCAGAGCAAGTAACTATAAGTAAGACAGAATTTGTAGAGAAAGATTGAAAAGTGCTTCCCAATATCAGAATACAGTAAAGAAAGCATTTCATACAAAGCGGGTTATCTTTGAAAGAGCAAAATGTGCACACGTAATAAAAATAGAAAACATCTATACTAAACCTGTAACTAAAATTGAAGTGTTTTTCAGAATTAACACTCGATTTTAGAGTTTCTCAATATTTCATGAGAATGCAGCAAGTTCTTAGTACATGTGGGTTTCTCCATGTCAGCTAAGATTGTAAGCAGTTGCTTATAATGGCAGGGAACTCTTCCATTTGGTGCAGAAAGACAATTACTGGACACTGTAAGAAACAACTAGTAATTCAGAGGAAGTAACTATAAGTAAGCCAGAATTGCTACAGAACCATTGAAAAGTGATTCTCAATATCAGAATAAAGTAAAGAAAGCATTTCGTACAAAGTGGATTATCTTTGAAAGAGCCAAATGAGCACACTTAACAAGAATAGAAAACATCTATACTACATCTGAAACTAGAATTAACATGTAATTCAGAGTTAACACAGGATTTTGGAGTTTCTCAATGTTTCATGAGAATGCAGCAAGTAGTTAGTACATGTGAGTTTCTCAATGTCAGCTAGGATTGTAAGCAGTTGCTTGTAATTTTGGGGAACTCTTCCATTTAGTGAAGGAAGTCATTTACTGGATACTGGAATAAATAACTAGTAATTCACAACAAGTAACTATAAATAAGGCAGAATTGCTAGAGAACTATTGAAAAGAGCTTCTTAAATCAAAATATAGTAAAGAAAGCATTTCATACACAGTGGCTTATCTTTCAAAGAGCCAAATGAGCACACTTATCGAGCATACGAAACATCATAATAAATTTGAAACTAGAAATAAATTGTGATTAAGAGATAACACACGATTTTAGAGTTTCTCAATATTTCATGAGAATGCAGCAAGATGTTAGTACATGTGAGTGTCTCAATGTCAACTAAAATTGTAAGCAGTTGGTGGTAATTGTGGCGAACTCTTCCATTTGGTGTAGAAAGTCCTTTACTGGACACTGGAAGAAACATCTAGTAATTCAGAGCAAGTAACTATAAGTAAGACAGAATTTGTAGAGAAAGATTGAAAAGTGCTTCCCAATATCAGAATACAGTAAAGAAAGCATTTCATACAAAGCGGGTTATCTTTGAAAGAGCAAAATGTGCACACGTAATAAAAATAGAAAACATCTATACTAAACCTGTAACTAAAATTGAAGTGTTTTTCAGAATTAACACTCGATTTTAGAGTTTCTCAATATTTCATGAGAATGCAGCAAGTTCTTAGTACATGTGAGTTTCTCAATGTCAGCTAAGATTGTAAGCAGTTACATGTAATTGTGGGGAACTCTTCCATTTAGTGCAGAAAGTCATTTACTGGACACTGGAAGAAACAACTAGTAATTCAGAACAAGTAACTATAAGTAAGCCAGAATTGATAGAGAACTATTGAAAAGTGCTTCTCAAATCAGAATATAGTAAAGAAAGCATTTCATACACAGTGGCTTATCTTTGAAAGAGCCAAATGAGCACACTTATGGAGGATACGAAACATCTATACTCCATCTGAAACTAGAAATAAAGTGTGATTCAGAGTTAACACACAATTTTAGAGTTTCTCAATATTTCATGAGAATGCAGCAAGTTCTTAGTACATGTGAGTTTTTCAATGTCAGCAAAGATTGTAAGCAGTTGCTTGCAATTGTGGGGAACTCTCCCATTTGGTTCAGAAAGTCATGTACTGGACACTGGAAGAAACAACTAGTAATTCAGAGCAAGTAAGTATAAGTAAGCCAAAATTGGTAAAGAACCATTGAAAAATGCTTCTCAAATCAGAATACAGTAAAGAAAGCATTTCTTACAAAGGGGGTTATCCTTGAAAGAGCCAGATGACCACACTTAACAAGGATAGAAAACATCCAAGGTATACTACATCTGAAACTAGAAATAACGTGTGATTCAGAGTTAACACTCGATTTTAGATTTTCTCAATGTTTCAAGAGAATGCAGCAAGTTGTTGGTACATGTTAGTTTCCGAATGTCAGGTAAGATTGTGAGCAATTGCTTTTAATTGCGGGGAACTATTTCATTTAGTGCAGAAAGTCATTTACTGGACAGTGGAAGAAAAAACAAGTAATTCAGAGCAAGTAACTCTACGTATGCCAGAATTGCTAGAGTACCATTGAAAAGTGCTTCTGAAATCAGAATAGAGTAAAGAAAGCATTTCATACAAAGCTGGTTATCTTTGAAAAAGCCAAATGAACACACTTAACTAGGATAGAAAAAATGTATCCTACAACTGAAACTAGAAATAATGTGTGATTCAGAGTCAACACACGATTTTAGAGTTTCTCCACATTTAATGAGAATGCAGCAAGTTGTTACTACATGTGTGTTTCCAATTTCAGCTAAGATTGTAAGCAGTTGCTTGTAATTGCAGGGAACTCTTCCGTTTAGTGCAGAAAGTCATTTACTGAACACTAGAAGAAACAACAAGTAATGCAGAACAAGTAACTCTAACTAAGCCAAAATTGGTAGAGAACCATTGAAAAGTGCTTCTCAAATCATAATGCAGTAAAAAGAGCATTTCCTACAAAGAAATGTATCTTTGAAAGAGCCAAATGAGCACACTTAACAAGGATAGAAAACATCTATCCTACATCTGAAACTAGAATTAAAGTGTGATTCAGAATTAACACATGATTTTAGAGTTTCTCAAAGTTTCATGAGAATGCAGCAAAGTGTTAGTAGATGTTTGTTTCTCAATAAAAGCAGGTAACTATAAATAAGCCAGAATTGCTAGACAACCATTGAAAAGTGATTCTCAATATCAGAATACAGTAAAGAAAGCATTTCGTACAAAGCGGGTTAACTTTGAAAGAGCCAAATGAGCACACTTAACAAGGATTGAAAACATCTATACTATATCTGAAACTAGATTTAAAGTGTGATTCAGAGTTAACACACGATTTTAGTGTTTCTCAATGTTTCATAGGAATGCAGCAAAGTGTTAGTACATGTTTGTGTCTCAATGTCAGCTAAGATTGTAAGCAGTTGCTTTTAATTTCAGGTAAGTCTTCCATTTGATACAGAAAGTCATTTACTGGACACTGGAAGAAACAACTAGTAATTCAGAGCAAGTAACTATAAGTAAGCCATAATTGCTAGAGAACCATTGAAAAGTGCTTCTCAATATCAGAATACAGTAAAGAAATCATTTCATACGAAGCGTTTTATCTTTCAAAGAGTCAAATGAGCACACTTAACAAGGATAGAAAACATCTACACTACATCTGAAACTGGATTTAAAGTGTGATTCAGAGTTAACACAAGATTTTAGAGTTTCTCATCGTTTTATGACAATGCTGCAAGTTCTTAGTACATGTGAGTTTCTCAATGTCAGCTAAGATTGTAAGCAGTTGGTTGCAATTACTGGAACTCTTCAGTTTAGTGCAGAAAGTCATTTACTGCACACTGGAAGAAACGACTTGTAATTCAGAGCAAGTAACTATAAGTAAGTCAGAATTGCTAGAGAACCATTTAAAAGTGCTTCTCAAATCAGAATACAGTAAGAAATCATTTCATACAAACGGGTTATCTTTGAAGGAGCCAAATAAGCACACTTAACAAGGATTTTAGAGTTTCTCAATGTTTCATAGGAATTCAGCAAAGTGATAGTACATGTTTGTTTCTCAATGTCAGGTAAGATTGTCAGCAGTTGCTTGTAAATGCAGGGAACTCTTCCATTTGGTGCAGAAAGTCATTTACTGGACACTGGAAGAAACAACTTGTAGTTCAGAGCAAGTAACTATAAATAAGCCAGCATTGGGAGAGAACCATTGAAAAAGTGCTTCTCAAATCAGAATACAGTAAGGAAGCATTTCATAAAAAGGGGGTTATCTTTGAAAGATCCAAATGCGCACACTAAACAAGGATAGAAAACATGTATACTACATCTGTCACTAGAATTATAGTGTGATTCAGAGTTAACGCACGATTTTAGAGTTTCTCAACATTTCATGAAAATGCAGCAAAGTGTTAGTACATATTTGTTTCTCAATGTGAACTAAGATTGTAAGCAGTTGCTTGTAAATTCAGGCAACTCTTCAATTTGGTGCAGAAAGTCATTCACCTGAAACTGGAAGAAACAGCTAGTAATTCAGAGCAAGTAAGTATAAGTAAGCCAAAATAGGTAGAGAACCATTGAAAAGTGTTTCTCAATATCAGAATACAGTAAAGAAAGCATTTCATACAATGCGGGTTAACTTTGAAAGAGCCAGAGGAGAACACTTAACAAGGATACAAAACATCTATACTACATCTGAAACTAGAATTAAAGTGTGATTCTGAGTTGACACACGATTTAGAGATTCTCAACATTTCATGAGATTGCAGAAAAGTGTTAGTACATGTTTGTTTCTAAATGTCAGCTAAGATTGTAAGCAGTTGTTTGTAAATGCAGGCAACTCTTAATTTGGTGCAGAAAGTCCTTTATTGGACACTGGAAGAAAGAACGAGTAATTCAGAACAAGTAAGTGTAAGTAAGTCAAAATTGGTGGAGAACCATTGAAATGTGCTTTTCAGTATCAGAATACAGTAAATAAAGTATTTCATACAAAGCGTTTTATCTTTCAGAGTCAAATGAGCACACTTAACAAGGATAAAAAACATCTATACTACATCTGAACCTAGAATTAATGTGTGAGTCAGAGTTAACACACGATTTTAGAGTTTCTCAACGTTTCATGAGAATGCAGCAAAGTGTTAGTACATTTTTGTTTCTCATTGTCAGCTAAGATTGTAAGCTGCTGTTTGTAAATGTAGGCAACTCTTCCATATGGTGGAGAAAGTCATTTACTGGACAGTGGAAGAAACAACTAGTAATTCAGAGCAAGTAACTATAAGCAAGCCAGAATGGCTAGAGAACCATTGAAAAGTGCTTCTCAAATCAGAATACAGAAAAGAAAGCATTTCCTACAAAGCAGGGTATCTTTGAAAGAGCCAAATGACCACACTTAAAAAGGATAGAAAACATCTACGGAATACTACATCTGAAACTAGAATTAACGTGTGATTCAGAATTAACATTCGATTTTAGAGTTTCTCAATGTTTTATGGGAATGCAGCAAGTTGTTAGTACATGTGAGTTTCTTATTGTCAGCTAAGATTGTGAACATTTGATTATAAATGCGGGGACCTCTTTCATTTATTGTAGAGAGTCATTGACTGGACACTGGAAGAAAGTACTAGTAATTTAGAACTAGTAAGTATAAGTAAGCCCAAATTGGTAGGGAACCATTGAAATGTGCTTCTCAATGTCAGAATACAGTAAAGAAAGCATTTCTTATAAAGCGGGTTATCTTTGAAAGAGAGAAATTAGCACACTTAACAAGGTTGGAAAACATCTATACTACATCTGAAACTAGAATTAAAGTGTGCTTCAGAGTTAACACATGATTTAAGGTTTCTCAATGTTTCATTGGAATACAGCAAAGTGTTAGTACATGTTTGTTTCTCAATGTCAGCTAAGATTGTAAGCAGTTGCTTGTAATTTCAGGGAACTGCTCCATTTGGTGCAGAAAGTGATTTACTGGACACTGGAAGAACCAACTAGTAATTCAATCAAGTATGTATAAGTAAGCCAAAATTGTTAGAGACCCATAGAAAAGCGCTTCTCAATATCAGAATACAGTAAGAAAGGATTTTATACAGAGCGGGTTATCTTTGAAAGAGCCAAATGAGCACAGTTAACAAGGACAGAAAACATCTATACTACATCTGAAACTAGAATTAAAGTGTGATTCAGAGGTAACACTCAATTTTAGAGTTTCTGAATGTTTCATGGGAATGCAGCAAGTTGTTAGTACATGTGAGTTTCTGAATATCAGCTAAGATTGTGAACTGTTGCTTGTCAATGCGGGGAACTCTTTCATTTGGTGCAGAAAGTCATTTACTGGACACTAGAAGAAACAACTAGTAATTCAGAGCAAGTAACTCTAAGTAAGCCAGAATTGCTAGAGAACCATTGAAAAGTGCTTCTCAATATCAGAATACAGTAAAGAAACCATTTTGTTCAAAGTGGTTTATCTATGAAAGCAACAAATGGGGACACTTAATAAGGATATAAAACATCTATACTACATCTGAAACTAGAATTAAAGGGTGATTCAGAGTTAACACATGATTTTAGAGTTTCTCAATGATTCATGAGAATGCAGCAAGTTGTTAGTACATGTGAGTTTCTCAATGTCAGCTAAGATTTTAAGCAGTTGCTTGTAAGTGCGGAAACTCTTCAGTTTAGTGGAGAAAGTCATTTACTGCACACTGGAAGAAATAACTAGTAATTTAGAGCAAGTAACTCTAAGTTAGCCAGAATTGCTAGAGAACCATAGAAAAGTGCTTCTCAAATCAGAATACAGTAAAGAAAGCATTTTGTACAAAATGGGATATCTTTCAAAGATCCAAATGAGCACACTTAACAAGCATGGAAAACATCCATACTACATCTGAAAGTAGAATTTACGTGTGATTCAGAGTTACCACAAGATTTTAGAGTTTCTCAATGTTTCATGACAATGCAGCAAGTTGTTAGTACATGTGAGTTTCTCAATGTCAGCTAAGATTGTAAGCAGTTGCTTGTAATTGCGGGGTACTCTTACATTTAGTGCAGAAAGTCATTTATTGCACACTGGAAGAAACAACTAGAAATTCAGAGCAAGTAACTATAAGTAAGCCAGAATTGCTAGAGAACCATTGACTAGTGCTTCTCAATATCAGAATATAGGAAAGGAAGCATTTCGTACAAAGTTGTTTATCTTTGAAATATCCAAATGAGCACACTTAACAAGGCTAAAAAACACCTAATCTATATCCCAAACTAGAAGTACAGTGCGATTCAGAGTTAAGACAGGATTGTAGAGTTTCACAATGTCTCATGAGAATGGAGCGAGTTGTTAGTACATATGAGTTTCTCAATGTCAGTTAAGATTGTAAACAGTTGCTAGTAATTGCGGGAAACTCTTCGATTTAGAGCAAAAAATCATTTACTGGACACTGGAATAAACAACTAGTAATTCAGAGCAAGTAACTTTAAGTAAGCCAGAATTGCTAGAGAGCCATTTAAAGGTGTGTCTCAATATCAAAATATAGTAAAGAAAGCATTTCATACAAAGCAGGTTATCTTTGAAATAGCCAAATGAGAACACTTAACAAGGATAGAAAACATCTATACTACACCCCAAAGGAGAATTAAAGTGAGATTCAGAGTTAAGACAAGATTTCAGAGTGTCTCAAAAACAAAAAATCCTTCTCTTGACCCCTTTGTAGTTGTATGTTAAATGCTAGCTATATCAACGTTTTATGCTTTTTTGTAAGATTGGTTTGCTCATTCTTTTAATTTGATTGTTTTATTTTGTTAGCTGGGTTCTAGTCACCTTTATTGGAGGATATTAATATTGCAAACGCTTCTGTTCAGTGCCTCATGTGTTGTACCTGGTTGTGTTGTATATTGTGCCTTTAAAGCTAAGCAGGAGAGAGAGAACTACATATACAGGCATCCTAAAATAGAAAGATCATGGGAGAGGCTAAGAAACACCCCACCTATGAAAGAAAATCAGCCATCACCAGAAAAGGAAGTGAATGATTTAGAGGTAAGCAACCTACCAGAGGAAGAATTCACAGTAATGTTCATGGGATGGCTAAAAGAATGGAAGACAAATTTGACAATATGAGTAAGACCCAAGAGGAAATGAAGAAAAACCAAGAGGATCTGAAGAAGAACCAAGAGGAAATGAAGGTGACCCAAGAAGAAATGAAAAATGACATCACTTCTATGAAGAACTTAATAGAAAGCATCAAGAGTAGACTACAAGAAGCAGAGGACCGCATCAGTGAGCTAGAAGACAAGATGGAAAAAAATACCCCATTAAAGAAGGTGCTAGAAAAAAAAATTAAAAAATAGGAGGAGAGCCTACCGGAGCTTTGGGACAATACAAAACAAAACAATATCAGAATAATAGGGTTCTCAGAAGGAAAGGAAACTGAGAAAGATATGGAAAAAGTATTTCAAGAAATAATGACAGAAAACTTTCCTGAGATAGAGAAGAAAGAACCAACACAAATCCAAGATGCTCGAAGATTCCCCAACAAAATGAACCCACAAAGATCCACAGGCAGACACATTATAATTAAACTGGCAAAAAACATTGACAAAACCAGAATCTTAAAAGCAGCCAGAGAGTGACAAAAAGTTACATGTAAAGAACCCCCATCAGACTAGCAACTGATTTCTCAACAGAAACTCATCAGGCCAGAAGGGAATGGGATGATATATACAAAGTCATGCAAAGGAAGGGTCTGAACCCAAGAATACTGTACACTGCAAGGCTGTCAATCAAAATTGAAGGTGTAATCAGGAGCTTCACTGACAAAAACAGACTAAAGGAATTTATCTCCAACAAAGCAGCAATGCAAGAAATGCTAAAGGGTCTACTGTAAAAATAAAGAAATAGGAAGCGAAGAAGGAACACAGGGGATAGAATAAAAATGGCATCAAATACCTACCTATCAATAATTACTTTAAATGTAAATGGTTTAAATGCTCCAATCAAAAGACATAGGGTAACAGATTGGATAAGAAAGCAAAACCCATACATCTGCGGTCTACAAGAAACACACTTCAGAAGAAAAGATGCACACAGGCTGAGGGTGAAAGGATTGAAAAAGAATTTCCAGGCGAACGGAAATGAAAAAAAAGGCTGTGGTAGCAATACTTATTTCAGACAAATTAGATCTCAAAGTGAAGGACATAAAAAGAGATAATGAAGGCCACTTCATTATACTAAAGGGAGCAATCCAACAAGAAGAAATAACCCTGGTAAACATATATGTACCCAATGTGGGAGCACCCAAATACATAAAAAAGGTGCTGGAGGACATGAAGGGAGAGATTGATTGTAATGCAATCATACTAGGAGATTTTAATACCCCACTGTCACATTTGGACAAATCACCCAAACAAAATTCAGCAAAGAAATATCAATCCTAAATGACTCACTAGACCAGATGGAATTAATCGACCTCTTCAGAACATTCCACCCCAAAGCCACAGAATACACATTCTTCTCAAGTGCACATGGGTCATTTTCAAACATAGACCACATGTTGGGACATAGACAAAGTCTCTTCAAATTCAAGAATATAGAAATCATATCAAGCATCTTTTCAGATCATAGTGGCACAAAACTGGAAATTAACTACCGTATTTGCCGGCATATAAGACGACCCTTTGGCCCTGAAAAATATGCCTCCAAGTGGGGGGTAGTCTTATACGGCGAGTATATAACAAACTCTGTATTTTTAGTGGAAATGTTAGGGGGTCTTCTTATACGCCCATTCGTCTTATACGCCAGCAAATACGTATTTTTCAGGGCCAAAAAATCGTCTTATACGCCAGCAAATACAGTAAAATAAAAAAAATCTAAGAAATCAAACACATGGAAACTAAACAGCATGCTATTAAACGAGGACTGGATTACCAGAGAAATCAAGGAAGAAATTAAAAACATCCTGGCAACAAATGACAATGAAAACACAACAATCCAAAATCTATGGGGCACAGCAAAAGCAGTCTTGAGAGGGAAGTTCATATCTCTACAAGCCTATTGCAAAAAACTAGAGAAAAAGGTAACAAATTATCTAACTCTAAAACTCAAAGAGTTAGAAAAAGAGCAACAAGAAAAGCCCACTGTAAGCAGAAGGAAAGAAATAATAAAAATAGAGCAGAGATAAACGACATAGAGACCAAAGAAACAATACACAAGATCAACAAAACCAAGAGCTGGTTCTTTGAAAGGATAAACAAGATTGATGAAACTCCAGCCAGGCTAACCAAGAAACAGAGAGGACCCAAATAAACAAAATCAGAAACAAAAGAGGTGAAATAGCAAGAGACCCCACCGAAATACAAAGGATTGTTACAAAATACTATGAGCAACTCTATTACAACAAATTTTACAACCTGGAAGAAATGGACATATTCCTAGAAAAATACAACCTTCCAAAACTCAATCAGGAAGAATCTAAAAATCTCAACAGACCAGTTACTTGGGAAGAAATTGAAACAGTCATCCAAAAGCTGCCAGCAAACAAAAGCCCAGGGCCAGACGGCTTCACAGGAGAGTTTTACCAAACATTCAAGGGAGAACTAAAACCTATTCTCCTCAGACTATTCCAAAAAATTCAAGAGGAAGGAACACTTCCAAACTCCTTTTATGAAGCCAGCATCACCCTAATACCAAAACCAGATAAAGACAACTCAATGAAATGAATTAATGGCCAATATCCCTCAAGGAACATGCATGCCAAAATACAGAACAAAATTCTAGCAAATCGGCTCCAGCAGTACATCAGGAAGATCATACACCATGACCAAGTAGGTTTTATTGCAGGAATGCAAGGATGGTACAATATCCGCAAATCAATAAGCGTGATACATCACATAGACAAATGAAAGATAAAAATCATATTGTCATATCAATTGATGCAGAAAATTCAGAGCAAGTAAGTATAAGTAAGCCAAAATTGGTAGAGAACCATTGAAAAGTGCTTCTCAATATCAGAATACAGTAAAGAAAATATTTCGTACAAAGGGGGTTAACTTTGAAAGAGCCAAATGAGCACACTTAACAAGGATAGAAAACATGTAAGGTATACTACATCTGAAACTAGAATTAGCATCTGATTCAGAGTTAAAACTGGATTTTAGAGTTTCACAACGTTTCATGAGAATGAAGCAAAGTGTTAGTACATTTTGTTTCTCAATGTCAGCTAGATTGTAAGCAGTTTTTTGTAAATGCAGGCAACTCTTCCATTTGGAGCAGAAAGTAATTTACTGGACACTGGAAGAAACAACTGATAATTCAGAGCAAGTAAGTATATGTAAGCCAAAATTGGTAGAGAACCATTGAAAAGTGCTTCTCAATATCAGAATACAGTAAAGAAAGCATTTCTTACAAAGAGGGTTACCTTTGAAAGAACCAATTGAGCACACTTAACAAGGATAGAAAACATCTATACTACATCTGAAACTAGAATTAAAGTGTGATTCAGAGTTGACACAAGATTTTAGAGTTTCTCAATATTTCATAGGGATGCAGCAAAGTGTTAGTACATGTTTGTTTCTCAATGTGAACTAAGATTGTAAGCAGTTTTTTGTAAATGCAGGCAACTCTTCCATTTGGTGCAGAAAGTCATTTACTGGACACTGGAAGAAACAACTAGTAATTAAGAGCAAGTACGTATAAGTGAGCCAAAATTAGTAGAGAAGCTTTGAAAAGTGCTTCTCAATATCAGAATACAGTAAAGAAAGCATTTCGTACAAAGCAGGTTAACTTTGAAAAAGCCAAATGAGCACACTTAACAAGGATAAAAAGCATCTATACTGCATCTGAAACTAGAAATAAAGTGTGATTCAGAGTTAACACACGATTTTGGAGTTTCTCCATGTTTCATAGGAATGCAGCACAGCGTTAGTACATATTTGTTTCTCAATGTCAGCTAAGATTGTCAGCAGATTTTTGTAAATGCAGGCAACTCTTCCATTTGGTGCAAAAAGTCATTTACTGGACACTGGAAGAAACAACTAGTATTTCAGAGCAAGTAAGGATAAGTGAGCCAAAATTGGTAGAGAAGCATTGAAAATTTCTTCTCAATATGAGAATACAATAAAGAAAGGATTTCGTACAAAGCAGGTTAACTTTGAAAGAGCCAAATGAACACATTTAACAAGAATAGAAAACATCTATACTACATCTGAAACTAGAATTAACGTCTGATTCAGAGTTAAAACTGGATTTTGGAGTTTCTCAAAGTTTCATGAGAATGTAGCAAAGCGTTAGTATATGTTTGTTTCTCAAGGTGAGCTAAGATTGTAAGCAGTTGCTTGTAAATGCAGGCAACTCTTCCATTTGGTGCAGAAAGTCATTTACTGGACACTGGAAGAAACAACTAGTATTTCAGAGCAATTAAGGATAAGTGAGCCAAAATTGGTAGAGAAGCATTGAAAAGTGCTTCTCAATATCAGAATACAGTAAAGAAAGCATTTCGTACAAAGCGGGTTAACTTTGAAAGAGCCAAATGAGCACACTTAACAAGGATAAAAAGCATCTATACTGCATCTGAAACTAGAAATAAAGTGTGATTCAGAGTTAACACACGATTTTAGAGTTTCTCCATGTTGTATAGGAATGCAGCAAAGCGTTAGTACATGTTTGTTTCTCAATGTCAGCTAAGATTGTAAGCAGATTTTTTTAAATGCAGGCAACTCTTCCATTCGGTGCAGAACGTCATTTACTGGACACTGGAAGAAACAACTAGTAATTCAGAGCAAGTAAGTATAAGTGAGCGAAAATTGGTAGAGAACCATTGAAAAGTGCTTCTCAATATCAGAATACAGTAAAGAAAGCATTTCGTACAAAGCGGGTTAACTTTGAAAGAGCCAAATGAGCACATTTAGCAAGGATAGAAAACATCTATACTACATCTTAAACTAGAATTAAAGTGTGATTCAGAGTTAACACACGATTTTAGAGTTTCTCAATATTTCATATGGATGCAGCAAAGTGTTAGTACATGTTTGTTTCTCAATGTCAGCTAAGATTGTAAGCAGTTTTTTGTAAATGCAGGCAACTCTTCCATTTGGAGCAGAAAGTCATTTACTGGACACTGGAAGAAACAACTGGTATTTCAGAGCAAGTAAGGATAAGTGAGCCAAAATTGGTAGATAAGCATTGAAAATTTCTTCTCAGTATCAGAATACAGTAAAGAAAGCATTCCGTACAAAGCAGGTTAACTTTGAAAGAGCCAAATGAGCACACTTAACAAGGATAGAAAACATCTATACTACATCTGAAACTAGAATTAATGTCTGATTCAGAGTTAAAACTGGATTTTAGAGTTTCTCAAAGTTTCATGAGAATGCAGCAAAGCATTAGTATATGTTTGTTTCTCAATGTGAGCTAAGATTGTAAGCAGTTGCTTGTAAATGCAGGCAACTCTTCCATTTGGTGCAGAAAGTCATTTACTGGACACTGGAAGAAACAACTAGTATTTCAGAGCAAGTAAGGATAAGTGAGCCAAAATTGGTAGAGAAGCATTGAAAAGTGCTTCTCAATATCAGAATACTGTAAAGAAAGCATTTCTTACAAAGCGGGTTATCTGTGAAAGAGGCAAATGAGCACACTTAACAGGCATAAAAAACATCTATTCTAGATCTGAAACTAGAATTAAAGTGTGATTCAGAGTTAACACACGATTTTAGAGTTTCTCACCGTTTCATAGGAAGGCAGCAAAGTGTTGGTACATGTTTGTTTCTCAATGTGAACTAAGATTGTAAGCAGTTTTTTGTAAATGCAGGCAACTCTTCAATTTGGTGCAGAAAGTCATTTACTGGACACTGGAAGAAACAACTGATAATTCAGAGCAAGTAAGGATAAGTGAGACAAAATTGGTAGAGAAGCATTGAAAAGTGCTTCTCAGTATCAGAATACAGTAAAGAAAACAATTCCTACAAAGCGGGTTAACTTTGAAAGAGCCAAATGAGCACACTTAACAAGGATAGAAAACATCTATACTACATCTGAAACTAGAATTAAAGTGTGATTCAGAGTTGACACACGATTTTAGAGTTTCTCAATATTTCATAGGGATGCAGCAAAGTGTTAGTACATGTTTGTTTCTCAATGTGAACTAAGATTGTAAGCAGTTTTTTGTAAATGCAGGCAACTCTTCCATTTGGTGCAGAAAGTCATTTACTGGACACTGGAAGAAACAACTAGTAATTCAGAGCAAGTACGTATAAGTGAGCCAAAATTAGTAGAGAAGCTTTGAAAAGTGCTTCTCAATATCAGAATACAGTAAAGAAAGCATTTCGTACAAAGCAGGTTAACTTTGAAAAAGCCAAATGAGCACACTTAACAAGGATAAAAAGCATCTATACTGCATCTGAAACTAGAAATAAAGTGTGATTCAGAGTTAACACACGATTTTGGAGTTTCTCCATGTTTCATAGGAATGCAGCACAGCGTTAGTACATGTTTGTTTCTCAATGTCAGCTAAGATTGTCAGCAGATTTTTGTAAATGCAGGCAACTCTTCCATTTGGTGCAAAAAGTCATTTACTGGACACTGGAAGAAACAACTAGTATTTCAGAGCAAGTAAGGATAAGTGAGCCAAAATTGGTAGAGAAGCATTGAAAAGTGCTTCTCAATATCAGAATACTGTAAAGAAAGCATTTCTTACAAAGCGGGTTATCTGTGAAAGAGGCAAATGAGCACACTTAACAGGCATAAAAAACATCTATTCTAGATCTGAAACTAGAATTAAAGTGTGATTCAGAGTTAACACACGATTTTAGAGTTTCTCACCGTTTCATAGGAAGGCAGCAAAGTGTTGGTACATGTTTGTTTCTCAATGTGAACTAAGATTGTAAGCAGTTTTTTGTAAATGCAGGCAACTCTTCAATTTGGTGCAGAAAGTCATTTACTGGACACTGGAAGAAACAACTAGTAATTCAGAGCAAGTAAGTATAAGTAAGCCAAAATTGGTAGAGAACCATTGAAAAGTGCTTCTCAATATCAGAATACTGTAAAGAAAGCATTTCTTACAAAGTGGGTTAACTTTGAAAGAGCCAAATGAGCACACTTAAGAAGGATAGAAAACATCTATACTACATCTGAACCTAGAATTAAAGTGTGATTCAGAGTTAACACACGATTTTAGAGTTTCTCAATGTCTTATAGGAATGCAGCAAAGTGTTAATACATGTTTGTTTCAATGTCAGCTAAGATTGTAAGCAGTTTTTTGTAAATGCAGGCAACTCTTCCATTTGGTGCAGAAAGTCATTTACTGGACACTGGAAGAAACAACTGATAATTCAGAGCAAGTAAGGATAAGTGAGACAAAATTGGTAGAGAAGCATTGAAAAGTGCTTCTCAGTATCAGAATACAGTAAAGAAAACAATTCCTACAAAGCGGGTTAACTTTGAAAGAGCCAAATGAGCATACTTAACAAGGATAGAAAACATCTATACTACATCTTAAACTAGAATTAAAGTGTGATTCAGAGTTAACACACGATTTTAGAGTTTCTCAATATTTCATAGGGATGCAGCAAAGTGTTAGTACATTTTTGTTTCTCAATGTGAACTAAGATTGTAAGCAGTTTTTTGTAAATGCAGGCAACTCTTCCATTTGGTGCAGAAAGTCATTTACTGGACACTGGAAGAAACAACTAGTAATTCAGAGCAAGTAAGTATATGTAAGCCAAAATTGGTAGAGAACCATTGAAAAGTGCTTCTCAATATCAGAATACAGTAAAGAAAGCATTTCTTACAAAGAGGGTTACCTTTGAAAGAACCAAATGAGCACACTTAACAAGGATAGAAAACATCTATACTACATCTGAAACTAGAATTAAAGTGTGATTCAGAGTTGACACACGATTTTAGAGTTTCTCAATATTTCATAGGGATGCAGCAAAGTGTTAGTACATGTTTGTTTCTCAATGTGAACTAAGATTGTAAGCAGTTTTTTGTAAATGCAGGCAACTCTTCCATTTGGTGCAGAAAGTCATTTACTGGACACTGGAAGAAACAACTAGTAATTCAGAGCAAGTACGTATAAGTGAGCCAAAATTAGTAGAGAAGCTTTGAAAAGTGCTTCTCAATATCAGAATACAGTAAAGAAAGCATTTCGTACAAAGCAGGTTAACTTTGAAAAAGCCAAATGAGCACACTTAACAAGGATAAAAAGCATCTATACTGCATCTGAAACTAGAAATAAAGTGTGATTCAGAGTTAACACACGATTTTGGAGTTTCTCCATGTTTCATAGGAATGCAGCACAGCGTTAGTACATGTTTGTTTCTCAATGTAAGCTAAGATTGTCAGCAGATTTTTGTAAATGCAGGCAACTCTTCCATTTGGTGCAAAAAGTCATTTACTGGACACTGGAAGAAACAACTAGTATTTCAGAGCAAGTAAGGATAAGTGAGCCAAAATTGGTAGAGAAGCATTGAAAATTTCTTCTCAATATGAGAATACAATAAAGAAAGCATTTCGTACAAAGCAGGTTAACTTTGAAAGAGCCAAATGAGCAAACTTAACAAGGATAGAAAACATCTATACTACATCTGAAACTAGAATTAACATCTGATTCAGAGTTAAAACTGGATTTTGGAGTTTCTCAAAGTTTCATGAGAATGCAGCAAAGTGTTAGTATATGTTTGTTTCTCAAGGTGAGATAAGATTGTAAGCAGTTGCTTGTAAATGCAGTCAACTCTTCCATTTGGTGCAGAAAGTAATTTACTGGACACTGGAAGAAACAACTAGTATTTCAGAACAAGTAAGGATAAGTGAGCTAAAATTGCTAGAGAACCATTGAAAAGTGCTTCTCAATATCAGAATACAGTAAAGAAAGCATTTCGTACGAAGCGGGTTAACTTTGAAAGAGCCAAATGAGCACATTTAACGAGGATAGAAAACATCTATACTACATCTGAAACTAGAAATAAAGTGTGATTCAGAGTTAACACACGATATTAGAGTTTCTCCATGTTTCATAGGAATGTAGCAAAGCGTTAGTACATGTTTGTTTCTCAATGTCAGCTAAGATTGTAAGCAGATTTTTGTAAATGCAGGCAACTCTTCCATTTGGAGCAGAAAGTCATTTACTGGACACTGGAAGAAACAACTAGTATTTCAGAGCAAGTAAGGATAAGTGAGCCAAAATTGGTAGATAAGCATTGAAAATTTCTTCTCAGTATCAGAATACAGTAAAGAAAGCATTCCGTACAAAGCAGGTTAACTTTGAAAGAGCCAAATGAGCACACTTAACAAGGATAGAAAACATCTATACTACATCTGAAACTAGAATTAATGTCTGATTCAGAGTTAAAACTGGATTTTAGATTTTCTCAAAGTTTCATGAGAGTGCAGCAAAGCATTAGTATATGTTTGTTTCTCAATGTGAGCTAAGATTGTAAGCAGTTGCTTGTAAATGCAGGCAACTCTTCAATTTGGTGCAGAAAGTCATTTACTGGACACTGGAAGAAACAACTAGTATTTCAGAGCAAGTAAGGATAAGTGAGCCAAAATTGGTAGAGAAGCATTGAAAAGTGCTTCTCAACATGAGAATTCAGTAAAGAAAGCATTTCGTACAAAGCGGGTTATCTGTGAAAGAGCCAAATGAGCACAGTTAACAAGGTTAGATAACATCTATACTACATCTGTATCTGGAATTAAAGTGTGATTCCGAGTTAACACACGATTTTAGAGTTTCTCACCGTTTCATAGGAAGGCAGCAAAGTGTTGGTACATGTTGGTTTCTCAATGTGAACTAAGATTGTAAGCAGTTTTTTGTAAATGCAGGCAACTCTTCAATTTGGTGCAGAAAGTCATTTACTGGACACTGGAAGAAACAACTAGTAATTCAGAGAAAGTAAGTATAAGTAAGCCAAAATTGGTAGAGAACCATTGAAAAGTGCTTCTCAATATCAGAATACTGTAAAGAAAGCATTTCTTACAAAGCCGGTTATCTGTGAAAGAGGCAAATGAGCACACTTAACAGGCATAAAAAAACATCTATTCTAGATCTGAAACTAGAATGAAAGTGTGATTCAGAGTTAACACAAGATTTTAGAGTTTCACAATGTTTCATAGGAATGGAACAAAGTGTTTGTACATGTTTGTTTCTCAATGTCAGCTAAGATTGTAAGCATTTTTTTGTAAATGCAGGCAACTCTTCCATTTGGTGCAGAAAGTCATTTACTGGACACTGGAAGAAACAACTTGTAATTCAGAGCAAGTAACTACAAATAAGCCAAGATAGCTAGAGAACCATTGAAACGTGCTTCTCAATATGAGAATACAGTAAAGAAAGCATTTCTTACAAAGTGGGTTAACTTTGAAAGAGCCAAATGAGCACACTTAAGAAGGATAGAAAACATCTATACTACATCTGAAACTAGAATTAAAGTGTGATTCAGAGTTAACACACGATTTTAGAGTTTCTCAATATTTCATAGGGATGCAGCAAAGTGTTAGTACATTTTTGTTTCTCAATGTGAACTAAGATTGTAAGCAGTTTTTTGTAAATGCAGGCAACTCTTCCATTTGGTGCAGAAAGTCATTTACTGGACACTGAAAGAAACAACTGATAATTCAGAGCAAGTAAGGATAAGTGAGACAAAATTGGTAGAGAAGCATTGAAAAGTGCTTCTCAGTATCAGAATACAGTAAAGAAAACAATTCGTACAAAGCGGGTTAACTTTGAAAGAACCAAATGAGCACACTTAAGAAGGATAGAAAACATCTATACTACATCTGAAACTAGAATTAAAGTGTGATTCAGAGTTAACACACGATTTTAGAGTTTCTCAATATTTCATAGGGATGCAGCAAAGTGTTAGTACATTTTTGTTTCTCAATGTGAACTAAGATTGTAAGCAGTTTTTTGTAAATGCAGGCAACTCTTCCATTTGGTGCAGAAAGTCATTTACTGGACACTGAAAGAAACAACTGATAATTCAGAGCAAGTAAGGATAAGTGAGACAAAATTGGTAGAGAAGCATTGAAAAGTGCTTCTCAGTATCAGAATACAGTAAAGAAAACAATTCGTACAAAGCGGGTTAACTTTGAAAGAACCAAATGAGCACACTTAAGAAGGATAGAAAACATCTATACTACATCTGAAACTAGAATTAAAGTGTGATTCAGAGTTAACACACGATTTTAGAGTTTCTCAATATTTCATAGGGATGCAGCAAAGTGTTAGTACATTTTTGTTTCTCAATGTGAACTAAGATTGTAAGCAGTTTTTTGTAAATGCAGGCAACTCTTCCATTTGGTGCAGAAAGTTATTTACTGGACACTGGAAGAAACAACTAGTAATTCAGAGCAAGTACATATAAGTGAGCCAAAATTAGTAGAGAGGCTTTGAAATGTGCTTCTCAATATCAGAATACAGTAAAGAAAGCATTTCGTACAAAGCGGGTTAACTTTGAAAGAGCCAAATGAGCACACTTAACAAGGATAAAAAGCATCTATACTGTATCTGAAACTAGAAATAAAGTGTGATTCAGAGTTAACACACGATTTTAGGGTTTCTCCATGTTTCATAGGAATGCAGCAAAGCGTTAGTACATGTTTGTTTCTCAATGTCAGATAAGATTGTAAGCAGATTTTTGTAAATGCAGGCAACTCTTCCATTTGGTGCAGAAAGTCATTTACTGGACACTGGAAGAAACAACTAGTAATTCAGAGGAAGTAACTACAAATAAGCCAAGATTGCTAGAGAACCATTGAAAAGTGCTTCTCAATATCAGAATACAGTAAAGAATGCATTTCGTACAAAGCGGGTTATCTGTGAAGAGCCAAACGAGCACACTTAACAAGGATAAAAAACATCTATTCTACATCTGAAACTAGAATGAAAGTGTGATTCAGAGTTAACACAGGATTTTAGAGTATCTCAACATTTCATGAGAATGCAGCAAGATGTTAGTATATGTTTGTTTCTCAATGTCAGGTAAGATTGTAAGCAGTTTTTTGTAAATGCAGGCAACTCTTCCATTTGGTGAAGAAAGTCATTTACTGGACACTGGAAGAAACAACTTGTAATTCAGAGCAAGTAACTACAAATAAGCCAAGATTGCTAGAGAACCATTGAAAACTGCTTCTCAATATCAGAATACAGTAAAGAAAGCATTTCGTACAAAGCGGGTTAACTTTGAAAGAGCCAAATGAGCACTCTTAACAAGGATAGATAACATTTATACTACATCTGAAACTAGAATTAAAGTGTGATTCAGAGTTAACACACGATTTTAGAGTTTCGCAATATTCCATAGGAATGCAGCAAAGTATTAGTACATGTTTGTTTCTCAATGTGTGCTAAGATTGTAAGCAGTTGCTTGTAAATGCAGGCAACTCTTCCTTTTGGTGCACAATGTGATTTACTGGACACTGGAAGAAATAACTAGTAATTCAGATCAAGTAACTATAAGAAAACCAAAATTGGTAGAGAACCATTGAAAAGTGCTTCTCCATATCAGAATACAGTAAAGAAAGCATTTCTTACAAAGCTGTTTATCTTGGAAAGAGCCAAATGAGCACAATTCAGAAGGATAGAAAACATCTATACTACTTCTGAAACTAGAATTAAAGTGTGATTCAGAGTTAACACAGGTTTTTAGAGTTTCTCAACTCTTCATGAGAAGGCAGTAAGTTGTTAGTACATGTTTGTCTCTCAATGTTAGCTAAGATTGTAAGCAGTTGCTAGTAATTGCGGAGAACACTTCCGTTTAGTGTAGAAAGTCATTTACTACACACTGGAAGAAACAAATAGTAATTCAGATCAAGTAAGTATAAGTAAGCCAGAATTTCTTGAGAAACATTGAGAAGTGCTTCTGAAATCAGCATACAGTAAGAAAGCATTTCATACAAAGCAGTTTATCTTTGAAAGGGACAAATGAGCACACTTAACAAGGATAGAAAACATCTGTACTACATCTGAAACTGGAATTAAAGTGTGATTCTGAGTTAACACACGATTTTAGAGTTTCTCAACGTTTCCTGAGAATGCAGCTTGTTGTTAGTATATGTGAGTTTCTCAATATCAGGTAACATTGTAAGCAGTTGCTTGTAATTGCGGGTAATTCTTCCATTTAGTGCAGAAAGTCATTAGTGCACACTGGAAGAAACAACTAATAATTCAGAGCAAGTATATATGAGGCAGCCAAAATTGGTAGAGCACCATTGAAAAGTGCTTCTCAACATCATAATACAGTAAAGAAAGCATTTCGATATTTCAAAGAGCCAAATGAGCAAACTTAACAAGGATAGAAAACATCTATACTACATCTGAAACTAGAATTAAAGTGTGTTTCAGAGTTAAAACACGATTTTAGAGTTTCTCCACGTTTCATGAGAATGCACCAAAGTGTTAGTACATGTGTGTTTCTCAATGTCAGCTAAGATTGTAAGCAGGTGCTTGTAATTGAGGGGAACTCTTCCATTTGTAGCAGAAAGTCATTTACTGGACACTGGAAGAAACAACTAGTAATTCAGAGCAAGTAAATATAAATAAGCCAATATTGGTATAGAACCATTGAAAAGTGCTTCTTGGGCAATGGAAGCTAAAGAGAAAATAAACAAATGGTACTACATCAAAATAAAAAGATTTTTCACAGCAAAAGAAACCATCAAGAAAACAACAAGAAAGTCCACTGTATGGGAGAACATATTTGCAAATGATATTACTGATAAAGGTTTAATCTCCACCATCTACAAACAGCTTATTCAACTCAGTAAAAGGAAAATAAATGAGCCAATTAAAAAATGGGCAATGAAACTAAATAGAATCTTCTCAAAAGAAGACAGAAGGAAAGCCAAGAGGCACATGAAAAACTGCTCAAAGTCACTACTTATCCGAGAAATGCAAATCAAAACATCAATGCGATACCATCTCACACCTGTCAGAATGGCCAACATTAACAAATCAACAAACGATAAGTGTTGGCGAGGTTGTGGAGAAAAAGGAACTCTCATGCACTGATGGTGGGAATGCAGATTGGTACAACCACTGTGGACAAAAGTATGGAGTTTCCTCAAAAAACTGAAAATGGAACTCCCATTTGACCCAGTAATCCCACTCCTAGGAATATATCCCAAGAAAATAGGAGCACCAATCAGAAAGGATGTAGGTACCCCTATGTTCATATCAGCACAATTTACGATAGCTCGGATTTGGAAACAGCCTTGGTGTCCATCAGCAGATGATTGGGTGAAAAAACTATGGTAAATCTACACAATGGAATACTATGCTGCCATAAAAAAGAAGGAATTCTCACCATTTGCAGCAAGCTGGATGGAATTGGAGAATATCATGCTGAGTGAAATAAGCCAGTCAATGAAAGAGAAACACCACATGACTTCACACAATTATGAATAATAAAGAACATTAAAAACTGATGAACCATAAGTTAAATATAGCAACAGTAAAGCAACAAGCAAGCCAGAATTGCTAGAGAACCATTGAAAAGTGCTTCTCAACATCAGAATACAGTAAAGAAAGCATTTCGTACAAAGCAGGTTATCTTTGAAAGAGCCATATGATAACACTTTACAAGGACTACATCTGAAACTAGAGTTAAAGTGTGATTCAGAGGTAACACAGCGTTTTAGAGTTTCTCAACGTTTCATGAGAATGCAGCAAGTTATTAGTACATGTGTGTTTTCAAAGTCTGCTAAGATTTTAAGCAGGTGCTTGTAATTGAGGGGAATTCTTCCATTTGGTGTAGAAAGTCCTTTACTCGACACTGGAAGAAACAGCTAGTAATTCAGAGCAAGTAACTATAAGTCAGCCAGAATGGGTAGAGAACCATTGAAAAGTGCTTCTCAACATCAGAATACAGTAAAAAAAAGCATTTCGTACAAAGCAGATTACCTTTGAAAGAGCCAAATGATAACACTTTACAAGGATAGAAAACATCTGTACTACATCTGAAACTAGAGTTAAAGTGTGATTCAGAGGTAACAAAGCGTTTTAGAGTTTCTCAACGTTTCATGAGAATGCAGCAAGTTGTTAGTACATGTGTGTTTTCAAAGTCAGCTACGATTTTAAGCAGGTGCTTGTAATTGAGGGGAACTCTTCCATTTGGTGTAGAAAGTCCTTTACTGGACATTGGAAGAAACAACTAGTAATTCAGAGCAAGTAACTATAAGTAAGCCAGAATTGCTAGAGAACCATTGAAAAGTGCTTCTCAACATCAGAATACAGTAAAGAAAGCATTTCGTAAAAAGCAGGTTATCTTTGAAAGAGCCAAATGATAACACTTTACAAGGATAGAAAACATCTATACTACATCTGAAACTAGAGTTAAAGTGTGATTCAGAGGTAACACAGCGTTTTAGAGTTTCTCAACGTTTCATGGTAATGCAGCAAGTTGTTACTACATGTGTGTTTTCAAAGTCAGCTAAGATTTTAAGCAGGTGCTTCTAATTGAGGGGAACTCTTCCATTTGGTGTAGAAAGTCCTTTACTGGACACTGGAAGAAACAACTAGTAATTCAGAGAAAGTAACTATAAGTAAGCCAGAATGGCTAGAGAACCATTGAAAAGTGCTTCTCAACATCAGAATACAGTAAAGAAAGCATTTCGTACAGAGCAGGTTATCTTTGAAAGAGCCAAATGATAACACTTTACAAGGACAGAGAACATCTATACTACATCTGAAACTAGAGTTAAAGTGTGATTCAGAGGTAACACAGCATTTTAGAGTTTCTCAACGTTTCATGAGAATGCAGCAAGTTGTTAGTACATGTGTGTTTTCAAAGTCAGCTAAGATTTTAAGCAGGTGCTTGTAATTGAGGGGAACTCTTCCATTTGGTGTAGAAAGTCCTTTGCTGGACACTGGAAGAAACAACTAGTAATTCAGAGCAAGTAACTATTAATAAGCCAGAATTGCTAGAGAACCATTGAAAAGTAGTTCTCAACCTCAAAATACAGTAAAGAAAGCATTTCGGACAGAGCAGGTTTTCTTTGAAAGAGCCAAATGATAACATTTTACAAAGATAGAAAACATCTATATTACATCTGAAACTAGAGTTAAAGTGTGATTCAGAGGTAACACAGGGTTTTAGAGTTTCTGAACGTTTCATGAGAATGCAGCAAGTTGTTAGTACATGTGTGTTTTCAAAGTCAACTACGATTTTAAGCATGTGCTTGTAATTGAGGGGAACTCTTCCATTTGGTGTAGAAAGTCCTTTACTGGACACTGGAAGAAACAACTAGTAATTCAGAGCAAGTATCTATAAGTAAGCAGAATTGCTATAGAACCATTGAAAAGTAGTTCTCAACATGAGAAAACAGTAAAGAAAGCATTTCGTACAAAGCATGTTATCTTTGAAAGAGCCAAATGATAACACTTTACAAGGATAGAAAACATCTATACTACATCTGAAAATAGAGTTAAAGTGAGATTCAGAGGTAATACAGCATTTTAGAGTTTCTCAACGTTTCATGAGAATGCAGCAAGTTGTTAGTACATGTGTGTTTTCAAAGTCAGCTAAGATTTTAAGCAGGTGCTTGTAATTGAGGGGAACACTTCCATTTGGTGTAGAAAGTCCTTTACTGGACACTGGAAGAAACAACTAGTAATTCAGAGCAAGTAACTATAAGTAAGCAGAATTGCTAGAGAACCATTGAAAAGTAGTTCTCAACATGAGAAAACAGTAAAGAAAACATTTCGTACAAAGCAGGTTATCTTTGAAAGAGCCAAATGATAACACTTTACAAGGATAGAAAACATCTATACTACATCTGAAACTAGAGTTAATGTGTAATTCAGAGGTAATACAGCATTTTAGAATTTCTCAACGTTTCATGAGAATGCAGCAAGTTCTTAGTACATGTGTGTTTTCAAAGTCAGCTAAGATTTTAAGCAGGTGCTTGTAATTGAGGGGAACTCTCCCATTTGGTATAGAAAGTCCTTTACTGGACACTGGAAGAAACAACTAGTAATTCAGAGCAAGTAACTATAAGTAAGCCAGAATTTCTAGAGAACCATTGAAGAGTAGTTCTCAACATCAGAAAACAGTAAAGAAAGCATTTCGTACAAAGCAGGTTATCTTTGAAAGATCCAAATGATAACACTTTACAAGGATAGAGAACATCTATACTACATCTGAAACTAGAGTTAAAGTGTGATTCAGAGGTAACACAGCGTTTTAGAGTTTCTAAACATTTCATGAGAATCCAGAAGTTGTTAGTACATGTGTGTTTTCAAAGTCAGCTAAGATTTTAAGCAGGTGCTTGTAATTGAGGGGAACTCTTCCATTTGGTGTAGAAAGTCCTTTGCTGGACACTGGAAGAAACAACTCGTAATTCAGAGCAAGTAACTATAAGTAAGCCAGAATTGCTAGAGAACCATTGAAAAGTGCTTCTCAACATCAGAATACAGTAAAGAAAGCATTTGGTACAAAGCAGGTTATCTTTCAAAGAGCCAAATGATAACACTTTACAAGGATAGAAAACATCTATACTACATCTGAAAATAGAGTTAAAGTGTGATTCAGATGTAACACAGCGTTTAGAGTTTCTCAACGTTTCATGAGAATGCAGCAAGTTGTTAGTACAAGTGTGTTTTCAAAGTCAGTTAAGATTTTAAGCAGGTGCTTGTAATTGAGGGGAACTTTTCCATTTGGTGTACAAAGTCCTTTACTGGACACTGGAAGAAACAACTAGTAATTCAGAGAAAGTAACTATAAGTAAGCCAGAAATGCTAGAGAACCATTGAAAAGTGCTTCTCAACATCAGAATACAGTAAAGAAAGCATTTCGTACAGAACATGTTATCTTTGAAAGAGCCAAGTGATAACACTTCACAAGGATAGAAAACATCTATACTACATCTGAAACTAGAGTTAAAGTGTGATTCACAGGTAACACAGCGTTTTAGAGTTTCTAAACATTTCATGAGAATGTAGCAAGTTGTTAGTACATGTGTGTTTTCAAAGTCAGCCAAGATTTTAAGCAGTTGCTTGTAATTGAGAGGAACTCTTCCATTTGGTGTAGAAAGTCCTTTGCTGGACACTGGAAGAAACAACTAGTAATTCAGAGAAAGTAACTATAAGTAAGGCAGAATGGCTAGAGAACCATTGAAAAGTGCTTCTCAACATCAGAATACAGTAAAGAAAGGATTTCGTACAGAGCAGGTTATCTTTGATAGAGCCAAATGATAACACTTTACAAGGATAGAAAACATCTATACTACATCTGAAACTAGAGTTACAGTGTGATTCAGAGGTAACACAGCGTTTTAGAGTTTCTAAACATTTCAAGAGAATGTAGCAAGTTGTTAGTACATGTGTGTTTTCAAAGTCAGCTAAGATTTTAAGCAGGTGCTTGTAATTGAGGGGAACTCTTCCATTTGGTGTAGAAAGTCCTTTACTGGACACTGGAAGAAACAACTGGTAATTCAGAGCAAGTAACTATAAGTAAGCCAGAATTGCTAGAGAACCATTGAAAAGTGCTTCTCAACATCAGAATACAGTAAAGAAAGCATTTCGTACAGAGCAGGATATCTTTGAAAGAGCCAAATGATAACACTTTACAAGGATAGAAAACATCTATACTACATCTGAAACTAGAGTTAAAGTGTGATTCAGAGGTAACACAGCGTTTTAGAGTTTCTCAACGTTTCATGAGAATGCAGCAAGTTGTTAGTACATGTGTGTTTTCAAAGTCAGCTAAGATTTTAAGCAGGTGCTTGTAATTGAGGTGAACTCTTCCATTTGGTGTAGAAAGTCCTTTACTGGACACTGGAAGAAACAACTCGTAATTCAGAGCAAGTAACTATAAGTAAGCCAGAATTGCTAGAGAACCATTGAAAAGTGCTTCTCAACATCAGAATACAGTAAAGAAAGCATTTCGTACAGAACAGGTTATCTTTGAAAGAGCCAAGTGATAACACTTCACAAGGATAGAAAACATCTATACTACATCTGAAACTAGAGTTAAAGTGTGATTCAGAGGTAACACAGCGTTTTAGAGTTTCTAAACATTTCATGAGAATGTAGCAAGTTGTTAGTACATGTATGTTTTCAAAGTCAGCCAAGATTTTAAGCAATTGCTTGTAATTGAGAGGAACTCTTCCATTTGGTGTAGAAAGTCCTTTGCTGGACACTGGAAGAAACAACTAGTAATTCAGAGAAAGTAACTATAAGTAAGGCAGAATGGCTATACAACCATTGAAAAGTGCTTCTCAACATCAGAATACAGTAAAGAAAGGATTTCGTACAGAGCAGGTTATCTTTGAAAGAGCCAAATGATAACACTTTACAAGGATAGAAAACATCTATACTACATCTGAAACTAGAGTTACAGTGTGATTCAGAGGTAACATAGCGTTTTAGAGTTTCTAAACATTTCATGAGAATGCAGCAAGTTGTTAGTACAAGTGTGTTTTCAAAGTCAGCTAAGATTTTAAGCAGGTGCTTGTAATTGAGGGGAACACTTCCATTTGGTGTAGAAAGTCCTTTACTGGACACTGGAAGAAACAACTCGTAATTCAGAGCAAGTAACTATAAGTAAGCCAGAATTGCTAGAGAACCATTGAAAAGTGCTTCTCAACATCAGAATACAGTAAAGAAAGCATTTCGTACAGAGCAGGTTATCTTTGAATGAGCCAAATGATAAACTTTACAAGGATAGAAAACATCTATACTACATCTGAAACTAGAGTTACAGTGTGATTCAGAGGTAACACAGCGTTTTAGAGTTTCTAAACATTTCATGAGAATGCAGCAAGTTGTTAGTACAAGTGTGTTTTCAAAGTCAGCTAAGATTTTAAGCAGGTGCTTGTAATTGAGGGGAACACTTCCATTTGGTGTAGAAAGTCCTTTACTGGACACTGGAAGAAACAACTCGTAATTCAGAGCAAGTAACTATAAGTAAGCCAGAATTGCTAGAGAACCATTGAAAAGTGCTTCTCAACATCAGAATACAGTAAAGAAAGCATTTCGTACAGAGCAGGTTATCTTTGAATGAGCCAAATGATAAACTTTACAAGGATAGAAAACATCTATACTACATCTGAAACTAGAGTTAAAGTGTGATTCAGAGGTAACACAGCGTTTTAGAGTTTCTAAACATTTCATGAGAATGTAGTAAGTTGTTAGTACATGTGTGTTTTCAAAGTCAGCTAAGATTTTAAGCAGGTGCTTGTAATTGAGGGGAACACTTCCATTTGGTGTAGAAAGTCCTTTACTGGACACTGGAAGAAACAACTAGTAATTCAGAGCAAGTAACTATAAGTAAGCCAGAATTGCTAGAGAACCATTGAAAAGTAGTTCTCAACATCAGAAAACAGTAAAGAAAGCATTTTGTACAAAGCAGGTTATCTTTGAAAGAGCCAAATGATAACACTTTACAAGGATAGAAAACATCTATAATACATCTGAAACTAGAGTTAAAGTGTGATTCAGAGGTAACACAGCGTTTTAGAGTTTCTAAACATTTCATGAGAATGTAGTGAGTTCTTAGTACATGTGTGTTTTCAAAGTCAGCTAAGATTTTAAGCAGGTGCTTGTAATTGAGGGGAACACTTCCATTTGCTGTAGAAAGTCCTTTACTGGACACTGGAAGAAACAACTAGTAATTCAGAGCAAGTATGTATAAGTAAGCCAGAATTGCTAGATAACCATTGAAAAGTAGTTCTCAACATCAGAAAACAGTAAAGAAAGCACTTCGTACAAAGCAGGTTATCTTTGAAAGAGCCAAATGATAAAACTTTACAAGGATAGAGAACATCTATACTACATCTGAAACTAGAGTTAAAGTGTGATTCAGAGGTAACACAGCGTTTTAGAGTTTCTCAACGTTTCATGAGAATGCAGCAAGTTGTTAGTACATGTGTGTTTTCAAAGTCAGCCAAGATTTTAAGCAGATGCTTGTAATTGAGGGGAACTCTTCCATTTGGTGTAGAAAGTCCTTTGCTGGACACTGGAAGAAACAACTAGTAATTCAGAGCAAGTAAGTATAAGTAAGCCAGAATTGCTAGAGAACCATTGAAAAGTGCTTCTCAACATCAGAATACAGTAAAGAAAGCATTTCGTACAGAGCAGGTTATCTTTGAATGAGCCAAATGATAAACTTTACAAGGATAGAAAACATCTATACTACATCTGAAACTAGAGTTACAGTGTGATTCAGAGGTAACACAGCGTTTTAGAGTTTCTAAACATTTCATGAGAATGCAGCAAGTTGTTAGTACAAGTGTGTTTTCAAAGTCAGCTAAGATTTTAAGCAGGTGCTTGTAATTGAGGGGAACACTTCCATTTGGTGTAGAAAGTCCTTTACTGGACACTGGAAGAAACAACTCGTAATTCAGAGCAAGTAACTATAAGTAAGCCAGAATTGCTAGAGAACCATTGAAAAGTGCTTCTCAACATCAGAATTCAGTAAAGAAAGCATTTCGTACAGAACAGGTTATCTTTTAAAGAGCCAAGTGATAACACTTCACCAGGATAGAAAACATCTATACTACATCTGAAACTAGAGTTAAAGTGTGATTCAGAGGTAACACAGCGTTTTAGAGTTTCTAAACATTTCATGAGAATGTAGTAAGTTGTTAGTACATGTGTGTTTTCAAAGTCAGCTAAGATTTTAAGCAGGTGCTTGTAATTGAGGGGAACACTTCCATTTGGTGTAGAAAGTCCTTTACTGGACACTGGAAGAAACAACTAGTAATTCAGAGCAAGTAACTATAAGTAAGCCAGAATTGCTAGAGAACCATTGAAAAGTAGTTCTCAACATCAGAAAACAGTAAAGAAAGCATTTTGTACAAAGCAGGTTATCTTTGAAAGAGCCAAATGATAACACTTTACAAGGATAGAGAACATCTATACTACATCTGAAACTAGAGTTAAAGTGTGATTCAGAGGTAACACAGCATTGTAGAGTTTCTCAAAGTTTCATGAGAATGCAGCAAGTTGTTAGTACATGTGTGTTTTCAAAGTCAGCCAAGATTTTAAGCAGGTGCTCGTATTTGAGGGGATCTCTTCCATTTGGTGTCGAAAGTCCTTATCTGGACACTGGAAGAAACAATTAGTAATTCAGAGAAAGTAACTATACGTAAGCCAGAATGGCTAGAGAACCATTGAAAAGTGCTTCTCAACATCAGAATACAGTAAAGAAATCATTTCGTACAAAGCAGGTTATCTTTGAAAGAGCCAAATGATAACACTTTACAAGGATAGAAAACATCTATAATACATCTGAAACTAGAGTTAAAGTGTGATTCAGAGGTAACACAGCGTTTTAGAGTTTCTAAACATTTCATGAGAATGTAGTGAGTTCTTAGTACATGTGTGTTTTCAAAGTCAGCTAAGATTTTAAGCAGGTGCTTGTAATTGAGGGGAACACTTCCATTTGCTGTAGAAAGTCCTTTACTGGACACTGGAAGAAACAACTAGTAATTCAGAGCAAGTATGTATAAGTAAGCCAGAATTGCTAGATAACCATTGAAAAGTAGTTCTCAACATCAGAAAACAGTAAAGAAAGCACTTCGTACAAAGCAGGTTATCTTTGAAAGAGCCAAATGATAATACTTTACAAGGATAGAGAACATCTATACTACATCTGAAACTAGAGTTAAAGTGTGATTCAGAGGTAACACAGCGTTTTAGAGTTTCTCAACGTTTCATGAGAATGCAGCAAGTTGTTAGTACATGTGTGTTTTCAAAGTCAGCCAAGATTTTAAGCAGATGCTTGTAATTGAGGGGAACTCTTCCATTTGGTGTAGAAAGTCCTTTGCTGGACACTGGAAGAAACAACTAGTAATTCAGAGCAAGTAAGTATAAGTAAGCCAGAATTGCTAGAGAACCATTGTAAAGTAGTTCTAAACATCAGAAAACAGTAAAGAAACCATTTCGTACAAAGCAGGTTATCTTTGAAAGAGCCAATGATACCACTTTACAAGATTAGAAAACATCTATACTACATCTGAAACTAGAGTTAAAGTGTGATTCAGAGGTAACACAGCGTTTTAGAGTTTCTCAACGTTTCATGAGAATGCAGCAAGTTGTTAGTACATGTGTGTTTTCAAAGTCAGCCAAGATTTTAAGCAGGCGCTTGTAATTCAGGGGAACTCTTCCATTTGGTGTAGAAAGTCCTTTGCTGGACACTGGAAGAAACAACTAGTAATTCAGAGAAAGTAACTATAAGTAAGCCAGAATGGCTAGAGAACCATTGAAAAGTGCTTCTCAACATCAGAATACAGTAAAGAAAGCATTTCGTACAAAGCAGGTTATCTTTGAAAGAGCCAAATAATAACACTTTACAAGGATAGAGAACATCTATACTACATCTGAAACTAGAGTTAAAGTGTGATTCAGAGGTAACACAGCGTTTTAGAGTTTCTCAACGTTTCATGAGAATGCAGCAAGTTGTTAGTACATGTGTGTTTTCAAAGTCAGCCAAGATTTTAAGCAGGCGCTTGTAATTGAGGGGAACTCTTCCATTTGGTGTAGAAAGTCCTTTGCTGGACACTGGAAGAAACAACTAGTAATTCAGAGCAAGTAAGTATAAGTAAGCCAGAATTGCTAGAGAACCATTGAAAAGTAGTTCACAACATAAGAAAACAGTAAAGAAAGCATTTCGTACAAAGCAGGTTATCTTTGAAAGAGCAAAATGATAACACTTTACAAGGATAGAGAACATCTATACTACATCTGAAACTAGAGTTAAAGTGTGATTCAGAGGTAACACAGCGTTTTAGAGTTTCTCAGCGTTTCATGAGAATGCAGCAAGTTGTTAGTACATGTGTGTTTTCAAAGTCAGCCAAGATTTTAAGCAGGCGCTTGTAATTCAGGGGAACTCTTCCATTTGGTGTAGAAAGTCCTTTGCTGGACACTGGAAGAAACAACTAGTAATTCAGAGCAAGTAACTATAAGTAAGCCAGAATGGCTAGAGAACCATTGAAAAGTAGTTCTAAACATCAGAAAACAGTAAAGAAAGCATTTCGTACAAAGCAGGTTATCTTTGAAAGAGCCAAATGATAACACTTTACAAGATTAGAGAACATCTATACTACATCTGAAACTAGAGTTAAAGTGTGATTCAGAGGTAACACAGCGTTTTAGAGTTTCTCAACGTTTCATGAGAATGCAGCAAGTTGTTAGTACATGTGTGTTTTCAAAGTCAGCCAAGATTTTAAGCAGGTGCTTGTAATTGAGGGGAACTCTTCCATTTGGTGTAGAAAGTCCTTTGCTGGACACTGGAAGAAACAACTAGTAATTCAGAGAAAGTAACTATAAGTAAGCCAGAATGGCTAGAGAACCATTGAAAAGTGCTTCTCAACATCAGAAAACAGTAAAGAAAGCATTTCGTACAAAGCAGGTTATCTTTGAAAGAGCCAAATGATAACACTTTACAAGGATAGAGAACATCTATACTACATCTGAAACTAGAGTTAAAGTGTGATTCAGAGGTAACACAGCGTTTTAGAGTTTCTCAACGTTTCATGAGAATGCAGCAAGTTGTTAGTACATGTGTGTTTTCAAAGTCAGCCAAGATTTTAAGCAGATGCTTGTAATTGAGGGGAACTCTTCCATTTGGTTTAGAAAGTCCTTTGCTGGACACTGGAAGAAACAATTAGTAATTCAGAGCAAGTAAGTATAAGTAAGCCAGAATTGCTAGAGAACCATTGAAAAGTAGTTCTCAACATCAGAAAACAGTAAAGAAAGCATTTCGTACAAAGCAGGTTATCTTTGAAAGAGCCAAATGATAACACTTTACAAGATTAGAAAACATCTATACTACATCTGAAACTAGAGTTAAAGTGTGATTCAGAGGTAACACAGCGTTTTAGAGTTTCTCAACGTTTCATGAGAATGCAGGAAGTTGTTAGTACATGTGTGTTTTCAAAGTCAGCCAAGATTTTAAGCAGGCGCTTGTAATTCAGGGGAACTCTTCCATTTGGTGTAGAAAGTCCTTTGCTGGACACTGGAAGAAACAACTAGTAATTCAGAGCAAGTAAGTATAAGTAAGCCAGAATTGCTAGAGAACCATTGAAAAGTAGTTCACAACATAAGAAAACAGCAATGAAAGCATTTCGTACAAAGCAGGTTATCTTTGAAAGAGCAAAATGATAACACTTTACAAGGATAGAGAACATCTATACTACATCTGAAACTAGAGTTAAAGTGTGATTCAGAGGTAACACAGCGTTTTAGAGTTTCTCAAGGTTTCATGAGAATGTAGCAAGTTGTTTCTACATGTGTGTTTTCAAAGTCAGCCAAGATTTTAAGCAGGCGCTTGTAATTCAGGGGAACTCTTCCATTTGGTGTAGAAAGTCTTTTGCTGGACACTGGAAGAAACAACTAGTAATTCAGAGAAAGTAAGTATAAGTAAGCCAGAATGGCTAGAGAACCATTGAAAAGTGCTTCTCAACATCAGAATACAGTAAAGAAAGCATTTCGTACAAAGCAGGTTGTCTTTGAAAGAGCCAAATGATAACACTTTACAAGGATAGAGAACATCTATACTACATCTGAAACTAGAGTTAAAGTGTGATTCAGAGGTAACACTGCGTTTTAGAGTTTCTCAGCGTTTCATGAGAATGCAGCAAGTTGTTAGTACATGTGTGTTTTCAAAGTCAGCCAAGATTTTAAGCAGGCGCTTGTAATTCAGGGGAACTCTTCCATTTGGTGTAGAAAGTCCTTTGCTGGACACTGGAAGAAACAACTAGTAATTCAGAGAAAGTAACTATAAGTAAGCCAGAATGGCTAGAGAACCATTGAAAAGTGCTTCTCAACATCAGAAAACAGTAAAGAAAGCATTTCGTACAAAGCAGGTTATCTTTGAAAGAGCCAAATGATAACACTTTACAAGGATAGAGAACATCTATACTACATCTGAAACTAGAGTTAAAGTGTGATTCAGAGGTAACACAGCGTTTTAGAGTTTCTCAACGTTTCATGAGAATGCAGCAAGTTGTTAGTACATGTGTGTTTTCAAAGTCAGCCAAGATTTTAAGCAGGCGCTTGTAATTCAGGGGAACTCTTCCATTTGGTTTAGAAAGTCCTTTGCTGGACACTGGAAGAAACAACTAGTAATTCAGAGAAAGTAACTATAAGTAAGCCAGAATGGCTAGAGAACCATTGAAAAGTGCTTCTCAACATCAGAATACAGTAAAGAAAGCATTTCGTACAAAGCAGGTTATCTTTGAAAGAGCCAAATGATAACACTTTACAAGGTTAGAAAACATCTATACTACATCTGAAACTAGAGTTAAAGTGTGATTCAGAGGTAACACAGCGTTTTAGAGTTTCTAAACATTTCATGAGAATGTAGCAAGTTGTTAGTACATGTGTGTTTTCAAAGTCAGCTAGGATTTTAAGCAGGTGCTTGTAATTCAGGGGAACTCTTCCATTTGGTGTAGAAAGTCCTTTGCTGGACACTGGAAGAAACAACTAGTAATTCAGAGAAAGTAACTATAAGTAAGCCAGAATTGCTAGAGAACCATTGAAAAGTAGTTCTCAACATCAGAAAACAGTAAAGAAAGCATTTCGTACAAAGCAGGTTATCTTTGAAAGAGCCAAATGATAACACTTTACAAGGATAGAGAACATCTATACTACACCTGAAACTAGAGTTAAAGTGTGATTCAGAGGTAACACAGCGTTTTAGAGTTTCTCAGCGTTTCATGAGAATGCAGCAAGTTGTTAGTACATGTGTGTTTTCAAAGTCAGCCAAGATTTTAAGCAGGCGCTTGTAATTGAGGGGAACTCTTCCATTTGGTGTAGAAAGTCCTTTGGTGGACACTGGAAGAAACAAATAGTAATTCAGAGCAAGTAAGTATAAGTAAGCCAGAATTGCTAGAGAACCATTGAAAAGTAGTTCACAACATAAGAAAACAGTAAAGAAAGCATTTCGTACAAAGCAGGTTATCTTTGAAAGAGCCAAATGATAACACTTTACAAGGATAGAGAACATCTATACTACATCTGAAACTAGAGTTAAAGTGTGATTCAGAGGTAACACAGCGTTTTAGAGTTTCTCAACGTTTCATGAGAATGTAGCAAGTTGTTTCTACATGTGTGTTTTCAAAGTCAGCCAAGATTTTAAGCAGGCGCTTGTAATTCAGGGGAACTCTTCCATTTGGTGTAGAAAGTCTTCTGCTGGACACTGGAAGAAACAACTAGTAATTCAGAGAAAGTAACTATAAGTAAGCCAGAATGGCTAGAGAACCATTGAAAAGTGCTTCTCAACATCAGAATACAGTAAAGAAAGCATTTCGTACAAAGCAGGTTATCTTTGAAAGAGCCAAATGATAACACTTTACAAGGATAGAAAACATCTATACTACATCTGAAACTAGAGTTAAAGTGTGATTCAGAGGTAACACAGCGTTTTAGAGTTTCTAGCGTTTCATGAGAATGCAGCAAGTTGTTAGTACATGTGTGTTTTCAAAGTCAGCCAAGATTTTAAGCAGGCGCTTGTAATTCAGGGGAACTCTTCCATTTGGTGAAGAAAGTCCTTTGCTGGACACTGGAAGAAACAACTAGTAATTCAGAGAAAGTAACTATAAGTAAGCCAGAATGGCTAGAGAACCATTGAAAAGTGCTTCTCAACATCAGAATACAGTAAAGAAAGCATTTCGTACAAAGCAGGTTATCTTTGAAAGAGCCAAATGATAACACTTTACAAGGTTAGAAAACATCTATACTACATCTGAAACTAGAGTTAAAGTGTGATTCAGAGGTAACACAGCGTTTTAGAGTTTCTAAACATTTCATGAGAATGTAGCAAGTTGTTAGTACATGTGTGTTTTCAAAGTCAGCTAGGATTTTAAGCAGGTGCTTGTAATTCAGGGGAACTCTTCCATTTGGTGTAGAAAGTCCTTTGCTGGACACTGGAAGAAACAACTAGTAATTCAGAGAAAGTAACTATAAGTAAGCCAGAATTGCTAGAGAACCATTGAAAAGTAGTTCTCAACATCAGAAAACAGTAAAGAAAGCATTTCGTACAAAGCAGGTTATCTTTGAAAGAGCCAAATGATAACACTTTACAAGGATAGAGAACATCTATACTACACCTGAAACTAGAGTTAAAGTGTGATTCAGAGGTAACACAGCGTTTTAGAGTTTCTCAGCGTTTCATGAGAATGCAGCAAGTTGTTAGTACATGTGTGTTTTCAAAGTCAGCCAAGATTTTAAGCAGGCGCTTGTAATTGAGGGGAACTCTTCCATTTGGTGTAGAAAGTCCTTTGCTGGACACTGGAAGAAACAAATAGTAATTCAGAGCAAGTAAATATAAGTAAGCCAGAATTGCTAGAGAACCATTGAAAAGTAGTTCACAACATAAGAAAACAGTAAAGAAAGCATTTCGTACAAAGCAGGTTATCTTTGAAAGAGCCAAATGATAACACTTTACAAGGATAGAGAACATCTATACTACATCTGAAACTAGAGTTAAAGTGTGATTCAGAGGTAACACAGCGTTTTAGAGTTTCTCAACGTTTCATGAGAATGTAGCAAGTTGTTTCTACATGTGTGTTTTCAAAGTCAGCCAAGATTTTAAGCAGGCGCTTGTAATTCAGGGGAACTCTTCCATTTGGTGTAGAAAGTCTTCTGCTGGACACTGGAAGAAACAACTAGTAATTCAGAGAAAGTAACTATAAGTAAGCCAGAATGGCTAGAGAACCATTGAAAAGTGCTTCTCAACATCAGAATACAGTAAAGAAAGCATTTCGTACAAAGCAGGTTATCTTTGAAAGAGCCAAATGATAACACTTTACAAGGATAGAAAACATCTATACTACATCTGAAACTAGAGTTAAAGTGTGATTCAGAGGTAACACAGCGTTTTAGAGTTTCTAGCGTTTCATGAGAATGCAGCAAGTTGTTAGTACATGTGTGTTTTCAAAGTCAGCCAAGATTTTAAGCAGGCGCTTGTAATTCAGGATAACTCTTCCATTTGGTGTAGAAAGTCCTTTGCTGGACACTGGAAGAAACAACTAGTAATTCAGAGAAAGTAACTATAAGTAAGCCAGAATGGCTAGAGAACCATTGAAAAGTGCTTCTCAACATCAGAAAACAGTAAAGCAAGCATTTCGTACGAAGGAGGTTATCTTTGAAAGAGCCAAATGATAACACTTTACAAGGATAGAGAACATCTATACTACATCTTAAACTAGAGTTAAAGTGTGATTCAGAGGTAAAACAGCGTTTTAGAGTTTCTCAACGTTTCATGAGAATGCAGCAAGTTGTTAGTACATGTGTGTTTTCAAAGTCAGCCAAGATTTTAAGCAGGCGCTTGTAATTCAGGGGAACTCTTCCATTTGGTGTAGAAAGTCCTTTGCTGGACATTGGAAGAAACAAGTAGTAATTCAGAGAAAGTAACTATAAGTAAGCCAGAATGGCTAGAGAACCATTGAAAAGTGCTTCTCAACATCAGAAAACAGTAAAGAAAGCATTTCGTACAAAGCAGGTTATCTTTGAAAGAGCCAAATGATAACACTTAACAAGGATAGAAAACATCTATACTACATCTGAAACTTGAGTTAAAGTGTGTGATTCAGAGGTAACACAGCGTTGTAGAGTTTCTCAACGTTTCATGAGAATGCAGCAAGTTGTTAGTACATGTGTGTTTTCAAAGTCAGCCAAGATTTTAAGCAGGCGCTTGTAATTGAGGGGAACTCTTCCATTTGGTGTAGAAAGTCCTTTGCTGGACACTGGAAGAAACAACTAGTAATTCAGAGCAAGTAAGTATAAGTAAGCCAGAATTGCTAGAGAACCATTGAAAAGTAGTTCTCAACATCAGAAAACAGTAAAGAAAGCATTTCGTACAAAGCAGGTTATCTTTGAAAGAGCCAAATGATAACACTTTACAAGGATAGAGAACATCTATACTACATCTGAAACTAGAGGTAAAGTGTGATAAAGAGGTAACACAGCGTTTTAGAGTTTCTCAGCGTTTCATGAGAATGCAGCAAGTTGTTAGTACATGTGTGTTTTCAAAGTCAGCCAAGATTTTAAGCAGGTGCTTGTAATTGAGGGGAACTCTTCCATTTGGTGTAGAAAGTCCTTTGCTGGACACTGGAAGAAACAACTAGTAATTCAGAGCAAGTAAGTATAAGTAAGCCAGAATTGCTAGAGAATCATTGAAAAGTAGTTCTCAACATCAGAAAACAGTAAAGAAAGCATTTCGTACAAAGCAGGTTATCTTTGAAAGAGCCAAATGATAACACTTTACAAGATTAGAAAACATCTATACTACATCTGAAACTAGAGTTAAAGTGTGATTCAGAGGTAACACAGCGTTTTAGAGTTTCTCAACGTTTCATGAGAATGCAGCAAGTTGTTAGTACATGTGTGTTTTCAAAGTCAGCCAAGATTTTAAGCAGGCGCTTGTAATTCAGGTGAACTCTTCCATTTGGTGTAGAAAGTCCTTTGCTGGACACTGGAAGAAACAACTAGTAATTCAGAGAAAGTAACTATAAGTAAGCCAGAATGGCTAGAGAACCATTGAAAAGTGCTTCTCAACATCAGAAAACAGTAAAGAAAGCATTTCGTACAAAGCAGGTTATCTTTGAAAGAGCCAAATGATAACACTTTACAAGATTAGAAAACATCTATACTACATCTGAAACTAGAGTTAAAGTGTGATTCAGAGGTAACACAGCGTTTTAGAGTTTCTCAACGTTTCATGAGAATGCAGCAAGTTGTTAGTACATGTGTGTTTTCAAAGTCAGCCAAGATTTTAAGCAGGCGCTTGTAATTCAGGTGAACTCTTCCATTTGGTGTAGAAAGTCCTTTGCTGGACACTGGAAGAAACAACTAGTAATTCAGAGAAAGTAACTATAAGTAAGCCAGAATGGCTAGAGAACCATTGAAAAGTGCTTCTCAACATCAGAAAACAGTGAAGAAAGCATTTCGTACAAAGCAGGTTATCTTTGAAAGAGCCAAATGATAACACTTTACAAGGATAGAGAACATCTATACTACATCTGAAACTAGAGTTAAAGTGTGATTCAGAGGTAACACAGCGTTTTAGAGTTTCTCAACGTTTCATGAGAATGCAGCAAGTTGTTAGTACATGTGTGTTTTCAAAGTCAGCCAAGATTTTAAGCAGATGCTTGTAATTGAGGGGAACTCTTCCATTTGGTGTAGAAAGTCCTTTGCTGGACACTGGAAGAAACAACTAGTAATTCAGAGCAAGTAAGTATAAGTAAGCCAGAATTGCTAGAGAACCATTGAAACGTAGTTCTAAACATCAGAAAACAGTAAAGAAAGCATTTCGTACAAAGCAGGTTATCTTGGAAAGAGCCAAATGATAACACTTTACAAGATTAGAAAACATCTATACTACATCTGAAACTAGAGTTAAAGTGTGATTCAGAGGTAACACAGCGTTTTAGAGTTTCTCAACGTTTCATGAGAATGCAGCAAGTTGTTAGTACATGTGTGTTTTCAAAGTCAGCCAAGATTTTAAGCAGGCGCTTGTAATTCAGGGGAACTCTTCCATTTGGTGTAGAAAGTCCTTTGCTGGACACTGGAAGAAACAACTAGTAATTCAGAGCAAGTAACTATAAGTAAGCCAGGATTGCTAGAGAACCATTGAAAAGTAGTTCTCAACATCAGAAAACAGTAAAGAAAGCATTTCGTACAAAGCAGGTTATCTTTGAAAGAGCCAAATGATAACACTTTACAAGGATAGAGAACATCTATACTACATCTGAAACTAGAGTTAAAGTGTGATTCAGAGGTAACACAGCGTTTTAGAGTTTCTCAGCGTTTCATGAGAATGCAGCAAGTTGTTAGTACATGTGAGTTTTCAAAGTCAGCCAAGATTTTAAGCAGGCGCTTGTAATTCAGGGGAACTCTTCCATTTGGTGTAGAAAGTCCTTTGCTGGACATTGGAAGAAACAAGTAGTAATTCAGAGAAAGTAACTATAAGTAAGCCAGAATGGCTAGAGAACCATTGAAAAGTGCTTCTCAACATCAGAAAACAGTAAAGAAAGCATTTCGTACAAAGCAGGTTATCTTTGAAAGAGCCAAATGATAACACTTTACAAGGATAGAGAACATCTATACTACATCTGAAACTAGAGTTAAAGTGTGTGATTCAGAGGTAACACAGCGTTGTAGAGTTTCTCAACGTTTCATGAGAATGCAGCAAGTTGTTAGTACATGTGTGTTTTCAAAGTCAGCCAAGATTTTAAGCAGGCGCTTGTAATTGAGGGGAACTCTTCCATTTGGTGTAGAAAGTCCTTTGCTGGACACTGGAAGAAACAACTAGTAATTCAGAGAAAGTAACTATAAGTAAGCCAGAATGGCTAGAGAACCATTGAAAAGTGCTTCTCAACATCAGAAAACAGTAAAGAAAGCATTTCGTACAAAGCAGGTTATCTTTGAAAGAGCCAAATGATAACACTTTACAAGGATAGAGAACATCTATACTACATCTTAAACTAGAGTTAAAGTGTGATTCAGAGGTAACACAGCGTTTTAGAGTTTCTCAACGTTTCATGAGAATGCAGCAAGTTGTTAGTACATGTGTGTTTTCAAAGTCAGCCAAGATTTTAAGCAGGCGCTTGTAATTCAGGGGAACTCTTCCATTTGGTGTAGAAAGTCCTTTGCTGGACATTGGAAGAAACAAGTAGTAATTCAGAGAAAGTAACTATAAGTAAGCCAGAATGGCTAGAGAACCATTGAAAGGGCTTCTCAACATCAGAAAACAGTAAAGAAAGCATTTCGTACAAAGCAGGTTATCTTTGAAAGAGCCAAATGATAACACTTTACAAGGATAGAGAACATCTATACTACATCTGAAACTAGAGTTAAAGTGTGATTCAGAGGTAACACAGCGTTTTAGAGTTTCTCAACGTTTCATGAGAATGCATCAAGTTGTTAGTACATGTGTGTTTTCAAAGTCAGCCAAGATTTTAAGCAGATGCTTGTAATTGAGGGGAACTCTTCCATTTGGTGTAGAAAGTCTTTTGCTGGACACTGGAAGAAACAACTAGTAATTCAGAGCAAGTAAGTATAAGTAAGCCAGAATGGCTAGAGAACCATTGAAAAGTAGTTCTAAACATCAGAAAACAGTAAAGAAAGCATTTCGTACAAAGCAGGTTATCTTTGAAAGAGCCAAATGATAACACTTTACAAGGATAGAGAACATCTATACTACATCTGAAACTAGAGTTAAAGTGTGATTCAGAGGTAACACAGCGTTTTAGAGTTTCTCAGCGTTTCATGAGAATGCAGCAAGTTGTTAGTACATGTGTGTTTTCAAAGTCAGCCAAGATTTTAAGCAGGCGCTTGTAATTCAGGGGAACTCTTCCATTTGGTGTAGAAAGTCCTTTGCTGGACACTGGAAGAAACAACTAGTAATTCAGAGCAAGTAAGTATAAGTAAGCCAGGATTGCTAGAGAACCATTGAAAAGTAGTTCTCAACATCAGAAAACAGTAAAGAAAGCATTTCGTACAAAGCAGGTTATCTTTGAAAGAGCCAAATGATAACACTTTACAAGGATAGAGAACATCTATACTACATCTGAAACTAGAGTTAAAGTGTGATTCAGAGGTAACACAGCGTTTTAGAGTTTCTCAGCGTTTCATGAGAATGCAGCAAGTTGTTAGTACATGTGTGTTTTCAAAGTCAGCCAAGATTTTAAGCAGGCGCTTGTAATTCAGGGGAACTCTTCCATTTGGTGTAGAAAGTCCTTTGCTGGACATTGGAAGAAACAAGTAGTAATTCAGAGAAAGTAACTATAAGTAAGCCAGAATGGCTAGAGAACCATTGAAAAGTGCTTCTCAACATCAGAAAACAGTAAAGAAAGCATTTCGTACAAAGCAGGTTATCTTTGAAAGAGCCAAATGATAACACTTTACAAGGATAGAGAACATCTATACTACATCTGAAACTAGAGTTAAAGTGTGTGATTCAGAGGTAACACAGCGTTGTAGAGTTTCTCAACGTTTCATGAGAATGCAGCAAGTTGTTAGTACATGTGTGTTTTCAAAGTCAGCCAAGATTTTAAGCAGGCGCTTGTAATTGAGGGGAACTCTTCCATTTGGTATAGAAAGTCCTTTGCTGGACACTGGAAGAAACAACTAGTAATTCAGAGAAAGTAACTATAAGTAAGCCAGAATGGCTAGAGAACCATTGAAAAGTGCTTCTCAACATCAGAAAACAGTAAAGAAAGCATTTCGTACAAAGCAGGTTATCTTTGAAAGAGCCAAATGATAACACTTTACAAGGATAGAGAACATCTATACTACATCTTAAACTAGAGTTAAAGTGTGATTCAGAGGTAACACAGCGTTTTAGAGTTTCTCAACGTTTCATGAGAATGCAGCAAGTTGTTAGTACATGTGTGTTTTCAAAGTCAGCCAAGATTTTAAGCAGGCGCTTGTAATTCAGGGGAACTCTTCCATTTGGTGTAGAAAGTCCTTTGCTGGACATTGGAAGAAACAAGTAGTAATTCAGAGAAAGTAACTATAAGTAAGCCAGAATGGCTAGAGAACCATTGAAAAGTGCTTCTCAACATCAGAAAACAGTAAAGAAAGCATTTCGTACAAAGCAGGTTATCTTTGAAAGAGCCAAATGATAACACTTTACAAGGATAGAGAACATCTATACTACATCTGAAACTAGAGTTAAAGTGTGATTCAGAGGTAACACAGCGTTTTAGAGTTTCTCAACGTTTCATGAGAATGCATCAAGTTGTTAGTACATGTGTGTTTTCAAAGTCAGCCAAGATTTTAAGCAGATGCTTGTAATTGAGGGGAACTCTTCCATTTGGTGTAGAAAGTCTTTTGCTGGACACTGGAAGAAACAACTAGTAATTCAGAGCAAGTAAGTATAAGTAAGCCAGAATTGCTAGAGAACCATTGAAAAGTAGTTCTAAACATCAGAAAACAGTAAAGAAAGCATTTCGTACAAAGCAGGTTATCTTTGAAAGAGCCAAATGATAACACTTTACAAGATTAGAAAACATCTATACAACATCTGAAACTAGAGTTAAAGTGTGATTCAGAGGTAACACAGCGTTTTAGAGTTTCTCAACGTTTCATGAGAATGCAGCAAGTTGTTAGTACATGTGTGTTTTCAAAGTCAGCCAAGATTTTAAGCAGGCGCTTGTAATTCAGGGGAACTCTTCCATTTGGTGTAGAAAGTCCTTTACTGGACACTGGAAGAAACAACTAGTAATTCAGAGAAAGTAACTATAAGTAAGCCAGAATTGCTAGAGAACCATTGAAAAGTAGTTCTCAACATCAGAAAACAGTAAAGAAAGCATTTCGTACAAAGCAGGTTATCTTTGAAAGAGCCAAATGATAACACTTTACAAGGATAGAGAACATCTATACTACATCTGAAACTAGAGTTAAAGTGTGATTCAGAGGTAACACAGCGTTTTAGAGTTTCTCAATGTTTCATGAGAATGCAGCAAGTTGTTAGTACATGTGTGTTTTCAAAGTCAGCCAAGATTTTAAGCAGATGCTTGGAATTGAGGGGAACTCTTCCATTTGGTGTAGAAAGTCCTTTGCTGGACACTGGAAGAAACAACTAGTAATTCAGAGCAAGTAAGTATAAGTAAGCCAGAATTGCTTGAGAACCATTGAAAAGTAGTTCTAAACATCAGAAAACAGTAAAGAAAGCATTTCGTACAAAGCAGGTTATCTTTGAAAGAGCCAAATGATAACACTTTACAAGGATAGAGAACATCTATACTACATCTGAAACTAGAGTTAAAGTGTGATTCAGAGGTAACACAGCGTTTTAGAGTTTCTCAGCGTTTCATGAGAATGCAGCAAGTTGTTAGTACATGTGTGTTGTCAAAGTCAGCCAAGATTTTAAGCAGGTGCTTGTAATTGAGGGGAACTCTTCCATTTGGTGTAGAAAGTCCTTTGCTGGATACTGGAAGAAACAACTAGTAATTCAGAGCAAGTAACTATAAGTAAGCCAGAATGGCTAGAGAACCATTGAAAAGTGCTTCCCAACATCAGAATACAGTAAAGAAAGCATTTCGTACAAAGCAGGTTATCTTTGAAAGAGCCAAATGATAACACTTTACAAGGATAGAGAACATCTATACTACATCTGAAACTAGAGTTAAAGTGTGATTCAGAGGTAACACAGCGTTTTAGAGTTTCTCAACGTTTCATGAGAATGCAGCAAGTTGTTAGTACATGTGTGTTTTCAAAGTCAGCCAAGATTTTAAGCAGGCGCTTGTAATTCAGGGAAACTCTTCCATTTGGTGTAGAAAGTCCTTTGCTGGACACTGGAAGAAACAACTAGTAATTCAGAGAAAGTAACTATAAGTAAGCCAGAATGGCTAGAGAACCATTGAAAAGTGCTTCTCAACATCAGAATACAGTAAAGAAAGCATTTCGTACAAAGCAGGTTATCTTTGAAAGAGCCAAATGATAACACTTTACAAGGATAGAAAACATCTATACTACATCTGAAACTAGAGTTAAAGTGTGATTCAGAGGTAACACAGCGTTTTAGAGTTTCTAAACATTTCATGAGAATGTAGCAAGTTGTTAGTACATGTGTGTTTTCAAAGTCAGCTAGGATTTTAAGCAGGTGCTTGTAATTGAGGGGAACTCTTCCATTTGGTGTAGAAAGTCCTTTGCTGGACACTGGAAGAAACAACTAGTAATTCAGAGAAAGTAACTATAAGTAAGACAGAATTGCTAGAGAACGATTGAAAAGTAGTTCTCAACATCAGAACACAGTAAAGAAAGCATTTCGTACAAATCAGGTTATCTTTGAAAGAGCAAAATGATAACACTTTACAAGGATAGAGAACATCTATACTACATCTGAAACTAGAGTTAAGGTGTGATTCAGAGGTAACACAGCGTTTTAGAGTTTCTCAGCGTTTCATGAGAATGCAGCAAGTTGTTACTACATGTGTGTTTTCAAAGTCAGCCAAGATTTTAAGCAGGTGCTTGTAATTGAGGGGAACTCTTCCATTTGGTGTAGAAAGTCCTTTGCTGGACACTGGAAGAAACAACTAGTAATTCAGAGCAAGTAACTATAAGTAAGCCAGAATGGCTAGAGAACCATTGAAAAGTGCTTCTCAACATCAGAATACAGTAAAGAAAGCATTTCGTACAAAGCAGGTTATCTTTGAAAGAGCCAAATGATAACACTTTACAAGGATAGAGAACATCTATACTACATCTGAAACTAGAGTTAAAGTGTGATTCAGAGGTAACACAGCGTTTTAGAGTTTCTCAACGTTTCATGAGAATGCAGCAAGTGGTTAGTACATGTGTGTTTTCAAAGTCAGCCAAGATTTTAAGCAGGTGCTTGTAATTGAGGGAAACTCTTCCATTTGGTGTAGAAAGTCCTTTGCTGGACACTGGAAGAAACAACTAGTAATTCAGAGCAAGTAAGTATAAGTAAGCCAGAATTGCTAGAGAACCATTGAAAAGTAGTTCTAAACATCAGAAAACAGTAAAGAAAGCATTTCGTACAAAGCAGGTTATCTTTGAAAGAGCCAAATGATAACACTTTACAAGATTAGAACACATCTATACTACATCTGAAACTAGAGTTAAAGTGTGATTCAGAGGTAACACAGCGTTTTAGAGTTTCTCAACGTTTCATGAGAATGCAGCAAGTTGTTAGTACATGTGTGTTTTCAAAGTCAGCCAAGATTTTAAGCAGGCGCTTGTAATTCAGGGGAACTCTTCCATTTGGTGTAGAAAGTCCTTTGCTGGACACTGGAAGAAACAACTAGTAATTCAGAGAAAGTAACTATAAGTAAGCCAGAATGGCTAGAGAACCATTGAAAAGTGCTTCTCAACATCAGAATACAGTAAAGAAAGCATTTCGTACAAAGCAGGTTATCTTTGAAAGAGCCAAATGATAACACTTTACAAGGATAGAAAACATCTATACTACATCTGAAACTAGAGTTAAAGTGTGATTCAGAGGTAAAACAGCGTTTTAGAGTTTCTAAACATTTCATGAGAATGTAGCAAGTTGTTAGTACATGTGTGTTTTCAAAGTCAGCTAGGATTTTAAGCAGGTGCTTGTAATTCAGGGGAACTCTTCCATTTGGTGTAGAAAGTACTTTGCTGGACACTGGAAGAAACAACTAGTAATTCAGAGAAAGTAACTATAAGTAAGCCAGAATTGCTAGAGAACCATTGAAAAGTAGTTCTCAACATCAGAAAACAGTAAAGAAAGCATTTCGTACAAAGCAGGTTATCTTTGAAAGAGCAAAATGATAACACTTTACAAGGATAGAGAACATCTATACTACATTTGAAACTAGAGTTAAAGTGTGATTCAGAGGTAACACAGCGTTTTAGAGTTTCTCAGCGTTTCATGAGAATGCAGCAAGTTGTTAATACATGTGTGTTTTCAAAGTCAGCCAAGATTTTAAGCAGGTGCTTGTAATTGAGGGGAACTCTTCCATTTGGTGTAGAAAGTCCTTTGCTGGATACTGGAAGAAACAACTAGTAATTCAGAGCAAGTAACTATAAGTAAGCCAGAATGGCTAGAGAACCATTAAAAAGTGCTTCTCAATATCAGAATACAGTAAAGAAAGCATTTCGTACAAAGCAGGTTATCTTTGAAAGAGCCAAATGATAACACTTTACAAGGATAGAAAACATCTATACTACATCTGAAACTAGAGTTGAAGTGTGATTCAGACGTAACACAGCCTGTTAGAGTTTCTAAACATTTCATGAGAATGTAGCAAGTTGTTAGTACATGTGTGTTTTCAAAGTCAGCTAGGATTTTAAGCAGGTGCTTGTAATTCAGAGGAACTCTTCCATTTGGTGTAGAAAGTACTTTGCTGGACACTGGAAGAAACAACTAGTAATTCAGAGAAAGTAACTATAAGTAAGCCAGAATTGCTAGAGAACCATTAAAAAGTGCTTCTCAATATCAGAATACAGTAAAGAAAGCATTTCGTACAAAGCAGGTTATCTTTGAAAGAGCCAAATGATAACACTTTACAAGGATAGAGAACATCTATAATACATCTGAAACTAGAGTTAAAGTGGGATTCAGAGGTAACACAGCGTTTTAGAGTTTCTCAACGTTTCATGAGAATGCAGCAAGTTGCTAGTACATGTGTGTTTTCACAGTCAGCCAAGATTTTAAGCAGGCGCTTGTAATTCAGGGGAACTCTTCCATTTGGTGTAGAAAGTCCTTTGCTGGACACTGGAAGAAACAACTAGTAATTCAGAGAAAGTAACTATAAGTAAGCCAGAATGGCTAGAGAACCATTGAAAAGTGCTTCTCAACATCAGAATACAGTAAAGAAAGCATTTCGTACAAAGCAGGTTACCTTTGAAAGAGCCAAATAATAACACTTTACAAGGATAGAAAACATCTATACTACATCTGAAACTAGAGTTAAAGTGTGATTCAGAGGTAACACAGCGTTTTAGAGTTTCTAAACATTTCATGAGAATGTAGCAAGTTGTTAGTACATGTGTGTTTTCAAAGTCAGCTAGGATTTTAAGCAAGTGCTTGTAATTCAGGGGAACTCTTCCATTTGGTGTAGAAAGTACTTTGCTGGACACTGTAAGAAACAACTAGTAATTCAGAGAAAGTAACTATAAGTGAGCCAGAATTGCTAGAGAACCATTGAAAAGTAGTTCTCAACATCAGAAAACAGTAAAGAAAGCATTTCGTACAAAGCAGGTTATCTTTGAAAGAGCCAAATGATAACACTTTACAAGGATAGAGAACATCTATACTACATCTGAAACTAGAGTTAAAGTGTGATTCAGAGGTAACACAGCGTTTTAGAGTTTCTCAACGTTTCATGAGAATGCAGCAAGTTGTTAGTACATGTGTGTTTTCAAAGTCAGCCAAGATTTTGAGCAGGTGCTTGTAATTGAGGGGAACTCTTCCATTTGGTGTAGAAAGTCCTTTGCTGGACACTGGAAGAAACAACTAGTAATTCAGAGCAAGTAAGTATAAGTAAGCCAGAATTGCTAGAGAACCATTGAAAAGTAGTTCTAAACATCAGAAAACAGTAAAGAAAGCATTTCGTACAAAGCAGGTTATCTTTGAAAGAACCAAATGATATCACTTTACAAGGATAGAGAACATCTATACTACATCTGAAACTAGAGTTAAAGTGTGATTCAGAGGTAACACAGCGTTTTAGAGTTTCTCAACCTTTCATGAGAATGCAGCAAGTTGTTAGTACATGTGTGTTTTCAAAGTCAGCCAAGATTTTAAGCAGGCGCTTGTAATTCAGGGGAACTCTTCCATTTGGTGTAGAAAGTCCTTTGCTGGACACTGGAAGAAACAACTACTAATTCAGAGAAAGTAACTATAAGTAAGCCAGAATGTCTAGAGAACCATTGAAAAGTGCTTCTCAACATCAGAATACAGTAAAGAAAGCATTTCGTACAAAGCAGGTTATCTTTGAAAGAGCCAAATGATAACACTTTACAAGGATAGAGAACATCTATACTACATCTGAAACTAGAGTTAAAGTGTGATTCAGAGGTAACACAGCGTTTTAGAGTTTCTCAACGTTTCATGAGAATGCAGCAAGTTGTTAGTACATGTGTGTTTTCAAAGTCAGCCAAGATTTTAAGCAGGTGCTTGTAATTGAGGGGAACTCTTCCATTTGGTGTAGAAAGTCCTTTGCTGGACACTGGAAGAAACAACTAGTAATTCAGAGCAAGTAAGTATAAGTAAGCCAGAATTGCTAGAGAACCATTGAAAAGTAGTTCTAAACATCAGAAAACAGTAAAGAAAGCATTTCGTACAAAGCAGGTTATCTTTGAAAAAGCCAAATGATAACACTTTACAAGATTAGAAAACATCTATACTACATCTGAAACTAGAGTTAAAGTGTGATTCAGATGTAACACAGCGTTTTAGAGTTTCTCAACGTTTCATGAGAATGCAGCAAGTTGTTAGTACATGTGTGTTTTCAAAGTCAGCCAAGATGTTAAGCAGGTGCTTGTAATTGAGGGGAACTCTTCCATTTGGTGTAGAAAGTCCTTTGCTGGACACTGGAAGAAACAACTAGTAATTCAGAGCAAGTAAGTATAAGTAAGCCAGAATTGCTAGAGAACCATTGAAAAGTAGTTCTCAATATCAGAATACAGTAAAGAAAGCATTTCGTACAAAGCAGGTTATCTTTGAAAGAGCCAAATGATAACACTTTACAAGGATAGAGAACATCTATACTCCATCTGAAACTAGAGTTAAAGTGTGATTCAGAGGTAACACAGCGTTTTGGAGTTTCTCAACGTTTCATGAGAATGCAGCAAGTTGTTAGTACATGTGTGTTTTCAAAGTCAGCCAAGATTTTAAGCAGGTGCTTGTAATTGAGGGGAACTCTTCCATTTGGTGTAGAAAGTCCTTTGCTGGACACTGGAAGAAACAACTAGTAATTCAGAGAAAGTAACTATAAGTAAGCCAGAATGGCTAGAGAACCATTGAAAAGTGCTTCTCAACATCAGAATACAGTAAAGAAAGCATTTCGTACAAAGCAGGTTATCTTTGAAAGAGCCAAATGATAACACTTTACAAGGATAGAGAACATCTATACTACATCTGAAACTAGAGTTAACGTGTGATTCAGAGGTAACACAGCGTTTTAGAGTGTCTCAACGTTTCATGAGAATGCAGCAAGTTGTTAGTACATGTGTGTTTTCAAAGTCAGCAAAGATTTTAAGCAGATGCTTGTAATTGAGGGGAACTCTTCCATTTGGTGTAGAAAGTCCTTTGCTGGACACTGGAAGAAACAACTAGTAATTCAGAGAAAGTAACTATAAGTAAGCCAGAATGGCTAGAGAACCATTGAAAAGTGCTTCTCAACATCAGAATACAGTAAAGAAAGCATTTCGTACAAAGCAGGTTATCTTTGAAAGAGCCAAATGATAACACTTTACAAGGATAGAAAACATCTATACTACATCTGAAACTAGAGTTAAAGTGGGATTCAGAGGTAACACAGCGTTTTAGAGTTTCTCAACGTTTCATGAGAATGCAGCAAGTTGCTAGTACATGTGTGTTTTCACAGTCAGCCAAGATTTTAAGCAGGCGCTTGTAATTCAGGGGAACTCTTCCATTTGGTGTAGAAAGTCCTTTGCTGGACACTGGAAGAAACAACTAGTAATTCAGAGAAAGTAACTATAAGTAAGCCAGAATGGCTAGACAACCATTGAAAAGTGCTTCTCAACATCAGAATACAGTAAAGAAAGCATTTCGTACAAAGCAGGTTACCTTTGAAAGAGCCAAATAATAACACTTTACAAGGATAGAAAACATCTATACTACATCTGAAACTAGAGTTAAAGTGTGATTCAGAGGTAACACAGCGTTTTAGAGTTTCTAAACATTTCATGAGAATGTAGCAAGTTGTTAGTACATGTGTGTTTTCAAAGTCAGCTAGGATTTTAAGCAAGTGCTTGTAATTCAGGGGAACTCTTCCATTTGGTGTAGAAAGTACTTTGCTGGACACTGTAAGAAACAACTAGTAATTCAGAGAAAGTAACTATAAGTGAGCCAGAATTGCTAGAGAACCATTGAAAAGTAGTTCTCAACATCAGAAAACAGTAAAGAAAGCATTTCGTACAAAGCAGGTTATCTTTGAAAGAGCCAAATGATAACACTTTACAAGGATAGAGAACATCTATACTACATCTGAAACTAGAGTTAAAGTGTGATTCAGAGGTAACACAGCGTTTTAGAGTTTCTCAACGTTTCATGAGAATGCAGCAAGTTGTTAGTACATGTGTGTTTTCAAAGTCAGCCAAGATTTTGAGCAGGTGCTTGTAATTGAGGGGAACTCTTCCATTTGGTGTAGAAAGTCCTTTGCTGGACACTGGAAGAAACAACTAGTAATTCAGAGCAAGTAAGTATAAGTAAGCCAGAATTGCTAGAGAACCATTGAAAAGTAGTTCTAAACATCAGAAAACAGTAAAGAAAGCATTTCGTACAAAGCAGGTTATCTTTGAAAGAACCAAATGATATCACTTTACAAGGATAGAGAACATCTATACTACATCTGAAACTAGAGTTAAAGTGTGATTCAGAGGTAACACAGCGTTTTAGAGTTTCTCAACCTTTCATGAGAATGCAGCAAGTTGTTAGTACATGTGTGTTTTCAAAGTCAGCCAAGATTTTAAGCAGGCGCTTGTAATTCAGGGGAACTCTTCCATTTGGTGTAGAAAGTCCTTTGCTGGACACTGGAAGAAACAACTACTAATTCAGAGAAAGTAACTATAAGTAAGCCAGAATGTCTAGAGAACCATTGAAAAGTGCTTCTCAACATCAGAATACAGTAAAGAAAGCATTTCGTACAAAGCAGGTTATCTTTGAAAGAGCCAAATGATAACACTTTACAAGGATAGAGAACATCTATACTACATCTGAAACTAGAGTTAAAGTGTGATTCAGAGGTAACACAGCGTTTTAGAGTTTCTCAACGTTTCATGAGAATGCAGCAAGTTGTTAGTACATGTGTGTTTTCAAAGTCAGCCAAGATTTTAAGCAGGTGCTTGTAATTGAGGGGAACTCTTCCATTTGGTGTAGAAAGTCCTTTGCTGGACACTGGAAGAAACAACTAGTAATTCAGAGCAAGTAAGTATAAGTAAGCCAGAATTGCTAGAGAACCATTGAAAAGTAGTTCTAAACATCAGAAAACAGTAAAGAAAGCATTTCGTACAAAGCAGGTTATCTTTGAAAAAGCCAAATGATAACACTTTACAAGATTAGAAAACATCTATACTACATCTGAAACTAGAGTTAAAGTGTGATTCAGATGTAACACAGCGTTTTAGAGTTTCTCAACGTTTCATGAGAATGCAGCAAGTTGTTAGTACATGTGTGTTTTCAAAGTCAGCCAAGATGTTAAGCAGGTGCTTGTAATTGAGGGGAACTCTTCCATTTGGTGTAGAAAGTCCTTTGCTGGACACTGGAAGAAACAACTAGTAATTCAGAGCAAGTAAGTATAAGTAAGCCAGAATTGCTAGAGAACCATTGAAAAGTAGTTCTCAATATCAGAATACAGTAAAGAAAGCATTTCGTACAAAGCAGGTTATCTTTGAAAGAGCCAAATGATAACACTTTACAAGGATAGAGAACATCTATACTCCATCTGAAACTAGAGTTAAAGTGTGATTCAGAGGTAACACAGCGTTTTGGAGTTTCTCAACGTTTCATGAGAATGCAGCAAGTTGTTAGTACATGTGTGTTTTCAAAGTCAGCCAAGATTTTAAGCAGGTGCTTGTAATTGAGGGGAACTCTTCCATTTGGTGTAGAAAGTCCTTTGCTGGACACTGGAAGAAACAACTAGTAATTCAGAGAAAGTAACTATAAGTAAGCCAGAATGGCTAGAGAACCATTGAAAAGTGCTTCTCAACATCAGAATACAGTAAAGAAAGCATTTCGTACAAAGCAGGTTATCTTTGAAAGAGCCAAATGATAACACTTTACAAGGATAGAGAACATCTATACTACATCTGAAACTAGAGTTAACGTGTGATTCAGAGGTAACACAGCGTTTTAGAGTGTCTCAACGTTTCATGAGAATGCAGCAAGTTGTTAGTACATGTGTGTTTTCAAAGTCAGCAAAGATTTTAAGCAGATGCTTGTAATTGAGGGGAACTCTTCCATTTGGTGTAGAAAGTCCTTTGCTGGACACTGGAAGAAACAACTAGTAATTCAGAGAAAGTAACTATAAGTAAGCCAGAATGGCTAGAGAACCATTGAAAAGTGCTTCTCAACATCAGAATACAGTAAAGAAAGCATTTCGTACAAAGCAGGTTATCTTTGAAAGAGCCAAATGATAACACTTTACAAGGATAGAGAACATCTATACTACATCTGAAACTAGAGTTAAAGTGTGATTCAGAGGTAACACAGCGTTTTAGAGTTTCTCAACGTTTCATGAGAATGCAGCAAGTTGTTTGTACATGTGTGTTTTCAAAGTCAGCCAAGATTTTGAGCAGGTGCTTGTAATTGAGGGGAACTCTTCCATTTGGTGTAGAAAGTCCTTTGCTGGACACTGGAAGAAACAACTAGTAATTCAGAGCAAGTAAGTATAAGTAAGCCAGAATTGCTAGAGAACCATTGAAAAGTAGTTCTAAACATCAGAAAACAGTAAAGAAAGCATTTCGTACAAAGCAGGTTATCTTTGAAAGAACCAAATGATATCACTTTACAAGGATAGAGAACATCTATACTACATCTGAAACTAGAGTTAAAGTGTGATTCAGAGGTAACACAGCGTTTTAGAGTTTCTCAACGTTTCCTGAGAATGCAGCAAGTTGTTAGTACATGTGTGTTTTCAAAGTCAGCCAAGATTTTAAGCAGGCGCTTGTAATTCAGGGGAACTCTTCCATTTGGTGTAGAAAGTCCTTTGCTGGACACTGGAAGAAACAACTACTAATTCAGAGAAAGTAACTATAAGTAAGCCAGAATGTCTAGAGAACCATTGAAAAGTGCTTCTCAACATCAGAATACAGTAAAGAAATCATTTCGTACAAAGCAGGTTATCTTTGAAAGAGCCAAATGATAACACTTTACAAGGATAGAGAACATCTATACTACATCTGAAACTAGAGTTAAAGTGTGATTCAGAGGTAACACAGCGTTTTAGAGTTTCTCAACGTTTCATGAGAATGCAGCAAGTTGTTAGTACATGTGTGTTTTCAAAGTCAGCCAAGATTTTAAGCAGGTGCTTGTAATTGAGGGGAACTCTTCCATTTGGTGTAGAAAGTCCTTTGCTGGACACTGGAAGAAACAACTAGTAATTCAGAGCAAGTAAGTATAAGTAAGCCAGAATTGCTAGAGAACCATTGAAAAGTAGTTCTAAACATCAGAAAACAGTAAAGAAAGCATTTCGTACAAAGCAGGTTATCTTTGAAAAAGCCAAATGATAACACTTTACAAGATTAGAAAACATCTATACTAGATCTGAAACTAGAGTTAAAGTGTGATTCAGAGGTAACACAGCGTTTTGGAGTTTCTCAACGTTTCATGAGAATGCAGCAAGTTGTTAGTACATGTGTGTTTTCAAAGTCAGCCAAGATGTTAAGCAGGTGCTTGTAATTGAGGGGAACTCTTCCATTTGGTGTAGAAAGTCCTTTGCTGGACACTGGAAGAAACAACTAGTAATTCAGAGCAAGTAAGTATAAGTAAGCCAGAATTGCTAGAGAACCATTGAAAAGTAGTTCTCAATATCAGAATACAGTAAAGAAAGCATTTCGTACAAAGCAGGTTATCTTTGAAAGAGCCAAATGATAACACTTTACAAGGATAGAGAACATCTATACTCCATCTGAAACTAGAGTTAAAATGTGATTCAGAGGTAACACAGCGTTTTGGAGTTTCTCAACGTTTCATGAGAATGCAGCAAGTTGTTAGTACATGTGTGTTTTCAAAGTCAGCCAAGATTTTAAGCAGGTGCTTGTAATTGAGGGGAACTCTTCCATTTGGTGTAGAAAGTCCTTTGCTGGACACTGGAAGAAACAACTAGTAATTCAGAGAAAGTAACTATAAGTAAGCCAGAATGGATAGAGAACCATTGAAAAGTGCTTCTCAACATCAGAATACAGTAAAGAAAGCATTTCGTACAAAGCAGGTTATCTTTGAAAGAGCCAAATGATAACACTTTACAAGGATAGAGAACATCTATACTACATCTGAAACTAGAGTTAACGTGTGATTCAGAGGTAACACAGCGTTTTAGAGTGTCTCAACGTTTCATGAGAATGCAGCAAGTTGTTAGTACATGTGTGTTTTCAAAGTCAGCCAAGACTTTAAGCAGATGCTTGTAATTGAGGGGAACTCTTCCATTTGGTGTAGAAAGTCCTTTGCTGGACACTGGAAGAAACAACTAGTAATTCAGAGAAAGTAACTATAAGTAAGCCAGAATGGCTAGAGAACCATTGAAAAGTGCTTCTCAACATCAGAATACAGTAAAGAAAGCATTTCGTACAAAGCAGGTTATCTTTGAAAGAGCCAAATGATAACACTTTACAAGGATAGAGAACATCTATACTACATCTGAAACTAGAGTTAAAGTGTGATTCAGAGGTAACACAGCGTTTTAGAGTTTCTCAACGTTTCATGAGAATGCAGCAAGTTGTTAGTACATGTGTGTTTTCAAAGTCAGCCAAGATTTTAAGCAGATGCTTGTAATTGAGGGGAACTCTTCCATTTGTTGTAGAAAGTCCTTTGCTGGACACTGGAAGAAACAACTAGTAATTCAGAGCAAGTAAGTATAAGTAAGCCAGAATTGCTAGAGAACCATTGAAAAGTAGTTCTCAATATCAGAATACAGTAAAGAAAGCATTTCGTACAAAGCAGGTTATCTTTGAAAGAGCCAAATGATAACACTTTACAAGGATAGAGAACATCTATACTACATCTGAAACTAGAGTTAAAGTGTGATTCAGAGGTAACACAGCGTTTTAGAGTTTCTCAACGTTTCATGAGAATGCAGCAAGTTGTTAGTATATGTGTGTTTTCAAAGTCAGCCAAGATTTTAAGCAGGCGCTTGTAATTCAGGGGAACTCTTCCATTTGGTGTAGAAAGTCCTTTGCTGGACACTGGAAGAAACAACTAGTAATTCAGAGAAAGTAACTATAAGTAAGCCAGAATGGCTAGAGAACCATTGAAAAGTGCTTCTCAACATCAGAATACAGTAAAGAAAGCATTTCGTACAAAGCAGGTTACCTTTGAAAGAGCCAAATGATAACACTTTACAAGGATAGAGAACATCTATACTACATCTGAAACTAGAGTTAAAGTGTGATTCAGAGGTAACACAGCGTTTTAGAGTTTCTCAACGTTTCATGAGAATGCAGCAAGTTGTTAGTACATGTGTGTTTTCAAAGTCAGCCAAGATTTTAAGCAGGCGCTTGTATTTCAGGGGAACTCTTCCATTTGGTGTAGAAAGTCCTTTGCTGGAAACTGGAAGAAACAACTAGTAATTCAGAGAAAGTAACTATAAGTAAGCCAGAATGGCTAGAGAACCATTGAAAAGTGCTTCTCAACATCAGAATACAGTAAAGAAAGCATTTCGTACAAAGCAGGTTACCTTTGAAAGAGCCAAATGATAACACTTTACAAGGATAGAGAACATCTATACTACATCTGAAACTAGAGTTAAAGTGTGATTCAGAGGTAACACAGCGTTTTAGAGTTTCTCAACGTTTCATGAGAATGCAGCAAGTTGTTAGTACATGTGTGTTTTCAAAGTCAGCCAAGATTTTAAGCAGGCGCTTGTAATTCAGGGGAACTCTTCCATTTGGTGTAGAAAGTCCTTTGCTGGAAACTGGAAGAAACAACTAGTAATTCAGAGAAAGTAACTATAAGTAAGCCAGAATGGCTAGAGAACCATTGAAAAGTGCTTCTCAACATCAGAATACAGTAAAGAAAGCATTTCGTACAAAGCAGGTTACCTTTGAAAGAGCCAAATGATAACACTTTACAAGGATAGAGAACATCTATACTACATCTGAAACTAGAGTTAAAGTGTGATTCAGAGGTAACACAGCGTTTTAGAGTTTCTAAACATTTCAATGGAATGTAGCAAGTTGTTAGTACATGTGTGTTTTCAAAGTCAGCCAAGATTTTAAGCAGGTGCTTGTAATTGAGGGGAACTCTTCCTTTTGGTGTAGAAAGTCCTTTGCTGGATACTGGAAGAAACAACTAGTAATTCAGAGAAAGTAACTATAAGTAAGCCAGAATGGCTAGAGAACCATTGAAAAGTGCTTCTCAATATCAGAATACAGTAAAGAAAGCATTTCGTACAAAGCAGGTTATCTTTGAAAGAGCCAAATGATAACACTTTACAAGGATAGAGAACATCTATACTACATCTGAAACTAGAGTTAAAGTGTGATTCAGAGGTAACACAGCGTTTTAGAGTTTCTCAACGTTTCATGAGAATGCAGCAAGTTGTTAGTACATGTGTGTTTTCAAAGTCAGCCAAGATTTTAAGCAGATGCTTGTAATTGAGGGGAACTCTTCCATTTGGTGTAGAAAGTCCTTTGCTGGACACTGGAAGAAACAACTAGTAATTCAGAGCAAGTAAGTATAAGTAAGCCAGAATTGCTAGAGAACCATTGAAAAGTAGTTCTCAATATCAGAATACAGTAAAGAAAGCATTTCGTACAAAGCAGGTTATCTTTGAAAGAGCCAAATGATAACACTTTACAAGCATAGAGAACATCTATACTACATCTGAAACTAGAGTTAAAGTGTGATTCAGAGGTAACACAGCGTTTTAGAGTTTCTCAACGTTTCATGAGAATGCAGCAAGTTGTTAGTACATGTGTGTTTTCAAAGTCAGCCAAGATTTTAAGCAGGTGCTTGTAATTGAGGGGAACTCTTCCATTTGGTGTAGAAAGTCCTTTGCTGGACAGTGGAAGAAACAACTAGTAATTCAGAGCAAGTAAGTATAAGTAAGCCAGAATTGCTAGAGAACCATTGAAAAGTAGTTCTAAACATCAGAAAACAGTAAAGAAAGCATTTCGTACAAAGCAGGTTATCTTTGAAAGAGCCAAATGATAACACTTTACAAGATTAGAAAACATCTATACTACATCTCAAACTAGAGTTAAAGTGTGATTCAGAGGTAACACAGCGTTTTAGAGTTTCTCAACGTTTCATGAGAATGCAGCAAGTTGTTAGTACATGTGTGTTTTCAAAGTCAGCTAGGATTTTAAGCAGGTGCTTGTAATTGAGGGGAACTCTTCCATTTGCTGTAGAAAGTCCTTTGCTGGACACTGGAAGAAACAACTAGTAATTCAGAGCAAGTAACTATAAGTAAGCCAGAATGGCTAGAGAACCATTGAAAAGTGCTTCTCAACATCAGAATACAGTAAAGAAAGCATTTCGTACAAAGCAGGTTATCTTTGAAAGAGCCAAATGATAACACTTTACAAGGATAGAGAACATCTATACTACATCTGAAACTAGAGTTAAAGTGTGATTCAGAGGTAACACAGCGTTTTAGAGTTTCTCAACGTTTCATGAGAATGCAGCAAGTTGTTAGTACATGTGTGTTTTCAAAGTCAGCCAAGATTTTAAGCAGGTGCTTGTAATTGAGGGGAACTCTTCCATTTGGTGTAGAAAGTCCTTTGCTGGACACTGGAAGAAACAACTAGTAATTCAGAGCAAGTAAGTATAAGTAAGCCAGAATTGCTAGAGAACCATTGAAAAGTAGTTCTCAACATCAGAAAACAGTAAAGAAAGCATTTCGTACAAAGCAGGTTATCTTTGAAAGAGCCAAATGATAACACTTTACAAGATTAGAAAACATCTATACTACATTTGAAACTAGGGTTAAAGTGTGATTCAGTGGTAACACAGCGTTTTAGAGTTTCTCAACGTTTCATGAGAATGCAGCAAGTTGTTAGTACATGTGTGTTTTCAAAGTCAGCCAAGATTTTAAGCTGGCGCTTGTAATTCAGGGGAACTCTTCCATTTGGTGTAGAAAGTCCTTTGCTGGACACTGGAAGAAACAACTAGTAATTCAGAGAAAGTAACTATAAGTAAGCCAGAATGGCTAGAGAACCATTGAAAAGTGTTTCTCAACATCAGAATACAGTAAAGAAAGCATTTCGTACAAAGCAGGTTACCTTTGAAAGAGCCAAATGATAACACTTTACAAGGATAGAAAACATCTATACTACATCTGAAACTAGAGTTAAAGTGTGATTCAGAGGTAACACAGCGTTTTAGAGTTTCTCAACGTTTCATGAGAATGCAGCAAGTTGTTAGTACATGTGTGTTTTCAAAGTCAGCCAAGATTTTAAGCAGATGCTTGTAATTGAGGGGAACTCTTCCATTTGGTGTAGAAAGTCCTTTGCTGGACACTGGAAGAAACAACTAGTAATTCAGAGAAAGTAACTATAAGTAAGCCAGAATGGCTAGAGAACCATTGAAAAGTGCTTCTCAACATCAGAATACAGTAAAGAAAGCATTTCGTACAAAGCAGGTTATCTTTGAAAGAGCCAAATGATAACACTTTACAAAAATAGAGAACATCTATACTACATCTGAAACTAGAGTTAAAGTGTGATTCAGAGGTAACACAGCGTTTTAGAGTTTCTCAACTTTTCATGAGAATGCAGCAAGTTGTTAGTACATGTGTGTTTTCAAAGTCAGCCAAGATTTTAAGCAGATGCTTGTAATTGAGGGGAACTCTTCCATTTGGTGTAGAAAGTCCTTTGCTGGACACTGGAAGAAACAACTAGTAATTCAGAGCAAGTAAGTATAAGTAAGCCAGAATTGCTAGAGAACCATTGAAAAGTAGTTCTAAACATCAGAAAACAGTAAAGAAAGCATTTCGTACAAAGCAGGTTATCTTTGAAAGAGCCAAATGATAACACTTTACAAGATTAGAAAACATCTATACTACATCTGAAACTAGAGTTAAAGTGTGATTCAGAGGTAACACAGCGTTTTAGAGTTTCGAAAAATTTCATGAGAATGTAGCAAGTTGTTAGTACATGTGTGTTTTCAAAGTCAGCCAAGATTTTAAGCAGGTGCTTGTAATTGAGGGGAACTCTTCCATTTGGTGTAGAAAGTCCTTTGCTGGACACTGGAAGAAACAACTAGTAATTCAGAGAAAGTAACTATAAGTAAGCCAGAATGGCTAGAGAACCATTGAAAAGTGCTTCTCAACATCAGAATACATTAAAGAAAGCATTTCGTACAAAGCAGGTTATCTTTGAAAGAGCCAAATGATAACACTTTACAAGGATAGAGAACATCTATACTACATTTGAAACTAGAGTTAACGTGTGATTCAGAGGTAACACAGCGTTTTAGAGTTTCTCAACGTTTCATGAGAATGCAGCAAGTTGTTAGTATATGTGTGTTTTCAAAGTCAGCCAAGATTTTAAGCAGATGCTTGTAATTGAGGGGAACTCTTCCATTTGGTGTAGAAAGTCCTTTGCTGGACACTGGAAGAAACAACTAGTAATTCAGAGCAAGTAAGTATAAGTAAGCCAGAATTGCTAGAGAACCATTGAAAAGTAGTTCTCAATATCAGAATACAGTAAAGAAAGCATTTCGTACAAAGCAGGTTATCTTTGAAAGAGCCAAATGATAACACTTTACAAGGATAGAGAACATCTATACTACATCTGAAACTAGAGTTAAAGTGTGATTCAGAGGTAACACAGCGTTTTAGAGTTTCTCAACGTTTCATGAGAATGCAGCAAGTTGTTAGTACATGTGTGTTTTCAAAGTCAGCCATGATTTTAAGCAGGTGCTTGTAATTGAGGGGAACTCTTCCATTTGGTGTAGAAAGTCCTTTGCTGGACACTGGAAGAAACAACTAGTAATTCAGAGAAAGTAACTATAAGTAAGCCAGAATGGCTAGAGAACCATTGAAAAGTGCTTCTCAACAACAGAATACAGTAAAGAAAGCATTTCGTACAAAGCAGGTTATCTTTGAAAGAGCCAAATGATAACACTTTACAAGGATAGAGAACATCTATACTACATCTGAAACTAGAGTTAACGTGTGATTCAGAGGTAACACAGCGTTTTAGAGTTTCTCAACGTTTCATGAGAATGCAGCAAGTTGTTAGTACATGTGTGTTTTCAAAGTCAGCCAAGATTTTAAGCAGGCGCTTGTAATTCAGGGGAACTCTTCCATTTGGTGTAGAAAGTCCTTTACTGGACACTGGAAGAAACAACTAGTAATTCAGAGAAAGTAACTATAAGTAAGCCAGAATGGCTAGAGAACCATTGAAAAGTGCTTCTCAACATCAGAATACAGTAAAGAAAGCATTTCGTACAAAGCAGGTTATCTTTGAAAGAGCCAAATGATAACACTTTACAAGGATAGAGAACATCTATACTACATCTGAAACTAGAGTTAAAGTGTGATTCAGAGGTAACACAGCGTTTTAGAGTTTCTAAACATTTCATGAGAATGTAGCAAGTTGTTAGTACATGTGTGTTTTCAAAGTCAGCTAGGATTTTAAGCAGGTGCTTGTAATTCAGGGGAACTCTTCCATTTGGTGTAGAAAGTCCTTTGCTGGACACTGGAAGAAACAACTAGTAATTCAGAGAAAGTAACTATAAGTAAGCCAGAATTGCTAGAGAACCATTGAAAAGTAGTTCTCAACATCAGAAAACAGTAAAGAAAGCATTTCGTACAAAGCAGGTTATCTTTGAAAGAGCAAAATGATAACACTTTACAAGGATAGAGAACATCTATACTACATCTGAAACTAGAGTTAAAGTGTGATTCAGAGGTAACACAGCGTTTTAGAGTTTCTCAGCGTTTCATGAGAATGCAGCAAATTGTTAGTACATGTGTGTTTTCAAAGTCAGCCAAGATTTTAAGCAGGTGCTTGTAATTGAGTGGAACTCTTCCATTTGGTGTAGAAAGTCCTTTGCTGGACACTGGAAGAAACAACTAGTAATTCAGAGCAAGTAACTATAAGTAAGCCAGAATGGCTAGAGAACCATTGAAAAGTGCTTCTCAACATCAGAATACAGTAAAGAAAGCATTTCGTACAAAGCAGGTTATCTTTGAAAGAGCCAAATGATAACACTTTACAAGGATAGAGAACATCTATACTACATCTGAAACTAGAGTTAAAGTGTGATTCAGAGGTAACACAGCGTTTTAGAGTTTCTCAACGTTTCATGAGAATGCAGCAAGTTGTTAGTACATGTGTGTTTTCAAAGTCAGCCAAGATTTTAAGCAGGTGCTTGTAATTGAGGGGAACTCTTCCATTTGGTGTAGAAAGTCCTTTGCTGGACACTGGAAGAAACAACTAGTAATTCAGAGCAAGTAAGTATAAGTAAGCCAGAATTGCTAGAGAACCATTGAAAAGTAGTTCTAAACATCAGAAAACAGTAAAGAAAGCATTTCGTACAAAGCAGGTTATCTTTGAAAGAGCCAAATGATAACACTTTACAAGATTAGAAAACATCTATACTACATCTGAAACTAGAGTTAACGTGTGATTCAGAGGTAACACAGCGTTTTAGAGTTTCTCAACGTTTCATGAGAATGCAGCAAGTTGTTAGTACATGTGTGTTTTCAAAGTCAGCCAAGATTTTAAGCAGATGCTTGTAATTGAGGGGAACTCTTCCATTTGGTGTAGAAAGTCCTTTGCTGGACACTGGAAGAAACAACTAGTAATTCAGAGAAAGTAACTATAAGTAAGCCAGAATGGCTAGAGAACCATTGAAAAGTGCTTCTCAACATCAGAATACAGTAAAGAAAGCATTTCGTACAAAGCAGGTTATCTTTGAAAGAGCCAAATGATAACACTTTACAAGGATAGAGAACATCTATACTACATCTGAAACTAGAGTTAAAGTGTGATTCAGATGTAACACAGCGTTTTAGAGTTTCTCAACGTTTCATGAGAATGCAGCAAGTTGTTAGTACATGTGTGTTTTCAAAGTCAGCCAAGATTTTAAGCAGGCGCTTGTAATTCAGGGGAACTCTTCCATTTGGTGTAGAAAGTCCTTTGCTGGACACTGGAAGAAACAACTAGTAATTCAGAGAAAGTAACTATAAGTAAGCCAGAATGGCTAGAGAATCATTGAAAAGTGCTTCTCAACATCAGAATACAGTAAAGAAAGCATTTCGTACAAAGCAGGTTATCTTTGAAAGAGCCAAATGATAACACTTTACAAGGATAGAAAACATCTATACTACATCTGAAACTAGAGTTAAAGTGTGATTCAGAGGTAACACAGCGTTTTAGAGTTACTAAACATTTCATGAGAATGTAGCAAGTTGTTAGTACATGTGTGTTTTCAAAGTCAGCTAGGATCTTAAGCAGGTGCTTGTAATTCAGGGGAACTCTTCCATTTGGTGTAGAAAGTCCTTTGCTGGACACTGGAAGAAACAACTAGTAATTCAGAGAAAGTAACTATAAGTAAGCCAGAATTGCTAGAGAACCATTGAAAAGTAGTTCTCAACATCAGAAAACAGTAAAGAAAGCATTTCGTACAAAGCAGGTTATCTTTGAAAGAGCCAAATGATAACACTTTACAAGATTAGAAAACATCTATACTACATCTGAAACTAGAGTTAAAGTGTGATTCAGAGGTAACACAGCGTTTTAGAGTTTCTAAACATTTCATGAGAATGTAGCAAGTTGTTAGTACATGTGTGTTTTCAAAGTCAGCCAATATTTTAAGCAGGCGCTTGTAATTCAGGGGAACTCTTCCATTTGGTGTAGAAAGTCCTTTGCTGGACACTGGAAGAAACAACTAGTAATTCAGAGAAAGTAACTATAAGTAAGCCAGAATTGCTAGAGAACCATTGAAAAGTAGTTCTCAACATCAGAAAACAGTAAAGAAAGCATTTCGTACAAAGCAGGTTATCTTTGAAAGAGCAAAATGATAACACTTTACAAGGATAGAGAACATCTATACTACATCTGAAACTAGAGTTAAAGTGTGATTCAGAGGTAACACAGCGTTTTAGAGTTTCTCAACGTTTCATGAGAATGCAGCAAGTTGTTAGTACATGTGTGTTTTCAAAGTCAGCCAAGATTTTAAGCAGGCGCTTGTAATTCAGGGGAACTCTTCCATTTGGTGTAGAAAGTCCTTTACTGGACACTGGAAGAAACAACTCGTAATTCAGAGAAAGTAACTATAAGTAAGCCAGAATGTCTAGAGAACCATTGAAAAGTGCTTCTCAACATCAGAATACAGTAAAGAAAGCATTTCGTACAAAGCAGGTTATCTTTGAAAGAGCCAAATGATAACACTTTACAAGGATAGAGAACATCTATACTACATCTGAAACTAGAGTTAACGTGTGATTCAGAGGTAACACAGCGTTTTAGAGTTTCTCAACGTTTCATGAGAATGCAGCAAGTTGTTAGTACATGTGTGTTTTCAAAGTCAGCCAAGATTTTAAGCAGATGCTTGTAATTGAGGGGAACTCTTCCATTTGGTGTAGAAAGTCCTTTGCTGGACACTGGAAGAAACAACTAGTAATTCAGAGCAAGTAAGTATAAGTAAGCCAGAATTGCTAGAGAACCATTGAAAAGTAGTTCTAAACATCAGAAAACAGTAAAGAAAGCATTTCGTACAAAGCAGGTTATCTTTGAAAGAGCCAAATGATAACAGTTTACAAGATTAGAAAACATCTATACTACATCTGAAACTAGAGTTAAAGTGTGATTCAGAGGTAACACAGCGTTTTAGAGTTTCTCAACGTTTCATGAGAATGCAGCAAGTTGTTAGTACATGTGTGTTTTCAAAGTCAGCCAAGATTTTAAGCAGGCGCTTGTAATTCAGGGGAACTCTTCCATTTGGTGTAGAAAGTCCTTTGCTGGACACTGGAAGAAACAACTAGTAATTCAGAGAAAGTAACTATAAGTAAGCCAGAATTGCTAGAGGACCATTGAAAAGTAGTTCTCAACATCAGAAAACAGTAAAGAAAGCATTTCGTACAAAGCAGGTTATCTTTGAAAGAGCCAAATGATAACACTTTGCAAGGATAGAGAACATCTATACTACATCTGAAACTAGAGTTAAAGTGTGATTCAGAGGTAACACAGCGTTTTAGAGTTTCTCAACGTTTCATGAGAATGCAGCAAGTTGTTAGTACATGTGTGTTTTCAAAGTCAGCCAAGATTTTAAGCAGGCGCTTGTAATTCAGGGGAACTCTTCCATTTGGTGTAGAAAGTCCTTTACTGGACACTGGAAGAAACAACTCGTAATTCAGAGAAAGTAACTATAAGTAAGCCAGAATGTCTAGAGAACCATTGAAAAGTGCTTCTCAACATCAGAATACAGTAAAGAAAGCATTTCGTACAAAGCAGGTTATCTTTGAAAGAGCCAAATGATAACACTTTACAAGGATAGAAAACATCTATACTACATCTGAAACTAGAGTTAAAGTGTGATTCAGAGGTAACACAGCGTTTTAGAGTTTCTAAACATTTCATGAGAATGTAGCAAGTTGTTAGGACATGTGTGTTTTCAAAGTCAGCTAGGATTTTAAGCAGGTGCTTGTAATTCAGGGGAACTCTTCCATTTGGTGTAGAAAGTCCTTTGCTGGACACTGGAAGAAACAACTAGTAATTCAGAGCAAGTAAGTATAAGTAAGCCAGAATTGCTAGAGAACCATTGAAAAGTAGTTCTAAACATCAGAAAACAGTAAAGAAAGCATTTCGTACAAAGCAGGTTATCTTTGAAAGAGCCAAATGATAACACTTTACAAGGATAGAGAACATCTATACTACATCTGAAACTAGAGTTAAAGTGTGATTCAGAGGTAACACAGCGTTTTAGAGTTTCTCAACGTTTCATGAGAATGCAGCAAGTTGTTAGTACATGTGTGTTTTCAAAGTCAGCCAAGATTTTAAGCAGGTGCTTGTAATTGAGGGGAACTCTTCCATTTGGTGTAGAAAGTCCTTTGCTGGACACTGGAAGAATCAACTAGTAATTCAGAGAAAGTAACTATAAGTAAGCCAGAATGGCTAGAGAACCATTGAAAAGTGCTTCTCAATATCAGAATACAGTAAAGAAAGCATTTCGTACAAAGCAGGTTATCTTTGAAAGAGCAAAATGATAACACTTTACAAGGATAGAGAACATCTATACTACATCTGAAACTAGAGTTAAAGTGTGATTCAGAGGTAACACGGCGTTTTAGAGTTTCTCAGTGTTTCATGAGAATGCAGCAAATTGTTAGTACATGTGTGTTTTCAAAGTCAGCCAAGATTTTAAGCAGGTGCTTGTAATTGAGGGGAACTCTTCCATTTGGTGTAGAAAGTCCTTTGCTGGATACTGGAAGAAACAACTAGTTATTCAGAGCAAGTAACTATAAGTAAGCCGGAATGGCTAGAGAACCATTGAAAAGTGCTTCTCAATATCAGAATACATTAAAGAAAGCATTTCGTACAAAGCAGGTTATCTTTGAAAGAGCCAAATGATAACACTTTACAAGGATAGAGAACATCTATACTACATCTGAAACTAGAGTTAACGTGTGATTCAGAGGTAACACAGCGTTTTAGAGTTTCTCAACGTTTCATGAGAATGCAGCAAGTTGTTAGTACATGTGTGTTTTCAAAGTCAGCCAAGATTTTAAGCAGATGCTTGTAATTGAGGGGAACTCTTCCATTTGGTGTAGAAAGTCCTTTGCTGGACACTGGAAGAAACAACAAGTAATTCAGAGCAAGTAAGTATAAGTAAGCCAGAATTGCTAGAGAACCAATGAAAAGTAGTTCTCAATATCAGAATACAGTAAAGAAAGCATTTCGTACAAAGCAGGTTATCTTTGAAAGAGCCAAATGATAACACTTTACAAGGATAGAGAACATCTATACTACATCTGAAACTAGAGTTAAAGTGTGATTCAGAGGTAACACAGCGTTTTAGAGTTTCTCAACGTTTCATGAGAATGCAGCAAGTTGTTAGTACATGTGTGTTTTCAAAGTCAGCCAAGATTTTAAGCAGGTGCTTGTAATTGAGGGGAACTCTTCCATTTGGTGTAGAAAGTCCTTTGCTGGACACTGGAAGAAACAACTAGTAATTCAGAGAAAGTAACTATAAGTAAGCCAGAATGGCTAGAGAACCATTGAAAAGTGCTTCTCAACATCAGAATACAGTAAAGAAAGCATTTCGTACAAAGCAGGTTATCTTTGAAAGAGCCAAATGATAACACTTTACAAGGATAGAGAACATCTATACTACATCTGAAACTAGAGTTAACGTGTGATTCAGAGGTAACACAGCGTTTTAGAGTTTCTCAACGTTTCATGAGAATGCAGCAAGTTGTTAGTACATGTGTGTTTTCAAAGTCAGCCAAGATTTTAAGCAGATGCTTGTAATTGAGGGGAACTCTTCCATTTGGTGTAGAAAGTCCTTTGCTGGACACTGGAAGAAACAACTTGTAATTCAGAGCAAGTAAGTATAAGTAAGCCAGAATTGCTAGAGAACCATTGAAAAGTAGTTCTAAACATCAGAAAACAGTAAAGAAAGCATTTCGTACAAAGCAGGTTATCTTTGAAAGAGCCAAATGATAACACTTTACAAGATTAGAAAACATCTATACTACATCTGAAACTAGAGTTAAAGTGTGATTCAGAGGTAACACAGCGTTTTAGAGTTTCTCAACGTTTCATGAGAATGCAGCAAGTTGTTAGTACATGTGTGTTTTCAAAGTCAGCCAAGATTTTAAGCAGGCGCTTGTAATTCAGGGGAACTCTTCCATTTGGTGTAGAAAGTCCTTTGCTGGACACTGGAAGAAACAACTAGTAATTCAGAGAAAGTAACTATAAGTAAGCCAGAATTGCTAGAGGACCATTGAAAAGTAGTTCTCAACATCAGAAAACAGTAAAGAAAGCATTTCGTACAAAGCAGGTTATCTTTGAAAGAGCCAAATGATAACACTTTACAAGATTAGAAAACATCTATACTACATATGAAACTAGAGTTAAAGTGTGATTCAGAGGTAACACAGCGTTTTAGAGTTTCTCAACGTTTCATGAGAATGCAGCAAGTTGTTAGTACATGTGTGTTTTCAAAGTCAGCCAAGATTTTAAGCAGGCGCTTGTAATTCAGGGGAACTCTTCCATTTGGTGTAGAAAGTCCTTTGCTGGACACTGGAAGAAACAACTAGTAATTCAGAGAAAGTAACTATAAGTAAGCCAGAATGTCTAGAGAACCATTGAAAAGTGCTTCTCAACATCAGAATACAGTAAAGAAAGCATTTCGTACAAAGCAGGTTATCTTTGAAAGAGCCAAATGATAACACTTTACAAGGATAGAGAACATCTATACTACATCTGAAACTAGAGTTAAAGTGTGATTCAGAGGTAACACAGCGTTTTAGAGTTTCTCAACGTTTCATGAGAATGCAGCAAGTTGTTAGTACATGTGTGTTTTCAAAGTCAGCCAAGATTTTAAGCAGGTGCTTGTAATTGAGGGGAACTCTTCCATTTGGTGTAGAAAGTCCTTTGCTGGACACTGGAAGAAACAACTAGTAATTCAGAGAAAGTAACTATAAGTAAGCCAGAATGGCTAGAGAACCATTGAAAAGTGCTTCTCAACATCAGAATACAGTAAAGAAAGCATTTCGTACAAAGCAGGTTATCTTTGAAAGAGCCAAATGATAACACTTTACAAGATTAGAAAACATCTATACTACATCTGAAACTAGAGTTAAAGTGTGATTCAGAGGTAACACAGCGTTTTAGAGTTTCTCAACGTTTCATGAGAATGCAGCAAGTTTTTAGTACATGTGTGTTTTCAAAGTCAGCCAAGATTTTAAGCAGGTGCTTGTAATTGAGGGGAACTCTTCCATTGGGTGTAGAAAGTCCTTTGCTGGATACTGGAAGAAACAACTAGTAATTCAGAGCAAGTAACTATAAGTAAGCCAGAATGGCTAGAGAACCATTGAAAAGTGCTTCTCAATATCAGAATACAGTAAAGAAAGCATTTCGTACAAAGCAGGTTATCTTTGAAAGAGCCAAATGATAACACTTTGCAAGGATAGAGAACATCTATACTACATCTGAAACTAGAGTTAAAGTGTGATTCAGAGGTAACACAGCGTTTTAGAGTTTCTCAACGTTTCATGAGAATGCAGCAAGTTGTTAGTACATGTGTGTTTTCAAAGTCAGCCAAGATTTTAAGCAGGCGCTTGTAATTCAGGGGAACTCTTCCATTTGGTGTAGAAAGTCCTTTACTGGACACTGGAAGAAACAACTCGTAATTCAGAGAAAGTAACTATAAGTAAGCCAGAATGTCTAGAGAACCATTGAAAAGTGCTTCTCAACATCAGAATACAGTAAAGAAAGCATTTCGTACAAAGCAGGTTATCTTTGAAAGAGCCAAATGATAACACTTTACAAGGATAGAAAACATCTATACTACATCTGAAACTAGAGTTAAAGTGTGATTCAGAGGTAACACAGCGTTTTAGAGTTTCTAAACATTTCATGAGAATGTAGCAAGTTGTTAGGACATGTGTGTTTTCAAAGTCAGCTAGGATTTTAAGCAGGTGCTTGTAATTCAGGGGAACTCTTCCATTTGGTGTAGAAAGTCCTTTGCTGGACACTGGAAGAAACAACTAGTAATTCAGAGCAAGTAAGTATAAGTAAGCCAGAATTGCTAGAGAACCATTGAAAAGTAGTTCTAAACATCAGAAAACAGTAAAGAAAGCATTTCGTACAAAGCAGGTTATCTTTGAAAGAGCCAAATGATAACACTTTACAAGGATAGAGAACATCTATACTACATCTGAAACTAGAGTTAAAGTGTGATTCAGAGGTAACACAGCGTTTTAGAGTTTCTCAACGTTTCATGAGAATGCAGCAAGTTGTTAGTACATGTGTGTTTTCAAAGTCAGCCAAGATTTTAAGCAGGTGCTTGTAATTGAGGGGAACTCTTCCATTTGGTGTAGAAAGTCCTTTGCTGGACACTGGAAGAATCAACTACTAATTCAGAGAAAGTAACTATAAGTAAGCCAGAATGGCTAGAGAACCATTGAAAAGTGCTTCTCAACATCAGAATACAGTAAAGAAAGCATTTCGTACAAAGCAGGTTATCTTTGAAAGAGCCAAATGATAACACTTTACAAGGATAGAGAACATCTATACTACATCTGAAACTAGAGTTAAAGTGTGATTCAGAGGTAACACCGCGTTTTAGAGTTTCTCAACGTTTCATGAGAATGCAGCAAGTTGTTAGTACATGTGTGTTTTCAAAGTCAGCCAAGATTTTAAGCAGGTGCTTGTAATTGAGGGGAACTCTTCCATTTGGTGTAGAAAGTCCTTTGCTGGACACTGGAAGAATCAACTAGTAATTCAGAGAAAGTAACTATAAGTAAGCCAGAATGGCTAGAGAACCATTGAAAAGTGCTTCTCAACATCAGAATACAGTAAAGAAAGCATTTCGTACGAAGCAGGTTATCTTTGAAAGAGCCAAATGATAACACTTTACAAGGATAGAGAACATCTATACTACATCTGAAACTAGAGTTAACGTGTGATTCAGAGGTAACACAGCGTTTTAGAGTTTCTCAACGTTTCATGAGAATGCAGCAAGTTGTTAGTACATGTGTGTTTTCAAAGTCAGCCAAGATTTTAAGCAGATGCTTGTAATTGAGGGGAACTCTTCCATTTGGTGTAGAAAGTCCTTTGCTGGACACTGGAAGAAACAACTAGTAATTCAGAGCAAGTAAGTATAAGTAAGCCAGAATTGCTAGAGAACTATTGAAAAGTAGTTCTCAATATCAGAATACAGTAAAGAAAGCATTTCGTACAAAGCAGGTTATCTTTGAAAGGGCCAAATGATAACACTTTACAAGGATAGAGAACATCTATACTACATCTGAAACTAGAGTTAAAGTGTGATTCAGAGGTAACACAGCGTTTTAGAGTTTCTCAAAGTTTCATGAGAATGCAGCAAGTTGTTAGTACATGTGTGTTTTCAAAGTCAGCCAAGATTTTAAGCAGGTGCTTGTAATTGAGGGGAACTCTTCCATTTGGTGTAGAAAGTCCTTTGCTGGACACTGGAAGAAACAACTAGTAATTCAGAGAAAGTAACTATAAGTAAGCCAGAATGGCTAGAGAACCATTGAAAAGTGCTTCTCAACATCAGAATACAGTAAAGAAAGCATTTCGTACAAAGCAGGTTATCTTTGAAAGAGCCAAATGATAACACTTTACAAGGATAGAGAACATCTATACTACATCTGAAACTAGAGTTAACGTGTGACTCAGAGGTAACACAGCGTTTTAGAGTTTCTCAACGTTTCATGAGAATGCAGCAAGTTGTTAGTACATGTGTGTTTTCAAAGTCAGCCAAGATTTTAAGCAGGCGCTTGTAATTCAGGGGAACTCTTCCATTTGGTGTAGAAAGTCCTTTACTGGACACTGGAAGAAACAACTAGTAATTCAGAGAAAGTAACTATAAGTAAGCCAGAATGGCTAGAGAACCATTGAAAAGTGCTTCTCAACATCAGAATACAGTAAAGAAAGCATTTCGTACAAAGCAGGTTATCTTTGAAAGAGCCAAATGATAACACTTTACAAGGATAGAGAACATCTATACTACATCTGAAACTAGAGTTAAAGTGTGATTCAGAGGTAACACAGCGTTTTAGAGTTTCTCAACGTTTCATGAGAATGCAGCAAGTTGTTAGTACATGTGTGTTTTCAAAGTCAGCCAAGATTTTAAGCAGGTGCTTGTAATTCAGGGGAACTCTTCCATTTGGTGTAGAAAGTCCTTTGCTGGACACTGGAAGAAACAACAAGTAATTCAGAGAAAGTAACTATAAGTAAGCCAGAATGTCTAGAGAACCATTGAAAAGTGCTTCTCAACATCAGAATACAGTAAAGAAAGCATTTCGTACAAAGCAGGTTATCTTTGAAAGAGCCAAATGATAACACTTTACAAGGATAGAAAACATCTATACTACATCTGAAACTAGAGTTAAAGTGTGATTCAGAGGTAACACAGCGTTTTAGAGTTTCTAAACATTTCATGAGAATGTAGCAAGTTGTTAGTACATGTGTGTTTTCAAAGTCAGCTAGGATTTTAAGCAGGTGCTTGTAATTCAGGGGAACTCTTCCATTTGGTGTAGAAAGTCCTTTGCTGGACACTGGAAGAAACAACTAGTAATTCAGAGAAAGTAACTATAAGTAAGCCAGAATTTCTAGAGAACCATTGAAAAGTAGTTCTCAACATCAGAATACAGTAAAGAAAGCATTTCGTACAAAGCAGGTTATCTTTGAAAGAGCCAAATGATAACACTTTACAAGGATAGAGAACATCTATACTACATCTGAAACTAGAGTAAAAGTGTGATTCAGAGGTAACACATCGTTTTAGAGTTTCTCAACGTTTCATGAGAATGCAGCAAGTTGTTAGTACATGTGTGTTTTCAAAGTCAGCCAAGATTTTAAGCAGGCGCTTGTAATTCAGGGGAACTCTTCCATTTGGTGTAGAAAGTCCTTTGCTGGACACTGGAAGAAACAACAAGTAATTCAGAGAAAGTAACTATAAGTAAGCCAGAATGTCTAGAGAACCATTGAAAAGTGCTTCTCAACATCAGAATACAGTAAAGAAAGCATTTCGTACAAAGCAGGTTATGTTTGAAAGAGCCAAATGATAACACTTTACAAGGATAGAAAACATCTATACTACATCTGAAACTAGAGTTAAAGTGTGATTCAGAGGTAACACAGCGTTTTAGAGTTTCTAAACATTTCATGAGAATGTAGCAAGTTGTTAGTACATGTGTGTTTTCAAAGTCAGCTAGGATTTTAAGCAGGTGCTTGTAATTCAGGGGAACTCTTCCATTTGGTGTAGAAAGTCCTTTGCTGGACACTGGAAGAAACAACTAGTAATTCAGAGAAAGTAACTATAAGTAAGCCAGAATTTCTAGAGAACCATTGAAAAGTAGTTCTCAACATCAGAAAACAGTAAAGAAAGCATTTCGTACAAAGCAGGTTATCTTTGAAAGAGCCAAATGATAACACTTTACAAGGATAGAGAACATCTATACTACATCTGAAACTAGAGTTAAAGTGTGATTCAGAGGTAACACAGCGTTTTAGAGTTTCTCAACGTTTCATGAGAATGCAGCAAGTTTTTAGTACATGTGTGTTTTCAAAGTCAGCCAAGATTTTAAGCAGATGCTTGTAATTGAAGGGAACTCTTCCATTTGGTGTAGAAAGTCCTTTGCTGGACACTGGAAGAAACAACTAGTAATTCAGAGCAAGTAAGTATAAGTAAGCCAGAATTGCTAGAGAACCATTGAAAAGTAGTTCTCAACATCAGAAAACAGTAAAGAAAGCATTTCGTACAAAGCAGGTTATCTTTGAAAGAGCCAAATGATAACACTTTACAAGATTAGAAAACATCTATACTACATCTGAAACTAGAGTTAAAGTGTGATTCAGAGGTAACACAGCGTTTTAGAGTTTCTCAACGTTTCATGAGAATGCAGCAAGTTGTTAGTACATGTGTGTTTTCAAAGTCAGCCAAGATTTTAAGCAGGCGCTTGTAATTCAGGGGAACTCTTCCATTTGGTGTAGACAGTCCTTTGCTGGACACTGGAAGAAACAACTAGTAATTCAGAGAAAGTAACTATAAGTAAGCCAGAATGGCTAGAGAACCATTGAAAAGTGCTTCTCAACATCAGAATACAGTAAAGAAAGCATTTCGTACAAAGCAGGTTATCTTTGAAAGAGCCAAATGATAACACTTTACAAGGATAGAGAACATCTATACTACATCTGAAACTAGAGTTAAAGTGTGATTCAGAGGTAACACAGCGATTTAGAGTTTCTCAACGTTTCATGAGAATGCAGCAAGTTGTTAGTACATGTGTGTTTTCAAAGTCAGCCAAGATTTTAAGCAGGTGCTTGTAATTCAGGGGAACTCTTCCATTTGGTGTAGAAAGTCCTTTGCTGGACACTGGAAGAAACAACAAGTAATTCAGAGAAAGTAACTATAAGTAAGCCAGAATGTCTAGAGAACCATTGAAAAGTGCTTCTCAACATCAGAATACAGTAAAGAAAGCATTTCGTACAAAGCAGGTTATCTTTGAAAGAGCCAAATGATAACACTTTACAAGGATAGAAAACATCTATACTACATCTGAAACTAGAGTTAAAGTGTGATTCAGAGGTAACACAGCGTTTTAGAGTTTCTAAACATTTCATGAGAATGTAGCAAGTTGTTAGTACATGTGTGTTTTCAAAGTCAGCTAGGATTTTAAGCAGGTGCTTGTAATTCAGGGGATCTCTTCCATTTGGTGTAGAAAGTCCTTTGCTGGACACTGGAAGAAACAACTAGTAATTCAGAGAAAGTAACTATAAGTAAGCCAGAATTTCTAGAGAACCATTGAAAAGTAGTTCTCAACATCAGAATACAGTAAAGAAAGCATTTCGTACAAAGCAGGTTATCTTTGAAAGAGCCAAATGATAACACTTTACAAGGATAGAGAACATCTATACTACATCTGAAACTAGAGTTAAAGTGTGATTCAGAGGTAACACATCGTTTTAGAGTTTCTCAACGTTTCATGAGAATGCAGCAAGTTGTTAGTACATGTGTGTTTTCAAAGTCAGCCAAGATTTTAAGCAGGCGCTTGTAATTCAGGGGAACTCTTCCATTTGGTGTAGAAAGTCCTTTGCTGGACACTGGAAGAAACAACAAGTAATTCAGAGAAAGTAACTATAAGTAAGCCAGAATGTCTAGAGAACCATTGAAAAGTGCTTCTCAACATCAGAATACAGTAAAGAAAGCATTTCGTACAAAGCAGGTTATGTTTGAAAGAGCCAAATGATAACACTTTACAAGGATAGAAAACATCTATACTACATCTGAAACTAGAGTTAAAGTGTGATTCAGAGGTAACACAGCGTTTTAGAGTTTCTAAACATTTCATGAGAATGTAGCAAGTTGTTAGTACATGTGTGTTTTCAAAGTCAGCTAGGATTTTAAGCAGGTGCTTGTAATTCAGGGGAACTCTTCCATTTGGTGTAGAAAGTCCTTTGCTGGACACTGGAAGAAACAACTAGTAATTCAGAGAAAGTAACTATAAGTAAGCCAGAATTTCTAGAGAACCATTGAAAAGTAGTTCTCAACATCAGAAAACAGTAAAGAAAGCATTTCGTACAAAGCAGGTTATCTTTGAAAGAGCCAAATGATAACACTTTACAAGGATAGAGAACATCTATACTACATCTGAAACTAGAGTTAAAGTGTGATTCAGAGGTAACACAGCGTTTTAGAGTTTCTCAACGTTTCATGAGAATGCAGCAAGTTTTTAGTACATGTGTGTTTTCAAAGTCAGCCAAGATTTTAAGCAGATGCTTGTAATTGAAGGGAACTCTTCCATTTGGTGTAGAAAGTCCTTTGCTGGACACTGGAAGAAACAACTAGTAATTCAGAGCAAGTAAGTATAAGTAAGCCAGAATTGCTAGAGAACCATTGAAAAGTAGTTCTCAACATCAGAAAACAGTAAAGAAAGCATTTCGTACAAAGCAGGTTATCTTTGAAAGAGCCAAATGATAACACTTTACAAGATTAGAAAACATCTATACTACATCTGAAACTAGAGTTAAAGTGTGATTCAGAGGTAACACAGCGTTTTAGAGTTTCTCAACGTTTCATGAGAATGCAGCAAGTTGTTAGTACATGTGTGTTTTCAAAGTCAGCCAAGATTTTAAGCAGGCGCTTGTAATTCAGGGGAACTCTTCCATTTGGTGTAGACAGTCCTTTGCTGGACACTGGAAGAAACAACTAGTAATTCAGAGAAAGTAACTATAAGTAAGCCAGAATTGCTAGAGAACCATTGAAAAGTAGTTCTCAACATCAGAAAACAGTAAAGAAAGCATTTCGTACAAAGCAGGTTATCTTTGAAAGAGCCAAATGATAACACTTTACAAGGATAGAGAACATCTATACTACATCTGAAACTAGAGTTAAAGTGTGATTCAGAGGTAACACAGCGTTTTAGAGTTTCTCAACGTTTCATGAGAATGCAGCAAGTTGTTAGTACATGTGTGTTTTCAAAGTCAGCCAAGATTTTAAGCAGGCGCTTGTAATTCAGGGGAACTCTTCCATTTGGTGTAGACAGTCCTTTGCTGGACACTGGAAGAAACAACTAGTAATTCAGAGAAAGTAACTATAAGTAAGCCAGAATTGCTAGAGAACCATTGAAAAGTAGTTCTAAACATCAGAAAACAGTAAAGAAAGCATTTCGTACAAAGCAGGTTATCTTTGAAAGAGCCAAATGATAACACTTTACAAGATTAGAAAACATCTATACTACATCTGAAACTAGAGTTAAAGTGTGATTCAGAGGTAACACAGCGTTTTAGAGTTTCTCAACGTTTCATGAGAATGCAGCAAGTTGTTAGTACATGTGTGTTTTCAAAGTCAGCCAAGATTTTAAGCAGGCGCTTGTAATTCAGGGGAACTCTTCCATTTGGTGTAGAAAGTCCTTTGCTGGACACTGGAAGAAACAACTAGTAATTCAGAGAAAGTAACTATAAGTAAGCCAGAATTTCTAGAGAACCATTGAAAAGTAGTTCTCAACATCAGAATACAGTAAAGAAAGCATTTCGTACAAAGCAGGTTATCTTTGAAAGAGCCAAATGATAACACTTTACAAGGATAGAGAACATCTATACTACATCTGAAACTAGAGTTAACGTGTGATTCAGAGGTAACACATCGTTTTAGAGTTTCTCAACGTTTCATGAGAATGCAGCAAGTTGTTAGTACATGTGTGTTTTCAAAGTCAGCCAAGATTTTAAGCAGGCGCTTGTAATTCAGGGGAACTCTTCCATTTGGTGTAGAAAGTCCTTTACTGGACACTGGAAGAAACAACTAGTAATTCAGAGAAAGTAACTATAAGTAAGCCAGAATGGCTAGAGAACCATTGAAAAGTGCTTCTCAACATCAGAATACAGTAAAGAAAGCATTTCGTACAAAGCAGGTTATCTTTGAAAGAGCCAAATGATAACACTTTACAAGGATAGAGAACATCTATACTACATCTGAAACTAGAGTTAAAGTGTGATTCAGAGGTAACACAGCGTTTTAGAGTTTCTCAACGTTTCATGAGAATGCAGCAAGTTGTTAGTACATGTGTGTTTTCAAAGTCAGCCAAGATTTTAAGCAGGTGCTTGTAATTCAGGGGAACTCTTCCATTTGGTGTAGAAAGTCCTTTGCTGGACACTGGAAGAAACAACAAGTAATTCAGAGAAAGTAACTATAAGTAAGCCAGAATGTCTAGAGAACCATTGAAAAGTGCTTCTCAACATCAGAATACAGTAAAGAAAGCATTTCGTACAAAGCAGGTTATCTTTGAAAGAGCCAAATGATAACACTTTACAAGGATAGAAAACATCTATACTACATCTGAAACTAGAGTTAAAGTGTGATTCAGAGGTAACACAGCGTTTTAGAGTTTCTAAACATTTCATGAGAATGTAGCAAGTTGTTAGTACATGTGTGTTTTCAAAGTCAGCTAGGATTTTAAGCAGGTGCTTGTAATTCAGGGGAACTCTTCCATTTGGTGTAGAAAGTCCTTTGCTGGACACTGGAAGAAACAACTAGTAATTCAGAGAAAGTAACTATAAGTAAGCCAGAATTTCTAGAGAACCATTGAAAAGTAGTTCTCAACATCAGAATACAGTAAAGAAAGCATTTCGTACAAAGCAGGTTATCTTTGAAAGAGCCAAATGATAACACTTTACAAGGATAGAGAACATCTATACTACATCTGAAACTAGAGTAAAAGTGTGATTCAGAGGTAACACATCGTTTTAGAGTTTCTCAACGTTTCATGAGAATGCAGCAAGTTGTTAGTACATGTGTGTTTTCAAAGTCAGCCAAGATTTTAAGCAGGCGCTTGTAATTCAGGGGAACTCTTCCATTTGGTGTAGAAAGTCCTTTGCTGGACACTGGAAGAAACAACAAGTAATTCAGAGAAAGTAACTATAAGTAAGCCAGAATGTCTAGAGAACCATTGAAAAGTGCTTCTCAACATCAGAATACAGTAAAGAAAGCATTTCGTACAAAGCAGGTTATGTTTGAAAGAGCCAAATGATAACACTTTACAAGGATAGAAAACATCTATACTACATCTGAAACTAGAGTTAAAGTGTGATTCAGAGGTAACACAGCGTTTTAGAGTTTCTAAACATTTCATGAGAATGTAGCAAGTTGTTAGTACATGTGTGTTTTCAAAGTCAGCTAGGATTTTAAGCAGGTGCTTGTAATTCAGGGGAACTCTTCCATTTGGTGTAGAAAGTCCTTTGCTGGACACTGGAAGAAACAACTAGTAATTCAGAGAAAGTAACTATAAGTAAGCCAGAATTTCTAGAGAACCATTGAAAAGTAGTTCTCAACATCAGAAAACAGTAAAGAAAGCATTTCGTACAAAGCAGGTTATCTTTGAAAGAGCCAAATGATAACACTTTACAAGGATAGAGAACATCTATACTACATCTGAAACTAGAGTTAAAGTGTGATTCAGAGGTAACACAGCGTTTTAGAGTTTCTCAACGTTTCATGAGAATGCAGCAAGTTTTTAGTACATGTGTGTTTTCAAAGTCAGCCAAGATTTTAAGCAGATGCTTGTAATTGAAGGGAACTCTTCCATTTGGTGTAGAAAGTCCTTTGCTGGACACTGGAAGAAACAACTAGTAATTCAGAGCAAGTAAGTATAAGTAAGCCAGAATTGCTAGAGAACCATTGAAAAGTAGTTCTCAACATCAGAAAACAGTAAAGAAAGCATTTCGTACAAAGCAGGTTATCTTTGAAAGAGCCAAATGATAACACTTTACAAGATTAGAAAACATCTATACTACATCTGAAACTAGAGTTAAAGTGTGATTCAGAGGTAACACAGCGTTTTAGAGTTTCTCAACGTTTCATGAGAATGCAGCAAGTTGTTAGTACATGTGTGTTTTCAAAGTCAGCCAAGATTTTAAGCAGGCGCTTGTAATTCAGGGGAACTCTTCCATTTGGTGTAGACAGTCCTTTGCTGGACACTGGAAGAAACAACTAGTAATTCAGAGAAAGTAACTATAAGTAAGCCAGAATTGCTAGAGAACCATTGAAAAGTAGTTCTCAACATCAGAAAACAGTAAAGAAAGCATTTCGTACAAAGCAGGTTATCTTTGAAAGAGCCAAATGATAACACTTTACAAGGATAGAGAACATCTATACTACATCTGAAACTAGAGTTAAAGTGTGATTCAGAGGTAACACAGCGTTTTAGAGTTTCTCAACGTTTCATGAGAATGCAGCAAGTTGTTAGTACATGTGTGTTTTCAAAGTCAGCCAAGATTTTAAGCAGATGCTTGTAATTGAGGGGAACTCTTCCATTTGGTGTAGAAAGTCCTGTGCTGGACACTGGAAGAAACAACTAGTAATTCAGAGCAAGTAAGTATAAGTAAGCCAGAATTGCTAGAGAACCATTGAAAAGTAGTTCTAAACATCAGAAAACAGTAAAGAAAGCATTTCGTACAAAGCAGGTTATCTTTGAAAGAGCCAAATGATAACACTTTACAAGATTAGAAAACATCTATACTACATCTGAAACTAGAGTTAAAGTGTGATTCAGAGGTAACACAGCGTTTTAGAGTTTCTCAACGTTTCATGAGAATGCAGCAAGTTGTTAGTACATGTGTGTTTTCAAAGTCAGCCAAGATTTTAAGCAGGCGCTTGTAATTCAGGGGAACTCTTCCATTTGGTGTAGAAAGTCCTTTGCTGGACACTGGAAGAAACAACTAGTAATTCAGAGAAAGTAACTATAAGTAAGCCAGAATGGCTAGAGAACCATTGAAAATGCTTCTCAACATCAGAATACAGTAAAGAAAGCATTTCGTACAAAGCAGGTTATCTTTGAAAGAGCCAAATGATAACACTTTACAAGGATAGAAAACATCTATACTACATCTGAAACTAGAGTTAAAGTGTGACTCAGAGGTAACACAGCGTTTTAGAGTTTCTAAACATTTCATGAGAATGTAGCAAGTTGTTAGTACATGTGTGTTTTCAAAGTCAGCTAGGATTTTAAGCAGGTGCTTGTAATTCAGGGGAACTCTTCCATTTGGTGTAGAAAGTCCTTTGCTGGACACTGGAAGAAACAACTAGTAATTCAGAGAAAGTAACTATAAGTAAGCCAGAATTTCTAGAGAACCATTGAAAAGTAGTTCTCAACATCAGAATACAGTAAAGAAAGCATTTCGTACAAAGCAGGTTATCTTTGAAAGAGCCAAATGATAACACTTTACAAGGATAGAGAACATCTATACTACATCTGAAACTAGAGTAAAAGTGTGATTCAGAGGTAACACATCGTTTTAGAGTTTCTCAACGTTTCATGAGAATGCAGCAAGTTGTTAGTACATGTGTGTTTTCAAAGTCAGCCAAGATTTTAAGCAGGCGCTTGTAATTCAGGGGAACTCTTCCATTTGGTGTAGAAAGTCCTTTGCTGGACACTGGAAGAAACAACAAGTAATTCAGAGAAAGTAACTATAAGTAAGCCAGAATGTCTAGAGAACCATTGAAAAGTGCTTCTCAACATCAGAATACAGTAAAGAAAGCATTTCGTACAAAGCAGGTTATGTTTGAAAGAGCCAAATGATAACACTTTACAAGGATAGAAAACATCTATACTACATCTGAAACTAGAGTTAAAGTGTGATTCAGAGGTAACACAGCGTTTTAGAGTTTCTAAACATTTCATGAGAATGTAGCAAGTTGTTAGTACATGTGTGTTTTCAAAGTCAGCTAGGATTTTAAGCAGGTGCTTGTAATTCAGGGGAACTCTTCCATTTGGTGTAGAAAGTCCTTTGCTGGACACTGGAAGAAACAACTAGTAATTCAGAGAAAGTAACTATAAGTAAGCCAGAATTTCTAGAGAACCATTGAAAAGTAGTTCTCAACATCAGAAAACAGTAAAGAAAGCATTTCGTACAAAGCAGGTTATCTTTGAAAGAGCCAAATGATAACACTTTACAAGGATAGAGAACATCTATACTACATCTGAAACTAGAGTTAAAGTGTGATTCAGAGGTAACACAGCGTTTTAGAGTTTCTCAACGTTTCATGAGAATGCAGCAAGTTTTTAGTACATGTGTGTTTTCAAAGTCAGCCAAGATTTTAAGCAGATGCTTGTAATTGAAGGGAACTCTTCCATTTGGTGTAGAAAGTCCTTTGCTGGACACTGGAAGAAACAACTAGTAATTCAGAGCAAGTAAGTATAAGTAAGCCAGAATTGCTAGAGAACCATTGAAAAGTAGTTCTCAACATCAGAAAACAGTAAAGAAAGCATTTCGTACAAAGCAGGTTATCTTTGAAAGAGCCAAATGATAACACTTTACAAGATTAGAAAACATCTATACTACATCTGAAACTAGAGTTAAAGTGTGATTCAGAGGTAACACAGCGTTTTAGAGTTTCTCAACGTTTCATGAGAATGCAGCAAGTTGTTAGTACATGTGTGTTTTCAAAGTCAGCCAAGATTTTAAGCAGGCGCTTGTAATTCAGGGGAACTCTTCCATTTGGTGTAGACAGTCCTTTGCTGGACACTGGAAGAAACAACTAGTAATTCAGAGAAAGTAACTATAAGTAAGCCAGAATTGCTAGAGAACCATTGAAAAGTAGTTCTCAACATCAAAAAACAGTAAAGAAAGCATTTCGTACAAAGCAGGTTATCTTTGAAAGAGCCAAATGATAACACTTTACAAGGATAGAGAACATCTATACTACATCTGAAACTAGAGTTAAAGTGTGATTCAGAGGTAACACAGCGTTTTAGAGTTTCTCAACGTTTCATGAGAATGCAGCAAGTTGTTAGTACATGTGTGTTTTCAAAGTCAGCCAAGATTTCAAGCAGATGCTTGTAATTGAGGGGAACTCTTCCATTTGGTGTAGAAAGTCCTGTGCTGGACACTGGAAGAAACAACTAGTAATTCAGAGCAAGTAAGTATAAGTAAGCCAGAATTGCTAGAGAACCATTGAAAAGTAGTTCTAAACATCAGAAAACAGTAAAGAAAGCATTTCGTACAAAGCAGGTTATCTTTGAAAGAGCCAAATGATAACACTTTACAAGATTAGAAAACATCTATACTACATCTGAAACTAGAGTTAAAGTGTGATTCAGAGGTAACACAGCGTTTTAGAGTTTCTCAACGTTTCATGAGAATGCAGCAAGTTGTTAGTACATGTGTGTTTTCAAAGTCAGCCAAGATTTTAAGCAGGCGCTTGTAATTCAGGGGAACTCTTCCATTTGGTGTAGAAAGTCCTTTGCTGGACACTGGAAGAAACAACTAGTAATTCAGAGAAAGTAAGTATAAGTAAGCCAGAATGGCTAGAGAACCATTGAAAATGCTTCTCAACATCAGAATACAGTAAAGAAAGCATTTCGTACAAAGCAGGTTATCTTTGAAAGAGCCAAATGATAACACTTTACAAGGATAGAGAACATCTATACTACATCTGAAACTAGAGTTAAAGTGTGATTCAGAGGTAACACAGCGTTTTAGAGTTTCTCAACGTTTCATGAGAATGCAGCAAGTTGTTAGTACATGTGTGTTTTCAAAGTCAGCCAAGTTTTTAAGCAGGTGCTTGTAATTGAGGGGAACTCTTCCATTTGGTGTAGAAAGTCCTTTGCTGGACACTGGAAGAAACAACTAGTAATTCAGAGAAAGTAACTATAAGTAAGCCAGAATGGCTAGAGAACCATTGAAAAGTGCTTCTCAACATCAGAATACAGTAAAGAAAGCATTTCGTACAAAGCAGGTTATCTTTGAAAGAGCCAAATGATAACACTTTACAAGGATAGAGAACATCTATACTACCTCTGAAACTAGAGTTAACGTGTGATTCAGAGGTAACACAGCGTTTTAGAGTTTCTCAACGTTTCATGAGAATGCAGCAAGTTGTTAGTACATGTGTGTTTTCAAAGTCAGCCAAGATTTTAAGGAGATGCTTGTAATTGAGGGGAACTCTTCCATTTGGTGTAGAAAGTCCTTTGCTGGACACTGGAAGAAACAACTAGTAATTCAGAGAAAGTAACTATAAGTAAGCCAGAATGGCTAGAGAACCATTGAAAAGTGCTTCTCAACATCAGAATACAGTAAAGAAATCATTTCGTACAAAGCAGGTTATCTTTGAAAGAGCCAAATGATAACACTTTACAAGGATAGAGAACATCTATACTACATCTGAAACTAGAGTTAAAGTGTGATTCAGAGGTAACACAGCGTTTTAGAGTTTCTCAACGTTTCATGAGAATGCAGCAAGTTGTTAGTACATGTGTGTTTTCAAAGTCAGCCAAGATTTTAAGCAGATGCTTGTAATTGAGGGGAACTCTTCCATTTGGTGTAGAAAGTCCTTTGCTGGACACTGGAAGAAACAACTAGTAATTCAGAGCAAGTAAGTATAAGTAAGCCAGAATTGCTAGAGAACCATTGAAAAGTAGTTCTAAACATCAGAAAACAGTAAAGAAAGCATTTCGTACAAAGCAGGTTATCTTTGAAAGAGCCAAATGATAACACTTTACAAGATTAGAAAACATCTATACTACATCTGAAACTAGAGTTAAAGTGTGATTCAGAGGTAACACAGCGTTTTAGAGTTTCTCAACGTTTCATGAGAATGCAGCAAGTTGTTAGTACATGTGTGTTTTCAAAGTCAGCCAAGATTTTAAGCAGGTGCTTGTAATTGAGGGGAACTCTTCCATTTGGTGTAGAAAGTCCTTTGCTGGACACTGGAAGAAACAACTAGTAATTCAGAGAAAGTAAGTATAAGTAAGCCAGAATTGCTAGAGAACCATTGAAAAGTAGTTCTAAACATCAGAAAACAGTAAAGAAAGCATTTCGTACAAAGCAGGTTATCTTTGAAAGAGCCAAATGATAACACTTTACAAGATTAGAAAACATCTATACTACATCTGAAACTAGAGTTAAAGTGTGATTCAGAGGTAACACAGCGTTTTAGAGTTTCTCAACGTTTCATGAGAATGCAGCAAGTTGTTAGTACATGTGTGTTTTCAAAGTCAGCCAAGATTTTAAGCAGGTGCTTGTAATTGAGGGGAACTCTTCCATTTGGTGTAGAAAGTCCTTTGCTGGACACTGGAAGAAACAACTAGTAATTCAGAGCAAGTAACTATAAGTAAGCCAGAATGGCTAGAGAACCATTGAAAAGTGCTTCTCAATATCAGAATACAGTAAAGAAAGCATTTCGTACAAAGCAGGTTATCTTTGAAAGAGCCAAATGATAACACTTTATAAGGATAGAGAACATCTATACTACATCTGAAACTAGAGTTAAAGTGTGATTCAGAGGTAACACAGCGTTTTAGAGTTTCTCAACGTTTCATGAGAATGCAGCAAGTTGTTAGTACATGTGTGTTTTCAAAGTCAGCCAAGATTTTAAGCAGGCGCTTGTAATTCAGGGGAACTCTTCCATTTGGTGTAGAAAGTCCTTTACTGGACACTGGAAGAAACAACTAGTAATTCAGAGAAAGTAACTATAAGTAAGCCAGAATGGCTAGAGAACCATTGAAAAGTGCTTCTCAACATCAGAATACAGTAAAGAAAGCATTTCGTACAAAGCAGGTTATCTTTGAAAGAGCCAAATGATAACACTTTACAAGGATAGAAAACATCTATACTACATCTGAAACTAGAGTTAAAGTGTGATTCAGAGGTAACACAGCGTTTTAGAGTTTCTAAACATTTCATGAGAATGTAGCAAGTTGTTAGGACATGTGTGTTTTCAAAGTCAGCTAGGATTTTAAGCAGGTGCTTGTAATTCAGGGGAACTCTTCCATTTGGTGTAGAAAGTCCTTTGCTGGACACTGGAAGAAACAACTAGTAATTCAGAGCAAGTAAGTATAAGTAAGCCAGAATTGCTAGAGAACCATTGAAAAGTAGTTCTAAACATCAGAAAACAGTAAAGAAAGCATTTCGTACAAAGCAGGTTATCTTTGAAAGAGCCAAATGATAACACTTTACAAGGATAGAGAACATCTATACTACATCTGAAACTAGAGTTAAAGTGTGATTCAGAGGTAACACAGCGTTTTAGAGTTTCTCAACGTTTCATGAGAATGCAGCAAGTTGTTAGTACATGTGTGTTTTCAAAGTCAGCCAAGATTTTAAGCAGGTGCTTGTAATTGAGGGGAACTCTTCCATTTGGTGTAGAAAGTCCTTTGCTGGACACTGGAAGAATCAACTAGTAATTCAGAGAAAGTAACTATAAGTAAGCCAGAATGGCTAGAGAACCATTGAAAAGTGCTTCTCAATATCAGAATACAGTAAAGAAAGCATTTCGTACAAAGCAGGTTATCTTTGAAAGAGCAAAATGATAACACTTTACAAGGATAGAGAACATCTATACTACATCTGAAACTAGAGTTAAAGTGTGATTCAGAGGTAACACAGCGTTTTAGAGTTTCTCAACGTTTCATGAGAATGCAGCAAGTTGTTAGTACATGTGTGTTTTCAAAGTCAGCCAAGATTTTAAGCAGGTGCTTGTAATTGAGGGGAACTCTTCCATTTGGTGTAGAAAGTCCTTTGCTGGACACTGGAAGAAACAACTAGTAATTCAGAGAAAGTAACTATAAGTAAGCCAGAATTGCTAGAGGACCATTGAAAAGTAGTTCTCAACATCAGAAAACAGTAAAGAAAGCATTTCGTACAAAGCAGGTTATCTTTGAAAGAGCCAAATGATAACACTTTACAAGATTAGAAAACATCTATACTACATCTGAAACTAGAGTTAAAGTGTGATTCAGAGGTAACACAGCGTTTTAGAGTTTCTCAACGTTTCATGAGAATGCAGCAAGTTGTTAGTACATGTGTGTTTTCAAAGTCAGCCAAGATTTTAAGCAGGTGCTTGTAATTGAGGGGAACTCTTCCATTTGGTGTAGAAAGTCCTTTGCTGGACACTGGAAGAAACAACTAGTAATTCAGAGCAAGTAACTATAAGTAAGCCAGAATGGCTAGAGAACCATTGAAAAGTGCTTCTCAATATCAGAATACAGTAAAGAAAGCATTTCGTACAAAGCAGGTTATCTTTGAAAGAGCCAAATGATAACACTTTATAAGGATAGAGAACATCTATACTACATCTGAAACTAGAGTTAAAGTGTGATTCAGAGGTAACACAGCGTTTTAGAGTTTCTCAACGTTTCATGAGAATGCAGCAAGTTGTTAGTACATGTGTGTTTTCAAAGTCAGCCAAGATTTTAAGCAGGCGCTTGTAATTCAGGGGAACTCTTCCATTTGGTGTAGAAAGTCCTTTACTGGACACTGGAAGAAACAACTAGTAATTCAGAGAAAGTAACTATAAGTAAGCCAGAATGGCTAGAGAACCATTGAAAAGTGCTTCTCAACATCAGAATACAGTAAAGAAAGCATTTCGTACAAAGCAGGTTATCTTTGAAAGAGCCAAATGATAACACTTTACAAGGATAGAAAACATCTATACTACATCTGAAACTAGAGTTAAAGTGTGATTCAGAGGTAACACAGCGTTTTAGAGTTTCTAAACATTTCATGAGAATGTAGCAAGTTGTTAGGACATGTGTGTTTTCAAAGTCAGCTAGGATTTTAAGCAGGTGCTTGTAATTCAGGGGAACTCTTCCATTTGGTGTAGAAAGTCCTTTGCTGGACACTGGAAGAAACAACTAGTAATTCAGAGCAAGTAAGTATAAGTAAGCCAGAATTGCTAGAGAACCATTGAAAAGTAGTTCTAAACATCAGAAAACAGTAAAGAAAGCATTTCGTACAAAGCAGGTTATCTTTGAAAGAGCCAAATGATAACACTTTACAAGGATAGAGAACATCTATACTACATCTGAAACTAGAGTTAAAGTGTGATTCAGAGGTAACACAGCGTTTTAGAGTTTCTCAACGTTTCATGAGAATGCAGCAAGTTGTTAGTACATGTGTGTTTTCAAAGTCAGCCAAGATTTTAAGCAGGTGCTTGTAATTGAGGGGAACTCTTCCATTTGGTGTAGAAAGTCCTTTGCTGGACACTGGAAGAATCAACTAGTAATTCAGAGAAAGTAACTATAAGTAAGCCAGAATGGCTAGAGAACCATTGAAAAGTGCTTCTCAATATCAGAATACAGTAAAGAAAGCATTTCGTACAAAGCAGGTTATCTTTGAAAGAGCAAAATGATAACACTTTACAAGGATAGAGAACATCTATACTACATCTGAAACTAGAGTTAAAGTGTGATTCAGAGGTAACACAGCGTTTTAGAGTTTCTCAACGTTTCATGAGAATGCAGCAAGTTGTTAGTACATGTGTGTTTTCAAAGTCAGCCAAGATTTTAAGCAGGTGCTTGTAATTGAGGGGAACTCTTCCATTTGGTGTAGAAAGTCCTTTGCTGGACACTGGAAGAAACAACTAGTAATTCAGAGAAAGTAACTATAAGTAAGCCAGAATTGCTAGAGGACCATTGAAAAGTAGTTCTCAACATCAGAAAACAGTAAAGAAAGCATTTCGTACAAAGCAGGTTATCTTTGAAAGAGCCAAATGATAACACTTTACAAGATTAGAAAACATCTATACTACATCTGAAACTAGAGTTAAAGTGTGATTCAGAGGTAACACAGCGTTTTAGAGTTTCTCAACGTTTCATGAGAATGCAGCAAGTTGTTAGTACATGTGTGTTTTCAAAGTCAGCCAAGATTTTAAGCAGGTGCTTGTAATTGAGGGGAACTCTTCCATTTGGTGTAGAAAGTCCTTTGCTGGACACTGGAAGAAACAACTAGTAATTCAGAGCAAGTAACTATAAGTAAGCCAGAATGGCTAGAGAACCATTGAAAAGTGCTTCTCAATATCAGAATACAGTAAAGAAAGCATTTCGTACAAAGCAGGTTATCTTTGAAAGAGCCAAATGATAACACTTTACAAGGATAGAGAACATCTATACTACATCTGAAACTAGAGTTAAAGTGTGATTCAGAGGTAACACAGCGTTTTAGAGTTTCTCAACGTTTCATGAGAATGCAGCAAGTTGTTAGTACATGTGTGTTTTCAAAGTCAGCCAAGATTTTAAGCAGGCGCTTGTAATTCAGGGGAACTCTTCCATTTGGTGTAGAAAGTCCTTTACTGGACACTGGAAGAAACAACTAGTAATTCAGAGAAAGTAACTATAAGTAAGCCAGAATGGCTAGAGAACCATTGAAAAGTGCTTCTCAACATCAGAATACAGTAAAGAAAGCATTTCGTACAAAGCAGGTTATCTTTGAAAGAGCCAAATGATAACACTTTACAAGGATAGAAAACATCTATACTACATCTGAAACTAGAGTTAAAGTGTGATTCAGAGGTAACACAGCGTTTTAGAGTTTCTAAACATTTCATGAGAATGTAGCAAGTTGTTAGGACATGTGTGTTTTCAAAGTCAGCTAGGATTTTAAGCAGGTGCTTGTAATTCAGGGGAACTCTTCCATTTGGTGTAGAAAGTCCTTTGCTGGACACTGGAAGAAACAACTAGTAATTCAGAGCAAGTAAGTATAAGTAAGCCAGAATTGCTAGAGAACCATTGAAAAGTAGTTCTAAACATCAGAAAACAGTAAAGAAAGCATTTCGTACAAAGCAGGTTATCTTTGAAAGAGCCAAATGATAACACTTTACAAGGATAGAGAACATCTATACTACATCTGAAACTAGAGTTAAAGTGTGATTCAGAGGTAACACAGCGTTTTAGAGTTTCTCAACGTTTCATGAGAATGCAGCAAGTTGTTAGTACATGTGTGTTTTCAAAGTCAGCCAAGATTTTAAGCAGGTGCTTGTAATTGAGGGGAACTCTTCCATTTGGTGTAGAAAGTCCTTTGCTGGACACTGGAAGAATCAACTAGTAATTCAGAGAAAGTAACTATAAGTAAGCCAGAATGGCTAGAGAACCATTGAAAAGTGCTTCTCAATATCAGAATACAGTAAAGAAAGCATTTCGTACAAAGCAGGTTATCTTTGAAAGAGCAAAATGATAACACTTTACAAGGATAGAGAACATCTATACTACATCTGAAACTAGAGTTAAAGTGTGATTCAGAGGTAACACGGCGTTTTAGAGTTTCTCAGTGTTTCATGAGAATGCAGCAAATTGTTAGTACATGTGTGTTTTCAAAGTCAGCCAAGATTTTAAGCAGGTGCTTGTAATTGAGGGGAACTCTTCCATTTGGTGTAGAAAGTCCTTTGCTGGATACTGGAAGAAACAACTAGTTATTCAGAGCAAGTAACTATAAGTAAGCCGGAATGGCTAGAGAACCATTGAAAAGTGCTTCTCAATATCAGAATACAGTAAATAAAGCATTTCGTACAAAGCAGGTTATCTTTGAAAGAGCCAAATGATAACACTTTACAAGGATAGAGAACATCTATACTACATCTGAAACTAGAGTTAACGTGTGATTCAGAGGTAACACAGCGTTTTAGAGTTTCTCAACGTTTCATGAGAATGCAGCAAGTTGTTAGTACATGTGTGTTTTCAAAGTCAGCCAAGATTTTAAGCAGATGCTTGTAATTGAGGGGAACTCTTCCATTTGGTGTAGAAAGTCCTTTGCTGGACACTGGAAGAAACAACAAGTAATTCAGAGCAAGTAAGTATAAGTAAGCCAGAATTGCTAGAGAACCAATGAAAAGTAGTTCTCAATATCAGAATACAGTAAAGAAAGCATTTCGTACAAAGCAGGTTATCTTTGAAAGAGCCAAATGATAACACTTTACAAGGATAGAGAACATCTATACTACATCTGAAACTAGAGTTAAAGTGTGATTCAGAGGTAACACAGCGTTTTAGAGTTTCTCAACGTTTCATGAGAATGCAGCAAGTTGTTAGTACATGTGTGTTTTCAAAGTCAGCCAAGATTTTAAGCAGGTGCTTGTAATTGAGGGGAACTCTTCCATTTGGTGTAGAAAGTCCTTTGCTGGACACTGGAAGAAACAACTAGTAATTCAGAGAAAGTAACTATAAGTAAGCCAGAATTGCTAGAGGACCATTGAAAAGTAGTTCTCAACATCAGAAAACAGTAAAGAAAGCATTTCGTACAAAGCAGGTTATCTTTGAAAGAGCCAAATGATAACACTTTACAAGATTAGAAAACATCTATACTACATCTGAAACTAGAGTTAAAGTGTGATTCAGAGGTAACACAGCGTTTTAGAGTTTCTCAACGTTTCATGAGAATGCAGCAAGTTGTTAGTACATGTGTGTTTTCAAAGTCAGCCAAGATTTTAAGCAGGCGCTTGTAATTCAGGGGAACTCTTCCATTTGGTGTAGAAAGTCCTTTGCTGGATACTGGAAGAAACAACTAGTAATTCAGAGCAAGTAACTATAAGTAAGCCAGAATGGCTAGAGAACCATTGAAAAGTGCTTCTCAATATCAGAATACAGTAAAGAAAGCATTTTGTACAAAGCAGGTTATCTTTGAAAGAGCCAAATGATAACACTTTACAAGGATAGAGAACATCTATACTACATCTGAAACTAGAGTTAAAGTGTGATTCAGAGGTAACACAGCGTTTTAGAGTTTCTCAACGTTTCATGAGAATGCAGCAAGTTGTTAGTACATGTGTGTTTTCAAAGTCAGCCAAGATTTTAAGCAGGCGCTTGTAATTCAGGGGAACTCTTCCATTTGGTGTAGAAAGTCCTTTACTGGACACTGGAAGAAACAACTCGTAATTCAGAGAAAGTAACTATAAGTAAGCCAGAATGTCTAGAGAACCATTGAAAAGTGCTTCTCAACATCAGAATACAGTAAAGAAAGCATTTCGTACAAAGCAGGTTATCTTTGAAAGAGCCAAATGATAACACTTTACAAGGATAGAAAACATCTATACTACATCTGAAACTAGAGTTAAAGTGTGATTCAGAGGTAACACAGCGTTTTAGAGTTTCTAAACATTTCATGAGAATGTAGCAAGTTGTTAGGACATGTGTGTTTTCAAAGTCAGCTAGGATTTTAAGCAGGTGCTTGTAATTCAGGGGAACTCTTCCATTTGGTGTAGAAAGTCCTTTGCTGGACACTGGAAGAAACAACTAGTAATTCAGAGCAAGTAAGTATAAGTAAGCCAGAATTGCTAGAGAACCATTGAAAAGTAGTTCTAAACATCAGAAAACAGTAAAGAAAGCATTTCGTACAAAGCAGGTTATCTTTGAAAGAGCCAAATGATAACACTTTACAAGGATAGAGAACATCTATACTACATCTGAAACTAGAGTTAAAGTGTGATTCAGAGGTAACACAGCGTTTTAGAGTTTCTCAACGTTTCATGAGAATGCAGCAAGTTGTTAGTACATGTGTGTTTTCAAAGTCAGCCAAGATTTTAAGCAGGTGCTTGTAATTGAGGGGAACTCTTCCATTTGGTGTAGAAAGTCCTTTGCTGGACACTGGAAGAATCAACTACTAATTCAGAGAAAGTAACTATAAGTAAGCCAGAATGGCTAGAGAACCATTGAAAAGTGCTTCTCAACATCAGAATACAGTAAAGAAAGCATTTCGTACAAAGCAGGTTATCTTTGAAAGAGCCAAATGATAACACTTTACAAGGATAGAGAACATCTATACTACATCTGAAACTAGAGTTAACGTGTGATTCAGAGGTAACACAGCGTTTTAGAGTTTCTCAACGTTTCATGAGAATGCAGCAAGTTGTTAGTACATGTGTGTTTTCAAAGTCAGCCAAGATTTTAAGCAGGCGCTTGTAATTCAGGGGAACTCTTCCATTTGGTGTAGAAAGTCCTTTACTGGACACTGGAAGAAACAACTCGTAATTCAGAGAAAGTAACTATAAGTAAGCCAGAATGTCTAGAGAACCATTGAAAAGTGCTTCTCAACATCAGAATACAGTAAAGAAAGCATTTCGTACAAAGCAGGTTATCTTTGAAAGAGCCAAATGATAACACTTTACAAGGATAGAAAACATCTATACTACATCTGAAACTAGAGTTAAAGTGTGATTCAGAGGTAACACAGCGTTTTAGAGTTTCTAAACATTTCATGAGAATGTAGCAAGTTGTTAGGACATGTGTGTTTTCAAAGTCAGCTAGGATTTTAAGCAGGTGCTTGTAATTCAGGGGAACTCTTCCATTTGGTGTAGAAAGTCCTTTGCTGGACACTGGAAGAAACAACTAGTAATTCAGAGCAAGTAAGTATAAGTAAGCCAGAATTGCTAGAGAACCATTGAAAAGTAGTTCTAAACATCAGAAAACAGTAAAGAAAGCATTTCGTACAAAGCAGGTTATCTTTGAAAGAGCCAAATGATAACACTTTACAAGGATAGAGAACATCTATACTACATCTGAAACTAGAGTTAAAGTGTGATTCAGAGGTAACACAGCGTTTTAGAGTTTCTCAACGTTTCATGAGAATGCAGCAAGTTGTTAGTACATGTGTGTTTTCAAAGTCAGCCAAGATTTTAAGCAGGTGCTTGTAATTGAGGGGAACTCTTCCATTTGGTGTAGAAAGTCCTTTGCTGGACACTGGAAGAATCAACTACTAATTCAGAGAAAGTAACTATAAGTAAGCCAGAATGGCTAGAGAACCATTGAAAAGTGCTTCTCAACATCAGAATACAGTAAAGAAAGCATTTCGTACAAAGCAGGTTATCTTTGAAAGAGCCAAATGATAACACTTTACAAGGATAGAGAACATCTATACTACATCTGAAACTAGAGTTAACGTGTGATTCAGAGGTAACACAGCGTTTTAGAGTTTCTCAACGTTTCATGAGAATGCAGCAAGTTGTTAGTACATGTGTATTTTCAAAGTCAGCCAAGATTTTAAGCAGGCGCTTGTAATTCAGGGGAACTCTTCCATTTGGTGTAGAAAGTCCTTTACTGGACACTGGAAGAAACAACTCGTAATTCAGAGAAAGTAACTATAAGTAAGCCAGAATGTCTAGAGAACCATTGAAAAGTGCTTCTCAACATCAGAATACAGTAAAGAAAGCATTTCGTACAAAGCAGGTTATCTTTGAAAGAGCCAAATGATAACACTTTACAAGGATAGAAAACATCTATACTACATCTGAAACTAGAGTTAAAGTGTGATTCAGAGGTAACACAGCGTTTTAGAGTTTCTAAACATTTCATGAGAATGTAGCAAGTTGTTAGGACATGTGTGTTTTCAAAGTCAGCTAGGATTTTAAGCAGGTGCTTGTAATTCAGGGGAACTCTTCCATTTGGTGTAGAAAGTCCTTTGCTGGACACTGGAAGAAACAACTAGTAATTCAGAGCAAGTAAGTATAAGTAAGCCAGAATTGCTAGAGAACCATTGAAAAGTAGTTCTAAACATCAGAAAACAGTAAAGAAAGCATTTCGTACAAAGCAGGTTATCTTTGAAAGAGCCAAATGATAACACTTTACAAGGATAGAGAACATCTATACTACATCTGAAACTAGAGTTAAAGTGTGATTCAGAGGTAACACAGCGTTTTAGAGTTTCTCAACGTTTCATGAGAATGCAGCAAGTTGTTAGTACATGTGTGTTTTCAAAGTCAGCCAAGATTTTAAGCAGGTGCTTGTAATTGAGGGGAACTCTTCCATTTGGTGTAGAAAGTCCTTTGCTGGACACTGGAAGAATCAACTACTAATTCAGAGAAAGTAACTATAAGTAAGCCAGAATGGCTAGAGAACCATTGAAAAGTGCTTCTCAACATCAGAATACAGTAAAGAAAGCATTTCGTACAAAGCAGGTTATCTTTGAAAGAGCCAAATGATAACACTTTACAAGGATAGAGAACATCTATACTACATCTGAAACTAGAGTTAACGTGTGATTCAGAGGTAACACAGCGTTTTAGAGTGTCTCAACGTTTCATGAGAATGCAGCAAGTTGTTAGTACATGTGTGTTTTCAAAGTCAGCCAAGATTTTAAGCAGATGCTTGTAATTGAGGGGAACTCTTCCATTTGGTGTAGAAAGTCCTTTACTGGACACTGGAAGAAACAACTAGTAATTCAGAGAAAGTAACTATAAGTAAGCCAGAATGGCTAGAGAACCATTGAAAAGTGCTTCTCAACATCAGAATACAGTAAAGAAAGCATTTCGTACAAAGCAGGTTATCTTTGAAAGAGCCAAATGATAACACTTTACAAGGATAGAGAACATCTATACTACATCTGAAACTAGAGTTAAAGTGTGATTCAGAGGTAACACCGCGTTTTAGAGTTTCTCAACGTTTCATGAGAATGCAGCAAGTTGTTAGTACATGTGTGTTTTCAAAGTCAGCCAAGATTTTAAGCAGGTGCTTGTAATTGAGGGGAACTCTTCCATTTGGTGTAGAAAGTCCTTTGCTGGACACTGGAAGAAACAACTAGTAATTCAGAGCAAGTAAGTATAAGTAAGCCAGAATTGCTAGAGAACTATTGAAAAGTAGTTCTCAATATCAGAATACAGTAAAGAAACCATTTCGTACAAAGCAGGTTATCTTTGAAAGAGCCAAATGATAACACTTTACAAGGATAGAGAACATCTATACTACATCTGAAACTAGAGTTAAAGTGTGATTCAGAGGTAACACAGCGTTTTAGAGTTTCTCAACGTTTCATGAGAATGCAGCAAGTTGTTAGTACATGTGTGTTTTCAAAGTCAGCCAAGATTTTAAGCAGGTGCTTGTAATTGAGGGGAACTCTTCCATTTGGTGTAGAAAGTCCTTTGCTGGACACTGGAAGAAACAAGTAGTAATTCAGAGAAAGTAACTATAAGTAAGCCAGAATGGCTAGAGAACCATTGAAAAGTGCTTCTCAACATCAGAATACAGTAAAGAAAGCATTTCGTACAAAGCAGGTTATCTTTGAAAGAGCCAAATGATAACACTTTACAAGGATAGAGAACATCTATACTACATCTGAAACTAGAGTTAACGTGTGATTCAGAGGTAACACAGCGTTTTAGAGTTTCTCAACGTTTCATGAGAATGCAGCAAGTTGTTAGTACATGTGTGTTTTCAAAGTCAGCCAAGATTTTAAGCAGGCGCTTGTAATTCAGGGGAACTCTTCCATTTGGTGTAGAAAGTCCTTTACTGGACACTGGAAGAAACAACTAGTAATTCAGAGAAAGTAACTATAAGTAAGCCAGAATGGCTAGAGAACCATTGAAAAGTGCTTCTCAACATCAGAATACAGTAAAGAAAGCATTTCGTACAAAGCAGGTTATCTTTGAAAGAGCCAAATGATAACACTTTACAAGGATAAAGAACATCTATAGTACATCTGAAACTAGAGTTAAAGTGTGATTCAGAGGTAACACAGCGTTTTAGAGTTTCTCAACGTTTCATGAGAATGCAGCAAGTTGTTAGTACATGTGTGTTTTCAAAGTCAGCCAAGATTTTAAGCAGGTGCTTGTAATTCAGGGGAACTCTTCCATTTGGTGTAGAAAGTCCTTTGCTGGACACTGGAAGAAACAACTAGTAATTCAGAGAAAGTAACTATAAGTAAGCCAGAATGTCTAGAGAACCATTGAAAAGTGCTTCTCAACATCAGAATACAGTAAAGAAAGCATTTCGTACAAAGCAGGTTATCTTTGAAAGAGCCAAATGATAACACTTTACAAGGATAGAAAACATCTATACTACATCTGAAACTAGAGTTAAAGTGTGATTCAGAGGTAACACAGCGTTTTAGAGTTTCTAAACATTTCATGAGAATGTAGCAAGTTGTTAGTACATGTGTGTTTTCAAAGTCAGCTAGGATTTTAAGCAGGTGCTTGTAATTCAGGGGAACTCTTCCATTTGGTGTAGAAAGTCCTTTGCTGGACACTGGAAGAAACAACTAGTAATTCAGAGAAAGTAACTATAAGTAAGCCAGAATTTCTAGAGAACCATTGAAAAGTAGTTCTCAACATCAGAATACAGTAAAGAAAGCATTTCGTACAAAGCAGGTTATCTTTGAAAGAGCCAAATGATAACACTTTACAAGGATAGAGAACATCTATACTACATCTGAAACTAGAGTAAAAGTGTGATTCAGAGGTAACACATCGTTTTAGAGTTTCTCAACGTTTCATGAGAATGCAGCAAGTTGTTAGTACATGTGTGTTTTCAAAGTCAGCCAAGATTTTAAGCAGGCGCTTGTAATTCAGGGGAACTCTTCCATTTGGTGTAGAAAGTCCTTTGCTGGACACTGGAAGAAACAACAAGTAATTCAGAGAAAGTAACTATAAGTAAGCCAGAATGTCTAGAGAACCATTGAAAAGTGCTTCTCAACATCAGAATACAGTAAAGAAAGCATTTCGTACAAAGCAGGTTATCTTTGAAAGAGCCAAATGATAACACTTTACAAGGATAGAAAACATCTATACTACATCTGAAACTAGAGTTAAAGTGTGATTCAGAGGTAACACAGCGTTTTAGAGTTTCTAAACATTTCATGAGAATGTAGCAAGTTGTTAGTACATGTGTGTTTTCAAAGTCAGCTAGGATTTTAAGCAGGTGCTTGTAATTCAGGGGAACTCTTCCATTTGGTGTAGAAAGTCCTTTGCTGGACACTGGAAGAAACAACTAGTAATTCAGAGAAAGTAACTATAAGTAAGCCAGAATTTCTAGAGAACCATTGAAAAGTAGTTCTCAACATCAGAAAACAGTAAAGAAAGCATTTCGTACAAAGCAGGTTATCTTTGAAAGAGCCAAATGATAACACTTTACAAGGATAGAGAACATCTATACTACATCTGAAACTAGAGTTAAAGTGTGATTCAGAGGTAACACAGCGTTTTAGAGTTTCTCAACGTTTCATGAGAATGCAGCAAGTTTTTAGTACATGTGTGTTTTCAAAGTCAGCCAAGATTTTAAGCAGATGCTTGTAATTGAAGGGAACTCTTCCATTTGGTGTAGAAAGTCCTTTGCTGGACACTGGAAGAAACAACTAGTAATTCAGAGCAAGTAAGTATAAGTAAGCCAGAATTGCTAGAGAACCATTGAAAAGTAGTTCTCAACATCAGAAAACAGTAAAGAAAGCATTTCGTACAAAGCAGGTTATCTTTGAAAGAGCCAAATGATAACACTTTACAAGATTAGAAAACATCTATACTACATCTGAAACTAGAGTTAAAGTGTGATTCAGAGGTAACACAGCGTTTTAGAGTTTCTCAACGTTTCATGAGAATGCAGCAAGTTGTTAGTACATGTGTGTTTTCAAAGTCAGCCAAGATTTTAAGCAGGCGCTTGTAATTCAGGGGAACTCTTCCATTTGGTGTAGACAGTCCTTTGCTGGACACTGGAAGAAACAACTAGTAATTCAGAGAAAGTAACTATAAGTAAGCCAGAATTGCTAGAGAACCATTGAAAAGTAGTTCTCAACATCAGAAAACAGTAAAGAAAGCATTTCGTACAAAGCAGGTTATCTTTGAAAGAGCCAAATGATAACACTTTACAAGGATAGAGAACATCTATACTACATCTGAAACTAGAGTTAAAGTGTGATTCAGAGGTAACACAGCGTTTTAGAGTTTCTCAACGTTTCATGAGAATGCAGCAAGTTGTTAGTACATGTGTGTTTTCAAAGTCAGCCAAGATTTTAAGCAGATGCTTGTAATTGAGGGGAACTCTTCCATTTGGTGTAGAAAGTCCTGTGCTGGACACTGGAAGAAACAACTAGTAATTCAGAGCAAGTAAGTATAAGTAAGCCAGAATTGCTAGAGAACCATTGAAAAGTAGTTCTAAACATCAGAAAACAGTAAAGAAAGCATTTCGTACAAAGCAGGTTATCTTTGAAAGAGCCAAATGATAACACTTTACAAGATTAGAAAACGTCTATACTACATCTGAAACTAGAGTTAAAGTGTGATTCAGAGGTAACACAGCGTTTTAGAGTTTCTCAACGTTTCATGAGAATGCAGCAAGTTGTTAGTACATGTGTGTTTTCAAAGTCAGCCAAGATTTTAAGCAGGCGCTTGTAATTCAGGGGAACTCTTCCATTTGGTGTAGAAAGTCCTTTGCTGGACACTGGAAGAAACAACTAGTAATTCAGAGAAAGTAACTATAAGTAAGCCAGAATGGCTAGAGAACCATTGAAAAGTGCTTCTCAACATCAGAATACAGTAAAGAAAGCATTTCGTACAAAGCAGGTTATCTTTGAAAGAGCCAAATGATAACACTTTACAAGGATAGAGAACATCTATACTACATCTGAAACTAGAGTTAAAGTGTGATTCAGAGGTAACACAGCGTTTTAGAGTTTCTCAACGTTTCATGAGAATGCAGCAAGTTGTTAGTACATGTGTGTTTTCAAAGTCAGCCAAGATTTTAAGCAGGTGCTTGTAATTGAGGGGAACTCTTCCATTTGGTGTAGAAAGTCCTTTGCTGGACACTGGAAGAAACAACTAGTAATTCAGAGAAAGTAACTATAAGTAAGCCAGAATGGCTAGAGAACCATTGAAAAGTGCTTCTCAACATCAGAATACAGTAAAGAAAGCATTTCGTACAAAGCAGGTTATCTTTGAAAGAGCCAAATGATAACACTTTACAAGGATAGAGAACATCTATACTACCTCTGAAACTAGAGTTAACGTGTGATTCAGAGGTAACACAGCGTTTTAGAGTTTCTCAACGTTTCATGAGAATGCAGCAAGTTGTTAGTACATGTGTGTTTTCAAAGTCAGCCAAGATTTTAAGGAGATGCTTGTAATTGAGGGGAACTCTTCCATTTGGTGTAGAAAGTCCTTTGCTGGACACTGGAAGAAACAACTAGTAATTCAGAGAAAGTAACTATAAGTAAGCCAGAATGGCTAGAGAACCATTGAAAAGTGCTTCTCAACATCAGAATACAGTAAAGAAATCATTTCGTACAAAGCAGGTTATCTTTGAAAGAGCCAAATGATAACACTTTACAAGGATAGAGAACATCTATACTACATCTGAAACTAGAGTTAAAGTGTGATTCAGAGGTAACACAGCGTTTTAGAGTTTCTCAACGTTTCATGAGAATGCAGCAAGTTGTTAGTACATGTGTGTTTTCAAAGTCAGCCAAGATTTTAAGCAGATGCTTGTAATTGAGGGGAACTCTTCCATTTGGTGTAGAAAGTCCTTTGCTGGACACTGGAAGAAACAACTAGTAATTCAGAGCAAGTAAGTATAAGTAAGCCAGAATTGCTAGAGAACCATTGAAAAGTAGTTCTAAACATCAGAAAACAGTAAAGAAAGCATTTCGTACAAAGCAGGTTATCTTTGAAAGAGCCAAATGATAACACTTTACAAGATTAGAAAACATCTATACTACATCTGAAACTAGAGTTAAAGTGTGATTCAGAGGTAACACAGCGTTTTAGAGTTTCTCAACGTTTCATGAGAATGCAGCAAGTTGTTAGTACATGTGTGTTTTCAAAGTCAGCCAAGATTTTAAGCAGGCGCTTGTAATTCAGGGGAACTCTTCCATTTGGTGTAGAAAGTCCTTTACTGGACACTGGAAGAAACAACTAGTAATTCAGAGAAAGTAACTATAAGTAAGCCAGAATGGCTAGAGAACCATTGAAAAGTGCTTCTCAACATCAGAATACAGTAAAGAAAGCATTTCGTACAAAGCAGGTTATCTTTGAAAGAGCCAAATGATAACACTTTACAAGGATAAAGAACATCTATACTACATCTGAAACTAGAGTTAAAGTGTGATTCAGAGGTAACACAGCGTTTTAGAGTTTCTCAACGTTTCATGAGAATGCAGCAAGTTGTTAGTACATGTGTGTTTTCAAAGTCAGCCAAGATTTTAAGCAGGTGCTTGTAATTCAGGGGAACTCTTCCATTTGGTGTAGAAAGTCCTTTGCTGGACACTGGAAGAAACAACTAGTAATTCAGAGAAAGTAACCATAAGTAAGCCAGAATGTCTAGAGAACCATTGAAAAGTGCTTCTCAACATCAGAATACAGTAAAGAAAGCATTTCGTACAAAGCAGGTTATCTTTGAAAGAGCCAAATGATAACACTTTACAAGGATAGAAAACATCTATACTACATCTGAAACTAGAGTTAAAGTGTGATTCAGAGGTAACACAGCGTTTTAGAGTTTCTAAACATTTCATGAGAATGTAGCAAGTTGTTAGTACATGTGTGTTTTCAAAGTCAGCTAGGATTTTAAGCAGGTGCTTGTAATTCAGGGGAACTCTTCCATTTGGTGTAGAAAGTCCTTTGCTGGACACTGGAAGAAACAACTAGTAATTCAGAGAAAGTAACTATAAGTAAGCCAGAATTTCTAGAGAACCATTGAAAAGTAGTTCTCAACATCAGAATACAGTAAAGAAAGCATTTCGTACAAAGCAGGTTATCTTTGAAAGAGCCAAATGATAACACTTTACAAGGATAGAGAACATCTATACTACATCTGAAACTAGAGTAAAAGTGTGATTCAGAGGTAACACATCGTTTTAGAGTTTCTCAACGTTTCATGAGAATGCAGCAAGTTGTTAGGACATGTGTGTTTTCAAAGTCAGCCAAGATTTTAAGCAGGCGCTTGTAATTCAGGGGAACTCTTCCATTTGGTGTAGAAAGTCCTTTGCTGGACACTGGAAGAAACAACAAGTAATTCAGAGAAAGTAACTATAAGTAAGCCAGAATGTCTAGAGAACCATTGAAAAGTGCTTCTCAACATCAGAATACAGTAAAGAAAGCATTTCGTACAAAGCAGGTTATCTTTGAAAGAGCCAAATGATAACACTTTACAAGGATAGAAAACATCTATACTACATCTGAAACTAGAGTTAAAGTGTGATTCAGAGGTAACACAGCGTTTTAGAGTTTCTAAACATTTCATGAGAATGTAGCAAGTTGTTAGTACATGTGTGTTTTCAAAGTCAGCTAGGATTTTAAGCAGGTGCTTGTAATTCAGGGGAACTCTTCCATTTGGTGTAGAAAGTCCTTTGCTGGACACTGGAAGAAACAACTAGTAATTCAGAGAAAGTAACTATAAGTAAGCCAGAATTTCTAGAGAACCATTGAAAAGTAGTTCTCAACATCAGAAAACAGTAAAGAAAGCATTTCGTACAAAGCAGGTTATCTTTGAAAGAGCCAAATGATAACACTTTACAAGGATAGAGAACATCTATACTACATCTGAAACTAGAGTTAAAGTGTGATTCAGAGGTAACACAGCGTTTTAGAGTTTCTCAACGTTTCATGAGAATGCAGCATGTTTTTAGTACATGTGTGTTTTCAAAGTCAGCCAAGATTTTAAGCAGATGCTTGTAATTGAAGGGAACTCTTCCATTTGGTGTAGAAAGTCCTTTGCTGGACACTGGAAGAAACAACTAGTAATTCAGAGCAAGTAAGTATAAGTAAGCCAGAATTGCTAGAGAACCATTGAAAAGTAGTTCTCAACATCAGAAAACAGTAAAGAAAGCATTTCGTACAAAGCAGGTTATCTTTGAAAGAGCCAAATGATAACACTTTACAAGATTAGAAAACATCTATACTACATCTGAAACTAGAGTTAAAGTGTGATTCAGAGGTAACACAGCGTTTTAGAGTTTCTCAACGTTTCATGAGAATGCAGCAAGTTGTTAGTACATGTGTGTTTTCAAAGTCAGCCAAGATTTTAAGCAGGCGCTTGTAATTCAGGGGAACTCTTCCATTTGGTGTAGACAGTCCTTTGCTGGACACTGGAAGAAACAACTAGTAATTCAGAGAAAGTAACTATAAGTAAGCCAGAATTGCTAGAGAACCATTGAAAAGTAGTTCTCAACATCAGAAAACAGTAAAGAAAGCATTTCGTACAAAGCAGGTTATCTTTGAAAGAGCCAAATGATAACACTTTACAAGGATAGAGAACATCTATACTACATCTGAAACTAGAGTTAAAGTGTGATTCAGAGGTAACACAGCGTTTTAGAGTTTCTCAACGTTTCATGAGAATGCAGCAAGTTGTTAGTACATGTGTGTTTTCAAAGTCAGCCAAGATTTTAAGCAGATGCTTGTAATTGAGGGGAACTCTTCCATTTGGTGTAGAAAGTCCTGTGCTGGACACTGGAAGAAACAACTAGTAATTCAGAGCAAGTAAGTATAAGTAAGCCAGAATTGCTAGAGAACCATTGAAAAGTAGTTCTAAACATCAGAAAACAGTAAAGAAAGCATTTCGTACAAAGCAGGTTATCTTTGAAAGAGCCAAATGATAACACTTTACAAGATTAGAAAACGTCTATACTACATCTGAAACTAGAGTTAAAGTGTGATTCAGAGGTAACACAGCGTTTTAGAGTTTCTCAACGTTTCATGAGAATGCAGCAAGTTGTTAGTACATGTGTGTTTTCAAAGTCAGCCAAGATTTTAAGCAGGCGCTTGTAATTCAGGGGAACTCTTCCATTTGGTGTAGAAAGTCCTTTGCTGGACACTGGAAGAAACAACTAGTAATTCAGAGAAAGTAACTATAAGTAAGCCAGAATGGCTAGAGAACCATTGAAAAGTGCTTCTCAACATCAGAATACAGTAAAGAAAGCATTTCGTACAAAGCAGGTTATCTTTGAAAGAGCCAAATGATAACACTTTACAAGGATAGAGAACATCTATACTACATCTGAAACTAGAGTTAAAGTGTGATTCAGAGGTAACACAGCGTTTTAGAGTTTCTCAACGTTTCATGAGAATGCAGCAAGTTGTTAGTACATGTGTGTTTTCAAAGTCAGCCAAGATTTTAAGCAGGTGCTTGTAATTGAGGGGAACTCTTCCATTTGGTGTAGAAAGTCCTTTGCTGGACACTGGAAGAAACAACTAGTAATTCAGAGAAAGTAACTATAAGTAAGCCAGAATGGCTAGAGAACCATTGAAAAGTGCTTCTCAACATCAGAATACAGTAAAGAAAGCATTTCGTACAAAGCAGGTTATCTTTGAAAGAGCCAAATGATAACACTTTACAAGGATAGAGAACATCTATACTACCTCTGAAACTAGAGTTAACGTGTGATTCAGAGGTAACACAGCGTTTTAGAGTTTCTCAACGTTTCATGAGAATGCAGCAAGTTGTTAGTACATGTGTGTTTTCAAAGTCAGCCAAGATTTTAAGGAGATGCTTGTAATTGAGGGGAACTCTTCCATTTGGTGTAGAAAGTCCTTTGCTGGACACTGGAAGAAACAACTAGTAATTCAGAGAAAGTAACTATAAGTAAGCCAGAATGGCTAGAGAACCATTGAAAAGTGCTTCTCAACATCAGAATACAGTAAAGAAATCATTTCGTACAAAGCAGGTTATCTTTGAAAGAGCCAAATGATAACACTTTACAAGGATAGAGAACATCTATACTACATCTGAAACTAGAGTTAAAGTGTGATTCAGAGGTAACACAGCGTTTTAGAGTTTCTCAACGTTTCATGAGAATGCAGCAAGTTGTTAGTACATGTGTGTTTTCAAAGTCAGCCAAGATTTTAAGCAGATGCTTGTAATTGAGGGGAACTCTTCCATTTGGTGTAGAAAGTCCTTTGCTGGACACTGGAAGAAACAACTAGTAATTCAGAGCAAGTAAGTATAAGTAAGCCAGAATTGCTAGAGAACCATTGAAAAGTAGTTCTAAACATCAGAAAACAGTAAAGAAAGCATTTCGTACAAAGCAGGTTATCTTTGAAAGAGCCAAATGATAACACTTTACAAGATTAGAAAACATCTATACTACATCTGAAACTAGAGTTAAAGTGTGATTCAGAGGTAACACAGCGTTTTAGAGTTTCTCAACGTTTCATGAGAATGCAGCAAGTTGTTAGTACATGTGTGTTTTCAAAGTCAGCCAAGATTTTAAGCAGGCGCTTGTAATTCAGGGGAACTCTTCCATTTGGTGTAGAAAGTCCTTTACTGGACACTGGAAGAAACAACTAGTAATTCAGAGAAAGTAACTATAAGTAAGCCAGAATGGCTAGAGAACCATTGAAAAGTGCTTCTCAACATCAGAATACAGTAAAGAAAGCATTTCGTACAAAGCAGGTTATCTTTGAAAGAGCCAAATGATAACACTTTACAAGGATAAAGAACATCTATACTACATCTGAAACTAGAGTTAAAGTGTGATTCAGAGGTAACACAGCGTTTTAGAGTTTCTCAACGTTTCATGAGAATGCAGCAAGTTGTTAGTACATGTGTGTTTTCAAGGTCAGCCAAGATTTTAAGCAGGTGCTTGTAATTCAGGGGAACTCTTCCATTTGGTGTAGAAAGTCCTTTGCTGGACACTGGAAGAAACAACTAGTAATTCAGAGAAAGTAACTATAAGTAAGCCAGAATGTCTAGAGAACCATTGAAAAGTGCTTCTCAACATCAGAATACAGTAAAGAAAGCATTTCGTACAAAGCAGGTTATCTTTGAAAGAGCCAAATGATAACACTTTACAAGGATAGAAAACATCTATACTACATCTGAAACTAGAGTTAAAGTGTGATTCAGAGGTAACACAGCGTTTTAGAGTTTCTAAACATTTCATGAGAATGTAGCAAGTTGTTAGTACATGTGTGTTTTCAAAGTCAGCTAGGATTTTAAGCAGGTGCTTGTAATTCAGGGGAACTCTTCCATTTGGTGTAGAAAGTCCTTTGCTGGACACTGGAAGAAACAACTAGTAATTCAGAGAAAGTAACTATAAGTAAGCCAGAATTTCTAGAGAACCATTGAAAAGTAGTTCTCAACATCAGAATACAGTAAAGAAAGCATTTCGTACAAAGCAGGTTATCTTTGAAAGAGCCAAATGATAACACTTTACAAGGATAGAGAACATCTATACTACATCTGAAACTAGAGTAAAAGTGTGATTCAGAGGTAACACATCGTTTTAGAGTTTCTCAACGTTTCATGAGAATGCAGCAAGTTGTTAGTACATGTGTGTTTTCAAAGTCAGCCAAGATTTTAAGCAGGCGCTTGTAATTCAGGGGAACTCTTCCATTTGGTGTAGAAAGTCCTTTGATGGACACTGGAAGAAACAACAAGTAATTCAGAGAAAGTAACTATAAGTAAGCCAGAATGTCTAGAGAACCATTGAAAAGTGCTTCTCAACATCAGAATACAGTAAAGAAAGCATTTCGTACAAAGCAGGTTATCTTTGAAAGAGCCAAATGATAACACTTTACAAGGATAGAAAACATCTATACTACATCTGAAACTAGAGTTAAAGTGTGATTCAGAGGTAACACAGCGTTTTAGAGTTTCTAAACATTTCATGAGAATGTAGCAAGTTGTTAGTACATGTGTGTTTTCAAAGTCAGCTAGGATTTTAAGCAGGTGCTTGTAATTCAGGGGAACTCTTCCATTTGGTGTAGAAAGTCCTTTGCTGGACACTGGAAGAAACAACTAGTAATTCAGAGAAAGTAACTATAAGTAAGCCAGAATTTCTAGAGAACCATTGAAAAGTAGTTCTCAACATCAGAAAACAGTAAAGAAAGCATTTCGTACAAAGCAGGTTATCTTTGAAAGAGCCAAATGATAACACTTTACAAGGATAGAGAACATCTATACTACATCTGAAACTAGAGTTAAAGTGTGATTCAGAGGTAACACAGCGTTTTAGAGTTTCTCAACGTTTCATGAGAATGCAGCAAGTTTTTAGTACATGTGTGTTTTCAAAGTCAGCCAAGATTTTAAGCAGATGCTTGTAATTGAAGGGAACTCTTCCATTTGGTGTAGAAAGTCCTTTGCTGGACACTGGAAGAAACAACTAGTAATTCAGAGCAAGTAAGTATAAGTAAGCCAGAATTGCTAGAGAACCATTGAAAAGTAGTTCTCAACATCAGAAAACAGTAAAGAAAGCATTTCGTACAAAGCAGGTTATCTTTGAAAGAGCCAAATGATAACACTTTACAAGATTAGAAAACATCTATACTACATCTGAAACTAGAGTTAAAGTGTGATTCAGAGGTAACACAGCGTTTTAGAGTTTCTCAACGTTTCATGAGAATGCAGCAAGTTGTTAGTACATGTGTGTTTTCAAAGTCAGCCAAGATTTTAAGCAGGCGCTTGTAATTCAGGGGAACTCTTCCATTTGGTGTAGACAGTCCTTTGCTGGACACTGGAAGAAACAACTAGTAATTCAGAGAAAGTAACTATAAGTAAGCCAGAATTGCTAGAGAACCATTGAAAAGTAGTTCTCAACATCAGAAAACAGTAAAGAAAGCATTTCGTACAAAGCAGGTTATCTTTGAAAGAGCCAAATGATAACACTTTACAAGGATAGAGAACATCTATACTACATCTGAAACTAGAGTTAAAGTGTGATTCAGAGGTAACACAGCGTTTTAGAGTTTCTCAACGTTTCATGAGAATGCAGCAAGTTGTTAGTACATGTGTGTTTTCAAAGTCAGCCAAGATTTTAAGCAGATGCTTGTAATTGAGGGGAACTCTTCCATTTGGTGTAGAAAGTCCTGTGCTGGACACTGGAAGAAACAACTAGTAATTCAGAGCAAGTAAGTATAAGTAAGCCAGAATTGCTAGAGAACCATTGAAAAGTAGTTCTAAACATCAGAAAACAGTAAAGAAAGCATTTCGTACAAAGCAGGTTATCTTTGAAAGAGCCAAATGATAACACTTTACAAGATTAGAAAACGTCTATACTACATCTGAAACTAGAGTTAAAGTGTGATTCAGAGGTAACACAGCGTTTTAGAGTTTCTCAACGTTTCATGAGAATGCAGCAAGTTGTTAGTACATGTGTGTTTTCAAAGTCAGCCAAGATTTTAAGCAGGCGCTTGTAATTCAGGGGAACTCTTCCATTTGGTGTAGAAAGTCCTTTGCTGGACACTGGAAGAAACAACTAGTAATTCAGAGAAAGTAACTATAAGTAAGCCAGAATGGCTAGAGAACCATTGAAAAGTGCTTCTCAACATCAGAATACAGTAAAGAAAGCATTTCGTACAAAGCAGGTTATCTTTGAAAGAGCCAAATGATAACACTTTACAAGGATAGAGAACATCTATACTACATCTGAAACTAGAGTTAAAGTGTGATTCAGAGGTAACACAGCGTTTTAGAGTTTCTAAACATTTCATGAGAATGTAGCAAGTTGTTAGGACATGTGTGTTTTCAAAGTCAGCTAGGATTTTAAGCAGGTGCTTGTAATTCAGGGGAACTCTTCCATTTGGTGTAGAAAGTCCTTTGCTGGACACTGGAAGAAACAACTAGTAATTCAGAGAAAGTAACTATAAGTAAGCCAGAATTTCTAGAGAACCATTGAAAAGTAGTTCTCAACATCAGAAAACAGTAAAGAAAGCATTTCATACAAAGCAGGTTATCTTTGAAAGAGCCAAATGATAACACTTTACAAGGATAGAGAACATCTATACTACATCTGAAACTAGAGTTAAAGTGTGATTCAGAGGTAACACAGCGTTTTAGAGTTTCTCAACGTTTCATGAGAATGCAGCAAGTTGTTAGTACATGTGTGTTTTCAAAGTCAGCCAAGATTTTAAGCAGGCGCTTGTAATTGAGGGGAAGTCTTCCATTTGGTGGAGAAAGTCCTTTGCTGGACACTGGAAGAATCAACTAGTAATTCAGAGCAAGTAACTATAAGTAAGCCAGAATGTCTAGAGAACCATTGAAAAGTGCTTCTCAACATCAGAATACAGTAAAGAAAGCATTTCGTACAAAGCAGGTTATCTTTGAAAGAGCCAAATGATAACACTTTACAAGGATAGAGAACATCTATACTACATCTGAAACTAGACTTAACGTGTGATTCAGAGGTAACACAGCGTTTTAGAGTGTCTCAACGTTTCATGAGAATGCAGCAAGTTGTTAGTACATGTGTGTTTTCAAAGTCAGCCAAGATTTTAAGGAGATGCTTGTAATTGAGGGGAACTCTTCCATTTGGTGTAGAAAGTCCTTTGCTGGACACTGGAAGAAACAACTAGTAATTCAGAGAAAGTAACTATAAGTAAGCCAGAATGGCTAGAGAACCATTGAAAAGTGCTTCTCAACATCAGAATACAGTAAAGAAATCATTTCGTACAAAGCAGGTTATCTTTGAAAGAGCCAAATGATAACACTTTACAAGGATAGAGAACATCTATACTACATCTGAAACTAGAGTTAAAGTGTGATTCAGAGGTAACACAGCGTTTTAGAGTTTCTCAACGTTTCATGAGAATGCAGCAAGTTGTTAGTACATGTGTGTTTTCAAAGTCAGCCAAGATTTTAAGCAGATGCTTGTAATTGAGGGGAACTCTTCCATTTGGTGTAGAAAGTCCTTTGCTGGACACTGGAAGAAACAACTAGTAATTCAGAGCAAGTAAGTATAAGTAAGCCAGAATTGCTAGAGAACCATTGAAAAGTAGTTCTAAACATCAGAAAACAGTAAAGAAAGCATTTCGTACAAAGCAGGTTATCTTTGAAAGAGCCAAATGATAACACTTTACAAGATTAGAAAACATCTATACTACATCTGAAACTAGAGTTAAAGTGTGATTCAGAGGTAACACAGCGTTTTAGAGTTTCTCAACGTTTCATGAGAATGCAGCAAGTTGTTAGTACATGTGTGTTTTCAAAGTCAGCCAAGATTTTAAGCAGGTGCTTGTAATTGAGGGGAACTCTTCCATTTGGTGTAGAAAGTCCTTTGCTGGATACTGGAAGAAACAACTAGTAATTCAGAGCAAGTAACTATAAGTAAGCCAGAATGGCTAGAGAACCATTGAAAAGTGCTTCTCAATATCAGAATACAGTAAAGAAAGCATTTCGTACAAAGCAGGTTATCTTTGAAAGAGCCAAATGATAACACTTTACAAGGATAGAGAACATCTATACTACATCTGAAACTAGAGTTAAAGTGTGATTCAGAGGTAACACAGCGTTTTAGAGTTTCTCAACGTTTCATGAGAATGCAGCAAGTTGTTAGTACATGTGTGTTTTCAAAGTCAGCCAAGATTTTAAGCAGGCGCTTGTAATTCAGGGGAACTCTTCCATTTGGTGTAGAAAGTCCTTTACTGGACACTGGAAGAAACAACTAGTAATTCAGAGAAAGTAACTATAAGTAAGCCAGAATGGCTAGAGAACCATTGAAAAGTGCTTCTCAACATCAGAATACAGTAAAGAAAGCATTTCGTACAAAGCAGGTTATCTTTGAAAGAGCCAAATGATAACACTTTACAAGGATAGAAAACATCTATACTACATCTGAAACTAGAGTTAAAGTGTGATTCAGAGGTAACACAGCGTTTTAGAGTTTCTAAAGATTTCATGAGAATGTAGCAAGTTGTTAGGACATGTGTGTTTTCAAAGTCAGCTAGGATTTTAAGCAGGTGCTTGTAATTCAGGGGAACTCTTCCATTTGGTGTAGAAAGTCCTTTGCTGGACACTGGAAGAAACAACTAGTAATTCAGAGAAAGTAACTATAAGTAAGCCAGAATTTCTAGAGAACCATTGAAAAGTAGTTCTCAACATCAGAAAACAGTAAAGAAAGCATTTCATACAAAGCAGGTTATCTTTGAAAGAGCCAAATGATAACACTTTACAAGGATAGAGAACATCTATACTACATCTGAAACTAGAGTTAAAGTGTGATTCAGAGGTAACACAGCGTTTTAGAGTTTCTCAACGTTTCATGAGAATGCAGCAAGTTGTTAGTACATGTGTGTTTTCAAAGTCAGCCAAGATTTTAAGCAGGCGCTTGTAATTGAGGGGAAGTCTTCCATTTGGTGTAGAAAGTCCTTTGCTGGACACTGGAAGAATCAACTAGTAATTCAGAGCAAGTAACTATAAGTAAGCCAGAATGTCTAGAGAACCATTGAAAAGTGCTTCTCAACATCAGAATACAGTAAAGAAAGCATTTCGTACAAAGCAGGTTATCTTTGAAAGAGCCAAATGATAACACTTTACAAGGATAGAGAACATCTATACTACATCTGAAACTAGACTTAACGTGTGATTCAGAGGTAACACAGCGTTTTAGAGTGTCTCAACGTTTCATGAGAATGCAGCAAGTTGTTAGTACATGTGTGTTTTCAAAGTCAGCCAAGATTTTAAGCAGATGCTTGTAATTGAGGGGAACTCTTCCATTTGGTGTAGAAAGTCCTTTACTGGACACTGGAAGAAACAACTAGTAATTCAGAGAAAGTAACTATAAGTAAGCCAGAATGGCTAGAGAACCATTGAAAAGTGCTTCTCAACATCAGAATACAGTAAAGAAAGCATTTCGTACAAAGCAGGTTATCTTTGAAAGAGCCAAATGATAACACTTTACAAGGATAGAGAACATCTATACTACATCTGAAACTAGAGTTAAAGTGTGATTCAGAGGTAACACAGCGTTTTAGAGTTTCTCAACGTTTCATGAGAATGCAGCAAGTTGTTAGTACATGTGTGTTATCAAAGTCAGCCAAGATTTTAAGCAGGTGCTTGTAATTGAGGGGAACTCTTCCATTTGGTGTAGAAAGTCCTTTGCTGGATACTGGAAGAAACAACTAGTAATTCAGAGCAAGTAACTATAAGTAAGCCAGAATGGCTAGAGAACCATTGAAAAGTGCTTCTCAATATCAGAATACAGTAAAGAAAGCATTTCGTACAAAGCAGGTTATCTTTGAAAGAGCCAAATGGTAACACTTTACAAGGATAGAGAACATCTATACTGCATCTGAAACTAGAGTTAAAGTGTGATTCAGAGGTAACACAGCGTTTTAGAGTTTCTCAACGTTTCATGAGAATGCAGCAAGTTGTTAGTACATGTGTGTTTTCAAAGTCAGCCAAGATTTTAAGCAGGCGCTTGTAATTCAGGGGAACTCTTCCATTTGGTGTAGAAAGTCCTTTACTGGACACTGGAAGAAACAACTCGTAATTCAGAGAAAGTAACTATAAGTAAGCCAGAATGTCTAGAGAACCATTGAAAAGTGCTTCTCAACATCAGAATACAGTAAAGAAAGCATTTCGTACAAAGCAGGTTATCTTTGAAAGAGCCAAATGATAACACTTTACAAGGATAGAAAACATCTATACTACATCTGAAACTAGAGTTAAAGTGTGATTCAGAGGTAACACAGCGTTTTAGAGTTTCTAAACATTTCATGAGAATGTAGCAAGTTGTTAGGACATGTGTGTTTTCAAAGTCAGCTAGGATTTTAAGCAGGTGCTTGTAATTCAGGGGAACTCTTCCATTTGGTGTAGAAAGTCCTTTGCTGGACACTGGAAGAAACAACTAGTAATTCAGAGCAAGTAAGTATAAGTAAGCCAGAATTGCTAGAGAACCATTGAAAAGTAGTTCTAAACATCAGAAAACAGTAAAGAAAGCATTTCGTACAAAGCAGGTTATCTTTGAAAGAGCCAAATGATAACACTTTACAAGGATAGAGAACATCTATACTACATCTGAAACTAGAGTTAAAGTGTGATTCAGAGGTAACACAGCGTTTTAGAGTTTCTCAACGTTTCATGAGAATGCAGCAAGTTGTTAGTACATGTGTGTTTTCAAAGTCAGCCAAGATTTTAAGCAGGTGCTTGTAATTGAGGGGAACTCTTCCATTTGGTGTAGAAAGTCCTTTGCTGGACACTGGAAGAAACAACTAGTAATTCAGAGAAAGTAACTATAAGTAAGCCAGAATGGCTAGAGAACCATTGAAAAGTGCTTCTCAACATCAGAATACAGTAAAGAAAGCATTTCGTACAAAGCAGGTTATCTTTGAAAGAGCCAAATGATAACACTTTACAAGGATAGAGAACATCTATACTACATCTGAAACTAGAGTTAACGTGTGATTCAGAGGTAACACAGCGTTTTAGAGTTTCTCAACGTTTCATGAGAATGCAGCAAGTTGTTAGTACATGTGTGTTTTCAAAGTCAGCCAAGATTTTAAGCAGGCGCTTGTAATTCAGGGGAACTCTTCCATTTGGTGTAGAAAGTCCTTTACTGGACACTGGAAGAAACAACTAGTAATTCAGAGAAAGTAACTATAAGTAAGCCAGAATGGCTAGAGAACCATTGAAAAGTGCTTCTCAACATCAGAATACAGTAAAGAAAGCATTTCGTACAAAGCAGGTTATCTTTGAAAGAGCCAAATGATAACACTTTACAAGGATAGAGAACATCTATACTACATCTGAAACTAGAGTTAAAGTGTGATTCAGAGGTAACACAGCGTTTTAGAGTTTCTAAACATTTCATGAGAATGTAGCAAGTTGTTAATACATGTGTGTTTTCAAAGTCAGCTAGGATATTAACCAGGTGCTTGTAATTCAGGGGAACTCTTCCATTTGGTGTAGAAAGTCCTTTGTTGGACACTGGAAGAAACAACTAGTAATTCAGAGAAAGTAACTAAAAGTAAGCCAGAATTTCTAGAGAACCATTGAAAAGTAGTTCTCAACATCAGAATACAGTAAAGAAAGCATTTCGTACAAAGCAGGTTATCTTTGAAAGAGCCAAATGATAACACTTTACAAGGATAGAGAACATCTATACTACATCTGAAACTAGAGTAAAAGTGTGATTCAGAGGTAACACATCGTTTTAGAGTTTCTCAACGTTTCATGAGAATGCAGCAAGTTGTTAGTACATGTGTGTTTTCAAAGTCAGCCAAGATTTTAAGCAGGCGCTTGTAATTCAGGGGAACTCTTCCATTTGGTGTAGACAGTCCTTTGCTGGACACTGGAAGAAACAACTAGTAATTCAGAGAAAGTAACTATAAGTAAGCCAGAATTGCTAGAGAACCATTGAAAAGTAGTTCTCAACATCAGAAAACAGTAAAGAAAGCATTTCGTACAAAGCAGGTTATCTTTGAAAGAGCCAAATGATAACACTTTACAAGGATAGAGAACATCTATACTACATCTGAAACTAGAGTTAAAGTGTGATTCAGAGGTAACACAGCGTTTTAGAGTTTCTCAACGTTTCATGAGAATGCAGCAAGTTGTTAGTACATGTGTGTTTTCAAAGTCAGCCAAGATTTTAAGCAGATGCTTGTAATTGAGGGGAACTCTTCCATTTGGTGTAGAAAGTCCTGTGCTGGACACTGGAAGAAACAACTAGTAATTCAGAGCAAGTAAGTATAAGTAAGCCAGAATTGCTAGAGAACCATTGAAAAGTAGTTCTAAACATCAGAAAACAGTAAAGAAAGCATTTCGTACAAAGCAGGTTATCTTTGAAAGAGCCAAATGATAACACTTTACAAGATTAGAAAACATCTATACTACATCTGAAACTAGAGTTAAAGTGTGATTCAGAGGTAACACAGCGTTTTAGAGTTTCTCAACGTTTCATGAGAATGCAGCAAGTTGTTAGTACATGTGTGTTTTCAAAGTCAGCCAAGATTTTAAGCAGGCGCTTGTAATTCAGGGGAACTCTTCCATTTGGTGTAGAAAGTCCTTTGCTGGACACTGGAAGAAACAACTAGTAATTCAGAGAAAGTAACTATAAGTAAGCCAGAATGGCTAGAGAACCATTGAAAAGTGCTTCTCAACATCAGAATACAGTAAAGAAAGCATTTCGTACAAAGCAGGTTATCTTTGAAAGAGCCAAATGATAACACTTTACAAGGATAGAGAACATCTATACTACATCTGAAACTAGAGTTAAAGTGTGATTCAGAGGTAACACAGCGTTTTAGAGTTTCTCAACGTTTCATGAGAATGCAGCAAGTTGTTAGTACATGTGTGTTTTCAAAGTCAGCCAAGATTTTAAGCAGGTGCTTGTAATTGAGGGGAACTCTTCCATTTGGTGTAGAAAGTCCTTTGCTGGACACTGGAAGAAACAACTAGTAATTCAGAGAAAGTAACTATAAGTAAGCCAGAATGGCTAGAGAACCATTGAAAAGTGCTTCTCAACATCAGAATACAGTAAAGAAAGCATTTCGTACAAAGCAGGTTATCTTTGAAAGAGCCAAATGATAACACTTTACAAGGATAGAGAACATCTATACTACCTCTGAAACTAGAGTTAACGTGTGATTCAGAGGTAACACAGCGTTTTAGAGTTTCTCAACGTTTCATGAGAATGCAGCAAGTTGTTAGTACATGTGTGTTTTCAAAGTCAGCCAAGATTTTAAGGAGATGCTTGTAATTGAGGGGAACTCTTCCATTTGGTGTAGAAAGTCCTTTGCTGGACACTGGAAGAAACAACTAGTAATTCAGAGAAAGTAACTATAAGTAAGCCAGAATGGCTAGAGAACCATTGAAAAGTGCTTCTCAACATCAGAATACAGTAAAGAAAACATTTCGTACAAAGCAGGTTATCTTTGAAAGAGCCAAATGATAACACTTTACAAGGATAGAGAACATCTATACTACATCTGAAACTAGAGTTAAAGTGTGATTCAGAGGTAACACAGCGTTTTAGAGTTTCTCAACGTTTCATGAGAATGCAGCAAGTTGTTAGTACATGTGTGTTTTCAAAGTCAGCCAAGATTTTAAGCAGATGCTTGTAATTGAGGGGAACTCTTCCATTTGGTGTAGAAAGTCCTTTGCTGGACACTGGAAGAAACAACTAGTAATTCAGAGCAAGTAAGTATAAGTAAGCCAGAATTGCTAGAGAACCATTGAAAAGTAGTTCTAAACATCAGAAAACAGTAAAGAAAGCATTTCGTACAAAGCAGGTTATCTTTGAAAGAGCCAAATGATAACACTTTACAAGATTAGAAAACATCTATACTACATCTGAAACTAGAGTTAAAGTGTGATTCAGAGGTAACACAGCGTTTTAGAGTTTCTCAACGTTTCATGAGAATGCAGCAAGTTGTTAGTACATGTGTGTTTTCAAAGTCAGCCAAGATTTTAAGCAGGTGCTTGTAATTGAGGGGAACTCTTCCATTTGGTGTAGAAAGTCCTTTGCTGGATACTGGAAGAAACAACTAGTAATTCAGAGCAAGTAACTATAAGTAAGCCAGAATGGCTAGAGAACCATTGAAAAGTGCTTCTCAACATCAGAATACAGTAAAGAAAGCATTTCGTACAAAGCAGGTTATCTTTGAAAGAGCCAAATGATAACACTTTACAAGGATAGAGAACATCTATACTACATCTGAAACTAGAGTTAAAGTGTGATTCAGAGGTAACACAGCGTTTTAGAGTTTCTCAACGTTTCATGAGAATGCAGCAAGTTGTTAGTACATGTGTGTTTTCAAAGTCAGCCAAGATTTTAAGCAGGCGCTTGTAATTCAGGGGAACTCTTCCATTTGGTGTAGAAAGTCCTTTACTGGACACTGGAAGAAACAACTAGTAATTCAGAGAAAGTAACTATAAGTAAGCCAGAATGGCTAGAGAACCATTGAAAAGTGCTTCTCAACATCAGAATACAGTAAAGAAAGCATTTCGTACAAAGCAGGTTATCTTTGAAAGAGCCAAATGATAACACTTTACAAGGATAGAAAACATCTATACTACATCTGAAACTAGAGTTAAAGTGTGATTCAGAGGTAACACAGCGTTTTAGAGTTTCTAAACATTTCATGAGAATGTAGCAAGTTGTTAGGACATGTGTGTTTTCAAAGTCAGCTAGGATTTTAAGCAGGTGCTTGTAATTGAGGGGAACTCTTCCATTTGGTGTAGAAAGTCCTTTGCTGGACACTGGAAGAAACAACTAGTAATTCAGAGAAAGTAACTATAAGTAAGCCAGAATTTCTAGAGAACCATTGAAAAGTAGTTCTCAACATCAGAAAACAGTAAAGAAAGCATTTCATACAAAGCAGGTTATCTTTGAAAGAGCCAAATGATAACACTTTACAAGGATAGAGAACATCTATACTACATCTGAAACTAGAGTTAACGTGTGATTCAGAGGTAACACAGCGTTTTAGAGTTTCTCAACGTTTCATGAGAATGCAGCAAGTTATTAGTACATGTGTGTTTTCAAAGTCAGCCAAGATTTTAAGCAGATGCTTGTAATTGAGGGGAACTCTTCCATTTGGTGTAGAAAGTCCTTTGCTGGACACTGGAAGAAACAACTAGTAATTCAGAGCAAGTAAGTATAAGTAAGCCAGAATTGCTAGAGAACCATTGAAAAGTAGTTCTAAACTTCAGAAAACAGTAAAGAAAGCATTTCGTACAAAGCAGGTTATCTTTGAAAGAGCCAAATGATAACACTTTACAAGATTAGAAAACATCTATACTACATCTGAAACTAGAGTTAAAGTGTGATTCAGAGGTAACACAGCGTTTTAGAGTTTCTAAACATTTCATGAGAATGTAGAAAGTTGTTAGTATATGTGTGTTTTCAAAGTCAGCCAAGATTTTAAGCAGGTGCTTGTAATTGAGGGGAACTCTTCCATTTGGTGTAGAAAGTCCTTTGCTGGACACTGGAAGAAACAACTAGTAATTCAGAGAAAGTAACTATAAGTAAGCCAGAATGGCTAGAGAACCATTGAAAAGTGCTTCTCAACATCAGAATACAGTAAAGAAAGCATTTCGTACAAAGCAGGTTATCTTTGAAAGAGCCAAATGATAACACTTTACAAGGATAGAGAACATCTATACTACATCTGAAACTAGAGTTAACGTGTGATTCAGAGGTAACACCGCGTTTTAGAGTTTCTCAACGTTTCATGAGAATGCAGCAAGTTGTTAGTACATGTGTGTTTTCAAAGTCAGCCAAGATTTTAAGCAGGCGCTTGTAATTCAGGGGAACTCTTCCATTTGGTGTAGAAAGTCCTTTACTGGACACTGGAAGAAACAACTAGTAATTCAGAGAAAGTAACTATAAGTAAGCCAGAATGGCTAGAGAACCATTGAAAAGTGCTTCTCAACATCAGAATACAGTAAAGAAAGCATTTCGTACAAAGCAGGTTATCTTTGAAAGAGCCAAATGATAACACTTTACAAGGATAGAGAACATCTATACTACATCTGAAACTAGAGTTAAAGTGTGATTCAGAGGTAACACAGCGTTTTAGAGTTTCTCAACGTTTCATGAGAATGCAGCAAGTTGTTAGTACATGTGTGTTTTCAAAGTCAGCCAAGATTTTAAGCAGGCGCTTGTAATTCAGGGGAACTCTTCCATTTGGTGTAGAAAGTCCTTTGCTGGACACTGGAAGAAACAACTAGTAATTCAGAGAAAGTAACTATAAGTAAGCCAGAATGGCTAGAGAACCATTGAAAAGTGCTTCTCAACATCAGAATACAGTAAAGAAAGCATTTCGTACAAAGCAGGTTATCTTTGAAAGAGCCAAATGATAACACTTTACAAGGATAGAGAACATCTATACTACATCTGAAACTAGAGTTAAAGTGTGATTCAGAGGTAACACAGCGTTTTAGAGTTTCTCAACGTTTCATGAGAATGCAGCAAGTTGTTAGTACATGTGTGTTTTCAAAGTCAGCCAAGATTTTAAGCAGGTGCTTGTAATTGAGGGGAACTCTTCCATTTGGTGTAGAAAGTCCTTTGCTGGACACTGGAAGAAACAACTAGTAATTCAGAGAAAGTAACTATAAGTAAGCCAGAATGGCTAGAGAACCATTGAAAAGTGCTTCTCAACATCAGAATACAGTAAAGAAAGCATTTCGTACAAAGCAGGTTATCTTTGAAAGAGCCAAATGATAACACTTTACAAGGATAGAGAACATCTATACTACCTCTGAAACTAGAGTTAACGTGTGATTCAGAGGTAACACAGCGTTTTAGAGTTTCTCAACGTTTCATGAGAATGCAGCAAGTTGTTAGTACATGTGTGTTTTCAAAGTCAGCCAAGATTTTAAGGAGATGCTTGTAATTGAGGGGAACTCTTCCATTTGGTGTAGAAAGTCCTTTGCTGGACACTGGAAGAAACAACTAGTAATTCAGAGAAAGTAACTATAAGTAAGCCAGAATGGCTAGAGAACCATTGAAAAGTGCTTCTCAACATCAGAATACAGTAAAGAAAACATTTCGTACAAAGCAGGTTATCTTTGAAAGAGCCAAATGATAACACTTTACAAGGATAGAGAACATCTATACTACATCTGAAACTAGAGTTAAAGTGTGATTCAGAGGTAACACAGCGTTTTAGAGTTTCTCAACGTTTCATGAGAATGCAGCAAGTTGTTAGTACATGTGTGTTTTCAAAGTCAGCCAAGATTTTAAGCAGATGCTTGTAATTGAGGGGAACTCTTCCATTTGGTGTAGAAAGTCCTTTGCTGGACACTGGAAGAAACAACTAGTAATTCAGAGCAAGTAAGTATAAGTAAGCCAGAATTGCTAGAGAACCATTGAAAAGTAGTTCTAAACATCAGAAAACAGTAAAGAAAGCATTTCGTACAAAGCAGGTTATCTTTGAAAGAGCCAAATGATAACACTTTACAAGATTAGAAAACATCTATACTACATCTGAAACTAGAGTTAAAGTGTGATTCAGAGGTAACACAGCGTTTTAGAGTTTCTCAACGTTTCATGAGAATGCAGCAAGTTGTTAGTACATGTGTGTTTTCAAAGTCAGCCAAGATTTTAAGCAGGTGCTTGTAATTGAGGGGAACTCTTCCATTTGGTGTAGAAAGTCCTTTGCTGGATACTGGAAGAAACAACTAGTAATTCAGAGCAAGTAACTATAAGTAAGCCAGAATGGCTAGAGAACCATTGAAAAGTGCTTCTCAATATCAGAATACAGTAAAGAAAGCATTTCGTACAAAGCAGGTTATCTTTGAAAGAGCCAAATGATAACACTTTACAAGGATAGAGAACATCTATACTACATCTGAAACTAGAGTTAAAGTGTGATTCAGAGGTAACACAGCGTTTTAGAGTTTCTCAACGTTTCATGAGAATGCAGCAAGTTGTTAGTACATGTGTGTTTTCAAAGTCAGCCAAGATTTTAAGCAGGCGCTTGTAATTCAGGGGAACTCTTCCATTTGGTGTAGAAAGTCCTTTACTGGACACTGGAAGAAACAACTAGTAATTCAGAGAAAGTAACTATAAGTAAGCCAGAATGGCTAGAGAACCATTGAAAAGTGCTTCTCAACATCAGAATACAGTAAAGAAAGCATTTCGTACAAAGCAGGTTATCTTTGAAAGAGCCAAATGATAACACTTTACAAGGATAGAAAACATCTATACTACATCTGAAACTAGAGTTAAAGTGTGATTCAGAGGTAACACAGCGTTTTAGAGTTTCTAAACATTTCATGAGAATGTAGCAAGTTGTTAGGACATGTGTGTTTTCAAAGTCAGCTAGGATTTTAAGCAGGTGCTTGTAATTCAGGGGAACTCTTCCATTTGGTGTAGAAAGTCCTTTGCTGGACACTGGAAGAAACAACTAGTAATTCAGAGAAAGTAACTATAAGTAAGCCAGAATTTCTAGAGAACCATTGAAAAGTAGTTCTCAACATCAGAAAACAGTAAAGAAAGCATTTCATACAAAGCAGGTTATCTTTGAAAGAGCCAAATGATAACACTTTACAAGGATAGAGAACATCTATACTACATCTGAAACTAGAGTTAAAGTGTGATTCAGAGGTAACACAGCGTTTAAGAGTTTCTCAACGTTTCATGAGAATGCAGCAAGTTGTTAGTACATGTGTGTTTTCAAAGTCAGCCAAGATTTTAAGCAGGCGCTTGTAATTGAGGGGAAGTCTTCCATTTGGTGTAGAAAGTCCTTTGCTGGACACTGGAAGAATCAACTAGTAATTCAGAGCAAGTAACTATAAGTAAGCCAGAATGTCTAGAGAACCATTGAAAAGTGCTTCTCAACATCAGAATACAGTAAAGAAAGCATTTCGTACAAAGCAGGTTATCTTTGAAAGAGCCAAATGAAAACACTTTACAAGGATAGAGAACATCTATACTACATCTGAAACTAGACTTAACGTGTGATTCAGAGGTAACACAGCGTTTTAGAGTGTCTCAACGTTTCATGAGAATGCAGCAAGTTGTTAGTACATGTGTGTTTTCAAAGTCAGCCAAGATTTTAAGCAGATGCTTGTAATTGAGGGGAACTCTTCCATTTGGTGTAGAAAGTCCTTTGCTGGACACTGGAAGAAACAACTAGTAATTCAGAGAAAGTAAATATAAGTAAGCCAGAATGGCTAGAGAACCATTGAAAAGTGCTTCTCAACATCAGAATACAGTAAAGAAAGCATTTCGTACAAAGTAGGTTATCTTTGAAAGAGCCAAATGATAACACTTTACAAGGATAGAGAACATCTATACTACATCTGAAACTAGAGTTAACGTGTGATTCAGAGGTAACACAGCGTTTTAGAGTTTCTCAACGTTTCATGAGAATGCAGCAAGTTATTAGTACATGTGTGTTTTCAAAGTCAGCCAAGATTTTAAGCAGATGCTTGTAATTGAGGGGAAATCTTCCATTTGGTGTAGAAAGTCCTTTGCTGGACACTGGAAGAAACAACTAGTAATTCAGAGCAAGTAAGTATAAGTAAGCCAGAATTGCTAGAGAACCATTGAAAAGTAGTTCTAAACTTCAGAAAACAGTAAAGAAAGCATTTCGTACAAAGCAGGTTATCTTTGAAAGAGCCAAATGATAACACTTTACAAGATTAGAAAACATCTATACTACATCTGAAACTAGAGTTAAAGTGTGATTCAGAGGTAACACAGCGTTTTAGAGTTTCTAAACATTTCATGAGAATGTAGCAAGTTGTTAGTATATGTGTGTTTTCAAAGTCAGCCAAGATTTTAAGCAGGTGCTTGTAATTGAGGGGAACTCTTCCATTTGGTGTAGAAAGTCCTTTGCTGGACACTGGAAGAAACAACTAGTAATTCAGAGAAAGTAACTATAAGTAAGCCAGAATGGCTAGAGAACCATTAAAAAGTGCTTCTCAACATCAGAATACAGTAAAGAAAGCATTTCGTACAAAGCAGGTTATCTTTGAAAGAGCCAAATGATAACACTTTACAAGGATAGAGAACATCTATACTACATCTGAAACTAGAGTTAACGTGTGATTCAGAGGTAACACCGCGTTTTAGAGTTTCTCAACGTTTCATGAGAATGCAGCAAGTTGTTAGTACATGTGTGTTTTCAAAGTCAGTCAAGATTTTAAGCAGGCGCTTGTAATTCAGGGGAACTCTTCCATTTGGTGTAGAAAGTCCTTTACTGGACACTGGAAGAAACAACTAGTAATTCAGAGAAAGTAACTATAAGTAAGCCAGAATGGCTAGAGAACCATTGAAAAGTGCTTCTCAACATCAGAATACAGTAAAGAAAGCATTTCGTACAAAGCAGGTTATCTTTGAAAGAGCCAAATGATAACACTTTACAAGGATAGAGAACATCTATACTACATCTGAAACTAGAGTTAACGTGTGATTCAGAGGTAACACAGCGTTTTAGAGTTTCTCAACGTTTCATGAGAATGCAGCAAGTTATTAGTACATGTGTGTTTTCAAAGTCAGCCAAGATTTTAAGCAGATGCTTGTAATTGAGGGGAACTCTTCCATTTGGTGTAGAAAGTCCTTTGCTGGACACTGGAAGAAACAACTAGTAATTCAGAGCAAGTAAGTATAAGTAAGCCAGAATTGCTAGAGAACCATTGAAAAGTAGTTCTAAACTTCAGAAAACAGTAAAGAAAGCATTTCGTACAAAGCAGGTTATCTTTGAAAGAGCCAAATGATAACACTTTACAAGATTAGAAAACATCTATACTACATCTGAAACTAGAGTTAAAGTGTGATTCAGAGGTAACACAGCGTTTTAGAGTTTCTAAACATTTCATGAGAATGTAGCAAGTTGTTAGTATATGTGTGTTTTCAAAGTCAGCCAAGATTTTAAGCAGGTGCTTGTAATTGAGGGGAACTCTTCCATTTGGTGTAGAAAGTCCTTTGCTGGACACTGGAAGAAACAACTAGTAATTCAGAGAAAGTAACTATAAGTAAGCCAGAATGGCTAGAGAACCATTAAAAAGTGCTTCTCAACATCAGAATACAGTAAAGAAAGCATTTCGTACAAAGCAGGTTTTCTTTGAAAGAGCCAAATGATAACACTTTACAAGGATAGAGAACATCTATACTACATCTGAAACTAGAGTTAACGTGTGATTCAGAGGTAACACCGCGTTTTAGAGTTTCTCAACGTTTCATGAGAATGCAGCAAGTTGTTAGTACATGTGTGTTTTCAAAGTCAGTCAAGATTTTAAGCAGGCGCTTGTAATTCAGGGGAACTCTTCCATTTGGTGTAGAAAGTCCTTTACTGGACACTGGAAGAAACAACTAGTAATTCAGAGAAAGTAACTATAAGTAAGCCAGAATGGCTAGAGAACCATTGAAAAGTGCTTCTCAACATCAGAATACAGTAAAGAAAGCATTTCGTACAAAGCAGGTTATCTTTGAAAGAGCCAAATGATAACACTTTACAAGGATAGAGAACATCTATACTACATCTGAAACTAGAGTTAAAGTGTGATTCAGAGGTAACACAGCGTTTTAGAGTTTCTCAACGTTTCATGAGAATGCAGCAAGTTGTTAGTACATGTGTGTTTTCAAAGTCAGCCAAGATTTTAAGCAGGTGCTTGTAATTGAGGGGAACTCTTCCATTTGGTGTAGAAAGTCCTTTGCTGGACACTGGAAGAAACAACTAGTAATTCAGAGCAAGTAAGTATAAGTAAGCCAGAATTGCTAGAGAACCATTGAAAAGTAGTTCTAAACATCAGAAAACAGTAAAGAAATCATTTCGTACAAAGCAGGTTATCTTTGAAAGAGCCAAATGATAACACTTTACAAGATTAGAAAACATCTATACTACATCTGAAACTAGAGTTAAAGTGTGATTCAGAGGTAACACAGCGTTTTAGAGTTTCTAAACAATTCATGAGAATGTAGCAAGTTGTTAGTACATGTGTGTTTTCAAAGTCAGCCAAGATTTTAAGCAGGTGCTTGTAATTGAGGGGAACTCTTCCATTTGGTGTAGAAAGTCCTTTGCTGGACACTGGAAGAAACAACTAATAATTCAGAGAAAGTAACTATAAGTAAGCCAGAATGGCTAGAGAACCATTGAAAAGTGCTTCTCAACATCAGAATACAGTAAAGAAAGCATTTCGTACAAAGCAGGTTATCTTTGAAAGAGCCAAATGATAACACTTTACAAGGATAGAGAACATCTATACTACATCTGAAACTAGAGTTAACGTGTGATTCAGAGGTAACACAGCGTTTTAGAGTTTCTCAACGTTTCATGAGAATGCAGCAAGTTGTTAGTACATGTGTGTTTTCAAAGTCAGCCAAGATTTTAAGCAGGCGCTTGTAATTCAGGGGAACTCTTCCATTTGGTGTAGAAAGTCCTTTACTGGACACTGGAAGAAACAACTAGTAATTCAGAGAAAGTAACTATAAGTAAGCCAGAATGGCTAGAGAACCATTGAAAAGTGCTTCTCAACATCAGAATACAGTAAAGAAAGCATTTCGTACAAAGCAGGTTATCTTTGAAAGAGCCAAATGATAACACTTTACAAGGATAGAGAACATCTATACTACATCTGAAACTAGAGTTAAAGTGTGATTCAGAGGTAACACAGCGTTTTAGAGTTTCTCAACGTTTCATGAGAATGCAGCAAGTTGTTAGTACATGTGTGTTTTCAAAGTCAGCCAAGATTTTAAGCAGGTGCTTGTAATTGAGGGGAACTCTTCCATTTGGTGTAGAAAGTCCTTTGCTGGACACTGGAAGAATCAACTAGTAATTCAGAGAAAGTAACTATAAGTAAGCAAGAATGGCTAGAGAACCATTGAAAAGTGCTTCTCAACATCAGAATACAGTAAAGAAAGCATTTCGTACAAAGCAGGTTATCTTTGAAAGAGCCAAATGATAACACTTTACAAGGATAGAGAACATCTATACTACATCTGAAACTAGAATTAACGTGTGATTCAGAGGTAACACAGCGTTTTAGAGTGTCTCAACGTTTCATGAGAATGCAGCAAGTTGTTAGTACATGTGTGTTTTCAAAGTCAGCCAAGATTTTAAGCAGATGCTTGTAATTGAGGGGAACTCTTCCATTTGGTGTAGAAAGTCCTTTGCTGGACACTGGAAGAAACAACTAGTAATTCAGAGAAAGTAACTATAAGTAAGCCAGAATGGCTAGAGAACCATTGAAAAATGCTTCTCAACATCAGAATACATTAAAGAAAGCATTTCGTACAAAGCAGGTTATCTTTGAAACAGCCAAATGATAACACTTTACAAGGATAGAGAACATCTATACTACATCTGAAACTAGCGTTAACGTGTGATTCAGAGGTAACACAGCGTTTTAGAGTTTCTCAACGTTTCATGAGAATGCAGCAAGTTGTTAGTACATGTGTGTTTTCAAAGTCAGCCAAGATTTTAAGCAGGCGCTTGTAATTCAGGGGAACTCTTCCATTTGGTGTAGAAAGTCCTTTACTGGACACTGGAAGAAACAACTAGTAATTCAGAGAAAGTAACTATAAGTAAGCCAGAATGGCTAGAGAACCATTGAAAAGTGCTTCTCAACATCAGAATACAGTAAAGAAAGCATTTCGTACAAAGCAGGTTATCTTTGAAAGAGCCAAATGATAACACTTTACAAGGATAGAGAACATCTATACTACATCTGAAACTAGAGTTAAAGTGTGATTCAGAGGTAACACCGCGTTTTAGAGTTTCTCAACGTTTCATGAGAATGCAGCAAGTTGTTAGTACATGTGTGTTTTCAAAGTCAGCCAAGATTTTAAGCAGGTGCTTGTAATTGAGGGGAACTCTTCCATTTGGTGTAGAAAGTCCTTTGCTGGACACTGGAAGAATCAACTAGTAATTCAGAGAAAGTAACTATAAGTAAGCCAGAATGGCTAGAGAACCATTGAAAAGTGCTTCTCAACATCAGAATACAGTAAAGAAAGCATTTCGTACAAAGCAGGTTGTCTTTGAAAGAGCCAAATGATAACACTTTACAAGGATAGAGAACATCTATACTACATCTGAAACTAGAGTTAAAGTGTGATTCAGAGGTAACACAGCGTTTTAGAGTTTCTCAACGTTTCATGAGAATGCAGCAAGTTGTTAGTACATGTGTGTTTTCAAAGTCAGCCAAGATTTTAAGCAGATGCTTGTAATTGAGGGGAACTCTTCCATTTGGTGTAGAAAGTCCTTTGCTGGACACTGGAAGAAACAACTAGTAATTCAGAGCAAGTAAGTATAAGTAAACCAGAATTGCTAGAGAACCATTGAAAAGTAGTTCTCAATATCAGAATACAGTAAAGAAAGCATTTCGTACAAAGCAGGTTATCTTTGAAAGAGCCAAATGATAACACTTTACAAGGATAGAGAACATCTATACTACATCTGAAACTAGAGTTAAAGTGTGAATCAGAGGTTACACAGCGTTTTAGAGTTTCTCAACGTTTCATGAGAATGCAGCAAGTTGTTAGTACATGTGTCTTTTCAAAGTCAGCCAAGATTTTAAGCAGGTGCTTGTAATTGAGGGGAACTCTTCCATTTGGTGTAGAAAGTCCTTTGCTGGACACTGGAAGAAACAACTAGTAATTCAGAGAAAGTAACTATAAGTAAGCCAGAATGGCTAGAGAACCATTGAAAAGTGCTTCTCAACATCAGAATACAGTAAAGAAAGCATTTCTTAAAAAGCAGGTTATCTTTGAAAGAGCCAAATGATAACACTTTACAAGGATAGAGAACATCTATACTACATCTGAAACTAGAGTTAACGTGTGATTCAGAGGTAACACAGCGTTTTAGAGTTTCTCAACGTTTCATGAGAATGCAGCAAGTTGTTAGTACATGTGTGTTTTCAAAGTCAGCCAAGATTTTAAGCAGATGCTTGTAATTGAGGGGAACTCTTCCATTTGGTGTAGAAAGTCCTTTGCTGGACACTGGAAGAAACAACTAGTAATTCAGAGCAAGTAAGTATAAGTAAACCAGAATTGCTAGAGAACCATTGAAAAGTAGTTCTCAATATCAGAATACAGTAAAGAAAGCATTTCGTACAAAGCAGGTTATCTTTGAAAGAGCCAAATGATAACACTTTACAAGGATAGAGAACATCTATACTACATCTGAAACTAGAGTTAAAGTGTGAATCAGAGGTTACACAGCGTTTTAGAGTTTCTCAACGTTTCATGAGAATGCAGCAAGTTGTTAGTACATGTGTGTTTTCAAAGTCAGCCAAGATTTTAAGCAGGTGCTTGTAATTGAGGGGAACTCTTCCATTTGGTGTAGAAAGTCCTTTGCTGGACACTGGAAGAAACAACTAGTAATTCAGAGAAAGTAACTATAAGTAAGCCAGAATGGCTAGAGAACCATTGAAAAGTGCTTCTCAACATCAGAATACAGTAAAGAAAGCATTTCGTAAAAAGCAGGTTATCTTTGAAAGAGCCAAATGATAACACTTTACAAGGATAGAGAACATCTATACTACATCTGAAACTAGAGTTAACGTGTGATTCAGAGGTAACACAGCGTTTTAGAGTTTCTCAACGTTTCATGAGAATGCAGCAAGTTGTTAGTACATGTGTGTTTTCAAAGTCAGCCAAGATTTTAAGCAGGCGCTTGTAATTGAGGGGAACTCTTCCATTTGGTGTAGAAAGTCCTTTGCTGGACACTGGAAGAAACAACTAGTAATTCAGAGAAAGTAACTATAAGTAAGCCAGAATGGCTAGAGAACCATTGAAAAGTGCTTCTCAACATCAGAATACAGTAAAGAAAGCATTTCGTACAAAGCAGGTTATCTTTGAAAGAGCCAAATGATAACACTTTACAAGGATAGAGAACATCTATACTACATCTGAAACTAGAGTTAACGTGTGATTCAGAGGTAACACAGCGTTTTAGAGTTTCTCAACGTTTCATGAGAATGCAGCAAGTTGTTAGTTCATGTGTGTTTTCAAAGTCAGCCAAGATTTTAAGCAGGCGCTTGTAATTCAGGGGAACTCTTCCATTTGGTGTAGAAAGTCCTTTACTGGACACTGGAAGAAACAACTAGTAATTCAGAGAAAGTAACTATAAGTAAGCCAGAATGGCTAGAGAACCATTGAAAAGTGCTTCTCAACATCAGAATACAGTAAAGAAAGCATTTCGTACAAAGCAGGTTATCTTTGAAAGAGCCAAATGATAACACTTTACAAGCATAGAGAACATCTATACTACATCTGAAACTAGAGTTAAAGTGTGATTCAGAGGTAACACAGCGTTTTAGAGTTTCTCAACGTTTCATGAGAATGCAGCAAGTTGTTAGTACATGTGTGTTTTCAAAGTCAGCCAAGATTTTAAGCAGGTGCTTGTAATTGAGGGGAACTCTTCCATTCGGTGTAGAAAGTCCTTTGCTGGACACTGGAAGAATCAACTAGTAATTCAGAGAAAGTAACTATAAGTAAGCCAGAATGGCTAGAGAACCATTGAAAAGTGCTTCTCAACATCAGAATACAGTAAAGAAAGCATTTCGTACAAAGCAGGTTATCTTTGAAAGAGCCAAATGATAACACTTTACAAGGATAGAGAACATCTATACTACATCTGAAACTAGCTTTAACGTGTGATTCAGAGGTAACACAGCGTTTTAGAGTGTCTCAACGTTTCATGAGAATGCAGCAAGTTGTTAGTACATGTGTGTTTTCAAAGTCAGCCAAGATTTTAAGCAGATGCTTGTAATTGAGGGGAACTCTTCCATTTGGTGTAGAAAGTCCTTTGCTGGACACTGGAAGAAACAACTAGTAATTCAGAGAAAGTAACTATAAGTAAGCCAGAATGGCTAGAGAACCATTGAAAAGTGCTTCTCAACATCAGAATACATTAAAGAAAGCATTTCGTACAAAGCAGGTTATCTTTGAAAGAGCCAAATGATAACACTTTACAAGGATAGAGAACATCTATACTACATCTGAAACTAGCGTTAACGTGTGATTCAGAGGTAACACAGCGTTTTAGAGTTTCTCAACGTTTCATGAGAATGCAGCAAGTTGTTAGTACATGTGTGTTTTCAAAGTCAGCCAAGATTTTAAGCAGGCGCTTGTAATTCAGGGGAACTCTTCCATTTGGTGTAGAAAGTCCTTTACTGGACACTGGAAGAAACAACTAGTAATTCAGAGAAAGTAACTATAAGTAAGCCAGAATGGCTAGAGAACCATTGAAAAGTGCTTCTCAACATCAGAATACAGTAAAGAAAGCATTTCGTACAAAGCAGGTTATCTTTGAAAGAGCCAAATGATAACACTTTACAAGGATAGAGAACATCTATACTACATCTGAAACTAGAGTTAAAGTGTGATTTAGAGGTAACACCGCGTTTTAGAGTTTCTCAACGTTTCATGAGAATGCAGCAAGTTGTTAGTACATGTGTGTTTTCAAAGTCAGCCAAGATTTTAAGCAGATGCTTGTAATTGAGGGGAACTCTTCCATTTGGTGTAGAAAGTCCTTTGCTGGACACTGGAAGAATCAACTAGTAATTCAGAGAAAGTAACTATAAGTAAGCCAGAATGGCTAGAGAACCATTGAAAAGTGCTTCTCAACATCAGAATACATTAAAGAAAGCATTTCGTACAAAGCAGGTTATCTTTGAAAGAGCCAAATGATAACACTTTACAAGGATAGAGAACATCTATACTACATCTGAAACTAGCGTTAACGTGTGATTCAGAGGTAACACAGCGTTTTAGAGTTTCTCAACGTTTCATGAGAATGCAGCAAGTTGTTAGTACATGTGTGTTTTCAAAGTCAGCCAAGATTTTAAGCAGGCGCTTGTAATTCAGGGGAACTCTTCCATTTGGTGTAGAAAGTCCTTTACTGGACACTGGAAGAAACAACTAGTAATTCAGAGAAAGTAACTATAAGTAAGCCAGAATGGCTAGAGAACCATTGAAAAGTGCTTCTCAACATCAGAATACAGTAAAGAAAGCATTTCGTACAAAGCAGGTTATCTTTGAAAGAGCCAAATGATAACACTTTACAAGGATAGAGAACATCTATACTACATCTGAAACTAGAGTTAAAGTGTGATTTAGAGGTAACACCGCGTTTTAGAGTTTCTCAACGTTTCATGAGAATGCAGCAAGTTGTTAGTACATGTGTGTTTTCAAAGTCAGCCAAGATTTTAAGCAGATGCTTGTAATTGAGGGGAACTCTTCCATTTGGTGTAGAAAGTCCTTTGCTGGACACTGGAAGAATCAACTAGTAATTCAGAGAAAGTAACTATAAGTAAGCCAGAATGGCTAGAGAACCATTGAAAAGTGCTTCTCAACATCAGAATACAGTAAAGAAAGCATTTCGTACAAAGCAGGTTATCTTTGAAAGAGCCAAATGATAACACTTTACAAGGATAGAGAACATCTATACTACATCTGAAACTAGAGTTAAAGTGTGATTCAGAGGTAACACAGCGTTTTAGAGTTTCTAAACATTTCATGAGAATGTAACAAGTTGTTAGTACATGTGTGTTTTCAAAGTCAGCCAAGATTTTAAGCAGGTGCTTGTAATTGAGGGGAACTCTTCCATTTGGTGTAGAAAGTCCTTTGCTGGACACTGGAAGAAACAACTAGTAATTCAGAGCAAGTAAGTATAAGTAAGCCAGAATTGCTAGAGAACCATTGAAAAGTGCTTCTCAACATCAGAATACAGTAAAGAAAGCATTTCGTACAAAGCAGGTTATCTTTGAAAGAGCCAAATGATAACACTTTACAAGGATAGAGAACATCTATACTACATCTGAAACTAGAGTTAAAGTGTGATTCAGAGGTAACACAGCGTTTTAGAGTTTCTAAACATTTCATGAGAATGTAGCAAGTTGTTAGTACATGTGTGTTTTCAAAGTCAGCCAAGATTTTAAGCAGGTGCTTGTAATTGAGGGGAACTCTTCCATTTGGTGTAGAAAGTCCTTTGCTGGACACTGGAAGAAACAACTAGTAATTCAGAGAAAGTAACTATAAGTAAGCCAGAATGGCTAGAGAACCATTGAAAAGTGCTTCTCAACATCAGAATACAGTACAGAAAGCATTTCGTACAAAGCAGGTTATCTTTGAAAGAGCCAAATGATAAAACTTTACAAGGATAGAGAACATCTATACTACATCTGAAACTAGAGTTAACGTGTGATTCAGAGGTTACACAGCGTTTTAGAGTTTCTCAACGTTTCATGAGAATGCAGCAAGTTGTTAGTACATGTGTGTTTTCAAAGTCAGCCAAGATTTTAAGCAGGTGCTTGTAATTGAGGGGAACTCTTCCATTTGGTGTAGAAAGTCCTTTGCTGGACACTGGAAGAAACAACTAGTAATTCAGAGAAAGTAACTATAAGTAAGCCAGAATGGCTAGAGAACCATTGAAAAGTGCTTCTCAACATCAGAATACAGTAAAGAAAGCATTTCGTAAAAAGCAGGTTATCTTTGAAAGAGCCAAATGATAACACTTTACAAGGATAGAGAACATCTATACTACATCTGAAACTAGAGTTAACGTGTGATTCAGAGGTAACACAGCGTTTTAGAGTTTCTCAACGTTTCATGAGAATGCAGCAAGTTGTTAGTACATGTGTGTTTTCAAAGTCAGCCAAGATTTTAAGCAGATGCTTGTAATTGAGGGGAACTCTTCCATTTGGTGTAGAAAGTCCTTTGCTGGACACTGGAAGAAACAACTAGTAATTCAGAGAAAGTAACTATAAGTAAGCCAGAATGTCTAGAGAACCATTGAAAAGTGCTTCTCAACATCAGAATACAGTAAAGAAAGCATTTCGTACAAAGCAGGTTATCTTTGAAAGAGCCAAATGATAACACTTTACAAGGATAGAGAACATCTATACTACATCTGAAACTAGAGTTAACGTGTGATTCAGAGGTAACACAGCGTTTTAGAGTTTCTCAACGTTTCATGAGAATGCAGCAAGTTGTTAGTACATGTGTGTTTTCAAAGTCAGCCAAGATTTTAAGCAGGCGCTTGTAATTCAGGGGAACTCTTCCATTTGGTGTAGAAAGTCCTTTACTGGACACTGGAAGAAACAACTAGTAATTCAGAGAAAGTAACTATAAGTAAGCCAGAATGGCTAGAGAACCATTGAAAAGTGCTTCTCAACATCAGAATACAGTAAAGAAAGCATTTCGTACAAAGCAGGTTATCTTTGAAAGAGCCAAATGATAACACTTTACAAGATTAGAAAACATCTATACTACATCTGAAACTAGAGTTAAAGTGTGATTCAGAGGTAACACAGCGTTTTAGAGTTTCTAAACATTTCATGAGAATGTAGCAAGTTGTTAGTACATGTGTGTTTTCAAAGTCAGCCAAGATTTTAAGCAGGTGCTTGTAATTGAGGGGAACTCTTCCATTTGGTGTAGAAAGTCCTTTGCTGGACACTGGAAGAAACAACTAGTAATTCAGAGAAAGTAACTATAAGTAAGCCAGAATGGCTAGAGAACCATTGAAAAGTGCTTCTCAACATCAGAATACAGTAAAGAAAGCATTTCGTACAAAGCAGGTTATCTTTGAAAGAGCCAAATGATAAAACTTTACAAGGATAGAGAACATCTATACTACATCTGAAACTAGAGTTAACGTGTGATTCAGAGGTTACACAGCGTTTTAGAGTTTCTCAACGTTTCATGAGAATGCAGCAAGTTGTTAGTACATGTGTGTTTTCAAAGTCAGCCAAGATTTTAAGCAGGTGCTTGTAATTGAGGGGAACTCTTCCATTTGGTGTAGAAAGTCCTTTGCTGGACACTGGAAGAAACAACTAGTAATTCAGAGAAAGTAACTATAAGTAAGCCAGAATGGCTAGAGAACCATTGAAAAGTGCTTCTCAACATCAGAATACAGTAAAGAAAGCATTTCGTAAAAAGCAGGTTATCTTTGAAAGAGCCAAATGATAACACTTTACAAGGATAGAGAACATCTATACTACATCTGAAACTAGAGTTAACGTGTGATTCAGAGGTAACACAGCGTTTTAGAGTTTCTCAACGTTTCATGAGAATGCAGCAAGTTGTTAGTACATATGTGTTTTCAAAGTCAGCCAAGATTTTAAGCAGATGCTTGTAATTGAGGGGAACTCTTCCATTTGGTGTAGAAAGTCCTTTGCTGGACACTGGAAGAAACAACTAGTAATTCAGAGAAAGTAACTATAAGTAAGCCAGAATGGCTAGAGAACCATTGAAAAGTGCTTCTCAACATCAGAATACAGTAAAGAAAGCATTTCGTACAAAGCAGGTTATCTTTGAAAGAGCCAAATGATAACACTTTACAAGGATAGAGAACATCTATACTACATCTGAAACTAGAGTTAACGTGTGATTCAGAGGTAACACAGCATTTTAGAGTTTCTCAACGTTTCATGAGAATGCAGCAAGTTGTTAGTACATGTGTGTTTTCAAAGTCAGCCAAGATTTTAAGCAGGCGCTTGTAATTCAGGGGAACTCTTCCATTTGGTGTAGAAAGTCCTTTACTGGACACTGGAAGAAACAACTAGTAATTCAGAGAAAGTAACTATAAGTAAGCCAGAATGGCTAGAGAACCATTGAAAAGTGCTTCTCAACATCAGAATACAGTAAAGAAAGCATTTCGTACAAAGCAGGTTATCTTTGAAAGAGCCAAATGATAACACTTTACAAGATTAGAAAACATCTATACTACATCTGAAACTAGAGTTAAAGTGTGATTCAGAGGTAACACAGCGTTTTAGAGTTTCTAAACATTTCATGAGAATGTAGCAAGTTGTTAGTACATGTGTGTTTTCAAAGTCAGCCAAGATTTTAAGCAGGTGCTTGTAATTGAGGGGAACTCTTCCATTTGGTGTAGAAAGTCCTTTGCTGGACACTGGAAGAAACAACTAGTAATTCAGAGAAAGTAACTATAAGTAAGCCAGAATGGCTAGAGAACCATTGAAAAGTGCTTCTCAACATCAGAATACAGTAAAGAAAGCATTTCGTACAAAGCAGGTTATCTTTGAAAGAGCCAAATGATAAAACTTTACAAGGATAGAGAACATCTATACTACATCTGAAACTAGAGTTAACGTGTGATTCAGAGGTTACACAGCGTTTTAGAGTTTCTCAACGTTTCATGAGAATGCAGCAAGTTGTTAGTACATGTGTGTTTTCAAAGTCAGCCAAGATTTTAAGCAGGTGCTTGTAATTGAGGGGAACTCTTCCATTTGGTGTAGAAAGTCCTTTGCTGGACACTGGAAGAAACAACTAGTAATTCAGAGAAAGTAACTATAAGTAAGCCAGAATGGCTAGAGAACCATTGAAAAGTGCTTCTCAACATCAGAATACAGTAAAGAAAGCATTTCGTAAAAAGCAGGTTATCTTTGAAAGAGCCAAATGATAACACTTTACAAGGATAGACAACATCTATACTACATCTGAAACTAGAGTTAACGTGTGATTCAGAGGTAACACAGCGTTTTAGAGTTTCTCAACGTTTCATGAGAATGCAGCAAGTTGTTAGTACATGTGTGTTTTCAAAGTCAGCCAAGATTTTAAGCAGATGCTTGTAATTGAGGGGAACTCTTCCATTTGGTGTAGAAAGTCCTTTGCTGGACACTGGAAGAAACAACTAGTAATTCAGAGAAAGTAACTATAAGTAAGCCAGAATGGCTAGAGAACCATTGAAAAGTGCTTCTCAACATCAGAATACAGTAAAGAAAGCATTTCGTACAAAGCAGGTTATCTTTGAAAGAGCCAAATGATAACACTTTACAAGGATAGAGAACATCTATACTACATCTGAAACTAGAGTTAACGTGTGATTCAGAGGTAACACAGCGTTTTAGAGTTTCTCAACGTTTCATGAGAATGCAGCAAGTTGTTAGTACATGTGTGTTTTCAAAGTCAGCCAAGATTTTAAGCAGGCGCTTGTAATTCAGGGGAACTCTTCCATTTGGTGTAGAAAGTCCTTTACTGGACACTGGAAGAAACAACTAGTAATTCAGAGAAAGTAACTATAAGTAAGCCAGAATGGCTAGAGAACCATTGAAAAGTGCTTCTCAACATCAGAATACAGTAAAGAAAGCATTTCGTACAAAGCAGGTTATCTTTGAAAGAGCCAAATGATAACACTTTACAAGGATAGAGAACATCTATACTACATCTGAAACTAGAGTTAAAGTGTGATTCAGAGGTAACACAGCGTTTTAGAGTTTCTCAACGTTTCATGAGAATGCAGCAAGTTGTTAGTACATGTGTGTTTTCAAAGTCAGCCAAGATTTTAAGCAGGTGCTTGTAATTGAGGGGAACTCTTCCATTTGGTGTAGAAAGTCCTTTGCTGGACACTGGAAGAATCAACTAGTAATTCAGAGAAAGTAACTATAAGTAAGCCAGAATGGCTAGAGAACCATTGAAAAGTGCTTCTCAACATCAGAATACAGTAAAGAAAGCATTTCGTACAAAGCAGGTTATCTTTGAAAGAGCCAAATGATAACACTTTACAAGGATAGAGAACATCTATACTACATCTGAAACTAGAGTTAACGTGTGATTCAGAGGTAACACAGCGTTTTAGAGTGTCTCAACGTTTCATGAGAATGCAGCAAGTTGTTAGTACATGTGTGTTTTCAAAGTCAGCCAAGATTTTAAGCAGATGCTTGTAATTGAGGGGAACTCTTCCATTTGGTGTAGAAAGTCCTTTGCTGGACACTGGAAGAAACAACTAGTAATTCAGAGAAAGTAACTATAAGTAAGCCAGAATGGCTAGAGAACCATTGAAAAGTGCTTCTCAACATCAGAATACAGTAAAGAAAGCATTTCGTACAAAGCAGGTTATCTTTGAAAGAGCCAAATGATAACACTTTACAAGGATAGAGAACATCTATACTACATCTGAAACTAGAGTTAACGTGTGATTCAGAGGTAACACAGCGTTTTAGAGTTTCTCAACGTTTCATGAGAATGCAGCAAGTTGTTAGTACATGTGTGTTTTCAAAGTCAGCCAAGATTTTAAGCAGGCGCTTGTAATTCAGGGGAACTCTTCCATTTGGTGTAGAAAGTCCTTTACTGGACACTGGAAGAAACAACTAGTAATTCAGAGAAAGTAACTATAAGTAAGCCAGAATGGCTAGAGAACCATTGAAAAGTGCTTCTCAACATCAGAATACAGTAAAGAAAGCATTTCGTACAAAGCAGGTTATCTTTGAAAGAGCCAAATGATAACACTTTACAAGGATAGAGAACATCTATACTACATCTGAAACTAGAGTTAAAGTGTGATTCAGAGGTAACACAGCGTTTTAGAGTTTCTCAACGTTTCATGAGAATGCAGCAAGTTGTTAGTACATGTGTGTTTTCAAAGTCAGCCAAGATTTTAAGCAGGGGCTTGTAATTCAGGGGAACTCTTCCATTTGGTGTAGAAAGTCCTTTGCTGGACACTGGAAGAAACAACTAGTAATTCAGAGAAAGTAACTATAAGTAAGCCAGAATGGCTAGAGAACCATTGAAAAGTGCTTCTCAACATCAGAATACAGTAAAGAAAGCATTTCGTACAAAGCAGGTTATCTTTGAAAGAGCCAAATGATAACACTTTACAAGGATAGAGAACATCTATACTACATCTGAAACTAGAGTTAAAGTGTGATTCAGAGGTAACACAGCGTTTTAGAGTTTCTCAACGTTTCATGAGAATGCAGCAAGTTGTTAGTACATGTGTGTTTTCAAAGTCAGCCAAGATTTTAAGCAGGGGCTTGTAATTCAGGGGAACTCTTCCATTTGGTGTAGAAAGTCCTTTGCTGGACACTGGAAGAAACAACTAGTAATTCAGAGAAAGTAACTATAAGTAAGCCAGAATGGCTAGAGAACCATTGAAAAGTGCTTCTCAACATCAGAATACAGTAAAGAAAGCATTTCGTACAAAGCAGGTTATCTTTGAAAGAGCCAAATGATAACACTTTACAAGGATAGAGAACATCTATACTACATCTGAAACTAGAGTTAACGTGTGATTCAGAGGTAACACAGCGTTTTAGAGTGTCTCAACGTTTCATGAGAATGCAGCAAGTTGTTAGTACATGTGTGTTTTCAAAGTCAGCCAAGATTTTAAGCAGATGCTTGTAATTGAGGGGAACTCTTCCATTTGGTGTAGAAAGTCCTTTGCTGGACACTGGAAGAAACAACTAGTAATTCAGAGAAAGTAACTATAAGTAAGCCAGAATGGCTAGAGAACCATTGAAAAGTGCTTCTCAACATCAGAATACATTAAAGAAAGCATTTCGTACAAAGCAGGTTATCTTTGAAAGAGCCCAATGATAACACTTTACAAGGATAGAGAACATCTATACTACATCTGAAACTAGAGTTAAAGTGTGATTCAGAGGTAACACAGCGTTTTAGAGTTTCTAAACATTTCATGAGAATGTAACAAGTTGTTAGTACATGTGTCTTTTCAAAGTCAGCCAAGATTTTAAGCAGGTGCTTGTAATTGAGGGGAACTCTTCCGTTTGGTGTAGAAAGTCCTTTGCTGGACACTGGAAGAAACAACTAGTAATTCAGAGAAAGTAACTATAAGTAAGCCAGAATGGCTAGAGAACCATTGAAAAGTGCTTCTCAACATCAGAATACAGTAAAGAAAGCATTTCGTACAAAGCAGGTTATCTTTGAAAGAGCCAAATGATAACACTTTACAAGGATAGAGAACATCTATACTACATCTGAAACTAGAGTTAACGTGTGATTCAGAGGTAACACAGCGTTTTAGAGTGTCTCAACGTTTCATGAGAATGCAGCAAGTTGTTAGTACATGTGTGTTTTCAAAGTCAGCCAAGATTTTAAGCAGATGCTTGTAATTGAGGGGAACTCTTCCATTTGGTGTAGAAAGTCCTTTGCTGGACACTGGAAGAATCAACTAGTAATTCAGAGAAAGTAACTATAAGTAAGCCAGAATGGCTAGAGAACCATTGAAAAGTGCTTCTCAACATCAGAATACAGTAAAGAAAGCATTTCGTACAAAGCAGGTTATCTTTGAAAGAGCCAAATGATAACACTTTACAAGGATAGAGAACATCTATACTACATCTGAAACTAGAGTTAAAGTGTGATTCAGAGGTAACACAGCGTTTTAGAGTTTCTAAACATTTCATGAGAATGTAACAAGTTGTTAGTACATGTGTCTTTTCAAAGTCAGCCAAGATTTTAAGCAGGTGCTTGTAATTGAGGGGAACTCTTCCGTTTGGTGTAGAAAGTCCTTTGCTGGACACTGGAAGAAACAACTAGTAATTCAGAGAAAGTAACTATAAGTAAGCCAGAATGGCTAGAGAACCATTGAAAAGTGCTTCTCAACATCAGAATACATTAAAGAAAGCATTTCGTACAAAGCAGGTTATCTTTGAAAGAGCCCAATGATAACACTTTACAAGGATAGAGAACATCTATACTACATCTGAAACTAGAGTTAAAGTGTGATTCAGAGGTAACACCGCGTTTTAGAGTTTCTCAAAGTTTCATGAGAATGCAGCAAGTTGTTAGTACATGTGTGTTTTCAAAGTCAGCCAAGATTTTAAGCAGGTGCTTGTAATTGAGGGGAACTCTTCCATTTGGTGTAGAAAGTCCTTTGCTGGACACTGGAAGAATCAACTAGTAATTCAGAGAAAGTAACTATAAGTAAGCCAGAATGGCTAGAGAACCATTGAAAAGTGCTTCTCAACATCAGAATACAGTAAAGAAAGCATTTCGTACAAAGCAGGTTATCTTTGAAAGAGCCAAATGATAACACTTTACAAGGATAGAGAACATCTATACTACATCTGAAACTAGAGTTAACGTGTGATTCAGAGGTAACACAGCGTTTTAGAGTTTCTCAACGTTTCATGAGAATGCAGCAAGTTGTTAGTACATGTGTGTTTTCAAAGTCAGCCAAGATTTTAAGCAGATGCTTGTAATTGAGGGGAACTCTTCCATTTGGTGTAGAAAGTCCTTTGCTGGACACTGGAAGAAACAACTAGTAATTCAGAGAAAGTAACTATAAGTAAGCCAGAATGGCTAGAGAACCATTGAAAAGTGCTTCTCAACATCAGAATACAGTAAAGAAAGCATTTCGTACAAAGCAGGTTATCTTTGAAAGAGCCAAATGATAACACTTTACAAGGATAGAGAACATCTATACTACATCTGAAACTAGAGTTAACGTGTGATTCAGAGGTAACACCGCGTTTTAGAGTTTCTCAACGTTTCATGAGAATGCAGCAAGTTGTTAGTACATGTGTGTTTTCAAAGTCAGCCAAGATTTTAAGCAGGTGCTTGTAATTGAGGGGAACTCTTCCATTTGGTGTAGAAAGTCCTTTGCTGGACACTGGAAGAATCAACTAGTAATTCAGAGAAAGTAACTATAAGTAAGCCAGAATGGCTAGAGAACCATTGAAAAGTGCTTCTCAACATCAGAATACAGTAAAGAAAGCATTTCGTACAAAGCAGGTTATCTTTGAAAGAGCCAAATGATAACACTTTACAAGGATAGAGAACATCTATACTACATCTGAAACTAGAGTTAAAGTGTGATTCAGAGGTAACACAGCGTTTTAGAGTTTCTAAACATTTCATAAGAATGTAACAAGTTGTTAGTACATGTGTCTTTTCAAAGTCAGCCAAGATTTTAAGCAGGTGCTTGTAATTGAGGGGAACTCTTCCATTTGTTGTAGAAAGTCCTTTGCTGGACACTGGAAGAAACAACTAGTAATTCAGAGAAAGTAACTATAAGTAAGCCAGAATGGCTAGAGAACCATTGAAAAGTGCTTCTCAACATCAGAATACAGTAAAGAAAGCATTTCGTACAAAGCAGGTTATCTTTGAAAGAGCCAAATGATAACACTTTACAAGGATAGAGAACATCTATACTACATCTGAAACTAGAGTTAACGTGTGATTCAGAGGTAACACAGCGTTTTAGAGTTTCTCAACGTTTCATGAGAATGCAGCAAGTTGTTAGTACATGTGTGTTTTCAAAGTCAGCCAAGATTTTAAGCAGATGCTTGTAATTGAGGGGAACTCTTCCATTTGGTGTAGAAAGTCCTTTGCTGGACACTGAAAGAAACAACTAGTAATTCAGAGCAAGTAAGTATAAGTAAGCCAGAATTGCTAGAGAACTATTGAAAAGTAGTTCTCAATATCAGAATACAGTAAAGAAAGCATTTCGTACAAAGCAGGTTATCTTTGAAAGAGCCAAATGATAACACTTTACAAGGATAGAGAACATCTATACTACATCTGAAACTAGAGTTAAAGTGTGATTGAGAGGTAACACAGCGTTTTAGAGTTTCTCAACGATTCATGAGAATGCAGCAAGTTGTTAGTACATGTGTGTTTTCAAAGTCAGCCAAGATTTTAAGCAGGTGCTTGTAATTGAGGGGAACTCTTCCATTTGGTGTAGAAAGTCCTTTGCTGGACACTGGAAGAAACAACTAGTAATTCAGAGAAAGTAACTATAAGTAAGCCAGAATTTCTAGAGAACCATTGAAAAGTGCTTCTCAACATCAGAAAACAGTAAAGAAAGCATTTCGTACAAAGCAGGTTATCTTTGAAAGAGCCAAATGATAACACTTTACAAGGATAGAGAACATCTATACTACATCTGAAACTAGAGTTAAAGTGTGATTCAGAGATAACACAGCGTTTTAGAGTTTCTCAACGTTTCATGAGAATGCAGCAAGTTGTTAGTACATGTGTGTTTTCAAAGTCAGCCAAGATTTTAAGCAGGTGCTTGTAATTGAGGGGAACTCTTCCATTTGGTGTAGAAAGTCCTTTGCTGGACACTGGAAGAAACACCTAGTAATTCAGAGCAAGTAACTATAAGTAAGCCAGAATGGCTAGAGAACCATTGAAAAGTGCTTCTCAACATCGGAAAACAGTAAAGAAAGCATTTCGTACAAAGCAGGTTATCTTTGAAAGAGCCAAATGATAACACTTTACAAGGATAGAGAACATCTATACTACATCTGAAACTAGAGTTAAAGTGTGATTCAGAGGTAACACAGCGTTTTAGAGTTTCTCAACGTTTCATGAGAATGCAGCAAGTTGTTAGTACATGTGTGTTTTCAAAGTCAGCCAAGATTTTAAGCAGATGCTTGTAATTGAGGGGAACTCTTCCATTTGGTGTAGAAAGTCCTTTGCTGGACACTGGAAGAAACAACTAGTAATTCAGAGCAAGTAAGTATAAGTAAGCCAGAATTGCTAGAGAACCATTGAAAAGTAGTTCTAAACATCAGAAAACAGTAAAGAAAGCATTTCGTACAAAGCAGGTTATCTTTGAAAGAGCCAAATGATAACACTTTACAAGATTAGAAAACATCTATACTACATCTGAAACTAGAGTTAAAGTGTGATTCAGAGGTAACACAGCGTTTTAGAGTTTCTCAACGTTTCATGAGAATGCAGCAAGTTGTTAGTACATGTGTGTTTTCAAAGTCAGCCAAGATTTTAAGCAGGTGCTTGTAATTGAGGGGAACTCTTCCATTTGGTGTAGAAAGTCCTTTGCTGGACACTGGAAGAAACAACTAGTAATTCAGAGCAAGTAACTATAAGTAAGCCAGAATGGCTAGAGAACCATTGAAAAGTGCTTCTCAACATCAGAAAACAGTAAAGAAAGCATTTCGTACAAAGCAGGTTATCTTTGAAAGAGCCAAATGATAACACTTTACAAGGATAGAGAACATCTATACTACATCTGAAACTAGAGTTAAAGTGTGATTCAGAGGTAACACAGCGTTTTAGAGTTTCTCAACGTTTCATGAGAATGCAGCAAGTTGTTAGTACATGTGTGTTTTCAAAGTCAGCCAAGATTTTAAGCAGATGCTTGTAATTGAGGGGAAATCTTCCATTTGGTGTAGAAAGTCCTTTGCTGGACACTGGAAGAAACAACTAGTAATTCAGAGCAAGTAAGTATAAGTAAGCCAGAATTGCTAGAGAACCATTGAAAAGTAGTTCTAAACATCAGAAAACAGTAAAGAAAGCATTTCGTACAAAGCAGGTTATCTTTGAAAGAGCCAAATGATAACACTTTAAGATTAGAAAACATCTATACTACATCTGAAACTAGAGTTAAAGTGTGATTCAGAGGTAACACAGCGTTTTAGAGTTTCTCAACGTTTCATGAGAATGCAGCAAGTTGTTAGTACATGTGTGTTTTCAAAGTCAGCCAAGATTTTAAGCAGGCGCTTGTAATTCAGGGGAACTCTTCCATTTGGTGTAGAAAGTCCTTTGCTGGACACTGGAAGAAACAACTAGTAATTCAGAGAAAGTAACTATAAGTAAGCCAGAATGGCTAGAGAACCATTGAAAAGTGCTTCTCAACATCAGAATACAGTAAAGAAAGCATTTCGTACAAAGCAGGTTATCTTTGAAAGAGCCAAATGATAACACTTTACAAGGATAGAGAACATCTATACTACATCTGAAACTAGAGTTAAAGTGTGATTCAGAGGTAACACAGCGTTTTAGATTTTCTCAACGTTTCATGAGAATGCAGCAAGTTGTTAGTACATGTGTGTTTTCAAAGTCAGCCAAGATTTTAAGCAGATGCTTGTAATTGAGGGGAACTCTTCCATTTGGTGTAGAAAGTCCTTTGCTGGACACTGGAAGAAACAACTAGTAATTCAGAGCAAGTAAGTATAAGTAAGCCAGAATTGCTAGAGAACCATTGAAAAGTAGTTCTAAACATCAGAAAACAGTAAAGAAAGCATTTCGTACAAAGCAGGTTATCTTTGAAAGAGCCAAATGATAACACTTTACAAGATTCGAAAACATCTATACTACATCTGAAACTAGAGTTAAAGTGTGATTCAGAGGTAACACAGCGTTTTAGAGTTTCTCAACGTTTCATGAGAATGTAGCAAGTTGTTAGTACATGTGTGTTTTCAAAGTCAGCCAAGATTTTAAGCAGGCGCTTGTAATTCAGGGGAACTCTTCCATTTGGTGTAGAAAGTCTTTTGCTGGACACTGGAAGAAACAACTAGTAATTCAGAGAAAGTAACTATAAGTAAGCCAGAATGGCTAGAGAACCATTGAAAAGTAGTTCTCAATATCAGAATACTGTAAAGAAAGCATTTCGTACAAAGCAGGTTATCTTTGAAAAGCCAAATGATAACACTTTACAAGGATAGAGAACATCTATACTACATCTGAAACTAGAGTTAAAGTGTGATTCAGAGGTAACACAGCGTTTTAGAGTTTCTCAACGTTTCATGAGAATGCAGCAAGTTGTTAGTACATGTGTGTTTTCAAAGTCAGCCAAGATTTTAAGCAGGCGCTTGTAATTCAGGGGAACTCTTCCATTTGGTGTAGAAAGTCTTTTGCTGGACACTGGAAGAAACAACTAGTAATTCAGAGAAAGTAACTATAAGTAAGCCAGAATGGCTAGAGAACCATTGAAAAGTGCTTCTCAACATCAGAATACAGTAAAGAAAGCATTTCGTACAAAGCAGGTTATCTTTGAAAGAGCCAAATGATAACACTTTACAAGGATAGAAAACATCTATGCTACATCTGAAACTAGAGTTAAAGTGTGATTCAGAGGTAACACAGCGTTTTAGAGTTTCTAAACATTTCATGAGAATGTAGCAAGTTGTTAGTACATGTGTGTTTTCAAAGTCAGCTAGGATTTTAAGCAGGTGCTTGTAATTCAGGGGAACTCTTCCATTTGGTGTAGAAAGTCCTTTGCTGGACACTGGAAGAAACAACTAGTAATTCAGAGAAAGTAACTATAAGTAAGCCAGAATTGTTAGAGAACCATTGAAAAGTAGTTCTCAACATCAGAAAACAGTAAAGAAAGCATTTCGTACAAAGCAGGTTATCTTTGAAAGAGCAAAATGATAACACTTTACAAGGATAGAGAACATCTATACTACATCTGAAACTAGAGTTAAAGTGTGATTCAGAGGTAACACAGCGTTTTAGAGTTTCTCAGTGTTTCATGAGAATGCAGCAAGTTGTTAGTACATGTGTGTTTTCAAAGTCAGCCAAGATTTTAAGCAGATTCTTGTAATTGAGGGGAACTCTTCCATTTGGTGTAGAAAGTCCTTTGCTGGACACTGGAAGAAACAACTAGTAATTCAGAGCAAGTAAGTATAAGTAAGCCAGAATTGCTAGAGAACCAATGAAAAGTAGTTCTCAATATCAGAATACAGTAAAGAAAGCATTTCGTACAAAGCAGGTAATCTTTGAAAGAACCAAATGATAACACTTTACAAGGATAGAGAACATCTATACTACATCTGAAACTAGAGTTAAAGTGTGATTCAGAGGTAACACAGCGTTTTAGAGTTTCTCAACGTTTCATGAGAATGCAGCAAGTTGTTAGTACATGTGTGTTTTCAAAGTCAGCAAAGATTTTAAGCAGGTGCTTGTAATTGAGGGGAACTCTTCCATTTGGTGTAGAAAGTCCTTTGCTGGACACTGGAAGAAACAACTAGTAATTCAGAGCAAGTAAGTATAAGTAAGCCAGAATTGCTAGAGAACCATTGAAAAGTAGTTCTAAACATCAGAAAACAGTAAAGAAAGCATTTCGTACAAAGCAGGTTATCTTTGAAAGAGCCAAATGATAACACTTTACAAGATTAGAAAACATCTATACTACATCTGAAACTAGAGTTAAAGTGTGATTCAGAGGTAACACAGCGTTTTAGAGTTTCTCAACGTTTCATGAGAATGCAGCAAGTTGTTAGTACATGTGTGTTTTCAAAGTCAGCCAAGATTTTAAGCAGGCGCTTGTAATTCAGGGGAACTCTTCCATTTGGTGTAGAAAGTCCTTTGCTGGACACTGGAAGAAACAACTAGTAATTCAGAGAAAGTAACTATAAGTAAGCCAGAATTGTTAGAGAACCATTGAAAAGTAGTTCTCAACATCAGAAAACAGTAAAGAAAGCATTTCGTACAAAGCAGGTTATCTTTGAAAGAGCAAAATGATAACACTTTACAAGGATAGAGAACATCTATACTACATCTGAAACTAGAGTTAAAGTGTGATTCAGAGGTAACAGAGCGTTTTAGAGTTTCTCAGTGTTTCATGAGAATGCAGCAAGTTGTTAGTACATGTGTGTTTTCAAAGTCAGCCAAGATTTTAAGCAGATTCTTGTAATTGAGGGGAACTCTTCCATTTGGTGTAGAAAGTCCTTTGCTGGACACTGGAAGAAACAACTAGTAATTCAGAGCAAGTAAGTATAAGTAAGCCAGAATTGCTAGAGAACCATTGAAAAGTAGTTCACTACATAAGAAAACAGTAAAGAAAGCATTTCGTACAAAGCAGGTTATCTTTGAAAGAGCAAAATGATAACACTTTACAAGGATAGAGAACATCTATACTACATCTGAAACTAGAGTTAAAGTGTGATTCAGAGGTAACACAGCGTTTTAGAGTTTCTCAACGTTTCATGAGAATGTAGCAAGTTGTTAGTACATGTGTGTTTTCAAAGTCAGCTAGGATTTTAAGCAGGCGCTTGTAATTCAGGTGAACTCTTCCATTTGGTGTAGAAAGTCCTTTGCTGGACACTGGAAGAAACAACTAGTAATTCAGAGCAAGTAAGTATAAGTAAGCCAGAATTGCTAGAGAACCATTGAAAAGTAGTTCTAAACATCAGAAAACAGTAAAGAAAGCATTTCGTACAAAGCAGGTTATCTTTGAAAGAGCCAAATGATAACACTTTACAAGATTAGAGAACATCTATACTACATCTGAAACTAGAGTTAAAGTGTGATTCAGAGGTAACACAGCGTTTTAGAGTTTCTCAACGTTTCATGAGAATGCAGCAAGTTGTTAGTACATGTGTGTTTTCAAAGTCAGCCAAGATTTTAAGCAGGCGCTTGTAATTCAGGGGAACTCTTCCATTTGGTGTAGAAAGTCCTTTGCTGGACACTGGAAGAAACAACTAGTAATTCAGAGAAAGTAACTATAAGTAAGCCAGAATGGCTAGAGAACCATTGAAAAGTGCTTCTCAACATCAGAAAACAGTAAAGAAAGCATTTCGTACAAAGCAGGTTATCTTTGAAAGAGCCAAATGATAACACTTTACAAGGATAGAGAACATCTATACTACATCTGAAACTAGAGTTAAAGTGTGATTCAGAGGTAACACAGCGTTTTAGAGTTTCTCAACGTTTCATGAGAATGCAGCAAGTTGTTAGTACATGTGTGTTTTCAAAGTCAGCCAAGATTTTAAGCAGGCGCTTGTAATTGAGGGGAACTCTTCCATTTGGTGTAGAAAGTCCTTTGCTGGACACTGGAAGAAACAACTAGTAATTCAGAGCAAGTAAGTATAAGTAAGCCAGAATTGCTAGAGAACCATTGAAAAGTAGTTCTCAATATCAGAATACAGTAAAGAAAGCATTTCGTACAAAGCAGGTTATCTTTGAAAGAGCCAAATGATAACACTTTACAAGATTAGAAAACATCTATACTACATCTGAAACTAGAGTTAAAGTGTGATTCAGAGGTAACACAGCGTTTTAGAGTTTCTCAACGTTTCATGAGAATGCAGCAAGTTGTTAGTACATGTGTGTTTTCAAAGTCAGCTAAGATTTTAAGCAGGCGCTTGTAATTCAGGGGAACTCTTCCATTTGGTGTAGACAGTCCTTTGCTGGACACTGGAAGAAACAACTAGTAATTCAGAGAAAGTAACTATAAGTAAGCCAGAATGGCTAGAGAACCATTGAAAAGTAGTTCTCAACATCAGAAAACAGTAAAGAAAGCATTTCGTACAAAGCAGGTTATCTTTGAAAGAGCCAAATGATAACACTTTACAAGGATAGAGAACATCTATACTACATCTGAAACTAGAGTTAAAGTGTGATTCAGAGGTAACACAGCGTTTTAGAGTTTCTCAACGTTTCATGAGAATGCAGCAAGTTGTTAGTACATGTGTGTTTTGAAAGTCAGCCAAGATTTTAAGCAGATGCTTGTAATTGAGGGGAACTCTTCCATTTGGTGTAGAAAGTCCTTTGCTGGACACTGGAAGAAACAACTAGTAATTCAGAGCAAGTAAGTATGAGTAAGCCAGAATTGCTAGAGAACCATTGAAAAGTAGTTCTCAATATCAGAATACAGTAAAGAAAGCATTTCGTACAAAGCAGGTTATCTTTGAAAGAGCCAAATGATAACACTTTACAAGATTAGAAAACATCTATACTACATCTGAAACTAGAGTTAAAGTGTGATTCAGAGGTAACACAGCGTTTTAGAGTTTCTCAACGTTTCATGAGAATGCAGCAAGTTGTTAGTACATGTGTGTTTTCAAAGTCAGCCAAGATTTTAAGCAGATGCTTGTAATTGAGGGGAACTCTTCCATTTGGTGTAGAAAGTCCTGTGCTGGACACTGGAAGAAACAACTAGTAATTCAGAGCAAGTAACTATAAGTAAGCCAGAATGGCTAGAGAACCATTGAAAAGTAGTTCTAAACATCAGAAAACAGTAAAGAAAGCATTTCGTACAAAGCAGGTTATCTTTGAAAGAGCCAAATGATAACACTTTACAAGATTAGAAAACATCTATACTACATCTGAAACTAGAGTTAAAGTGTGATTCAGAGGTAACACAGCGTTTTAGAGTTTCTCAACGTTTCATGAGAATGCAGCAAGTTGTTAGTACATGTGTGTTTTCAAAGTCAGCCAAGATTTTAAGCAGGCGCTTGTAATTCAGGGGAACTCTTCCATTTGGTGTAGAAAGTCCTTTGCTGGACACTGGAAGAAACAACTAGTAATTCAGAGAAAGTAACTATAAGTAAGCCAGAATGGCTAGAGAACCATTGAAAAGTGCTTCTCAACATCAGAATACAGTAAAGAAAGCATTTCGTACAAAGCAGGTTATCTTTGAAAGAGCCAAATGATAACACTTTACAAGGATAGAGAACATCTATACTACATCTGAAACTAGAGTTAAAGTGTGATTCAGAGGTAACACAGCGTTTTAGAGTTTCTCAACGTTTCATGAGAATGCAGCAAGTTGTTAGTACATGTGTGTTTTCAAAGTCAGCCAAGATTTTAAGCAGGCGCTTGTAATTGAGGGGAACTCTTCCATTTGGTGTAGAAAGTCCTTTGCTGGACACTGGAAGAAACAACTAGTAATTCAGAGAAAGTAACTATAAGTAAGCCAGAATGGCTAGAGAACCATTGAAAAGTGCTTCTCAACATCAGAATACAGTAAAGAAAGCATTTCGTACAAAGCAGGTTATCTTTGAAAGAGCCAAATGATAACACTTTACAAGGATAGAGAACATCTATACTACCTCTGAAACTAGAGTTAACGTGTGATTCAGAGGTAACACAGCGTTTTAGAGTTTCTCAACGTTTCATGAGAATGCAGCAAGTTGTTAGTACATGTGTGTTTTCAAAGTCAGCCAAGATTTTAAGGAGATGCTTGTAATTGAGGGGAACTCTTCCATTTGGTGTAGAAAGTCCTTTGCTGGACACTGGAAGAAACAACTAGTAATTCAGAGAAAGTAACTATGAGTAAGCCAGAATGGCTAGAGAACCATTGAAAAGTGCTTCTCAACATCAGAATACAGTAAAGAAATCATTTCGTACAAAGCAGGTTATCTTTGAAAGAGCCAAATGATAACACTTTACAAGGATAGAGAACATCTATACTACATCTGAAACTAGAGTTAAAGTGTGATTCAGAGGTAACACAGCGTTTTAGAGTTTCTCAACGTTTCATGAGAATGCAGCAAGTTGTTAGTACATGTGTGTTTTCAAAGTCAGCCAAGATTTTAAGCAGGCGCTTGTAATTCAGGGGAACTCTTCCATTTGGTGTAGAAAGTCCTTTGCTGGACACTGGAAGAAACAACTAGTAATTCAGAGAAAGTAACTATAAGTAAGCCAGAATTGTTAGAGAACCATTGAAAAGTAGTTCTCAACATCAGAAAACAGTAAAGAAAGCATTTCGTACAAAGCAGGTTATCTTTGAAAGAGCAAAATGATAACACTTTACAAGGATAGAGAACATCTATACTACATCTGAAACTAGAGTTAAAGTGTGATTCAGAGGTAACAGAGCGTTTTAGAGTTTCTCAGTGTTTCATGAGAATGCAGCAAGTTGTTAGTACATGTGTGTTTTCAAAGTCAGCCAAGATTTTAAGCAGATTCTTGTAATTGAGGGGAACTCTTCCATTTGGTGTAGAAAGTCCTTTGCTGGACACTGGAAGAAACAACTAGTAATTCAGAGCAAGTAAGTATAAGTAAGCCAGAATTGCTAGAGAACCATTGAAAAGTAGTTCACTACATAAGAAAACAGTAAAGAAAGCATTTCGTACAAAGCAGGTTATCTTTGAAAGAGCAAAATGATAACACTTTACAAGGATAGAGAACATCTATACTACATCTGAAACTAGAGTTAAAGTGTGATTCAGAGGTAACACAGCGTTTTAGAGTTTCTCAACGTTTCATGAGAATGTAGCAAGTTGTTAGTACATGTGTGTTTTCAAAGTCAGCTAGGATTTTAAGCAGGCGCTTGTAATTCAGGTGAACTCTTCCATTTGGTGTAGAAAGTCCTTTGCTGGACACTGGAAGAAACAACTAGTAATTCAGAGCAAGTAAGTATAAGTAAGCCAGAATTGCTAGAGAACCATTGAAAAGTAGTTCTAAACATCAGAAAACAGTAAAGAAAGCATTTCGTACAAAGCAGGTTATCTTTGAAAGAGCCAAATGATAACACTTTACAAGATTAGAGAACATCTATACTACATCTGAAACTAGAGTTAAAGTGTGATTCAGAGGTAACACAGCGTTTTAGAGTTTCTCAACGTTTCATGAGAATGCAGCAAGTTGTTAGTACATGTGTGTTTTCAAAGTCAGCCAAGATTTTAAGCAGGCGCTTGTAATTCAGGGGAACTCTTCCATTTGGTGTAGAAAGTCCTTTGCTGGACACTGGAAGAAACAACTAGTAATTCAGAGAAAGTAACTAATAGTAAGCCAGAATGGCTAGAGAACCATTGAAAAGTGCTTCTCAACATCAGAAAACAGTAAAGAAAGCATTTCGTACAAAGCAGGTTATCTTTGAAAGAGCCAAATGATAACACTTTACAAGGATAGAGAACATCTATACTACATCTGAAACTAGAGTTAAAGTGTGATTCAGAGGTAACACAGCGTTTTAGAGTTTCTCAACGTTTCATGAGAATGCAGCAAGTTGTTAGTACATGTGTGTTTTCAAAGTCAGCCAAGATTTTAAGCAGGCGCTTGTAATTGAGGGGAACTCTTCCATTTGGTGTAGAAAGTCCTTTGCTGGACACTGGAAGAAACAACTAGTAATTCAGAGCAAGTAAGTATAAGTAAGCCAGAATTGCTAGAGAACCATTGAAAAGTAGTTCTCAATATCAGAATACAGTAAAGAAAGCATTTCGTACAAAGCAGGTTATCTTTGAAAGAGCCAAATGATAACACTTTACAAGATTAGAAAACATCTATACTACATCTGAAACTAGAGTTAAAGTGTGATTCAGAGGTAACACAGCGTTTTAGAGTTTCTCAACGTTTCATGAGAATGCAGCAAGTTGTTAGTACATGTGTGTTTTCAAAGTCAGCTAAGATTTTAAGCAGGCGCTTGTAATTCAGGGGAACTCTTCCATTTGGTGTAGACAGTCCTTTGCTGGACACTGGAAGAAACAACTAGTAATTCAGAGAAAGTAACTATAAGTAAGCCAGAATGGCTAGAGAACCATTGAAAAGTAGTTCTCAACATCAGAAAACAGTAAAGAAAGCATTTCGTACAAAGCAGGTTATCTTTGAAAGAGCCAAATGATAACACTTTACAAGGATAGAGAACATCTATACTACATCTGAAACTAGAGTTAAAGTGTGATTCAGAGGTAACACAGCGTTTTAGAGTTTCTCAACGTTTCATGAGAATGCAGCAAGTTGTTAGTACATGTGTGTTTTGAAAGTCAGCCAAGATTTTAAGCAGATGCTTGTAATTGAGGGGAACTCTTCCATTTGGTGTAGAAAGTCCTTTGCTGGACACTGGAAGAAACAACTAGTAATTCAGAGCAAGTAAGTATGAGTAAGCCAGAATTGCTAGAGAACCATTGAAAAGTAGTTCTCAATATCAGAATACAGTAAAGAAAGCATTTCGTACAAAGCAGGTTATCTTTGAAAGAGCCAAATGATAACACTTTACAAGATTAGAAAACATCTATACTACATCTGAAACTAGAGTTAAAGTGTGATTCAGAGGTAACACAGCGTTTTAGAGTTTCTCAACGTTTCATGAGAATGCAGCAAGTTGTTAGTACATGTGTGTTTTCAAAGTCAGCCAAGATTTTAAGCAGATGCTTGTAATTGAGGGGAACTCTTCCATTTGGTGTAGAAAGTCCTGTGCTGGACACTGGAAGAAACAACTAGTAATTCAGAGCAAGTAACTATAAGTAAGCCAGAATGGCTAGAGAACCATTGAAAAGTAGTTCTAAACATCAGAAAACAGTAAAGAAAGCATTTCGTACAAAGCAGGTTATCTTTGAAAGAGCCAAATGATAACACTTTACAAGATTAGAAAACATCTATACTACATCTGAAACTAGAGTTAAAGTGTGATTCAGAGGTAACACAGCGTTTTAGAGTTTCTCAACGTTTCATGAGAATGCAGCAAGTTGTTAGTACATGTGTGTTTTCAAAGTCAGCCAAGATTTTAAGCAGGCGCTTGTAATTCAGGGGAACTCTTCCATTTGGTGTAGAAAGTCCTTTGCTGGACACTGGAAGAAACAACTAGTAATTCAGAGAAAGTAACTATAAGTAAGCCAGAATGGCTAGAGAACCATTGAAAAGTGCTTCTCAACATCAGAATACAGTAAAGAAAGCATTTCGTACAAAGCAGGTTATCTTTGAAAGAGCCAAATGATAACACTTTACAAGGATAGAGAACATCTATACTACATCTGAAACTAGAGTTAAAGTGTGATTCAGAGGTAACACAGCGTTTTAGAGTTTCTCAACGTTTCATGAGAATGCAGCAAGTTGTTAGTACATGTGTGTTTTCAAAGTCAGCCAAGATTTTAAGCAGGCGCTTGTAATTGAGGGGAACTCTTCCATTTGGTGTAGAAAGTCCTTTGCTGGACACTGGAAGAAACAACTAGTAATTCAGAGAAAGTAACTATAAGTAAGCCAGAATGGCTAGAGAACCATTGAAAAGTGCTTCTCAACATCAGAATACAGTAAAGAAAGCATTTCGTACAAAGCAGGTTATCTTTGAAAGAGCCAAATGATAACACTTTACAAGGATAGAGAACATCTATACTACCTCTGAAACTAGAGTTAACGTGTGATTCAGAGGTAACACAGCGTTTTAGAGTTTCTCAACGTTTCATGAGAATGCAGCAAGTTGTTAGTACATGTGTGTTTTCAAAGTCAGCCAAGATTTTAAGGAGATGCTTGTAATTGAGGGGAACTCTTCCATTTGGTGTAGAAAGTCCTTTGCTGGACACTGGAAGAAACAACTAGTAATTCAGAGAAAGTAACTATGAGTAAGCCAGAATGGCTAGAGAACCATTGAAAAGTGCTTCTCAACATCAGAATACAGTAAAGAAATCATTTCGTACAAAGCAGGTTATCTTTGAAAGAGCCAAATGATAACACTTTACAAGGATAGAGAACATCTATACTACATCTGAAACTAGAGTTAAAGTGTGATTCAGAGGTAACACAGCGTTTTAGAGTTTCTCAACGTTTTATGAGAATGCAGCAAGTTGTTAGTACATGTGTGTTTTCAAAGTCAGCCAAGATTTTAAGCAGATGCTTGTAATTGAGGGGAACTCTTCCATTTGGTGTAGAAAGTCCTTTGCTGGACACTGGAAGAAACAACTAGTAATTCAGAGCAAGTAAGTATAAGTAAGCCAGAATTGCTAGAGAACCATTGAAAAGTAGTTCTAAACATCAGAAAACAGTAAAGAAAGCATTTCGTACAAACCAGGTTATCTTTGAAAGAGCCAAATGATAACACTTTACAAGGATAGAGAACATCTATACTACATCTGAAACTAGAGTTAAAGTGTGATTCAGAGGTAACACAGCGTTTTAGAGTTCCTCAGTGTTTCATGAGAATGCAGCAAGTTGTTAGTACATGTGTGTTTTCAAAGTCAGCCAAGATTTTAAGCAGGCGCTTGTAATTCAGGGGAACTCCTCCATTTGGTGTAGAAAGTCCTTTGCTGGACACTGGAAGAAACAACTAGTAATTCAGAGCAAGTAAGTATAAGTAAGCCAGAATTGCTAGAGAACCATTGAAAAGTAGTTCTCAATATCAGAATACAGTAAAGAAAGCATTTCGTACAAAGCAGGTTATCTTTGAAAGAGCCAAATGATAACACTTTACAAGATTAGAAAACATCTATACTACATCTGAAACTAGAGTTAAAGTGTGATTCAGAGGTAACACAGCGTTTTAGAGTTTCTCAACGTTTCATGAGAATGCAGCAAGTTGTTAGTACATGTGTGTTTTCAAAGTCAGCCAAGATTTTAAGCAGGCGCTTGTAATTCAGGGGAACTCTTCCATTTGGTGTAGACAGTCCTTTGCTGGACACTGGAAGAAACAACTAGTAATTCAGAGAAAGTAACTATAAGTAAGCCAGAATGGCTAGAGAACCATTGAAAAGTAGTTCTCAACATCAGAAAACAGTAAAGAAAGCATTTCGTACAAAGCAGGTTATCTTTGAAAGAGCCAAATGATAACACTTTACAAGGATAGAGAACATCTATACTACATCTGAAACTAGAGTTAAAGTGTGATTCAGAGGTAACACAGCGTTTTAGAGTTTCTCAACGTTTCATGAGAATGCAGCAAGTTGTTAGTACATGTGTGTTTTCAAAGTCAGCCAAGATTTTAAGCAGATGCTTGTAATTGAGGGGAACTCTTCCATTTGGTGTAGAAAGTCCTGTGCTGGACACTGGAAGAAACAACTAGTAATTCAGAGCAAGTAAGTATAAGTAAGCCAGAATGGCTAGAGAACCATTGAAAAGTAGTTCTAAACATCAGAAAACAGTAAAGAAAGCATTTCGTACAAAGCAGGTTATCTTTGAAAGAGCCAAATGATAACACTTTACAAGGATAGAGAACATCTATACTACATCTGAAACTAGAGTTAAAGTGTGATTCAGAGGTAACACAGCGTTTTAGAGTTTCTCAACGTTTCATGAGAATGCAGCAAGTTGTTAGTACATGTGTGTTTTCAAAGTCAGCCAAGATTTTAAGCAGGCGCTTGTAATTCAGGGGAACTCTTCCATTTGGTGTAGAAAGTCCTTTGCTGGACACTGGAAGAAACAACTAGTAATTCAGAGAAAGTAACTATAAGTAAGCCAGAATGGCTAGAGAACCATTGAAAAGTGCTTCTCAACATCAGAATACAGTAAAGAAAGCATTTCGTACAAAGCAGGTTATCTTTGAAAGAGCCAAATGATAACACTTTACAAGGATAGAGAACATCTATACTACATCTGAAACTAGAGTTAAAGTGTGATTCAGAGGTAACACAGCGTTTTAGAGTTTCTCAACGTTTCATGAGAATGCAGCAAGTTGTTAGTACATGTGTGTTTTCAAAGTCAGCCAAGATTTTAAGCAGGCGCTTGTAATTGAGGGGAACTCTTCCATTTGGTGTAGAAAGTCCTTTGCTGGACACTGGAAGAAACAACTAGTAATTCAGAGAAAGTAACTATAAGTAAGCCAGAATGGCTAGAGAACCATTGAAAAGTGCTTCTCAACATCAGAATACAGTAAAGAAATCATTTCGTACAAAGCAGGTTATCTTTGAAAGAGCCAAATGATAACACTTTACAAGGATAGAGAACATCTATACTACATCTGAAACTAGAGTTAAAGTGTGATTCAGAGGTAACACAGCGTTTTAGAGTTTCTCAACGTTTCATGAGAATGCAGCAAGTTGTTAGTACATGTGTGTTTTCAAAGTCAGCCAAGATTTTAAGCAGATGCTTGTAATTGAGGGGAACTCTTCCATTTGGTGTAGAAAGTCCTTTGCTGGACACTGGAAGAAACAACTAGTAATTCAGAGCAAGTAAGTATAAGTAAGCCAGAATTGCTAGAGAACCATTGAAAAGTAGTTCTAAACATCAGAAAACAGTAAAGAAAGCATTTCGTACAAAGCAGGTTATCTTTGAAAGAGCCAAATGATAACACTTTACAAGGATAGAGAACATCTATACTACATCTGAAACTAGAGTTAAAGTGTGATTCAGAGGTAACACAGCGTTTTAGAGTTCCTCAGTGTTTTATGAGAATGCAGCAAGTTGTTAGTACATGTGTGTTTTCAAAGTCAGCCAAGATTTTAAGCAGATGCTTGTAATTGAGGGGAACTCTTCCATTTGGTGTAGAAAGTCCTTTGCTGGACACTGGAAGAAACAACTAGTAATTCAGAGCAAGTAAGTATAAGTAAGCCAGAATTGCTAGAGAACCATTGAAAAGTAGTTCTAAACATCAGAAAACAGTAAAGAAAGCATTTCGTACAAACCAGGTTATCTTTGAAAGAGCCAAATGATAACACTTTACAAGATTAGAAAACATCTATACTACATCTGAAACTAGAGTTAAAGTGTGATTCAGAGGCAACACAGCGTTTTAGAGTTTCTCAACGTTTCATGAGAATGCAGCAAGTTGTTAGTACATGTGTGTTTTCAAAGTCAGCCAAGATTTTAAGCAGGCGCTTGTAATTCAGGGAAACTCTTCCATTTGGTGTAGAAAGTCCTTTGCTGGACACTGGAAGAAACAACTAGTAATTCAGAGAAAGTAACTATAAGTAAGCCAGAATGGCTAGAGAACCATTGAAAAGTGCTTCTCAACATCAGAATACAGTAAAGAAAGCATTTCGTACAAAGCAGGTTATCTTTGAAAGAGCCAAATGATAACACTTTACAAGGATAGAGAACATCTATACTACATCAGAAACTAGAGTTAAAGTGTGATTCAGAGGTAACACAGCGTTTTAGAGTTTCTCAACGTTTCATGAGAATGCAGCAAGTTGTTAGTACATGTGTGTTTTCAAAGTCAGCCAAGATTTTAAGCAGGCGCTTGTAATTCAGGGGAACTCTTCCATTTGGTGTAGAAAGTCCTTTGCTGGACACTGGAAGAAACAAGTAGTAATTCAGAGAAAGTAACTATAAGTAAGCCAGAATGGCTAGAGAACCATTGAAAAGTGCTTCTCAACATCAGAATACAGTAAAGAAAGCATTTCGTACAAAGCAGGTTATCTTTGAAAGAGCCAAATGATAACACTTTACAAGGATAGAGAACATCTATACTACATCTGAAACTAGAGTTAAAGTGTGATTCAGAGGTAACACAGCGTTTTAGAGTTTCTAAACATTTCATGAGAATGTAGCAAGTTGTTAGTACATGTGTGTTTTCAAAGTCAGCTAGGATTTTAAGCAGGTGCTTGTAATTCAGGGGAACTCTTCCATTTGGTGTAGAAAGTCCTTTGCTGGACACTGGAAGAAACAACTAGTAATTCAGAGAAAGTAACTATAAGTAAGCCAGAATTGCTACAGAACCATTGAAAAGTAGTTCTCAACATCAGAACACAGTAAAGAAAGCATTTCGTACAAATCAGGTTATCTTTGAAAGAGCAAAATGATAACACTTTACAAGGATAGAGAACATCTATACTACATCTGAAACTAGAGTTAAGGTGTGATTCAGAGGTAACACAGCGTTTTAGAGTTTCTCAGCGTTTCATGAGAATGAAGCAAGTTGTTAGTACATGTGTGTTTTCAAAGTCAGCCAAGATTTTAAGCAGATGCTTGTAATTGAGGGGAACTCTTCCATTTGGTGTAGAAAGTCCTTTGCTGGACACTGGAAGAAACAACTTGTAATTCAGAGCAAGTAAGTATAAGTAAGCCAGAATTGCTAGAGAACCATTGAAAAGTAGTTCTAAACATCAGAAAACAGTAAAGAAAGCATTTCGTACAAACCAGGTTATCTTTGAAAGAGCCAAATGATAACACTTTACAAGATTAGAAAACATCTATACTACATCTGAAACTAGAGTTAAAGTGTGATTCAGAGGCAACACAGCGTTTTAGAGTTTCTCAACGTTTCATGAGAATGCAGCAAGTTGTTCGTACATGTGTGTTTTCAAAGTCAGCCAAGATTTTAAGCAGGCGCTTGTAATTCAGGGAAACTCTTCCATTTGGTGTAGAAAGTCCTTTGCTGGACACTGGAAGAAACAACTAGTAATTCAGAGAAAGTAACTATAAGTAAGCCAGAATGGCTAGAGAACCATTGAAAAGTGCTTCTCAACATCAGAATACAGTAAAGAAAGCATTTCGTACAAAGCAGGTTATCTTTGAAAGAGCCAAATGATAACACTTTACAAGGATAGAGAACATCTATACTACATCTGAAACTAGAGTTAAAGTGTGATTCAGAGGTAACACAGCGTTTTAGAGTTTCTCAACGTTTCATGAGAATGCAGCAAGTTGTTAGTACATGTGTGTTTTCAAAGTCAGCCAAGATTTTAAGCAGGCGCTTGTAATTCAGGGGAACTCTTCCATTTGGTGTAGAAAGTCCTTTGCTGGACACTGGAAGAAACAAGTAGTAATTCAGAGAAAGTAACTATAAGTAAGCCAGAATGGCTAGAGAACCATTGAAAAGTACTTCTCAACATCAGAATACAGTAAAGAAAGCATTTCGTACAAAGCAGGTTATCTTTGAAAGAGCCAAATGATAACACTTTACAAGGATAGAGAACATCTATACTACATCTGAAACTAGAGTTAAAGTGTGATTCAGAGGTAACACAGCGTTTTAGAGTTTCTAAACATTTCATGAGAATGTAGCAAGTTGTTAGTACATGTGTGTTTTCAAAGTCAGCTAGGATTTTAAGCAGGTGCTTGTAATTCAGGGGAACTCTTCCATTTGGTGTAGAAAGTCCTTTGCTGGACACTGGAAGAAACAACTAGTAATTCAGAGAAAGTAACTATAAGTAAGCCAGAATTGCTACAGAACCATTGAAAAGTAGTTCTCAACATCAGAACACAGTAAAGAAAGCATTTCGTACAAATCAGGTTATCTTTGAAAGAGCAAAATGATAACACTTTACAAGGATAGAGAACATCTATACTACATCTGAAACTAGAGTTAAGGTGTGATTCAGAGGTAACACAGCGTTTTAGAGTTTCTCAGCGTTTCATGAGAATGCAGCAAGTTGTTAGTACATGTGTGTTTTCAAAGTCAGCCAAGATTTTAAGCAGGCGCTTGTAATTCAGGGGAACTCTTCCATTTGGTGTAGAAAGTCCTTTGCTGGACACTGGAAGAAACAACTAGTAATTCAGAGAAAGTAACTATAAGTAAGCCAGAATGGCTAGAGAACCATTGAAAAGTGCTTCTCAACATCAGAATACAGTAAAGAAAGCATTTCGTACAAAGCAGGTTATCTTTGAAAGAGCCAAATGATAACACTTTACAAGGATAGAGAACATCTATACTACATCTGAAACTAGAGTTAAAGTGTGATTCAGAGGTAACACAGCGTTTTAGAGTTTCTCAGCGTTTCATGAGAATGCAGCAAGTTGTTAGTACATGTGTGTTTTCAAAGTCAGCCAAGATTTTAAGCAGGTGCTTGTAATTGAGGGGAACTCTTCCATTTGGTGTACAAAGTCCTTTGCTGGACACTGGAAGAAAGAACTAGTAATTCAGAGCAAGTAAGTATAAGTAAGCCAGAATTGCTAGAGAACCATTGAAAAGTAGTTCTCAATATCAGAATACAGTAAAGAAAGCATTTCGTACAAAGCAGGTTATCTTTGAAAGAGCCAAATGATAACACTTTACAAGGATAGAGAACATCTATACTACATCTGAAACTAGAGTTAAAGTGTGATTCAGAGGTAACACAGCGTTTTAGAGTTTCTCAACGTTTCATGAGAATGCAGCAAGTTGTTAGTACATGTGAGTTTTCAAAGTCAGCCAAGATTTTAAGCAGGCGCTTGTAATTCAGGGGAACTCTTCCATTTGGTGTAGAAAGTCCTTTGCTGGACACTGGAAGAAACAAGTAGTAATTCAGAGAAAGTAACTATAAGTAAGCCAGAATGGCTAGAGAACCATTGAAAAGTGCTTCTCAACATCAGAATACAGTAAAGAAAGCATTTCGTACAAAGCAGGTTATCTTTGAAAGAGCCAAATGATAACACTTTACAAGGATAGAGAACATCTATACTACATCTGAAACTAGAGTTAAAGTGTGATTCAGAGGTAACACAGCGTTTTAGAGTTTCTCAACGTTTCATGAGAATGCAGCAAGTTGTTAGTACATGTGTGTTTTCAAAGTCAGCCAAGATTTTAAGCAGGCGCTTGTAATTCAGGGAAACTCTTCCATTTGGTGTAGAAAGTCCTTTGCTGGACACTGGAAGAAACAACTAGTAATTCAGAGAAAGTAACTATAAGTAAGCCAGAATGGCTAGAGAACCATTGAAAAGTGCTTCTCAACATCAGAATACAGTAAAGAAAGCATTTCGTACAAAGCAGGTTATCTTTGAAACAGCCAAATGATAACACTTTACAAGGATAGAAAACATCTATACTACATCTGAAACTAGAGTTAAAGTGTGATTCAGAGGCAACACAGCGTTTTAGAGTTTCTCAACGTTTCATGAGAATGCAGCAAGTTGTTAGTACATGTGTGTTTTCAAAGTCAGCCAAGATTTTAAGCAGGCGCTTGTAATTCAGGGAAACTCTTCCATTTGGTGTAGAAAGTCCTTTGCTGGACACTGGAAGAAACAACTAGTAATTCAGAGAAAGTAACTATAAGTAAGCCAGAATGGCTAGAGAACCATTGAAAAGTGCTTCTCAACATCAGAATACAGTAAAGAAAGCATTTCGTACAAAGCAGGTTATCTTTGAAAGAGCCAAATGATAACACTTTACAAGGATAGAGAACATCTATACTACATCTGAAACTAGAGTTAAAGTGTGATTCAGAGGTAACACAGCGTTTTAGAGTTTCTCAACGTTTCATGAGAATGCAGCAAGTTTTAGTACATGTGTGTTTTCAAAGTCAGCCAAGATTTTAAGCAGGCGCTTGTAATTCAGGGGAACTCTTCCATTTGGTGTAGAAAGTCCTTTGCTGGACACTGGAAGAAACAAGTAGTAATTCAGAGAAAGTAACTATAAGTAAGCCAGAATGGCTAGAGAACCATTGAAAAGTGCTTCTCAACATCAGAATACAGTAAAGAAAGCATTTCGTACAAAGCAGGGTATCTTTGAAAGAGCCAAATGATAACACTTTACAAGGATAGAGAACATCTATACTACATCTGAAACTAGAGTTAAAGTGTGATTCAGAGGTAACACAGCGTTTTAGAGTTTCTAAACATTTCATGAGAATGTAGCAAGTTGTTAGTACATGTGTGTTTTCAAAGTCAGCTAGGATTTTAAGCAGGTGCTTGTAATTCAGGGGAACTCTTCCATTTGGTGTAGAAAGTCCTTTGCTGGACACTGGAAGAAACAACTAGTAATTCAGAAAAAGTAACTATAAGTAAGCCAGAATTGCTAGAGAACCATTGAAAAGTAGTTCTCAACATCAGAACACAGTAAAGAAAGCATTTCGTACAAATCAGGTTATCTTTGAAAGAGCAAAATGATAACACTTTACAAGGATAGAGAACATCTATACTACATCTGAAACTAGAGTTAAGGTGTGATTCAGAGGTAACACAGCGTTTTAGAGTTTCTCAGCGTTTCATGAGAATGAAGCAAGTTGTTAGTACATGTGTGTTTTCAAAGTCAGCCAAGATTTTAAGCAGGTGCTTGTAATTGAGGGAAACTCTTCCATTTGGTGTAGAAAGTCCTTTGCTGGACACTGGAAGAAACAACTAGTAATTCAGAGCAAGTAACTATAAGTAAGCCAGAATGGCTAGAGAACCATTGAAAAGTGCTTCTCAACATCAGAATACAGTAAAGAAAGCATTTCGTACAAAGCAGGTTATCTTTGAAAGAGCCAAATGATAACACTTTACAAGGATAGAGAACATCTATACTACATCTGAAACTAGAGTTAAAGTGTGATTCAGAGGTAACACAGCGTTTTAGAGTTTCTGAACGTTTCATGAGAATGCAGCAAGTTGTTAGTACATGTGTGTTTTGAAAGTCAGCCAAGATTTTAAGCAGGTGCTTGTAATTGAGGGGAACTCTTCCATTTGGTGTAGAAAGTCCTTTGCTGGACACTGGAAGAAACAACTAGTAATTCAGAGCAAGTAAGTATAAGTAAGCCAGAATTGCTAGAGAACCATTGAAAAGTAGTTCTAAACATCAGAAAACAGTAAAGAAAGCATTTCGTACAAAGCAGGTTATCTTTGAAAGAGCCAAATGATAACACTTTACAAGATTAGAAAACATCTATACTACATCTGAAACTAGAGTTAAAGTGTGATTCAGAGGTAACACAGCGTTTTAGAGTTTCTCAACGTTTCATGAGAATGCAGCAAGTTGTTAGTACATGTGTGTTTTCAAAGTCAGCCAAGATTTTAAGCAGGCGCTTGTAATTCAGGTGAACTCTTCCATTTGGTGTAGAAAGTCCTTTGCTGGACACTGGAAGAAACAACTAGTAATTCAGAGCAAGTAAGTATAAGTAAGCCAGAATTGCTAGAGAACCATTGAAAAGTAGTTCTCAACATCAGAATACAGTAAAGAAAGCATTTCGTACAAAGCAGGTTAACTTTGAAAGAGCCAAATGATAACACTTTACAAGGATAGAGAACATCTATACTACATCTGAAACTAGAGGTAAAGTGTGATTCAGAGGTAACACAGCGTTTTAGAGTTTCTCAACGTTTCATGAGAATGCAGCAAGTTGTTAGTACATGTGTGTTTTCAAAGTCAGCCAAGATTTTAGGCAGGCGCTTGTAATTCAGGGAAACTCTTCCATTTGGTGTAGAAAGTCCTTTGCTGGACACTGGAAGAAACAACTAGTAATTCAGAGCAAGTAAGTATAAGTAAGCCAGAATTGCTAGAGAACCATTGAAAAGTAGTTCTAAACATCAGAAAACAGTAAAGAAAGCATTTCGTACAAAGCAGGTTATCTTTGAAAGAGCCAAATGATAACACTTTACAAGATTAGAAAACATCTATACTACATCTGAAACTAGAGTTAAAGTGTGATTCAGAGGTAACACAGCGTTTTAGAGTTTCTCAACGTTTCATGAGAATGCAGCAAGTTGTTAGTACATGTGTGTTTTCAAAGTCAGCCAAGATTTTAAGCAGGCGCTTGTAATTCAGGGGAACTCTTCCATTTGGTGTAGAAAGTCCTTTGCTGGACACTGGAAGAAACAACTAGTAATTCAGAGAAAGTAACTATAAGTAAGCCAGAATGGCTAGAGAACCATTGAAAAGTGCTTCTCAACATCAGAATACAGTAAAGAAAGCATTTCGTACAAAGCAGGTTATCTTTGAAAGAGCCAAATGATAACACTTTACAAGGATAGAGAACATCTATACTACATCTGAAACTAGAGTTAAAGTGTGATTCAGAGGTAACACAGCGTTTTAGAGTTTCTCAGCGTTTCATGAGAATGCAGCAAGTTGTTAGTACATGTGTGTTTTCAAAGTCAGCCAAGATTTTAAGCAGGTGCTTGTAATTGAGGGGAACTCTTCCATTTGGTGTAGAAAGTCCTTTGCTGGACACTGGAAGAAACAACTAGTAATTCAGAGCAAGTAAGTATAAGTAAGCCAGAATTGCTAGAGAACCATTGAAAAGTAGTTCTCAATATCAGAATACAGTAAAGAAAGCATTTCGTACAAAGCAGGTTATCTTTGAAAGAGCCAAATGATAACACTTTACAAGGATAGAGAACATCTATACTACATCTGAAACTAGAGTTAAAGTGTGATTCAGAGGTAACACAGCGTTTTAGTGTTTCTCAACGTTTCATGAGAATGCAGCAAGTTGTTAGTACATGTGAGTTTTCAAAGTCAGCCAAGATTTTAAGCAGGCGCTTGTAATTCAGGGGAACTCTTCCATTTGGTGTAGAAAGTCCTTTGCTGGACACTGGAAGAAACAAGTAGTAATTCAGAGAAAGTAACTATAAGTAAGCCAGAATGGCTAGAGAACCATTGAAAAGTGCTTCTCAACATCAGAATACAGTAAAGAAAGCATTTCGTACAAAGCAGGTTATCTTTGAAAGAGCCAAATGATAACACTTTACAAGGATAGAGAACATCTATACTACATCTGAAACTAGAGTTAAAGTGTGATTCAGAGGTAACACAGCGTTTTACAGTTTCTCAACGTTTCATGAGAATGCAGCAAGTTGTTAGTACATGTGTGTTTTCAAAGTCAGCCAAGATTTTAAGCAGGCGCTTGTAATTCAGGGAAACTCTTCCATTTGGTGTAGAAAGTCCTTTGCTGGACACTGGAAGAAACAACTAGTAATTCAGAGAAAGTAACTATAAGTAAGCCAGAATGGCTAGAGAACCATTGAAAAGTGCTTCTCAACATCAGAATACAGTAAAGAAAGCATTTCGTACAAAGCAGGTTATCTTTGAAAGAGCCAAATGATAACACTTTACAAGGATAGAAAACATCTATACTACATCTGAAACTAGAGTTAAAGTGTGATTCAGAGGCAACACAGCGTTTTAGAGTTTCTCAACGTTTCATGAGAATGCAGCAAGTTGTTAGTACATGTGTGTTTTCAAAGTCAGCCAAGATTTTAAGCAGGCGCTTGTAATTCAGGGAAACTCTTCCATTTGGTGTAGAAAGTCCTTTGCTGGACACTGGAAGAAACAACTAGTAATTCAGAGAAAGTAACTATAAGTAAGCCAGAATGGCTAGAGAACCATTGAAAAGTGCTTCTCAACATCAGAATACAGTAAAGAAAGCATTTCGTACAAAGCAGGTTATCTTTGAAAGAGCCAAATGATAACACTTTACAAGGATAGAGAACATCTATACTACATCTGAAACTAGAGTTAAAGTGTGATTCAGAGGTAACACAGCGTTTTAGAGTTTCTCAACGTTTCATGAGAATGCAGCAAGTTTTAGTACATGTGTGTTTTCAAAGTCAGCCAAGATTTTAAGCAGGCGCTTGTAATTCAGGGGAACTCTTCCATTTGGTGTAGAAAGTCCTTTGCTGGACACTGGAAGAAACAAGTAGTAATTCAGAGAAAGTAACTATAAGTAAGCCAGAATGGCTAGAGAACCATTGAAAAGTGCTTCTCAACATCAGAATACAGTAAAGAAAGCATTTCGTACAAAGCAGGTTATCTTTGAAAGAGCCAAATGATAACACTTTACAAGGATAGAGAACATCTATACTACATCTGAAACTAGAGTTATAGTGTGATTCAGAGGTAACACAGCGTTTTAGAGTTTCTAAACATTTCATGAGAATGTAGCAAGTTGTTAGTACATGTGTGTTTTCAAAGTCAGCTAGGATTTTAAGCAGGTGCTTGTAATTCAGGGGAACTCTTCCATTTGGTGTAGAAAGTCCTTTGCTGGACACTGGAAGAAACAACTAGTAATTCAGAGAAAGTAACTATAAGTAAGCCAGAATTGCTAGAGAACCATTGAAAAGTAGTTCTCAACATCAGAACACAGTAAAGAAAGCATTTCGTACAAATCAGGTTATCTTTGAAAGAGCAAAATGATAACACTTTACAAGGATAGAGAACATCTATACTACATCTGAAACTAGAGTTAAGGTGTGATTCAGAGGTAACACAGCGTTTTAGAGTTTCTCAGCGTTTCATGAGAATGAAGCAAGTTGTTAGTACATGTGTGTTTTCAAAGTCAGCCAAGATTTTAAGCAGGTGCTTGTAATTGAGGGAAACTCTTCCATTTGGTGTAGAAAGTCCTTTGCTGGACACTGGAAGAAACAACTAGTAATTCAGAGCAAGTAACTATAAGTAAGCCAGAATGGCTAGAGAACCATTGAAAAGTGCTTCTCAACATCAGAATACAGTAAAGAAAGCATTTCGTACAAAGCAGGTTATCTTTGAAAGAGCCAAATGATAACACTTTACAAGGATAGAGAACATCTATACTACATCTGAAACTAGAGTTAAAGTGTGATTCAGAGGTAACACAGCGTTTTAGAGTTTCTGAACGTTTCATGAGAATGCAGCAAGTTGTTAGTACATGTGTGTTTTGAAAGTCAGCCAAGATTTTAAGCAGGTGCTTGTAATTGAGGGGAACTCTTCCATTTGGTGTAGAAAGTCCTTTGCTGGACACTGGAAGAAACAACTAGTAATTCAGAGCAAGTAAGTATAAGTAAGCCAGAATTGCTAGAGAACCATTGAAAAGTAGTTCTAAACATCAGAAAACAGTAAAGAAAGCATTTCGTACAAAGCAGGTTATCTTTGAAAGAGCCAAATGATAACACTTTACAAGATTAGAAAACATCTATACTACATCTGAAACTAGAGTTAAAGTGTGATTCAGAGGTAACACAGCGTTTTAGAGTTTCTCAACGTTTCATGAGAATGCAGCAAGTTGTTAGTACATGTGTGTTTTCAAAGTCAGCCAAGATTTTAAGCAGGCGCTTGTAATTCAGGGGAACTCTTCCATTTGGTGTAGAAAGTCCTTTGCTGGACACTGGAAGAAACAACTAGTAATTCAGAGCAAGTAAGTATAAGTAAGCCAGAATTGCTAGAGAACCATTGAAAAGTAGTTCTCAACATCAGAAAACAGTAAAGAAAGCATTTCGTACAAAGGAGGTTATCTTTGAAAGAGCCAAATGATAACACTTTACAAGGATAGAGAACATCTATACTACATCTGAAACTAGAGTTAAAGTGTGATTCAGAGGTAACACAGCGTTTTAGAGTTTCTCAACGTTTCATGAGAATGCAGGAAGTTGTTAGTACATGTGTGTTTTCAAAGTCAGCCAAGATTTTAAGCAGGCGCTTGTAATTCAGGGGAACTCTTCCATTTGGTGTAGAAAGTCCTTTGCTGGACACTGGAAGAAACAACTAGTAATTCAGAGAAAGTAACTATAAGTAAGCCAGAATGGCTAGAGAACCATTGAAAAGTGCTTCTCAACATCAGAATACAGTAAAGAAAGCATTTCGTACAAAGCAGGTTATCTTGGAAAGAGCCAAATGATAACACTTTACAAGGATAGAGAACATCTATACTACATCTTAAACTAGAGTTAAAGTGTGATTCAGAGGTAACACAGCGTTTTAGAGATTCTCAACGTTTCATGAGAATGCAGCAAGTTGTTAGTACATGTGTGCTTTCAAAGTCAGCCAAGATTTTAAGCAGGCGCTTGTAATTCAGGGGAACTCTTCCATTTTGTGTAGAAAGTCCTTTGCTGGACACTGAAAGAAACAACTAGTAATTCAGAGAAAGTAACTATAAGTAAGCCAGAATGGCTAGAGAACCATTGAAAAGTGCTTCTCAACATCAGAAAACAGTAAAGAAAGCATTTCGTACAAAGCAGGTTATCTTTGAAAGAGCCAAATGATAACACTTTACAAGATTAGAAAACATCTATACTACATCTGAAACTAGAGTTAAAGTGTGATTCAGAGGTAACACAGCGTTGTAGAGTTTCTCAACGTTTCATGAGAAGGCAGCAAGTTGTTAGTACATGTGTGTTTTCAAAGTCAGCCAAGATTTTAAGCAGGTGCTTGTAATTGAGGGGAACTCTTCCATTTGCTGTAGAAAGTCCTTTGCTGGACACTGGAAGAAACAACTAGTAATTCAGAGAAAGTAACTATAAGTAAGCCAGAATGGGTAGAGAACCATTGAAAAGTGCTTCTCAACATCGAATACAGTAAAGAAAGCATTTCGTACAAAGCAGGTTAACTTTGAAAGAGCCAAATGATAACACTTTACAAGGATAGAGAACGTCTATACTACATCTGAAACTAGAGTTAAAGTGTGATTCAGAGGTAACACAGCGTTTTAGAGTTTCTCAACGTTTCATGAGAATGCAGCAAGTTGTTAGTACATGTGTGTTTTCAAAGTCAGCCAAGATTTTAGGCAGGCGCTTGTAATTCAGGGAAACTCTTCCATTTGGTGTAGAAAGTCCTTTGCTGGACACTGGAAGAAACAACTAGTAATTCAGAGCAAGTAAGTATAAGTAAGCCAGAATTGCTAGAGAACCATTGAAAAGTAGTTCTAAACATCAGAAAACAGTAAAGAAAGCATTTCATACAAAGCAGGTTATCTTTGAAAGAGCCAAATGATAACACTTTACAAGATTAGAAAACATCTATACTACATCTGAAACTAGAGTTAAAGTGTGATTCAGAGGTAACACAGCGTTTTAGAGTTTCTCAGCGTTTCATGAGAATGCAGCAAGTTGTTAGTACATGTGTGTTTTCAAAGTCAGCCAAGATTTTAAGCAGGCGCTTGTAATTCAGGGGAACTCTTCCATTTGGTGTAGAAAGTCCTTTGCTGGACACTGGAAGAAACAACTAGTAATTCAGAGAAAGTAACTATAAGTAAGCCAGAATGGCTAGAGAACCATTGAAAAGTGCTTCTCAACATCAGAATACAGTAAAGAAAGCATTTCGTACAAAGCAGGTTATCTTTGAAAGAGCCAAATGATAACACTTTACAAGGATAGAAAACATCTATACTACATCTGAAACTAGAGTTAAAGTGTGATTCACAGGTAACACAGCGTTTTAGAGTTTCTAAACATTTCATGAGAATGTAGCAAGTTGTTAGTACATGTGTGTTTTCAAAGTCAGCTAGGATTTTAAGCAGGTGCTTGTAATTCAGGGGAACTTTCCATTTGGTGTAGAAAGTCCTTTGCTGGACACTGGAAGAAACAACTAGTAATTCAGAGAAAGTAACTATAAGTAAGCCAGAATTGCTAGAGAACCATTGAAAAGTAGTTCTCAACATCAGAAAACAGTAAAGAAAGCATTTCGTACAAATCAGGTTATCTTTGAAAGAGCAAAATGATAACACTTTACAAGGATAGAGAACATCTATACTACATCTGAAACTAGAGTTAAAGTGTGATTCAGAGGTAACACAGCGTTTTAGAGTTTCTCAGTGTTTCATGAGAATGCAGGAAGTTGTTAGTACATGTGTGTTTTCAAAGTCAGCCAAGATTTTAAGGAGGTGCTTGTAATTGAGGGGAACTCTTCCATTTGGTGTAGAAAGTCCTTTGCTGGATACTGGAAGAAACAACTAGTAATTCAGAGCAAGTAACTATAAGTAAGCCAGAATGGCTAGAGAACCATTGAAAAGTGCTTCTCAACATCAGAATACAGTAAAGAAAGCATTTCGTACAAAGCAGGTTATCTTTGAAAGAGCCAAATGATAACACTTTACAAGGATAGAGAACATCTATACTACATCTGAAACTAGAGTTAAAGTGTGATTCAGAGGTAACACAGCATTTTAGAGTTTCTCAACGTTTCATGAGAATGCAGCAAGTTGTTAGCGCATGTGTGTTTTCAAAGTCAGCCAAGATTTTAAGCAGGTGCTTGTAATTGAGGGGAACTCTTCCATTTGGTGTAGAAAGTCCTTTGCTGGACACTGGAAGAAACAACTAGTAATTCAGAGCAAGTAAGTATAAGTAAGCCAGAATTGCTAGAGAACCATTGAAAAGTAGTTCTAAACATCAGAAAACAGTAAAGAAAGCATTTCGTACAAAGCAGGTTATCTTTGAAAGAACCAAATGATAACACGTTACAAGGATAGAGAACATCTATACTACACCTGAAACTAGAGTTAAAGTGTGATTCAGAGGTAACACAGCGTTTTAGAGTTTCTCAGCGTTTCATGAGAATGCAGCAAGTTGTTAGTACATGTGTGTTTTCAAAGTCAGCCAAGATTTTAAGCAGGCGCTTGTAATTGAGGGGAACACTTCCATTTGGTGTAGAAAGTCCTTTGCTGGACACTGGAAGAAACAACTAGTAATTCAGAGCAAGTAAGTATAAGTAAGCCAGAATTGCTAGAGAACCATTGAAAAGTAGTTCTCAACATCAGAAAACAGTAAAGAAAGCATTTCGTACAAAGCAGGTTATCTTTGAAAGAGCCAAATGATAACACTTTACAAGGATAGAGAACATCTCTACTACATCTGAAACTAGAGTTAAAGTGTGATTCAGAGGTAACACAGCGTTTTAGAGTTTCTAAACATTTCATGAGAATGCAGCAAGTTGTTAGTACATGTGTGTTTTCAAAGTCAGCCAAGATTTTAAGCAGGTGCTTGTAATTGAGGGGAACTCTTCCATTTGCTGTAGAAAGTCCTTTGCTGGACACTGGAAGAAACAACTAGTAATTCAGAGAAAGTAACTATAAGTAAGCCAGAATGGCTAGAGAACCATTGAAAAGTGCTTCTCAACATCAGAATACAGTAAAGAAAGCATTTTGTACAAAGCAGGTTATCTTTGAAAGAGCCAAATGATAACACTTTACAAGGATAGAGAACATCTATACTACATCTGAAACTAGAGTTAAAGTGTGATTCAGAGGTAACACAGCGTTTTAGAGTTTCTCAGCGTTTCATGAGAATGCAGCAAGTTGTTAGTACATGTGTGTTTTCAAAGTCAGCCAAGATTTTAAGCAGGTGCTTGTAATTGAGGGGAACTCTTCCATTTGGTGTAGAAAGTCCTTTGCTGGATACTGGAAGAAACAACTAGTAATTCAGAGCAAGTAACTATAAGTAAGCCAGAATGGCTAGAGAACCATTGAAAAGTGCTTCTCAATATCAGAATACAGTAAAGAAAGCATTTCGTACAAAGCAGGTTATCTTTGAAAGAGCCAAATGATAACACTTTACAAGGATAGAGAACATCTATACTACATCTGAAACTAGAGTTAAAGTGTGATTCAGAGGTAACACAGCATTTTAGAGTTTCTCAACGTTTCATGAGAATGCAGCAAGTTGTTAGTACATGTGTGTTTTCAAAGTCAGCCAAGATTTTAAGCATTCGCTTGTAATTCAGGGGAACTCTTCCATTTGGTGTAGAAAGTCCTTTGCTGGACACTGGAAGAAACAAGTAGTAATTCAGAGAAAGTAACTATAAGTAAGCCAGAATGGGTAGAGAACCATTGAAAAGTGCTTCTCAACATCAGAATACAGTAAAGAAAGCATTTCGTACAAAGCAGGTTATCTTTGAAAGAGCCAAATGATAACACTTTACAAGGATAGAGAACATCTATACTACATCTGAAACTAGAGTTAAAGTGTGATTCAGAGGTAACACAGCGTTTTAGAGTTTCTCAACGTTTCATGAGAATGCAGCAAGTTGTTAGTACATGTGTGTTTTCAAAGTCAGCCAAGATTTTAAGCTGGTGCTTGTAATTCAGGGGAACTCTTCCATTTGGTGTAGAAAGTCCTTTGCTGGACACTGGAAGAAACAACTAGTAATTCAGAGCAAGTAAGTATAAGTAAGCCAGAATTGCTAGAGAACCATTGAAAAGTAGTTCTAAACATCAGAAAACAGTAAAGAAAGCATTTCGTACAAAGCAGGTTATCTTTGAAAGAGCCAAATGATAACACTTTACAAGATTAGAAAACATCTATACTACATCTGAAACTAGAGTTAAAGTGTGATTCAGAGGTAACACAGCGTTTTAGAGTTTCTCAACGTTTCATGAGAATGCAGCAAGTTGTTAGTACATGTGTGTTTTCAAAGTCAGCTACGATTTTAAGCAGGTGCTTGTAATTCAGGGGAACTCTTCCATTTGGTGTAGAAAGTCCTTTGCTGGACACTGGAAGAAACAACTAGTAATTCAGAGAAAGTAACTATAAGTAAGCCAGAATTGCTAGAGAACCATTGAAAAGTAGTTCTCAACATCAGAAAACAGTAAAGAAAGCATTTCTTACAAATCAGGTTATCTTTGAAAGAGCATAATGATAACACTTTACAAGGATAGAGAACATCTATACTACATCTGAAACTAGAGTTAAGGTGTGATTCAGAGGTAACACAGCGTTTTAGAGTTTCTCAGCGTTTCATGAGAATGCAGCAAGTTCTTAGTACATGTGTGTTTTCAAAGTCAGCCAAGATTTTAAGCAGGTGCTTGTAATTGAGGGGAACTCTTCCATTTGGTGTAGAAAGTCCTTTGCTGGACACTGGAAGAAACAACTAGTAATTCAGAGCAAGTAAATATAAGTAAGCCAGAATGGCTAGAGAACCATTGAAAAGTGCTTCTCAACATCAGAATACAGTAAAGAAAGCATTTCGTACAAAGCAGGTTATCTTTGAAAGAGCCAAATGATAACACTTTACAAGGATAGAGAACATCTATACTACATCTGAAACTAGAGTTAAAGTGTGATTCAGAGGTAACACAGCGTTTTAGAGTTTCTCAACGTTTCATGAGAATGCAGCAAGTTGTTAGTACATGTGTGTTTTCAAAGTCAGCCAAGATTTTAAGCAGGTGCTTGTAATTGAGGGGAACTCTTCCATTTGGTGTAGAAAGTCCTTTGCTGGACACTGGAAGAAACAACTAGTAATTCAGAGAAAGTAAGTATAAGTAAGCCAGAATTGCTAGAGAACCATTGAAAAGTAGTTCTAAACATCAGAAAACAGTAAAGAAAGCATTTCGTACAAAGCAGGTTATCTTTGAAAGAGACAAATGATAACACTTTACAAGATTAGAAAACATCTATACTACATCTGAAACTAGAGTTAAAGTGTGATTCAGAGGTAACACAGCGTTGTAGAGTTTCTCAACGTTTCATGAGAAGGCAGCAAGTTGTTAGTACATGTGTGTTTTCAAAGTCAGCCAAGATTTTAAGCAGGCGCTTGTAATTCAGGGGAACTCTTCCATTTGGTGTAGAAAGTCCTTTGCTGGACACTGGAAGAAACAACTAGTAATTCAGAGAAAGTAACTATAAGTAAGCCAGAATTGCTAGAGAACCATTGAAAAGTGCTTCTCAACATCAGAATACAGTAAAGAAAGCATTTCGTACAAAGCAGGTTATCTTTGAAAGAGCCAAATGATAACACTTTACAAGATTAGAAAACATCTATACTACATCTGAAACTAGAGTTAAAGTGTGATTCAGAGGTAACACAGCGTTTTAGAGTTTCTAAACATTTCATGAGAATGTAGCAAGTTGTTAGTACATGTGTGTTTTCAAAGTCAGCTAGGATTTTAAGCAGGTGCTTGTAATTCAGGGGAACTCTTCCATTTGGTGTAGAAAGTCCTTTGCTGGACACTGGAAGAAACAACTAGTAATTCAGAGAAAGTAACTATAAGTAAGCCAGAATTGCTAGAGAACCATTGAAAAGTAGTTCTCAACATCAGAACACAGTAAAGAAAGCATTTCGTACAAAGCAGGTTATCTTTGAAAGAGCAAAATGATAACACTTTACAAGGATAGAGAACATCTATACTACATCTGAAACTAGAGTTAAGGTGTGATTCAGAGGTAACACAGCATTTTAGAGTTTCTCAGCGTTTCATGAGAATGCAGCAAGTTGTTAGTACATGTGTGTTTTCAAAGTCAGCCAAGATTTTAAGCAGGTGCTTGTAATTGAGGGGAACTCTTCCATTTGGTGTAGAAAGTCCTTTGCTGGACACTGGAAGAAACAACTAGTAATTCAGAGCAAGTAAATATAAGTAAGCCAGAATGGCTAGAGAACTATTGAAAAGTGCTTCTCAACATCAGAATACAGTAAAGAAAGCATTTCGTACAAAGCAGGTTATCTTTGAAAGAGCCAAATGATAACACTTTACAAGGATAGAGAACATCTATACTACATCTGAAACTAGAGTTAAAGTGTGATTCAGAGGTAACACAGCGTTTTAGAGTTTCTCAACGTTTCATGAGAATGCAGCAAGTTGTTAGTACATGTGTGTTTTCAAAGTCAGCCAAGATTTTAAGCAGGTGCTTGTAATTGAGGGGAACTCTTCCATTTGGTGTAGAAAGTCCTTTGCTGGACACTGGAAGAAACAACTAGTAATTCAGAGCAAGTAAGTATAAGTAAGCCAGAATTGCTAGAGAACCATTGAAAAGTAGTTCTAAACATCAGAAAACAGTAAAGAAAGCATTTCGTACAAAGCAGGTTATCTTTGAAAGAGACAAATGATAACACTTTACAAGATTAGAAAACATCTATACTACATCTGAAACTAGAGTTAAAGTGTGATTCAGAGGTAACACAGCGTTGTAGAGTTTCTCAACGTTTCATGAGAAGGCAGCAAGTTGTTAGTACATGTGTGTTTTCAAAGTCAGCCAAGATTTTAAGCAGGCGCTTGTAATTCAGGGGAACTCTTCCATTTGGTGTAGAAAGTCCTTTGCTGGACACTGGAAGAAACAACTAGTAATTCAGAGAAAGTAACTATAAGTAAGCCAGAATGGCTAGAGAACCATTGAAAAGTGCTTCTCAACATCAGAATACAGTAAAGAAAGCATTTCGTACAAAGCAGGTTATCTTTGAAAGAGCCAAATGATAACACTTTACAAGATTAGAAAACATCTATACTACATCTGAAACTAGAGTTAAAGTGTGATTCAGAGGTAACACAGCGTTTTAGAGTTTCTAAACATTTCATGAGAATGTAGCAAGTTGTTAGTACATGTGTGTTTTCAAAGTCAGCTAGGATTTTAAGCAGGTGCTTGTAATTCAGGGGAACTCTTCCATTTGGTGTAGAAAGTCCTTTGCTGGACACGAAGAAACAACTAGTAATTCAGAGAAAGTAACTATAAGTAAGCCAGAATTGCTAGAGAACCATTGAAAAGTAGTTCTCAACATCAGAACACAGTAAAGAAAGCATTTCGTACAAAGCAGGTTATCTTTGAAAGAGCAAAATGATAACACTTTACAAGGATAGAGAACATCTATACTACATCTGAAACTAGAGTTAAGGTGTGATTCAGAGGTAACACAGCGTTTTAGAGTTTCTCAGCGTTTCATGAGAATGCAGCAAGTTGTTAGTACATGTGTGTTTTCAAAGTCAGCCAAGATTTTAAGCAGGTGCTTGTAATTGAGGGGAACTCTTCCATTTGGTGTAGAAAGTCCTTTGCTGGACACTGGAAGAAACAACTAGTAATTCAGAGCAAGTAACTATAAGTAAGCCAGAATGGCTAGAGAACCATTGAAAAGTGCTTCTCAACATCAGAATACAGTAAAGAAAGCATTTCGTACAAAGCAGGTTATCTTTGAAAGAGCCAAATGATAACACTTTACAAGGATATAGAACATCTATACTACATCTGAAACTAGAGTTAAAGTGTGATTCAGAGGTAACACAGCGTTGTAGAGTTTCTCAACGTTTCATGAGAAGGCAGCAAGTTGTTAGTACATGTGTGTTTTCAAAGTCAGCCAAGATTTTAAGCAGGCGCTTGTAATTCAGGGGAACTCTTCCATTTGGTGTAGAAAGTCCTTTGCTGGACACTGGAAGAAACAACTAGTAATTCAGAGAAAGTAACTATAAGTAAGCCAGAATGGCTAGAGAACCATTGAAAAGTGCTTCTCAACATCAGAATACAGTAAAGAAAGCATTTCGTACAAAGCAGGTTATCTTTGAAAGAGCCAAATGATAACACTTTACAAGGATATAGAACATCTATACTACATCTGAAACTAGAGTTAAAGTGTGATTCAGAGGTAACACAGCGTTGTAGAGTTTCTCAACGTTTCATGAGAAGGCAGCAAGTTGTTAGTACATGTGTGTTTTCAAAGTCAGCCAAGATTTTAAGCAGGCGCTTGTAATTCAGGGGAACTCTTCCATTTGGTGTAGAAAGTCCTTTGCTGGACACTGGAAGAAACAACTAGTAATTCAGAGAAAGTAACTATAAATAAGCCAGAATGGCTAGAGAACCATTGAAAAGTGCATCTCAACATCAGAATACAGTAAAGAAAGCATTTCGTACAAAGCAGGTTATCTTTGAAAGAGCCAAATGATAACACTTTACAAGGATAGAGAACATCTATACTACATCTGAAACTAGAGTTAAAGTGTGATTCAGAGGTAACACAGCGTTTTAGAGTTTCTCAACGTTTCATGAGAATGCAGCAAGTTGTTAGTACATGTGTGTTTTCAAAGTCAGCCAAGATTTTAAGCAGGTGCTTGTAATTGAGGGGAACTCTTCCATTTGGTGTAGAAAGTCCTTTGCTGGACACTGGAAGAAACAACTAGTAATTCAGAGCAAGTAAGTATAAGTAAGCCAGAATTGCTAGAGAACCATTGAAAAGTAGTTCTAAACATCAGAAAACAGTAAAGAAAGCATTTCGTACAAAGCAGGTTATCTTTGAAAGAGCCAAATGATAACACTTTACAAGATTAGAAAACATCTATACTACATCTGAAACTAGAGTTAAAGTGTGATTCAGAGGTAACACAGCGTTGTAGAGTTTCTCAACGTTTCATGAGAAGGCAGCAAGTTGTTAGTACATGTGTGTTTTCAAAGTCAGCCAAGATTTTAAGCAGGCGCTTGTAATTCAGGGGAACTCTTCCATTTGGTGTAGAAAGTCCTTTGCTGGACACTGGAAGAAACAACTAGTAATTCAGAGAAAGTAACTATAAGTAAGCCAGAATGGCTAGAGAACCATTGAAAAGTAGTTCTAAACATCAGAAAACAGTAAAGAAAGCATTTCGTACAAAGCAGGTTATCTTTGAAAGAGCCAAATGATAACACTTTACAAGGATAGAGAACATCTATACTACATCTGAAACTAGAGTTAAAGTATGATTCAGAGGTAACACAGCGTTTTAGAGTTTCTAAACATTTCATGAGAATGTAGCAAGTTGTTAGTACATGTGTGTTTTCAAAGTCAGCTAGGATTTTAAGCAGGTGCTTGTAATTCAGGGGAACTCTTCCATTTGGTGTAGAAAGTACTTTGCTGGGCACTGGAAGAAACAACTAGTAATTCAGAGAAAGTAACTATAAGTAAGCCAGAATTGCTAGAGAACCATTGAAAAGTAGTTCTAAACATCAGAAAACAGTAAAGAAAGCATTTCGAACAAAGCAGGTTATCTTTGAAAGAGCAAAATGATAACACTTTACAAGGATAGAGAACATCTATACTACATCTTAAACTAGAGTTAAAGTGTGATTCAGAGGTAACACAGCGTTTTAGAGTTTCTCAGTGTTTCATGAGAATACAGCAAGTTGTTAGCACATGTGTGTTTTCAAAATCAGCCAAGTTTTTAAGGAGGTGCTTGTAATTGAGGGGAACTCTTCCATTTGGTGTAGAAAGTCCTTTGCTGGATACTGGAAGAAACAACTAGTAATTCAGAGCAAGTAACTATAAGTAAGCCAGAATGGCTAGAGAACCATTGAAAAGTGCTTCTCAACATCAGAATACAGTAAAGAAAGCATTTCGTACAAAGCAGGTTATCTTTGAAAGAGCCAAATGATAACACTTTACAAGGATATAGAACATCTATACTACATCTGAAACTAGAGTTAAAGTGTGATTCAGAGGTAACACAGCGTTTTAGAGTTTCTCAACGTTTCATGAGAATGCAGCAAGTTGTTAGTACATGTGTGTTTTCAAAGTCAGCCAAGATTTTAAGCAGGCGCTTGTAATTCAGGGGAACTCTTCCATTTGGTGTAGAAAGTCCTTTGCTGGACACTGGAAGAAACAACTAGTAATTCAGAGAAAGTAACTATAAGTAAGCCAGAATGGGTAGAGAACCATTGAAAAGTGCTTCTCAACATCGAATACAGTAAAGAAAGCATTTCGTACAAAGCAGGTTAACTTTGAAAGAGCCAAATGATAACACTTTACAAGGATAGAGAACATCTATACTACATCTGAAACTAGAGTTAAAGTGTGATTCAGAGGTAACACAGCGTTTTAGAGTTTCTCAACGTTTCATGAGAATGCAGCAAGTTGTTAGTACATGTGTGTTTTCAAAGTCAGCCAAGATTTTAGGCAGGCGCTTGTAATTCAGGGAAACTCTTCCATTTGGTGTAGAAAGTCCTTTGCTGGACACTGGAAGAAACAACTAGTAATTCAGAGCAAGTAAGTATAAGTAAGCCAGAATTGCTAGAGAACCATTGAAAAGTAGTTCTAAACATCAGAAAACAGTAAAGAAAGCATTTCGTACAAAGCAGGTTATCTTTGAAAGAGCCAAATGATAACACTTTACAAGATTAGAAAACATCTATACTACATCTGAAACTAGAGTTAAAGTGTGATTCAGAGGTAACACAGCGTTTTAGAGTTTCTCAACGTTTCATGAGAATGCAGCAAGTTGTTAGTACATGTGTGTTTTCAAAGTCAGCCAAGATTTTAAGCAGGCGCTTGTAATTCAGGGGAACTCTTCCATTTGGTGTAGAAAGTCCTTTGCTGGACACTGGAAGAAACAACTAGTAATTCAGAGAAAGTAACTATAAGTAAGCCAGAATGGCTAGAGAACCATTGAAAAGTGCTTCTCAACATCAGAATACAGTAAAGAAAGCATTTCGAACAAAGCAGGTTATCTTTGAAAGAGCCAAATGATAACACTTTACAAGGATAGAGAACATCTATACTACATCTGAAACTAGAGTTAAAGTGTGATTCAGAGGTAACACAGCGTTTTAGAGTTTCTCAACGTTTCATGAGAATGCAGCAAGTTGTTAGTACATGTGTGTTTTCAAAGTCAGCTAGGATTTTAAGCAGGTGCTTGTAATTCAGGGGAACTTTCCATTTGGTGTAGAAAGTCCTTTGCTGGACACTGGAAGAAACAACTAGTAATTCAGAGAAAGTAACTATAAGTAAGCCAGAATTGCTAGAGAACCATTGAAAAGTAGTTCTCAACATCAGAAAACAGTAAAGAAAGCATTTCGTACAAATCAGGTTATCTTTGAAAGAGCAAAATGATAACACTTTACAAGGATAGAGAACATCTATACTACATCTGAAACTGGAGTTAAAGTGTGATTCAGAGGTAACACAGCGTTTTAGAGTTTCTAAACATTTCATGAGAATGTAGCAAGTTGTTAGTACATGTGTGTTTTCAAATTCAGCCAAGATTTTAAGCAGGCGCTTGTAATTGAGGGGAACACTTCCATTTGGTGTAGAAAGTCCTTTGCTGGACACTGGAAGAAACAACTAGTAATTCAGAGCAAGTAAGTATAAGTAAGCCAGAATTGCTAGAGAACCATTGAAAAGTAGTTCTCAACATCAGAAAACAGTAAAGAAAGCATTTCGTACAAAGCAGGTTATCTTTGAAAGAGCCAAATGATAACACTTTACAAGGATAGAGAACATCTCTACTACATCTGAAACTAGAGTTAAAGTGTGATTCAGAGGTAACACAGCGTTTTAGAATTTCTAAACATTTCATGAGAATGCAGCAAGTTGTTAGTACATGTGTGTTTTCAAAGTCAGCCAAGATTTTAAGCAGGTGCTTGTAATTGAGGGGAACTCTTCCATTTGGTGTAGAAAGTCCTTTGCTGGACACTGGAAGAAACAACTAGTAATTCAGAGAAAGTAACTATAAGTAAGCCAGAATGGCTAGAGAACCATTGAAAAGTGCTTCTCAACATCAGAATACAGTAAAGAAAGCATTTTGTACAAAGCAGGTTATCTTTGAAAGAGCCAAATGATAACACTTTACAAGGATAGAGAACATCTATACTACATCTGAAACTAGAGTTAAAGTGTGATTCAGAGGTAACACAGCATTTTAGAGTTTCTCAACGTTTCATGAGAATGCAGCAAGTTGTTAGTACATGTGTGTTTTCAAAGTCAGCCAAGATTTTAAGCATTCGCTTGTAATTCAGGGGAACTCTTCCATTTGGTGTAGAAAGTCCTTTGCTGGACACTGGAAGAAACAAGTAGTAATTCAGAGAAAGTAACTATAAGTAAGCCAGAATGGGTAGAGAACCATTGAAAAGTGCTTCTCAACATCAGAATACAGTAAAGAAAGCATTTCGTACAAAGCAGGTTATCTTTGAAAGAGCCAAATGATAACACTTTACAAGGATAGAGAACATCTATACTACATCTGAAACTAGAGTTAAAGTGTGATTCAGAGGTAACACAGCGTTTTAGAGTTTCTCAACGTTTCATGAGAATGCAGCAAGTTGTTAGTACATGTGTGTTTTCAAAGTCAGCCAAGATTTTAAGCAGGCGCTTGTAATTCAGGGGAACTCTTCCGTTTGGTGTAGAAAGTCCTTTGCTGGACACTGGAAGAAACAACTAGTAATTCAGAGAAAGTAACTATAAGTAAGCCAGAATGGCTAGAGAACCATTGAAAAGTGCTTCTCAACATCAGAATACAGTAAAGAAAGCATTTCGTACAAAGCAGGTTATCTTTGAAAGAGCCAAATGATAACACTTTACAAGGATAGAAAACATCTATACTACATCTGAAACTAGAGTTAAAGTGTGATTCAGAGGTAACACAGCGTTTTAGAGTTTCTAAACATTTCATGAGAATGTAGCAAGTTGTTAGTACATGTGTGTTTTCAAAGTCAGCTAGGGTTTTAAGCAGGTGCTTGTAATTCAGGGGAACTCTTCCATTTGGTGTAGAAAGTCCTTTGCTGGACACTGGAAGAAACAACTAGTAATTCAGAGAAAGTAACTATAAGTAAGCCAGAATTGCTAGAGAACCATTGAAAAGTAGTTCTCAACATCAGAAAACAGTAAAGAAAGCATTTCGTACAAATTAGGTTATCTTTGAAAGAGCAAAATGATAACACTTTACAAGGATAGAGAACATCTATACTACATCTGAAACTAGAGTTAAAGTGTGATTCAGAGGTAACACAGCGTTTTAGAGTTTCTCAGTGTTTCATGAGAATGCAGGAAGTTGTTAGTACATGTGTGTTTTCAAAGTCAGCCAAGATTTTAAGGAGGTGCTTGTAATTGAGGGGAACTCTTCCATTTGGTGTAGAAAGTCCTTTGCTGGATACTGGAAGAAACAACTAGTAATTCAGAGCAAGTAACTATAAGTAAGCCAGAATGGCTAGAGAACCATTGAAAAGTGCTTCTCAACATCAGAATACAGTAAAGAAAGCATTTCGTACAAAGCAGGTTATCTTTGAAAGAGCCAAATGATAACACTTTACAAGGATAGAGAACATCTATACTACATCTGAAACTAGAGTTAAAGTGTGATTCAGAGGTAACACAGCATTTTAGAGTTTCTCAACGTTTCATGAGAATGCAGCAAGTTGTTAGCACATGTGTGTTTTCAAAGTCAGCCAAGATTTTAAGCAGGTGCTTGTAATTGAGGGGAACTCTTCCATTTGGTGTAGAAAGTCCTTTGCTGGACACTGGAAGAAACAACTAGTAATTCAGAGCAAGTAAGTATAAGTAAGCCAGAATTGCTAGAGAACCATTGAAAAGTAGTTCTCAACATCAGAAAACAGTAAAGAAAGCATTTCTTACAAATCAGGTTATCTTTGAAAGAGCATAATGATAACACTTTACAAGGATAGAGAACATCTATACTACATCTGAAACTAGAGTTAAAGTGTGATTCAGAGGTAACACAGCGTTTTAAAGTTTCTAAACATTTCATGAGAATGTAGCAAGTTGTTAGTACATGTGTGTTTTCAAAGTCAGCTAGGATTTTAAGCAGGTGCTTGTAATTCAGGGGAACTCTTCCATTTGGTGTAGAAAGTACTTTGCTGGGCACTGGAAGAAACAACTAGTAATTCAGAGAAAGTAACTATAAGTAAGCCAGAATTGCTAGAGAACCATTGAAAAGTAGTTCTCAACATCAGAAAACAGTAAAGAAAGCATTTCGAACAAAGCAGGTTATCTTTGAAAGAGCAAAATGATAACACTTTACAAGGATAGAGAACATCTATACTACATCTTAAACTAGAGTTAAAGTGTGATTCAGAGGTAACACAGCGTTTTAGAGTTTCTCAGTGTTTCATGAGAATGCAGCAAGTTGTTAGCACATGTGTGTTTTCAAAGTCAGCCAAGATTTTAAGGAGGTGCTTGTAATTGAGGGGAACTCTTCCATTTGGTGTAGAAAGTCCTTTGCTGGATACTGGAAGAAACAACTAGTAATTCAGAGCAAGTAACTATAAGTAAGCCAGAATGGCTAGAGAACCATTGAAAAGTGCTTCTCAACATCAGAATACAGTAAAGAAAGCATTTCGTACAAAGCAGGTTATCTTTGAAAGAGCCAAATGATAACACTTTACAAGGATAGAGAACATCTATACTACATCTGAAACTAGAGTTAAAGTGTGATTCAGAGGTAACACAGCGTTTTAGAGTTTCTCAACGTTTCATGAGAATGCAGCAAGTTGTTAGTACATGTGTGTTTTCAAAGTCAGCCAAGATTTTAAGCAGGCGCTTGTAATTCAGGGGAACTCTTCCATTTGGTGTAGAAAGTCCTTTGCTGGACACTGGAAGAAACAACTAGTAATTCAGAGAAAGTAACTATAAGTAAGCCAGAATGGGTAGAGAACCATTGAAAAGTGCTTCTCAACATCGAATACAGTAAAGAAAGCATTTCGTACAAAGCAGGTTAACTTTGAAAGAGCCAAATGATAACACTTTACAAGGATAGAGAACATCTATACTACATCTGAAACTAGAGTTAAAGTGTGATTCAGAGGTAACACAGCGTTTTAGAGTTTCTCAACGTTTCATGAGAATGCAGCAAGTTGTTAGTACATGTGTGTTTTCAAAGTCAGCCAAGATTTTAGGCAGGCGCTTGTAATTCAGGGAAACTCTTCCATTTGGTGTAGAAAGTCCTTTGCTGGACACTGGAAGAAACAACTAGTAATTCAGAGCAAGTAAGTATAAGTAAGCCAGAATTGCTAGAGAACCATTGAAAAGTAGTTCTAAACATCAGAAAACAGTAAAGAAAGCATTTCGTACAAAGCAGGTTATCTTTGAAAGAGCCAAATGATAACACTTTACAAGATTAGAAAACATCTATACTACATCTGAAACTAGAGTTAAAGTGTGATTCAGAGGTAACACAGCGTTTTAGAGTTTCTCAACGTTTCATGAGAATGCAGCAAGTTGTTAGTACATGTGTGTTTTCAAAGTCAGCCAAGATTTTAAGCAGGCGCTTGTAATTCAGGGGAACTCTTCCGTTTGGTGTAGAAAGTCCTTTGCTGGACACTGGAAGAAACAACTAGTAATTCAGAGAAAGTAACTATAAGTAAGCCAGAATGGCTAGAGAACCATTGAAAAGTGCTTCTCAACATCAGAATACAGTAAAGAAAGCATTTCGTACAAAGCAGGTTATCTTTGAAAGAGCCAAATGATAACACTTTACAAGGATAGAAAACATCTATACTACATCTGAAACTAGAGTTAAAGTGTGATTCAGAGGTAACACAGCGTTTTAGAGTTTCTAAACATTTCATGAGAATGTAGCAAGTTGTTAGTACATGTGTGTTTTCAAAGTCAGCTAGGGTTTTAAGCAGGTGCTTGTAATTCAGGGGAACTCTTCCATTTGGTGTAGAAAGTCCTTTGCTGGACACTGGAAGAAACAACTAGTAATTCAGAGAAAGTAACTATAAGTAAGCCAGAATTGCTAGAGAACCATTGAAAAGTAGTTCTCAACATCAGAAAACAGTAAAGAAAGCATTTCGTACAAATTAGGTTATCTTTGAAAGAGCAAAATGATAACACTTTACAAGGATAGAGAACATCTATACTACATCTGAAACTAGAGTTAAAGTGTGATTCAGAGGTAACACAGCGTTTTAGAGTTTCTCAGTGTTTCATGAGAATGCAGGAAGTTGTTAGTACATGTGTGTTTTCAAAGTCAGCCAAGATTTTAAGGAGGTGCTTGTAATTGAGGGGAACTCTTCCATTTGGTGTAGAAAGTCCTTTGCTGGATACTGGAAGAAACAACTAGTAATTCAGAGCAAGTAACTATAAGTAAGCCAGAATGGCTAGAGAACCATTGAAAAGTGCTTCTCAACATCAGAATACAGTAAAGAAAGCATTTCGTACAAAGCAGGTTATCTTTGAAAGAGCCAAATGATAACACTTTACAAGGATAGAGAACATCTATACTACATCTGAAACTAGAGTTAAAGTGTGATTCAGAGGTAACACAGCGTTTTAGAGTTTCTCAACGTTTCATGAGAATGCAGCAAGTTGTTAGTACATGTGTGTTTTCAAAGTCAGCCAAGATTTTAAGCAGGCGCTTGTAATTCAGGGGAACTCTTCCGTTTGGTGTAGAAAGTCCTTTGCTGGACACTGGAAGAAACAACTAGTAATTCAGAGAAAGTAACTATAAGTAAGCCAGAATGGCTAGAGAACCATTGAAAAGTGCTTCTCAACATCAGAATACAGTAAAGAAAGCATTTCGTACAAAGCAGGTTATCTTTGAAAGAGCCAAATGATAACACTTTACAAGGATAGAAAACATCTATACTACATCTGAAACTAGAGTTAAAGTGTGATTCAGAGGTAACACAGCGTTTTAGAGTTTCTAAACATTTCATGAGAATGTAGCAAGTTGTTAGTACATGTGTGTTTTCAAAGTCAGCTAGGGTTTTAAGCAGGTGCTTGTAATTCAGGGGAACTCTTCCATTTGGTGTAGAAAGTCCTTTGCTGGACACTGGAAGAAACAACTAGTAATTCAGAGAAAGTAACTATAAGTAAGCCAGAATTGCTAGAGAACCATTGAAAAGTAGTTCTCAACATCAGAAAACAGTAAAGAAAGCATTTCGTACAAATTAGGTTATCTTTGAAAGAGCAAAATGATAACACTTTACAAGGATAGAGAACATCTATACTACATCTGAAACTAGAGTTAAAGTGTGATTCAGAGGTAACACAGCGTTTTAGAGTTTCTCAGTGTTTCATGAGAATGCAGGAAGTTGTTAGTACATGTGTGTTTTCAAAGTCAGCCAAGATTTTAAGGAGGTGCTTGTAATTGAGGGGAACTCTTCCATTTGGTGTAGAAAGTCCTTTGCTGGATACTGGAAGAAACAACTAGTAATTCAGAGCAAGTAACTATAAGTAAGCCAGAATGGCTAGAGAACCATTGAAAAGTGCTTCTCAACATCAGAATACAGTAAAGAAAGCATTTCGTACAAAGCAGGTTATCTTTGAAAGAGCCAAATGATAACACTTTACAAGGATAGAGAACATCTATACTACATCTGAAACTAGAGTTAAAGTGTGATTCAGAGGTAACACAGCATTTTAGAGTTTCTCAACGTTTCATGAGAATGCAGCAAGTTGTTAGCACATGTGTGTTTTCAAAGTCAGCCAAGATTTTAAGCAGGTGCTTGTAATTGAGGGGAACTCTTCCATTTGGTGTAGAAAGTCCTTTGCTGGACACTGGAAGAAACAACTAGTAATTCAGAGCAAGTAAGTATAAGTAAGCCAGAATTGCTAGAGAACCATTGAAAAGTAGTTCTCAACATCAGAAAACAGTAAAGAAAGCATTTCTTACAAATCAGGTTATCTTTGAAAGAGCATAATGATAACACTTTACAAGGATAGAGAACATCTATACTACATCTGAAACTAGAGTTAAAGTGTGATTCAGAGGTAACACAGCGTTTTAAAGTTTCTAAACATTTCATGAGAATGTAGCAAGTTGTTAGTACATGTGTGTTTTCAAAGTCAGCTAGGATTTTAAGCAGGTGCTTGTAATTCAGGGGAACTCTTCCATTTGGTGTAGAAAGTACTTTGCTGGGCACTGGAAGAAACAACTAGTAATTCAGAGAAAGTAACTATAAGTAAGCCAGAATTGCTAGAGAACCATTGAAAAGTAGTTCTCAACATCAGAAAACAGTAAAGAAAGCATTTCGAACAAAGCAGGTTATCTTTGAAAGAGCAAAATGATAACACTTTACAAGGATAGAGAACATCTATACTACATCTTAAACTAGAGTTAAAGTGTGATTCAGAGGTAACACAGCGTTTTAGAGTTTCTCAGTGTTTCATGAGAATGCAGCAAGTTGTTAGCACATGTGTGTTTTCAAAGTCAGCCAAGATTTTAAGGAGGTGCTTGTAATTGAGGGGAACTCTTCCATTTGGTGTAGAAAGTCCTTTGCTGGATACTGGAAGAAACAACTAGTAATTCAGAGCAAGTAACTATAAGTAAGCCAGAATGGCTAGAGAACCATTGAAAAGTGCTTCTCAACATCAGAATACAGTAAAGAAAGCATTTCGTACAAAGCAGGTTATCTTTGAAAGAGCCAAATGATAACACTTTACAAGGATAGAGAACATCTATACTACATCTGAAACTAGAGTTAAAGTGTGATTCAGAGGTAACACAGCGTTTTAGAGTTTCTCAACGTTTCATGAGAATGCAGCAAGTTGTTAGTACATGTGTGTTTTCAAAGTCAGCCAAGATTTTAAGCAGGCGCTTGTAATTCAGGGGAACTCTTCCATTTGGTGTAGAAAGTCCTTTGCTGGACACTGGAAGAAACAACTAGTAATTCAGAGAAAGTAACTATAAGTAAGCCAGAATGGGTAGAGAACCATTGAAAAGTGCTTCTCAACATCGAATACAGTAAAGAAAGCATTTCGTACAAAGCAGGTTAACTTTGAAAGAGCCAAATGATAACACTTTACAAGGATAGAGAACATCTATACTACATCTGAAACTAGAGTTAAAGTGTGATTCAGAGGTAACACAGCGTTTTAGAGTTTCTCAACGTTTCATGAGAATGCAGCAAGTTGTTAGTACATGTGTGTTTTCAAAGTCAGCCAAGATTTTAGGCAGGCGCTTGTAATTCAGGGAAACTCTTCCATTTGGTGTAGAAAGTCCTTTGCTGGACACTGGAAGAAACAACTAGTAATTCAGAGCAAGTAAGTATAAGTAAGCCAGAATTGCTAGAGAACCATTGAAAAGTAGTTCTAAACATCAGAAAACAGTAAAGAAAGCATTTCGTACAAAGCAGGTTATCTTTGAAAGAGCCAAATGATAACACTTTACAAGATTAGAAAACATCTATACTACATCTGAAACTAGAGTTAAAGTGTGATTCAGAGGTAACACAGCGTTTTAGAGTTTCTCAACGTTTCATGAGAATGCAGCAAGTTGTTAGTACATGTGTGTTTTCAAAGTCAGCCAAGATTTTAAGCAGGCGCTTGTAATTCAGGGGAACTCTTCCGTTTGGTGTAGAAAGTCCTTTGCTGGACACTGGAAGAAACAACTAGTAATTCAGAGAAAGTAACTATAAGTAAGCCAGAATGGCTAGAGAACCATTGAAAAGTGCTTCTCAACATCAGAATACAGTAAAGAAAGCATTTCGTACAAAGCAGGTTATCTTTGAAAGAGCCAAATGATAACACTTTACAAGGATAGAAAACATCTATACTACATCTGAAACTAGAGTTAAAGTGTGATTCAGAGGTAACACAGCGTTTTAGAGTTTCTAAACATTTCATGAGAATGTAGCAAGTTGTTAGTACATGTGTGTTTTCAAAGTCAGCTAGGGTTTTAAGCAGGTGCTTGTAATTCAGGGGAACTCTTCCATTTGGTGTAGAAAGTCCTTTGCTGGACACTGGAAGAAACAACTAGTAATTCAGAGAAAGTAACTATAAGTAAGCCAGAATTGCTAGAGAACCATTGAAAAGTAGTTCTCAACATCAGAAAACAGTAAAGAAAGCATTTCGTACAAATTAGGTTATCTTTGAAAGAGCAAAATGATAACACTTTACAAGGATAGAGAACATCTATACTACATCTGAAACTAGAGTTAAAGTGTGATTCAGAGGTAACACAGCGTTTTAGAGTTTCTCAGTGTTTCATGAGAATGCAGGAAGTTGTTAGTACATGTGTGTTTTCAAAGTCAGCCAAGATTTTAAGGAGGTGCTTGTAATTGAGGGGAACTCTTCCATTTGGTGTAGAAAGTCCTTTGCTGGATACTGGAAGAAACAACTAGTAATTCAGAGCAAGTAACTATAAGTAAGCCAGAATGGCTAGAGAACCATTGAAAAGTGCTTCTCAACATCAGAATACAGTAAAGAAAGCATTTCGTACAAAGCAGGTTATCTTTGAAAGAGCCAAATGATAACACTTTACAAGGATAGAGAACATCTATACTACATCTGAAACTAGAGTTAAAGTGTGATTCAGAGGTAACACAGCATTTTAGAGTTTCTCAACGTTTCATGAGAATGCAGCAAGTTGTTAGCACATGTGTGTTTTCAAAGTCAGCCAAGATTTTAAGCAGGTGCTTGTAATTGAGGGGAACTCTTCCATTTGGTGTAGAAAGTCCTTTGCTGGACACTGGAAGAAACAACTAGTAATTCAGAGCAAGTAAGTATAAGTAAGCCAGAATTGCTAGAGAACCATTGAAAAGTAGTTCTCAACATCAGAAAACAGTAAAGAAAGCATTTCGTACAAAGCAGGTTATCTTTGAAAGAGCCAAATGATAACACTTTACAAGGATAGAGAACATCTCTACTACATCTGAAACTAGAGTTAAAGTGTCATTCAGAGGTAACACAGCGTTTTAGAGTTTCTAAACATTTCATGAGAATGCAGCAAGTTGTTAGTACATGTGTGTTTTCAAAGTCAGCCAAGATTTTAAGCAGGTGCTTGTAATTGAGGGGAACTCTTCCATTTGGTGTAGAAAGTCCTTTGCTGGATACTGGAAGAAACAACTAGTAATTCAGAGCAAGTAACTATAAGTAAGCCAGAATGGCTAGAGAACCATTGAAAAGTGCTTCTCAACATCAGAATACAGTAAAGAAAGCATTTCGTACAAAGCAGGTTATCTTTGAAAGAGCCAAATGATAACACTTTACAAGGATAGAGAACATCTATACTACATCTGAAACTAGAGTTAAAGTGTGATTCAGAGGTAACACAGCGTTTTAGAGTTTCTCAACGTTTCATGAGAATGCAGCAAGTTGTTAGTACATGTGTGTTTTCAAAGTCAGCCAAGATTTTAAGCAGGCGCTTGTAATTCAGGGGAACTCTTCCATTTGGTGTAGAAAGTCCTTTGCTGGACACTGGAAGAAACAACTAGTAATTCAGAGAAAGTAACTATAAGTAAGCCAGAATGGGTAGAGAACCATTGAAAAGTGCTTCTCAACATCGAATACAGTAAAGAAAGCATTTCGTACAAAGCAGGTTAACTTTGAAAGAGCCAAATGATAACACTTTACAAGGATAGAGAACATCTATACTACATCTGAAACTAGAGTTAAAGTGTGATTCAGAGGTAACACAGCGTTTTAGAGTTTCTCAACGTTTCATGAGAATGCAGCAAGTTGTTAGTACATGTGTGTTTTCAAAGTCAGCCAAGATTTTAGGCAGGCGCTTGTAATTCAGGGAAACTCTTCCATTTGGTGTAGAAAGTCCTTTGCTGGACACTGGAAGAAACAACTAGTAATTCAGAGCAAGTAAGTATAAGTAAGCCAGAATTGCTAGAGAACCATTGAAAAGTAGTTCTAAACATCAGAAAACAGTAAAGAAAGCATTTCGTACAAAGCAGGTTATCTTTGAAAGAGCCAAATGATAACACTTTACAAGATTAGAAAACATCTATACTACATCTGAAACTAGAGTTAAAGTGTGATTCAGAGGTAACACAGCGTTTTAGAGTTTCTCAACGTTTCATGAGAATGCAGCAAGTTGTTAGTACATGTGTGTTTTCAAAGTCAGCCAAGATTTTAAGCAGGCGCTTGTAATTCAGGGGAACTCTTCCATTTGGTGTAGAAAGTCCTTTGCTGGACACTGGAAGAAACAACTAGTAATTCAGAGAAAGTAACTATAAGTAAGCCAGAATGGCTAGAGAACCATTGAAAAGTGCTTCTCAACATCAGAATACAGTAAAGAAAGCATTTCGTACAAAGCAGGTTATCTTTGAAAGAGCCAAATGATAACACTTTACAAGGATAGAAAACATCTATACTACATCTGAAACTAGAGTTAAAGTGTGATTCAGAGGTAACACAGCGTTTTAGAGTTTCTAAACATTTCATGAGAATGTAGCAAGTTGTTAGTACATGTGTGTTTTCAAAGTCAGCTAGGATTTTAAGCAGGTGCTTGTAATTCAGGGGAACTCTTCCATTTGGTGTAGAAAGTCCTTTGCTGGACACTGGAAGAAACAACTAGTAATTCAGAGAAAGTAACTATAAGTAAGCCAGAATTGCTAGAGAACCATTGAAAAGTAGTTCTCAACATCAGAAAACAGTAAAGAAAGCATTTCATACAAATCAGGTTATCTTTGAAAGAGCAAAATGATAACACTTTACAAGGATAGAGAACATCTATACTACATCTGAAACTAGAGTTAAAGTGTGATTCAGAGGTAACACAGCGTTTTAGAGTTTCTCAGTGTTTCATGAGAATGCAGGAAGTTGTTAGTACATGTGTGTTTTCAAAGTCAGCCAAGATTTTAAGGAGGTGCTTGTAATTGAGGGGAACACTTCCATTTGGTGTAGAAAGTCCTTTGCTGGATACTGGAAGAAACAACTAGTAATTCAGAGCAAGTAACTATAAGTAAGCCAGAATGGCTAGAGAACCATTGAAAAGTGCTTCTCAACATCAGAATACAGTAAAGAAAGCATTTCGTACAAAGCAGGTTATCTTTGAAAGAGCCAAATGATAACACTTTACAAGGATAGAGAACATCTATACTACATCTGAAACTAGAGTTAAAGTGTGATTCAGAGGTAACACAGCATTTTAGAGTTTCTCAACGTTTCATGAGAATGCAGCAAGTTGTTAGCACATGTGTGTTTTCAAAGTCAGCCAAGATTTTAAGCAGGTGCTTGTAATTGAGGGGAACTCTTCCATTTGGTGTAGAAAGTCCTTTGCTGGACACTGGAAGAAACAACTAGTAATTCAGAGCAAGTAAGTATAAGTAAGCCAGAATTGCTAGAGAACCATTGAAAAGTAGTTCTAAACATCAGAAAACAGTAAAGAAAGCATTTCGTACAAAGCAGGTTATCTTTGAAAGAACCAAATGATAACACTTTACAAGGATAGAGAACATCTATACTACACCTGAAACTAGAGTTAAAGTGTGATTCAGAGGTAACACAGCGTTTTAGAGTTTCTCAGCGTTTCATGAGAATGCAGCAAGTTGTTAGTACATGTGTGTTTTCAGAGTCAGCCAAGATTTTAAGCAGGCGCTTGTAATTCAGGGGAACTCTTCCATTTGGTGTAGAAAGTCCTTTGCTGGACACTGGAAGAAACAACTAGTAATTCAGAGCAAGTAAGTATAAGTAAGCCAGAATGGCTAGAGAACCATTGAAAAGTGCTTCTCAACATCAGAATACAGTAAAGAAAGCATTTCGTACAAAGCAGGTTATCTTTGAAAGAGCCAAATGATAACACTTTACAAGGATAGAGAACATCTATACTACATCTGAAACTAGAGTTAAAGTGTGATTCAGAGGTAACACAGCGTTTTAGAATTTCTCAACGTTTCATGAGAATGCAGCAAGTTGTTAGTACATGTGTGTTTTCAAAGTCAGCCAAGATTTTAAGCAGGTGCTTGTAATTGAGGGGAACTCTTCCATTTGGTGTAGAAAGTCCTTTGCTGGACACTGGAAGAAACAACTAGTAATTCAGAGCAAGTAAGTATAAGTAAGCCAGAATTGCTAGAGAACCATTGAAAAGTAGTTCTAAACATCAGAAAACAGTAAAGAAAGCATTTCGTACAAAGCAGGTTATCTTTGAAAGAACCAAATGATAACACTTTACAAGGATAGAGAACATCTCTACTACATCTGAAACTAGAGTTAAAGTGTGATTCAGAGGTAACACAGCGTTTTAGAGTTTCTAAACATTTCATGAGAATGCAGCAAGTTGTTAGTACATGTGTGTTTTCAAAGTCAGCCAAGATTTTAAGCAGGTGCTTGTAATTGAGGGGAACTCTTCCATTTGCTGTAGAAAGTCCTTTGCTGGACACTGGAAGAAACAACTAGTAATTCAGAGAAAGTAACTATAAGTAAGCCAGAATGGCTAGAGAACCATTGAAAAGTGCTTCTCAACATCAGAATACAGTAAAGAAAGCATTTTGTACAAAGCAGGTTATCTTTGAAAGAGCCAAATGATAACACTTTACAAGGATAGAGAACATCTATACTACATCTGAAACTAGAGTTAAAGTGTGATTCAGAGGTAACACAGCGTTTTAGAGTTTCTCAGCGTTTCATGAGAATGCAGCAAGTTGTTAGTACATGTGTGTTTTCAAAGTCAGCCAAGATTTTAAGCAGGTGCTTGTAATTGAGGGGAACTCTTCCATTTGGTGTAGAAAGTCCTTTGCTGGATACTGGAAGAAACAACTAGTAATTCAGAGCAAGTAACTATAAGTAAGCCAGAATGGCTAGTTAACCATTGAAAAGTGCTTCTCAATATCAGAATACAGTAAAGAAAGCATTTCGTACAAAGCAGGTTATCTTTGAAAGAGCCAAATGATAACACTTTACAAGGATAGAGAACATCTATACTACATCTGAAACTAGAGTTAAAGTGTGATTCAGAGGTAACACAGCGTTTTAGAGTTTCTCAACGTTTCATGAGAATGCAGCAAGTTGTTAGTACATGTGTGTTTTCAAAGTCAGCCAAGATTTTAAGCAGGTGCTTGTAATTGAGGGGAACTCTTCCATTTGGTGTAGAAAGTCCTTTGCTGGACACTGGAAGAAACAACTAGTAATTCAGAGCAAGTAAGTATAAGTAAGCCAGAATTGCTAGAGAACCATTGAAAAGTAGTTCTCAACATCAGAATACAGTAAAGAAAGCATTTCGTACAAAGCAGGTTATCTTTGAAAGAGCCAAATGATAACACTTTACAAGGATAGAAAACATCTATACTACATCTGAAACTAGAGTTAAAGTGTGATTCAGAGGTAACACAGCGTTTTAGAGTTTCTAAACATTTCATGAGAATGTAGCAAGTTGTTAGTACATGTGTGTTTTCAAAGTCAGCCAAGATTTTAAGCAGGCGCTTGTAATTCAGGGGAACTCTTCCATTTGGTGTAGAAAGTCCTTTGCTGGACACTGGAAGAAACAACTAGTAATTCAGAGAAAGTAACTATAAGTAAGCCAGAATTGCTAGAGAACCATTGAAAAGTAGTTCTCAACATCAGAACACAGTAAAGAAAGCATTTCGTACAAAGCAGGTTATCTTTGAAAGAGGAAAATGATAACACTTTACAAGGATAGAGAACATCTATACTACATCTGAAACTAGAGTTAAGGTGTGATTCAGAGGTAACACAGCGTTTTAGAGTTTCTCAGCGTTTCATGAGAATGCAGCAAGTTGTTAGTACATGTGTGTTTTCAAAGTCAGCCAAGATTTTAAGCAGGTGCTTGTAATTGAGGGGAACTCTTCCATTTGGTGTAGAAAGTCCTTTGCTGGACACTGGAAGAAACAACTAGTAATTCAGAGCAAGTAACTATAAGTAAGCCAGAATGGCTAGAGAACCATTGAAAAGTGCTTCTCAACATCAGAATACAGTAAAGAAAGCATTTCGTACAAAGCAGGTTATCTTTGAAAGAGCCAAATGATAACACTTTACAAGGATATAGAACATCTATACTACATCTGAAACTAGAGTTAAAGTGTGATTCAGAGGTAACACAGCGTTGTAGAGTTTCTCAACGTTTCATGAGAAGGCAGCAAGTTGTTAGTACATGTGTGTTTTCAAAGTCAGCCAAGATTTTAAGCAGGCGCTTGTAATTCAGGGGAACTCTTCCATTTGGTGTAGAAAGTCCTTTGCTGGACACTGGAAGAAACAACTAGTAATTCAGAGAAAGTAACTATAAATAAGCCAGAATGGCTAGAGAACCATTGAAAAGTGCATCTCAACATCAGAATACAGTAAAGAAAGCATTTCGTACAAAGCAGGTTATCTTTGAAAGAGCCAAATGATAACACTTTACAAGGATAGAGAACATCTATACTACATCTGAAACTAGAGTTAAAGTGTGATTCAGAGGTAACACAGCGTTTTAGAGTTTCTCAACGTTTCATGAGAATGCAGCAAGTTGTTAGTACATGTGTGTTTTCAAAGTCAGCCAAGATTTTAAGCAGGTGCTTGTAATTGAGGGGAACTCTTCCATTTGGTGTAGAAAGTCCTTTGCTGGACACTGGAAGAAACAACTAGTAATTCAGAGCAAGTAAGTATAAGTAAGCCAGAATTGCTAGAGAACCATTGAAAAGTAGTTCTAAACATCAGAAAACAGTAAAGAAAGCATTTCGTACAAAGCAGGTTATCTTTGAAAGAGCCAAATGATAACACTTTACAAGATTAGAAAACATCTATACTACATCTGAAACTAGAGTTAAAGTGTGATTCAGAGGTAACACAGCGTTGTAGAGTTTCTCAACGTTTCATGAGAAGGCAGCAAGTTGTTAGTACATGTGTGTTTTCAAAGTCAGCCAAGATTTTAAGCAGGCGCTTGTAATTCAGGGGAACTCTTCCATTTTGTGTAGAAAGTCCTTTGCTGGACACTGGAAGAAACAACTAATAATTCAGAGAAAGTAACTATAAGTAAGCCAGAATGGCTAGAGAACCATTGAAAAGTGCTTCTCAACATCAGAATACAGTAAAGAAAGCATTTCGTACAAAGCAGGTTATCTTTGAAAGAGCCAAATGATAACACTTTACAAGGATAGAGAACATCTATACTACATCTGAAACTAGAGTTAAAGTGTGATTCAGAGGTAACACAGCGTTATAGAGTTTCTCAACGTTTCATGAGAATGCAGCAAGTTGTTAGTACATGTGTGTTTTCAAAGTCAGCCAAGATTTTAAGCAGGCGCTTGTAATTCAGGGAAACTTTTCCATTTGGTGTAGAAAGTCCTTTGCTGGACACTGGAAGAAACAACTAGTAATTCAGAGAAAGTAACTATAAGTAAGCCAGAATGGCTAGAGAACCATTGAAAAGTGCTTCTCAACATCAGAATACAGTAAAGAAAGCATTTCGTACAAAGCAGGTTATCTTTGAAAGAGCCAAATGATAACACTTTACAAGGATAGAGAACATCTATACTACATCTGAAACTAGAGTTAAAGTGTGATTCAGAGGTAACACAGCGTTTTAGAGTTTCTCAACGTTTCATGAGAATGCAGCAAGTTGTTAGTACATGTGTGTTTTCAAAGTCAGCCAAGATTTTAAGCAGGCGCTTGTAATTCAGGGAAACTCTTCCATTTGGTGTAGAAAGTCCTTTGCTGGACACTGGAAGAAACAACTAGTAATTCAGAGAAAGTAACTATAAGTAAGCCAGAATGGCTAGAGAACCATTGAAAAGTGCTTCTCAACATCAGAATACAGTAAAGAAAGCATTTCGTACAAAGCAGGTTATCTTTGAAAGAGCCAAATGATAACACTTTACAAGGATAGAGAACATCTATACTACATCTGAAACTAGAGTTAAAGTGTGATTCAGAGGTAACACAGCGTTTTAGAGTTTCTCAACGTTTCATGAGAATGCAGCAAGTTGTTAGTACATGTGTGTTTTCAAAGTCAGCCAAGATTTTAAGCAGGTGCTTGTAATTGAGGGGAACTCTTCCATTTGGTGTAGAATGTCCTTTGCTGGACACTGGAAGAAACAACTAGTAATTCAGAGCAAGTAAGTATAAGTAAGCCAGAATTGCTAGAGAACCATTGAAAAGTAGTTCTAAACATCAGAAAACAGTAAAGAAAGCATTTCGTACAAAGCAGGTTATCTTTGAAAGAGCCAAATGATAACACTTTACAAGATTAGAAAACATCTATACTACATCTGAAACTAGAGTTAAAGTGTGATTCAGAGGTAACACAGCGTTTTAGAGTTTCTCAACGTTTCATGAGAATGCAGCAAGTTGTTAGTACATGTGTGTTTTCAGAGTCAGCCAAGATTTTAAGCAGGCGCTTGTAATTCAGGGGAACTCTTCCATTTGGTGTAGAAAGTCCTTTGCTGGACACTGGAAGAAACAACTAGTAATTCAGAGCAAGTAAGTATAAGTAAGCCAGAATTGCTAGAGAACCATTGAAAAGTAGTTCTCAACATCAGAAAACAGTAAAGAAAGCATTTCGTACAAAGGAGGTTATCTTTGAAAGAGCCAAATGATAACACTTTACAAGATTAGAAAACATCTATACTACATCTGAAACTAGAGTTAAAGTGTGATTCAGAGGTAACACAGCGTTTTAGAGTTTCTCAACGTTTCATGAGAATGCAGCAAGTTGTTAGTACATGTGTGTTTTCAAAGTCAGCCAAGATTTTAAGCAGGCGCTTGTAATTTAGGGAAACTCTTCCATTTGGTGTAGAAAGTCCTTTGCTGGACACTGGAAGAAACAACTAGTAATTCAGAGAAAGTAACTATAAGTAAGCCAGAATGGCTAGAGAACCATTGAAAAGTGCTTCTCAACATCAGAATACAGTAAAGAAAGCATTTCGTACAAAGCAGGTTATCTTTGAAAGAGCCAAATGATAACACTTTACAAGGATAGAAAACATCTATACTACATCTGAAACTAGAGTTAAAGTGTGATTCAGAGGTAACACAGCGTTTTAGAGTTTCTAAACATTTCATGAGAATGTAGCAAGTTGTTAGTACATGTGTGTTTTCAAAGTCAGCTAGGATTTTAAGCAGGTGCTTGTAATTCAGGGGAACTCTTCCATTTGGTGTAGAAAGTCCTTTGCTGGACACTGGAAGAAACAACTAGTAATTCAGAGCAAGTAAGTATAAGTAAGCCAGAATTGCTAGAGAACCATTGAAAAGTAGTTCTCAACATCAGAAAACAGTAAAGAAAGCATTTCGTACAAAGCAGGTTATCTTTGAAAGAGCCAAATGATAACACTTTACAAGGATAGAGAACATCTCTACTACATCTGAAACTAGAGTTAAAGTGTGATTCAGAGGTAACACAGCGTTTTAGAGTTTCTAAACATTTCATGAGAATGCAGCAAGTTGTTAGTACATGTGTGTTTTCAAAGTCAGCCATGATTTTAAGCAGGTGCTTGTAATTGAGGGGAACTCTTCCATTTGCTGTAGAAAGTCCTTTACTGGACACTGGAAGAAACAACTAGTAATTCAGAGAAAGTAACTATAAGTAAGCCAGAATGGCTAGAGAACCATTGAAAAGTGCTTCTCAACATCAGAATACAGTAAAGAAAGCACTTTGTACAAAGCAGGTTATCTTTGAAAGAGCCAAATGATAACACTTTACAAGGATAGAGAACATCTATACTACATCTGAAACTAGAGTTAAAGTGTGATTCAGAGGTAACACAGCGTTTTAGAGTTTCTCAGCGTTTCATGAGAATGCAGCAAGTTGTTAGTACATGTGTGTTTTCAAAGTCAGCCAAGATTTTAAGCAGGTGCTTGTAATTGAGGGGAACTCTTCCATTTGGTGTAGAAAGTCCTTTGCTGGATACTGGAAGAAACAACTAGTAATTCAGAGCAAGTAACTATAAGTAAGCCAGAATGGCTAGTTAACCATTGAAAAGTGCTTCTCAATATCAGAATACAGTAAAGAAAGCATTTCGTACAAAGCAGGTTATCTTTGAAAGAGCCAAATGATAACACTTTACAAGGATAGAGAACATCTATACTACATCTGAAACTAGAGTTAAAGTGTGATTCAGAGGTAACACAGCGTTTTAGAGTTTCTCAACGTTTCATGAGAATGCAGCAAGTTGTTAGTACATGTGTGTTTTCAAAGTCAGCCAAGATTTTAAGCAGGTGCTTGTAATTGAGAGGAACTCTTCCATTTGGTGTAGAAAGTCCTTTGCTGGACACTGGAAGAAACAACTAGTAATTCAGAGCAAGTAAGTATAAGTAAGCCAGAATTGCTAGAGAACCATTGAAAAGTAGTTCTAAACATCAGAAAACAGTAAAGAAAGCATTTCGTACAAAGCAGGTTATCTTTGAAAGAGCCAAATGATAACACTTTACAAGATTAGAAAACATCTATACTGCATCTGAAACTAGAGTTAAAGTGTGATTCAGAGGTAACACAGCGTTGTAGAGTTTCTCAACGTTTCATGAGAAGGCAGCAAGTTGTTAGTACATGTGTGTTTTCAAAGTCAGCCAAGATTTTAAGCAGGCGCTTGTAATTCAGGGGAACTCTTCCATTTGGTGTAGAAAGTCCTTTGCTGGACACTGGAAGAACCAACTAGTAATTCAGAGAAAGTAACTATAAGTAAGCCAGAATGGCTAGAGAACCATTGAAAAGTGCTTCTCAACATCAGAATACAGTAAAGAAAGCATTTCGTACAAAGCAGGTTATCTTTGAAAGAGCCAAATGATAACACTTTACAAGGATAGAAAACATCTATACTACATCTGAAACTAGAGTTAAAGTGTGATTCAGAGGTAACACAGCGTTTTAGAGTTTCTAAACATTTCATGAGAATGTAGCAAGTTGTTAGTACATGTGTGTTTTCAAAGTCAACTAGGATTTTAAGCAGGTGCTTGTAATTCAGGGGAACTCTTCCATTTGGTGTAGAAAGTCCTTTGCTGGACACTGGAAGAAACAACTAGTAATTCAGAGAAAGTAACTATAAGTAAGCCAGAATTGCTAGAGAACCATTGAAAAGTAGTTCTCAACATCAGAAAACAGTAAAGAAAGCATTTTGTACAAATCAGGTTATCTTTGAAAGAGCAAAATGATAACACTTTACAAGGATAGAGAACATCTATACTACATCTGAAACTAGAGTTATAGTGTGATTCAGAGGTAACACAGCGTTTTAGAGTTTCTCAGTGTTTCATGAGAATGCAGCAAGTTGTTACTACATGTGTGTTTTCAAAGTCAGCCAAGATTTTAAGGAGGTGCTTGTAATTGAGGGGAACTCTTCCATTTGTTGTAGAAAGTCCTTTGCTGGATACTGGAAGAAACAACTAGTAATTCAGAGCAAGTAACTATAAGTAAGCCAGAATGGCTAGAGAACCATTGAAAAGTGCTTCTCAACATCAGAATACAGTAAAGAAAGCATTTCGTAAAAGCAGGTTATCTTTGAAAGAGCCAAATGATAACACTTTACAAGATTAGAAAACATCTATACTACATCTGAAACTAGAGTTAAAGTGTGATTCAGAGGTAACACAGCATTTTAGAGTTTCTCAACGTTTCATGAGAATGCAGCAAGTTGTTAGTACATGTGTGTTTTCAAAGTCAGCCAAGATTTTAAGCAGGCGCTTGTAATTCAGGGGAACTCTTCCATTTGGTGTAGAAAGTCCTTTGCTGGACACTGGAAGAAACAACTAGTAATTCAGAGCAAGTAAGTATAAGTAAGCCAGAATTGCTAGAGAACCATTGAAAAGTAGTTCTAAACATCAGAAAACAGTAAAGAAAGCATTTCGTACAAAGCAGGTTATCTTTGAAAGAACCAAATGATAACACTTTACAAGGATAGAGAACATCTATACTACACCTGAAACTAGAGTTAAAGTGTGATTCAGAGGTAACACAGCGTTTTAGAGTTTCTCAGCGTTTCATGAGAATGCAGCAAGTTTTTAGTACATGTGTGTTTTCAAAGTCAGCCAAGATTTTAAGCAGGCGCTTGTAATTGAGGGGAACACTTCCATTTGGTGTAGAAAGTCCTTTGCTGGACACTGGAAGAAACAACTAGTAATTCAGAGCAAGTAAGTATAAGTAAGCCAGAATTGCTAGAGAACCATTGAAAAGTAGTTCTCAACATCAGAAAACAGTAAAGAAAGCATTTCGTACAAAGCAGGTTATCTTTGAAAGAGCCAAATGATAACACTTTACAAGGATAGAGAACATCTCTACTACATCTGAAACTAGAGTTAAAGTGTGATTCAGAGGTAACAAGCGTTTTAGAGTTTCTAAACATTTCATGAGAATGCAGCAAGTTGTTAGTACATGTGTGTTTTCAAAGTCAGCCAAGATTTTAAGCAGGTGCTTGTAATTGAGGGGAACTCTTCCATTTGCTGTAGAAAGTCCTTTGCTGGACACTGGAAGAAACAACTAGTAATTCAGAGAAAGTAACTATAAGTAAGCCAGAATGGCTAGAGAACCATTGAAAAGTGCTTCTCAACATCAGAATACAGTAAAGAAAGCATTTCGTACAAAGCAGGTTATCTTTGAAAGAGCCAAATGATAACACTTTACAAGGATAGAGAACATCTATACTACATCTGAAACTAGAGTTAAAGTGTGATTCAGAGGTAACACAGCGTTTTAGAGTTTCTCAACGTTTCATGAGAATGCCGCAAGTTGTTAGTACATGTGTGTTTTCAAAGTCAGCCAAGATTTTAAGCAGGCGCTTGTAATTCAGGGGAACTCTTCCATTTGGTGTAGAAAGTCCTTTGCTGGACACTGGAAGAAACAACTAGTAATTCAGAGCAAGTAAGTATAAGTAAGCCAGAATTGCTAGAGAACCATTGAAAAGTAGTTCTCAACATCAGAAAACAGTAAAGAAAGCATTTCGTACAAAGGAGGTTATCTTTGAAAGAGCCAAATGATAACACTTTACAAGGATAGAGAACATCTATACTACATCTGAAACTAGAGTTAAAGTGTGATTCAGAGGTAACACAGCGTTTTAGAGTTTCTCAACGTTTCATGAGAATGCAGCAAGTTGTTAGTACATGTGTGTTTTCAAAGTCAGCCAAGATTTTAAGCAGGCGCTTGTAATTCAGGGAAACTCTTCCATTTGGTGTAGAAAGTCCTTTGCTGGACACTGGAAGAAACAACTAGTAATTCAGAGAAAGTAACTATAAGTAAGCCAGAATGGCTAGAGAACCATTGAAAAGTGCTTCTCAACATCAGAATACAGTAAAGAAAGCATTTCGTACAAAGCAGGTTATCTTTGAAAGAGCCAAATGATAACACTTTACAAGGATAGAGAACATCTATACTACATCTGAAACTAGAGTTAAAGTGTGATTCAGAGGTAACACAGCGTTTTAGAGTTTCTCAACGTTTCATGAGAATGCAGCAAGTTGTTAGTACATGTGTGTTTTCAAAGTCAGCCAAGATTTTAAGCAGGCGCTTGTAATTCAGGGAAACTCTTCCATTTGGTGTAGAAAGTCCTTTGCTGGACACTGGAAGAAACAACTAGTAATTCAGAGAAAGTAACTATAAGTAAGCCAGAATGGCTAGAGAACCATTGAAAAGTGCTTCTCAACATCAGAATACAGTAAAGAAAGCATTTCGTACAAAGCAGGTTATCTTTGAAAGAGCCAAATGATAACACTTTACAAGGATAGAAAACATCTATACTACATCTGAAACTAGAGTTAAGGTGTGAATCAGAGGTAACACAGCGTTTTAGAGTTTCTCAGCGTTTCATGAGAATGCAGCAAGTTGTTAGTACATGTGTGTTTTCAAAGTCAGCCAAGATTTTAAGCAGGTGCTTGTAATTGAGGGAAACTCTTCCATTTGGTGTAGAAAGTCCTTTACTGGACAATGGAAGAAACAACTAGTAATTCAGAGCAAGTAACTATAAGTAAGCCAGAATGGCTAGAGAACCATTGAAAAGTGCTTCTCAACATCAGAATACAGTAAAGAAAGCATTTCGTACAAAGCAGGTTATCTTTGAAAGAGCCAAATGATAACACTTTACAAGGATAGAGAACATCTATACTACATCTGAAACTAGAGTTAAAGTGTGATTCAGAGGTAACACAGCGTTTTAGAGTTTCTCAACGTTTCATGAGAATGCAGCAAGTTGTTAGTACATGTGTGTTTTCAAAGTCAGCCAAGATTTTAAGCAGGTGCTTGTAATTGAGGGGAACTCTTCCATTTGGTGTAGAATGTCCTTTGCTGGACACTGGAAGAAACAACTAGTAATTCAGAGCAAGTAAGTATAAGTAAGCCAGAATTGCTAGAGAACCATTGAAAAGTAGTTCTCAACATCAGAAAACAGTAAAGAAAGCATTTCGTACAAAGGAGGTTATCTTTGAAAGAGCCAAATGATAACACTTTACAAGGATAGAGAACATCTATACTACATCTGAAACTAGAGTTAAAGTGTGATTCAGAGGTAACACAGCGTTTTAGAGTTTCTCAACGTTTCATGAGAATGCAGCAAGTTGTTAGTACATGTGTGTTTTCAAAGTCAGCCAAGATTTTAAGCAGGCGCTTGTAATTCAGGGGAACTCTTCCATTTGGTGTAGAAAGTCCTTTGCTGGACACTGGAAGAAAGAACTAGTAATTCAGAGAAAGTAACTATAAGTAAGCCAGAATGGCTAGAGAACCATTGAAAAGTGCTTCTCAACATCAGAATACAGTAAAGAAAGCATTTCGTACAAAGCAGGTTATCTTTGAAAGAGCCAAATGATAACACTTTACAAGGATAGAGAACATCTATACTACATCTGAAACTAGAGTTAAAGTGTGATTCAGAGGTAACACAGCGTTTTAGAGTTTCTCAACGTTTCATGAGAATGCAGCAAGTTGTTAGTACATGTGTGTTTTCAAAGTCAGCCAAGATTTTAAGCAGGCGCTTGTAATTCAGGGAAACTCTTCCATTTGGTGTAGAAAGTCCTTTGCTGGACACTGGAAGAAACAACTAGTAATTCAGAGAAAGTAACTATAAGTAAGCCAGAATGGCTAGAGAACCATTGAAAAGTGCTTCTCAACATCAGAATACAGTAAAGAAAGCATTTCGTACAAAGCAGGTTATCTTTGAAAGAGCCAAATGATAACACTTTACAAGGATAGAAAACATCTATACTACATCTGAAACTAGAGTTAAGGTGTGAATCAGAGGTAACACAGCGTTTTAGAGTTTCTCAGCGTTTCATGAGAATGCAGCAAGTTGTTAGTACATGTGTGTTTTCAAAGTCAGCCAAGATTTTAAGCAGGTGCTTGTAATTGAGGGGAACTCTTCCATTTGGTGTAGAATGTCCTTTGCTGGACACTGGAAGAAACAACTAGTAATTCAGAGCAAGTAAGTATAAGTAAGCCAGAATTGCTAGAGAACCATTGAAAAGTAGTTCTAAACATCAGAAAACAGTAAAGAAAGCATTTCGTACAAAGCAGGTTATCTTTGAAAGAGCCAAATGATAACACTTTACAAGATTAGAAAACATCTATACTACATCTGAAACTAGAGTTAAAGTGTGATTCAGAGGTAACACAGCGTTTTAGAGTTTCTCAACGTTTCATGAGAATGCAGCAAGTTGTTAGTACATGTGTGTTTTCAGAGTCAGCCAAGATTTTAAGCAGGCGCTTGTAATTCAGGGGAACTCTTCCATTTGGTGTAGAAAGTCCTTTGCTGGACACTGGAAGAAACAACTAGTAATTCAGAGCAAGTAAGTATAAGTAAGCCAGAATTGCTAGAGAACCATTGAAAAGTAGTTCTCAACATCAGAAAACAGTAAAGAAAGCATTTCGTACAAAGGAGGTTATCTTTGAAAGAGCCAAATGATAACACTTTACAAGGATAGAGAACATCTATACTACATCTGAAACTAGAGTTAAAGTGTGATTCAGAGGTAACACAGCGTTTTAGAGTTTCTCAACGTTTCATGAGAATGCAGCAAGTTGTTAGTACATGTGTGTTTTCAGAGTCAGCCAAGATTTTAAGCAGGCGCTTGTAATTGAGGGGAACTCTTCCATTTGGTGTAGAAAGTCCTTTGCTGGACACTGGAAGAAACAACTAGTAATTCAGAGCAAGTAAGTATAAGTAAGCCAGAATTGCTAGAGAACCATTGAAAAGTAGTTCTCAACATCAGAAAACAGTAAAGAAAGCATTTCGTACAAAGGAGGTTATCTTTGAAAGAGCCAAATGATAACACTTTACAAGGATAGAGAACATCTATACTACATCTGAAACTAGAGTTAAAGTGTGATTCAGAGGTAACACAGCGTTTTAGAGTTTCTCAACGTTTCATGAGAATGCAGCAAGTTGTTAGTATATGTGTGTTTTCAAAGTCAGCCAAGATTTTAAGCAGGCGCTTGTAATTCAGGGGAACTCTTCCATTTGGTGTAGAAAGTCCTTTGCTGGATACTGGAAGAAAGAACTAGTAATTCAGAGAAAGTAACTATAAGTAAGCCAGAATTGCTAGAGAACCATTGAAAAGTAGTTCTAAACATCAGAAAACAGTAAAGAAAGCATTTCGTACAAAGCAGGTTATCTTTGAAAGAGCCAAATGATAACACTTTACAAGATTAGAAAACATCTATACTACATCTGAAACTAGAGTTAAAGTGTGATTCAGAGGTAACACAGCGTTTTAGAGTTTCTCAACGTTTCATGAGAATGCAGCAAGTTGTTAGTACATGTGTGTTTTCAGAGTCAGCCAAGATTTTAAGCAGGCGCTTGTAATTCAGGGGAACTCTTCCATTTGGTGTAGAAAGTCCTTTGCTGGACACTGGAAGAAACAACTAGTAATTCAGAGCAAGTAAGTATAAGTAAGCCAGAATTGCTAGAGAACCATTGAAAAGTAGTTCTCAACATCAGAAAACAGTAAAGAAAGCATTTCGTACAAAGGAGGTTATCTTTGAAAGAGCCAAATGATAACACTTTACAAGGATAGAGAACATCTATACTACATCTGAAACTAGAGTTAAAGTGTGATTCCGAGGTAACACAGCGTTTTAGAGTTTCTCAACGTTTCATGAGAATGCAGCAAGTTGTTAGTACATGTGTGTTTTCAAAGTCAGCCAAGATTTTAAGCAGGCGCTTGTAATTCAGGGAAACTCTTCCATTTGGTGTAGAAAGTCCTTTGCTGGACACTGGAAGAAACAACTAGTAATTCAGAGAAAGTAACTATAAGTAAGCCAGAATGGCTAGAGAACCATTGAAAAGTGCTTCTCAACATCAGAATACAGTAAAGAAAGCATTTCGTACAAAGCAGGTTATCTTTGAAAGAGCCAAATGATAACACTTTACAAGATTAGAAAACATCTATACTACATCTGAAACTAGAGTTAAAGTGTGATTCAGAGGTAACACAGCGTTTTAGAGTTTCTCAACGTTTCATGAGAATGCAGCAAGTTGTTAGTACATGTGTGTTTTCAGAGTCAGCCAAGATTTTAAGCAGGCGCTTGTAATTCAGGGGAACTCTTCCATTTGGTGTAGAAAGTCCTTTGCTGGACACTGGAAGAAACAACTAGTAATTCAGAGCAAGTAAGTATAAGTAAGCCAGAATTGCTAGAGAACCATTGAAAAGTAGTTCTCAACATCAGAAAACAGTAAAGAAAGCATTTCGTACAAAGGAGGTTATCTTTGAAAGAGCCAAATGATAACACTTTACAAGGATAGAGAACATCTATACTACATCTGAAACTAGAGTTAAAGTGTGATTCAGAGGTAACACAGCGTTTTAGAGTTTCTCAACGTTTCATGAGAATGCAGCAAGTTGTTAGTATATGTGTGTTTTCAAAGTCAGCCAAGATTTTAAGCAGGCGCTTGTAATTCAGGGGAACTCTTCCATTTGGTGTAGAAAGTCCTTTGCTGGATACTGGAAGAAAGAACTAGTAATTCAGAGAAAGTAACTATAAGTAAGCCAGAATTGCTAGAGAACCATTGAAAAGTAGTTCTAAACATCAGAAAACAGTAAAGAAAGCATTTCGTACAAAGCAGGTTATCTTTGAAAGAGCCAAATGATAACATTTTACAAGGATAGAGAACATCTATACTACATCTGAAACTAGAGTTAAAGTGTGATTCAGAGGTAACACAGCGTTTTAGAGTTTCTCAACGTTTCATGAGAATGCAGCAAGTTGTTAGTACATGTGTGTTTTCAAAGTCAGCCAAGATTTTAAGCAGGTGCTTGTAATTGAGGGGAACTCTTCCATTTGGTGTAGAATGTCCTTTGCTGGACACTGGAAGAAACAACTAGTAATTCAGAGCAAGTAAGTATAAGTAAGCCAGAATTGCTAGAGAACCATTGAAAAGTAGTTCTAAACATCAGAAAACAGTAAAGAAAGCATTTCGTACAAAGCAGGTTATCTTTGAAAGAGCCAAATGATAACACTTTACAAGATTAGAAAACATCTATACTACATCTGAAACTAGAGTTAAAGTGTGATTCAGAGGTAACACAGCGTTTTAGAGTTTCTCAACGTTTCATGAGAATGCAGCAAGTTGTTAGTACATGTGTGTTTTCAGAGTCAGCCAAGATTTTAAGCAGGCGCTTGTAATTGAGGGGAACTCTTCCATTTGGTGTAGAAAGTCCTTTGCTGGACACTGGAAGAAACAACTAGTAATTCAGAGCAAGTAAGTATAAGTAAGCCAGAATTGCTAGAGAACCATTGAAAAGTAGTTCTCAACATCAGAAAACAGTAAAGAAAGCATTTCGTACAAAGGAGGTTATCTTTGAAAGAGCCAAATGATAACACTTTACAAGGATAGAGAACATCTATACTACATCTGAAACTAGAGTTAAAGTGTGATTCAGAGGTAACACAGCGTTTTAGAGTTTCTCAACGTTTCATGAGAATGCAGCAAGTTGTTAGTATATGTGTGTTTTCAAAGTCAGCCAAGATTTTAAGCAGGCGCTTGTAATTCAGGGGAACTCTTCCATTTGGTGTAGAAAGTCCTTTGCTGGATACTGGAAGAAAGAACTAGTAATTCAGAGAAAGTAACTATAAGTAAGCCAGAATTGCTAGAGAACCATTGAAAAGTAGTTCTAAACATCAGAAAACAGTAAAGAAAGCATTTCGTACAAAGCAGGTTATCTTTGAAAGAGCCAAATGATAACACTTTACAAGATTAGAAAACATCTATACTACATCTGAAACTAGAGTTAAAGTGTGATTCAGAGGTAACACAGCGTTTTAGAGTTTCTCAACGTTTCATGAGAATGCAGCAAGTTGTTAGTACATGTGTGTTTTCAAAGTCAGCCAAGATTTTAAGCAGGTGCTTGTAATTGAGGGGAACTCTTCCATTTGGTGTAGAAAGTCCTTTGCTGGACACTGGAAGAAACAACTAGTAATTCAGAGCAAGTAAGTATAAGTAAGCCAGAATTGCTAGAGAACCATTGAAAAGTAGTTCTAAACATCAGAAAACAGTAAAGAAAGCATTTCGTACAAAGCAGGTTATCTTTGAAAGAGCCAAATGATAACACTTTACAAGATTAGAAAACATCTATACTGCATCTGAAACTAGAGTTAAAGTGTGATTCAGAGGTAACACAGCGTTGTAGAGTTTCTCAACGTTTCATGAGAAGGCAGCAAGTTGTTAGTACATGTGTGTTTTCAAAGTCAGCCAAGATTTTAAGCAGGCGCTTGTAATTCAGGGGAACTCTTCCATTTGGTGTAGAAAGTCCTTTGCTGGACACTGGAAGAACCAACTAGTAATTCAGAGAAAGTAACTATAAGTAAGCCAGAATGGCTAGAGAACCATTGAAAAGTGCTTCTCAACATCAGAATACAGTAAAGAAAGCATTTCGTACAAAGCAGGTTATCTTTGAAAGAGCCAAATGATAACACTTTACAAGGATAGAAAACATCTATACTACATCTGAAACTAGAGTTAAAGTGTGATTCAGAGGTAACACAGCGTTTTAGAGTTTCTAAACATTTCATGAGAATGTAGCAAGTTGTTAGTACATGTGTGTTTTCAAAGTCAACTAGGATTTTAAGCAGGTGCTTGTAATTCAGGGGAACTCTTCCATTTGGTGTAGAAAGTCCTTTGCTGGACACTGGAAGAAACAACTAGTAATTCAGAGAAAGTAACTATAAGTAAGCCAGAATTGCTAGAGAACCATTGAAAAGTAGTTCTCAACATCAGAAAACAGTAAAGAAAGCATTTCGTACAAATCAGGTTATCTTTGAAAGAGCAAAATGATAACACTTTACAAGGATAGAGAACATCTATACTACATCTGAAACTAGAGTTATAGTGTGATTCAGAGGTAACACAGCGTTTTAGAGTTTCTCAGTGTTTCATGAGAATGCAGCAAGTTGTTACTACATGTGTGTTTTCAAAGTCAGCCAAGATTTTAAGGAGGTGCTTGTAATTGAGGGGAACTCTTCCATTTGTTGTAGAAAGTCCTTTGCTGGATACTGGAAGAAACAACTAGTAATTCAGAGCAAGTAACTATAAGTAAGCCAGAATGGCTAGAGAACCATTGAAAAGTGCTTCTCAACATCAGAATACAGTAAAGAAAGCATTTCTTACAAAGCAGGTTATCTTTGAAAGAGCCAAATGATAACACTTTACAAGATTAGAAAACATCTATACTACATCTGAAACTAGAGTTAAAGTGTGATTCAGAGGTAACACAGCATTTTAGAGTTTCTCAACGTTTCATGAGAATGCAGCAAGTTGTTAGTACATGTGTGTTTTCAAAGTCAGCCAAGATTTTAAGCAGGCGCTTGTAATTCAGGGGAACTCTTCCATTTGGTGTAGAAAGTCCTTTGCTGGACACTGGAAGAAACAACTAGTAATTCAGAGCAAGTAAGTATAAGTAAGCCAGAATTGCTAGAGAACCATTGAAAAGTAGTTCTAAACATCAGAAAACAGTAAAGAAAGCATTTCGTACAAAGCAGGTTATCTTTGAAAGAACCAAATGATAACACTTTACAAGGATAGAGAACATCTATACTACACCTGAAACTAGAGTTAAAGTGTGATTCAGAGGTAACACAGCGTTTTAGAGTTTCTCAGCGTTTCATGAGAATGCAGCAAGTTTTTAGTACATGTGTGTTTTCAAAGTCAGCCAAGATTTTAAGCAGGCGCTTGTAATTGAGGGGAACACTTCCATTTGGTGTAGAAAGTCCTTTGCTGGACACTGGAAGAAACAACTAGTAATTCAGAGCAAGTAAGTATAAGTAAGCCAGAATTGCTAGAGAACCATTGAAAAGTAGTTCTCAACATCAGAAAACAGTAAAGAAAGCATTTCGTACAAAGCAGGTTATCTTTGAAAGAGCCAAATGATAACACTTTACAAGGATAGAGAACATCTATACTACATCTGAAACTAGAGTTAAAGTGTGATTCAGAGGTAACACAGCGTTTTAGAGTTTCTCAACGTTTCATGAGAATGCAGCAAGTTGTTAGTATATGTGTGTTTTCAAAGTCAGCCAAGATTTTAAGCAGGCGCTTGTAATTCAGGGGAACTCTTCCATTTGGTGTAGAAAGTCCTTTGCTGGATACTGGAAGAAAGAACTAGTAATTCAGAGAAAGTAACTATAAGTAAGCCAGAATTGCTAGAGAACCATTGAAAAGTAGTTCTAAACATCAGAAAACAGTAAAGAAAGCATTTCGTACAAAGCAGGTTATCTTTGAAAGAGCCAAATGATAACACTTTACAAGATTAGAAAACATCTATACTACATCTGAAACTAGAGTTAAAGTGTGATTCAGAGGTAACACAGCGTTTTAGAGTTTCTCAACGTTTCATGAGAATGCAGCAAGTTGTTAGTACATGTGTGTTTTCAAAGTCAGCCAAGATTTTAAGCAGGTGCTTGTAATTGAGGGGAACTCTTCCATTTGGTGTAGAAAGTCCTTTGCTGGACACTGGAAGAAACAACTAGTAATTCAGAGCAAGTAAGTATAAGTAAGCCAGAATTGCTAGAGAACCATTGAAAAGTAGTTCTAAACATCAGAAAACAGTAAAGAAAGCATTTCGTACAAAGCAGGTTATCTTTGAAAGAGCCAAATGATAACACTTTACAAGATTAGAAAACATCTATACTGCATCTGAAACTAGAGTTAAAGTGTGATTCAGAGGTAACACAGCGTTGTAGAGTTTCTCAACGTTTCATGAGAAGGCAGCAAGTTGTTAGTACATGTGTGTTTTCAAAGTCAGCCAAGATTTTAAGCAGGCGCTTGTAATTCAGGGGAACTCTTCCATTTGGTGTAGAAAGTCCTTTGCTGGACACTGGAAGAACCAACTAGTAATTCAGAGAAAGTAACTATAAGTAAGCCAGAATGGCTAGAGAACCATTGAAAAGTGCTTCTCAACATCAGAATACAGTAAAGAAAGCATTTCGTACAAAGCAGGTTATCTTTGAAAGAGCCAAATGATAACACTTTACAAGGATAGAAAACATCTATACTACATCTGAAACTAGAGTTAAAGTGTGATTCAGAGGTAACACAGCGTTTTAGAGTTTCTAAACATTTCATGAGAATGTAGCAAGTTGTTAGTACATGTGTGTTTTCAAAGTCAACTAGGATTTTAAGCAGGTGCTTGTAATTCAGGGGAACTCTTCCATTTGGTGTAGAAAGTCCTTTGCTGGACACTGGAAGAAACAACTAGTAATTCAGAGAAAGTAACTATAAGTAAGCCAGAATTGCTAGAGAACCATTGAAAAGTAGTTCTCAACATCAGAAAACAGTAAAGAAAGCATTTCGTACAAATCAGGTTATCTTTGAAAGAGCAAAATGATAACACTTTACAAGGATAGAGAACATCTATACTACATCTGAAACTAGAGTTATAGTGTGATTCAGAGGTAACACAGCGTTTTAGAGTTTCTCAGTGTTTCATGAGAATGCAGCAAGTTGTTACTACATGTGTGTTTTCAAAGTCAGCCAAGATTTTAAGGAGGTGCTTGTAATTGAGGGGAACTCTTCCATTTGTTGTAGAAAGTCCTTTGCTGGATACTGGAAGAAACAACTAGTAATTCAGAGCAAGTAACTATAAGTAAGCCAGAATGGCTAGAGAACCATTGAAAAGTGCTTCTCAACATCAGAATACAGTAAAGAAAGCATTTCGTACAAAGCAGGTTATCTTTGAAAGAGCCAAATGATAACACTTTACAAGATTAGAAAACATCTATACTACATCTGAAACTAGAGTTAAAGTGTGATTCAGAGGTAACACAGCATTTTAGAGTTTCTCAACGTTTCATGAGAATGCAGCAAGTTGTTAGTACATGTGTGTTTTCAAAGTCAGCCAAGATTTTAAGCAGGCGCTTGTAATTCAGGGGAACTCTTCCATTTGGTGTAGAAAGTCCTTTGCTGGACACTGGAAGAAACAACTAGTAATTCAGAGCAAGTAAGTATAAGTAAGCCAGAATTGCTAGAGAACCATTGAAAAGTAGTTCTAAACATCAGAAAACAGTAAAGAAAGCATTTCGTACAAAGCAGGTTATCTTTGAAAGAACCAAATGATAACACTTTACAAGGATAGAGAACATCTATACTACACCTGAAACTAGAGTTAAAGTGTGATTCAGAGGTAACACAGCGTTTTAGAGTTTCTCAGCGTTTCATGAGAATGCAGCAAGTTTTTAGTACATGTGTGTTTTCAAAGTCAGCCAAGATTTTAAGCAGGCGCTTGTAATTGAGGGGAACACTTCCATTTGGTGTAGAAAGTCCTTTGCTGGACACTGGAAGAAACAACTAGTAATTCAGAGCAAGTAAGTATAAGTAACCCAGAATTGCTAGAGAACCATTGAAAAGTAGTTCTCAACATCAGAAAACAGTAAAGAAAGCATTTCGTACAAAGCAGGTTATCTTTGAAAGAGCCAAATGATAACACTTTACAAGGATAGAGAACATCTCTACTACATCTGAAACTAGAGTTAAAGTGTGATTCAGAGGTAACACAGCGTTTTAGAGTTTCTAAACATTTCATGAGAATGCAGCAAGTTGTTAGTACATGTGTGTTTTCAAAGTCAGCCAAGATTTTAAGCAGGTGCTTGTAATTGAGGGGAACTCTTCCATTTGGTGTAGAAAGTCCTTTGCTGGACACTGGAAGAAACAACTAGTAATTCAGAGAAAGTAACTATAAGTAAGCCAGAATGGCTAGAGAACCATTGAAAAGTGCTTCTCAACATCAGAATACAGTAAAGAAAGCATTTCGTACAAAGCAGGTTATCTTTGAAAGAGCCAAATGATAACACTTTACAAGGATAGAGAACATCTATACTACATCTGAAACTAGAGTTAAAGTGTGATTCAGAGGTAACACAGCGTTTTAGAGTTTCTCAACGTTTCATGAGAATGCCGCAAGTTGTTAGTACATGTGTGTTTTCAAAGTCAGCCAAGATTTTAAGCAGGCGCTTGTAATTCAGGGGAACTCTTCCATTTGGTGTAGAAAGTCCTTTGCTGGACACTGGAAGAAACAACTAGTAATTCAGAGCAAGTAAGTATAAGTAAGCCAGAATTGCTAGAGAACCATTGAAAAGTAGTTCTCAACATCAGAAAACAGTAAAGAAAGCATTTCGTACAAAGGAGGTTATCTTTGAAAGAGCCAAATGATAACACTTTACAAGGATAGAGAACATCTATACTACATCTGAAACTAGAGTTAAAGTGTGATTCAGAGGTAACACAGCGTTTTAGAGTTTCTCAACGTTTCATGAGAATGCAGCAAGTTGTTAGTACATGTGTGTTTTCAAAGTCAGCCAAGATTTTAAGCAGGCGCTTGTAATTCAGGGGAACTCTTCCATTTGGTGTAGAAAGTCCTTTGCTGGACACTGGAAGAAAGAACTAGTAATTCAGAGAAAGTAACTATAAGTAAGCCAGAATGGCTAGAGAACCATTGAAAAGTGCTTCTCAACATCAGAATACAGTAAAGAAAGCATTTCGTACAAAGCAGGTTATCTTTGAAAGAGCCAAATGATAACACTTTACAAGGATAGAGAACATCTATACTACATCTGAAACTAGAGTTAAAGTGTGATTCAGAGGTAACACAGCGTTTTAGAGTTTCTCAACGTTTCATGAGAATGCAGCAAGTTGTTAGTACATGTGTGTTTTCAAAGTCAGCCAAGATTTTAAGCAGGCGCTTGTAATTCAGGGAAACTCTTCCATTTGGTGTAGAAAGTCCTTTGCTGGACACTGGAAGAAACAACTAGTAATTCAGAGAAAGTAACTATAAGTAAGCCAGAATGGCTAGAGAACCATTGAAAAGTGCTTCTCAACATCAGAATACAGTAAAGAAAGCATTTCGTACAAAGCAGGTTATCTTTGAAAGAGCCAAATGATAACACTTTACAAGGATAGAAAACATCTATACTACATCTGAAACTAGAGTTAAGGTGTGAATCAGAGGTAACACAGCGTTTTAGAGTTTCTCAGCGTTTCATGAGAATGCAGCAAGTTGTTAGTACATGTGTGTTTTCAAAGTCAGCCAAGATTTTAAGCAGGTGCTTGTAATTGAGGGAAACTCTTCCATTTGGTGTAGAAAGTCCTTTACTGGACAATGGAAGAAACAACTAGTAATTCAGAGCAAGTAACTATAAGTAAGCCAGAATGGCTAGAGAACCATTGAAAAGTGCTTCTCAACATCAGAATACAGTAAAGAAAGCATTTCGTACAAAGCAGGTTATCTTTGAAAGAGCCAAATGATAACACTTTACAAGGATAGAGAACATCTATACTACATCTGAAACTAGAGTTAAAGTGTGATTCAGAGGTAACACAGCGTTTTAGAGTTTCTCAATGTTTCATGAGAATGCAGCAAGTTGTTAGTACATGTGTGTTTTCAAAGTCAGCCAAGATTTTAAGCAGGTGCTTGTAATTGAGGGGAACTCTTCCATTTGGTGTAGAATGTCCTTTGCTGGACACTGGAAGAAACAACTAGTAATTCAGAGCAAGTAAGTATAAGTAAGCCAGAATTGCTAGAGAACCATTGAAAAGTAGTTCTCAACATCAGAAAACAGTAAAGAAAGCATTTCGTACAAAGGAGGTTATCTTTGAAAGAGCCAAATGATAACACTTTACAAGGATAGAGAACATCTATACTACATCTGAAACTAGAGTTAAAGTGTGATTCAGAGGTAACACAGCGTTTTAGAGTTTCTCAACGTTTCATGAGAATGCAGCAAGTTGTTAGTACATGTGTGTTTTCAAAGTCAGCCAAGATTTTAAGCAGGCGCTTGTAATTCAGGGGAACTCTTCCATTTGGTGTAGAAAGTCCTTTGCTGGACACTGGAAGAAAGAACTAGTAATTCAGAGAAAGTAACTATAAGTAAGCCAGAATGGCTAGAGAACCATTGAAAAGTGCTTCTCAACATCAGAATACAGTAAAGAAAGCATTTCGTACAAAGCAGGTTATCTTTGAAAGAGCCAAATGATAACACTTTACAAGGATAGAGAACATCTATACTACATCTGAAACTAGAGTTAAAGTGTGATTCAGAGGTAACACAGCGTTTTAGAGTTTCTCAACGTTTCATGAGAATGCAGCAAGTTGTTAGTACATGTGTGTTTTCAAAGTCAGCCAAGATTTTAAGCAGGCGCTTGTAATTCAGGGAAACTCTTCCATTTGGTGTAGAAAGTCCTTTGCTGGACACTGGAAGAAACAACTAGTAATTCAGAGAAAGTAACTATAAGTAAGCCAGAATGGCTAGAGAACCATTGAAAAGTGCTTCTCAACATCAGAATACAGTAAAGAAAGCATTTCGTACAAAGCAGGTTATCTTTGAAAGAGCCAAATGATAACACTTTACAAGGATAGAAAACATCTATACTACATCTGAAACTAGAGTTAAGGTGTGAATCAGAGGTAACACAGCGTTTTAGAGTTTCTCAGCGTTTCATGAGAATGCAGCAAGTTGTTAGTACATGTGTGTTTTCAAAGTCAGCCAAGATTTTAAGCAGGTGCTTGTAATTGAGGGAAACTCTTCCATTTGGTGTAGAAAGTCCTTTACTGGACAATGGAAGAAACAACTAGTAATTCAGAGCAAGTAACTATAAGTAAGCCAGAATGGCTAGAGAACCATTGAAAAGTGCTTCTCAACATCAGAATACAGTAAAGAAAGCATTTCGTACAAAGCAGGTTATCTTTGAAAGAGCCAAATGATAACACTTTACAAGGATAGAGAACATCTATACTACATCTGAAACTAGAGTTAAAGTGTGATTCAGAGGTAATACAGCGTTTTAGAGTTTCTCAACGTTTCATGAGAATGCAGCAAGTTGTTAGTACATGTGTGTTTTCAAAGTCAGCCAAGATTTTAAGCAGGTGCTTGTAATTGAGGGGAACTCTTCCATTTGGTGTAGAATGTCCTTTGCTGGACACTGGAAGAAACAACTAGTAATTCAGAGCAAGTAAGTATAAGTAAGCCAGAATTGCTAGAGAACCATTGAAAAGTAGTTCTAAACATCAGAAAACAGTAAAGAAAGCATTTCGTACAAAGCAGGTTATCTTTGAAAGAGCCAAATGATAACACTTTACAAGATTAGAAAACATCTATACTACATCTGAAACTAGAGTTAAAGTGTGATTCAGAGGTAACACAGCATTTTAGAGTTTCTCAACGTTTCATGAGAATGCAGCAAGTTGTTAGCACATGTGTGTTTTCAGAGTCAGCCAAGATTTTAAGCAGGCGCTTGTAATTGAGGGGAACTCTTCCATTTGGTGTAGAAAGTCCTTTGCTGGACACTGGAAGAAACAACTAGTAATTCAGAGCAAGTAAGTATAAGTAAGCCAGAATTGCTAGAGAACCATTGAAAAGTAGTTCTCAACATCAGAAAACAGTAAAGAAAGCATTTCGTACAAAGGAGGTTATCTTTGAAAGAGCCAAATGATAACACTTTACAAGGATAGAGAACATCTATACTACATCTGAAACTAGAGTTAAAGTGTGATTCAGAGGTAACACAGCGTTTTAGAGTTTCTCAACGTTTCATGAGAATGCAGCAAGTTGTTAGTATATGTGTGTTTTCAAAGTCAGCCAAGATTTTAAGCAGGCGCTTGTAATTCAGGGGAACTCTTCCATTTGGTGTAGAAAGTCCTTTGCTGGATACTGGAAGAAAGAACTAGTAATTCAGAGAAAGTAACTATAAGTAAGCCAGAATTGCTAGAGAACCATTGAAAAGTAGTTCTAAACATCAGAAAACAGTAAAGAAAGCATTTCGTACAAAGCAGGTTATCTTTGAAAGAGCCAATTGATAACATTTTACAAGGATAGAGAACATCTATACTACATCTGAAACTAGAGTTAAAGTGTGATTCAGAGGTAACACAGCGTTTTAGAGTTTCTCAACGTTTCATGAGAATGCAGCAAGTTGTTAGTACATGTGTGTTTTCAAAGTCAGCCAAGATTTTAAGCAGGTGCTTGTAATTGAGGGGAACTCTTCCATTTGGTGTAGAATGTCCTTTGCTGGACACTGGAAGAAACAACTAGTAATTCAGAGCAAGTAAGTATAAGTAAGCCAGAATTGCTAGAGAACCATTGAAAAGTAGTTCTAAACATCAGAAAACAGTAAAGAAAGCATTTCGTACAAAGCAGGTTATCTTTGAAAGAGCCAAATGATAACACTTTACAAGATTAGAAAACATCTATACTACATCTGAAACTAGAGTTAAAGTGTGATTCAGAGGTAACACAGCGTTTTAGAGTTTCTCAACGTTTCATGAGAATGCAGCAAGTTGTTAGTACATGTGTGTTTTCAGAGTCAGCCAAGATTTTAAGCAGGCGCTTGTAATTCAGGGGAACTCTTCCATTTGGTGTAGAAAGTCCTTTGCTGGACACTGGAAGAAACAACTAGTAATTCAGAGCAAGTAAGTATAAGTAAGCCAGAATTGCTAGAGAACCATTGAAAAGTAGTTCTCAACATCAGAAAACAGTAAAGAAAGCATTTCGTACAAAGGAGGTTATCTTTGAAAGAGCCAAATGATAACACTTTACAAGGATAGAGAACATCTATACTACATCTGAAACTAGAGTTAAAGTGTGATTCAGAGGTAACACAGCGTTTTAGAGTTTCTCAACGTTTCATGAGAATGCAGCAAGTTGTTAGTATATGTGTGTTTTCAAAGTCAGCCAAGATTTTAAGCAGGCGCTTGTAATTCAGGGGAACTCTTCCATTTGGTGTAGAAAGTCCTTTGCTGGATACTGGAAGAAAGAACTAGTAATTCAGAGAAAGTAACTATAAGTAAGCCAGAATTGCTAGAGAACCATTGAAAAGTAGTTCTAAACATCAGAAAACAGTAAAGAAAGCATTTCGTACAAAGCAGGTTATCTTTGAAAGAGCCAAATGATAACACTTTACAAGATTAGAAAACATCTATACTACATCTGAAACTAGAGTTAAAGTGTGATTCAGAGGTAACACAGCGTTTTAGAGTTTCTCAACGTTTCATGAGAATGCAGCAAGTTGTTAGTACATGTGTGTTTTCAGAGTCAGCCAAGATTTTAAGCAGGCGCTTGTAATTCAGGGGAACTCTTCCATTTGGTGTAGAAAGTCCTTTGCTGGACACTGGAAGAAACAACTAGTAATTCAGAGCAAGTAAGTATAAGTAAGCCAGAATTGCTAGAGAACCATTGAAAAGTAGTTCTCAACATCAGAAAACAGTAAAGAAAGCATTTCGTACAAAGGAGGTTATCTTTGAAAGAGCCAAATGATAACACTTTACAAGGATAGAGAACATCTATACTACATCTGAAACTAGAGTTAAAGTGTGATTCAGAGGTAACACAGCGTTTTAGAGTTTCTCAACGTTTCATGAGAATGCAGCAAGTTGTTAGTACATGTGTGTTTTCAAAGTCAGCCAAGATTTTAAGCAGGCGCTTGTAATTCAGGGGAACTCTTCCATTTGGTGTAGAAAGTCCTTTGCTGGACACTGGAAGAAAGAACTAGTAATTCAGAGAAAGTAACTATAAGTAAGCCAGAATGGCTAGAGAACCATTGAAAAGTGCTTCTCAACATCAGAATACAGTAAAGAAAGCATTTCGTACAAAGCAGGTTATCTTTGAAAGAGCCAAATGATAACACTTTACAAGGATAGAGAACATCTATACTACATCTGAAACTAGAGTTAAAGTGTGATTCAGAGGTAACACAGCGTTTTAGAGTTTCTCAACGTTTCATGAGAATGCAGCAAGTTGTTAGTACATGTGTGTTTTCAAAGTCAGCCAAGATTTTAAGCAGGCGCTTGTAATTCAGGGAAACTCTTCCATTTGGTGTAGAAAGTCCTTTGCTGGACACTGGAAGAAACAACTAGTAATTCAGAGAAAGTAACTATAAGTAAGCCAGAATGGCTAGAAAACCATTGAAAAGTGCTTCTCAACATCAGAATACAGTAAAGAAAGCATTTCGTACAAAGCAGGTTATCTTTGAAAGAGCCAAATGATAACACTTTACAAGATTAGAAAACATCTATACTACATCTGAAACTAGAGTTAAAGTGTGATTCAGAGGTAACACAGCGTTTTAGAGTTTCTCAACGTTTCATGAGAATGCAGCAAGTTGTTAGTACATGTGTGTTTTCAGAGTCAGCCAAGATTTTAAGCAGGCGCTTGTAATTCAGGGGAACTCTTCCATTTGGTGTAGAAAGTCCTTTGCTGGACACTGGAAGAAACAACTAGTAATTCAGAGCAAGTAAGTATAAGTAAGCCAGAATTGCTAGAGAACCATTGAAAAGTAGTTCTCAACATCAGAAAACAGTAAAGAAAGCATTTCGTACAAAGGAGGTTATCTTTGAAAGAGCCAAATGATAACACTTTACAAGGATAGAGAACATCTATACTACATCTGAAACTAGAGTTAAAGTGTGATTCAGAGGTAACACAGCGTTTTAGAGTTTCTCAACGTTTCATGAGAATGCAGCAAGTTGTTAGTATATGTGTGTTTTCAAAGTCAGCCAAGATTTTAAGCAGGCGCTTGTAATTCAGGGGAACTCTTCCATTTGGTGTAGAAAGTCCTTTGCTGGATACTGGAAGAAAGAACTAGTAATTCAGAGAAAGTAACTATAAGTAAGCCAGAATTGCTAGAGAACCATTGAAAAGTAGTTCTAAACATCAGAAAACAGTAAAGAAAGCATTTCGTACAAAGCAGGTTATCTTTGAAAGAGCCAAATGATAACACTTTACAAGGATAGAGAACATCTATACTACATCTGAAACTAGAGTTAAAGTGTGATTCAGAGGTAACACAGCGTTTTAGAGTTTCTCAACGTTTCATGAGAATGCAGCAAGTTGTTAGTACATGTGTGTTTTCAGAGTCAGCCAAGATTTTAAGCAGGCGCTTGTAATTCAGGGGAACTCTTCCATTTGGTGTAGAAAGTCCTTTGCTGGACACTGGAAGAAACAACTAGTAATTCAGAGAAAGTAGGTATAAGTAAGCCAGAATTGCTAGAGAACCATTGAAAAGTAGTTCTCAACATCAGAAAACAGTAAAGAAAGCATTTCGTACAAAGGAGGTTATCTTTGAAAGAGCCAAATGATAACACTTTACAAGGATAGAGAACATCTATACTACATCTGAAACTAGAGTTAAAGTGTGATTCAGAGGTAACACAGCGTTTTAGAGTTTCTCAACATTTCATGAGAATGCAGCAAGTTGTTAGTACATGTGTGTTTTCAAAGTCAGCCAAGATTTTAAGCAGGCGCTTGTAATTCAGGGGAACTCTTCCATTTGGTGTAGAAAGTCCTTTGCTGGACACTGGAAGAAAGAACTAGTAATTCAGAGAAAGTAACTATAAGTAAGCCAGAATGGCTAGAGAACCATTGAAAAGTGCTTCTCAACATCAGAATACAGTAAAGAAAGCATTTCGTACAAAGCAGGTTATCTTTGAAAGAGCCAAATGATAACACTTTACAAGATTAGAAAACATCTATACTACATCTGAAACTAGAGTTAAAGTGTGATTCAGAGGTAACACAGCGTTTTAGAGTTTCTCAACGTTTCATGAGAATGCAGCAAGTTGTTAGTACATGTGTGTTTTCAGAGTCAGCCAAGATTTTAAGCAGGCGCTTGTAATTCAGGGGAACTCTTCCATTTGGTGTAGAAAGTCCTTTGCTGGACACTGGAAGAAACAACTAGTAATTCAGAGCAAGTAAGTATAAGTAAGCCAGAATTGCTAGAGAACCATTGAAAAGTAGTTCTCAACATCAGAAAACAGTAAAGAAAGCATTTCGTACAAAGGAGGTTATCTTTGAAAGAGCCAAATGATAACACTTTACAAGGATAGAGAACATCTATACTACATCTGAAACTAGAGTTAAAGTGTGATTCAGAGGTAACACAGCGTTTTAGAGTTTCTCAACGTTTCATGAGAATGCAGCAAGTTGTTAGTATATGTGTGTTTTCAAAGTCAGCCAAGATTTTAAGCAGGCGCTTGTAATTCAGGGGAACTCTTCCATTTGGTGTAGAAAGTCCTTTGCTGGATACTGGAAGAAAGAACTAGTAATTCAGAGAAAGTAACTATAAGTAAGCCAGAATTGCTAGAGAACCATTGAAAAGTAGTTCTAAACATCAGAAAACAGTAAAGAAAGCATTTCGTACAAAGCAGGTTATCTTTGAAAGAGCCAAATGATAACACTTTACAAGGATAGAGAACATCTATACTACATCTGAAACTAGAGTTAAAGTGTGATTCAGAGGTAACACAGCGTTTTAGAGTTTCTCAGGTTTCATGAGAATGCAGCATGTTGTTAGTACATGTGTGTTTTCAAAGTCAGCCAAGATTTTAAGCAGGTGCTTGTAATTGAGGGGAACTCTTCCATTTGGTGTAGAATGTCCTTTGCTGGACACTGGAAGAAACAACTAGTAATTCAGAGCAAGTAAGTATAAGTAAGCCAGAATTGCTAGAGAACCATTGAAAAGTAGTTCTAAACATCAGAAAACAGTAAAGAAAGCATTTCGTACAAAGCAGGTTATCTTTGAAAGAGCCAAATGATAACACTTTACAAGATTAGAAAACATCTATACTACATCTGAAACTAGAGTTAAAGTGTGATTCAGAGGTAACACAGCGTTTTAGAGTTTCTCAACGTTTCATGAGAATGCAGCAAGTTGTTAGTACATGTGTGTTTTCAGAGTCAGCCAAGATTTTAAGCAGGCGCTTGTAATTCAGGGGAACTCTTCCATTTGGTGTAGAAAGTCCTTTGCTGGACACTGGAAGAAACAACTAGTAATTCAGAGAAAGTAAGTATAAGTAAGCCAGAATTGCTAGAGAACCATTGAAAAGTAGTTCTCAACATCAGAAAACAGTAAAGAAAGCATTTCGTACAAAGGAGGTTATCTTTGAAAGAGCCAAATGATAACACTTTACAAGGATAGAGAACATCTATACTACATCTGAAACTAGAGTTAAAGTGTGATTCAGAGGTAACACAGCGTTTTAGAGTTTCTCAACATTTCATGAGAATGCAGCAAGTTGTTAGTACATGTGTGTTTTCAAAGTCAGCCAAGATTTTAAGCAGGCGCTTGTAATTCAGGGGAACTCTTCCATTTGGTGTAGAAAGTCCTTTGCTGGACACTGGAAGAAAGAACTAGTAATTCAGAGAAAGTAACTATAAGTAAGCCAGAATGGCTAGAGAACCATTGAAAAGTGCTTCTCAACATCAGAATACAATAAAGAAAGCATTTCGTACAAAGCAGGTTATCTTTGAAAGAGCCAAATGATAACACTTTACAAGGATAGAAAACATCTATACTACATCTGAAACTAGAGTTAAGGTGTGAATCAGAGGTAACACAGCGTTTTAGAGTTTCTCAGCGTTTCATGAGAATGCAGCAAGTTGTTAGTACATGTGTGTTTTCAAAGTCAGCCAAGATTTTAAGCAGGTGCTTGTAATTGAGGGAAACTATTCCATTTGGTGTAGAAAGTCCTTTACTGGACAATGGAAGAAACAACTAGTAATTCAGAGCAAGTAACTATAAGTAAGCCAGAATGGCTAGAGAACCATTGAAAAGTGCTTCTCAACATCAGAATACAGTAAAGAAAGCATTTCGTACAAAGCAGGTTATCTTTGAAAGAGCCAAATGATAACACTTTACAAGGATAGAGAACATCTATACTACATCTGAAACTAGAGTTAAAGTGTGATTCAGAGGTAATACAGCGTTTTAGAGTTTCTCAACGTTTCATGAGAATGCAGCAAGTTGTTAGTACATGTGTGTTTTCAAAGTCAGCCAAGATTTTAAGCAGGTGCTTGTAATTGAGGGGAACTCTTCCATTTGGTGTAGAATGTCCTTTGCTGGACACTGGAAGAAACAACTAGTAATTCAGAGCAAGTAAGTATAAGTAAGCCAGAATTGCTAGAGAACCACTGAAAAGTAGTTCTAAACATCAGAAAACAGTAAAGAAAGCATTTCGTACAAAGCAGGTTATCTTTGAAAGAGCCAAATGATAACACTTTACAAGATTAGAAAACATCTATACTACATCTGAAACTAGAGTTAAAGTGTGATTCAGAGGTAACACAGCGTTTTAGAGTTTCTCAACGTTTCATGAGAATGCAGCAAGTTGTTAGTACATGTGTGTTTTCAGAGTCAGCCAAGATTTTAAGCAGGCGCTTGTAATTCAGGGGAACTCTTCCATTTGGTGTAGAAAGTCCTTTGCTGGACACTGGAAGAAACAACTAGTAATTCAGAGCAAGTAAGTATAAGTAAGCCAGAATTGCTAGAGAACCATTGAAAAGTAGTTCTCAACATCAGAAAACAGTAAAGAAAGCATTTCGTACAAAGGAGGTTATCTTTGAAAGAGCCAAATGATAACACTTTACAAGGATAGAGAACATCTATACTACATCTGAAACTAGAGTTAAAGTGTGATTCAGAGGTAACACAGCGTTTTAGAGTTTCTCAACGTTTCATGAGAATGCAGCAAGTTGTTAGTACATGTGTGTTTTCAAAGTCAGCCAAGATTTTAAGCAGGCGCTTGTAATTCAGGGGAACTCTTCCATTTGGTGTAGAAAGTCCTTTGCTGGACACTGGAAGAAAGAACTAGTAATTCAGAGAAAGTAACTATAAGTAAGCCAGAATGGCTAGAGAACCATTGAAAAGTGCTTCTCAACATCAGAATACAGTAAAGAAAGCATTTCGTACAAAGCAGGTTATCTTTGAAAGAGCCAAATGATAACACTTTACAAGGATAGAGAACATCTATACTACATCTGAAACTAGAGTTAAAGTGTGATTCAGAGGTAACACAGCGTTTTAGAGTTTCTCAACGTTTCATGAGAATGCAGCAAGTTGTTAGTACATGTGTGTTTTCAAAGTCAGCCAAGATTTTAATCAGGCGCTTGTAATTCAGGGAAACTCTTCCATTTGGTGTAGAAAGTCCTTTGCTGGACACTGGAAGAAACAACTAGTAATTCAGAGAAAGTAACTATAGGTAAGCCAGAATGGCTAGAGAACCATTGAAAAGTGCTTCTCAACATCAGAATACAGTAAAGAAAGCATTTCGTACAAAGCAGGTTATCTTTGAAAGAGCCAAATGATAACACTTTACAAGGATAGAAAACATCTATACTACATCTGAAACTAGAGTTAAAGTGTGATTCAGAGGTAACACAGCGTTTTAGAGTTTCTAAACATTTCATGAGAATGTAGCAAGTTGTTAGTACATGTGTGTTTTCAAAGTCAGCTAGGATTTTAAGCAGGTGCTTGTAATTCAGGGGAACTCTCCCATTTGGTGTAGAAAGTCCTTTGCTGGACACTGGAAGAAACAACTAGTAATTCAGAGCAAGTAAGTATAAGTAAGCCAGAATTGCTAGAGAACCATTGAAAAGTAGTTCTAAACATCAGAAAACAGTAAAGAAAGCATTTCGTACAAAGCAGGTTATCTTTGAAAGAGCCAAATGATAACACTTTACAAGATTAGAAAACATCTATACTACATCTGAAACTAGAGTTAAAGTGTGATTCAGAGGTAACACAGCGTTTTAGAGTTTCTCAACGTTTCATGAGAATGCAGCAAGTTGTTAGTACATGTGTGTTTTCAGAGTCAGCCAAGATTTTAAGCAGGCGCTTGTAATTCAGGGGAACTCTTCCATTTGGTGTAGAAAGTCCTTTGCTGGACACTGGAAGAAACAACTAGTAATTCAGAGCAAGTAAGTATAAGTAAGCCAGAATTGCTAGAGAACCATTGAAAAGTAGTTCTCAACATCAGAAAACAGTAAAGAAAGCATTTCGTACAAAGGAGGTTATCTTTGAAAGAGCCAAATGATAACACTTTACAAGATTAGAAAACATCTATACTACATCTGAAACTAGAGTTAAAGTGTGATTCAGAGGTAACACAGCGTTTTAGAGTTTCTCAACGTTTCATGAGAATGCAGCAAGTTGTTAGTATATGTGTGTTTTCAAAGTCAGCCAAGATTTTAAGCAGGCGCTTGTAATTCAGGGGAACTCTTCCATTTGGTGTAGAAAGTCCTTTGCTGGATACTGGAAGAAAGAACTAGTAATTCAGAGAAAGTAACTATAAGTAAGCCAGAATTGCTAGAGAACCATTGAAAAGTAGTTCTAAACATCAGAAAACAGTAAAGAAAGCATTTCGTACAAAGCAGGTTATCTTTGAAAGAGCCAAATGATAACACTTTACAAGATTAGAAAACATCTATACTACATCTGAAACTAGAGTTAAAGTGTGATTCAGAGGTAACACAGCGTTTTAGAGTTTCTCAACGTTTCATGAGAATGCAGCAAGTTGTTAGTACATGTGTGTTTTCAGAGTCAGCCAAGATTTTAAGCAGGCGCTTGTAATTCAGGGGAACTCTTCCATTTGGTGTAGAAAGTCCTTTGCTGGACACTGGAAGAAACAACTAGTAATTCAGAGCAAGTAAGTATAAGTAAGCCAGAATTGCTAGAGAACCATTGAAAAGTAGTTCTCAACATCAGAAAACAGTAAAGAAAGCATTTCGTACAAAGGAGGTTATCTTTGAAAGAGCCAAATGATAACACTTTACAAGGATAGAGAACATCTATACTACATCTGAAACTAGAGTTAAAGTGTGATTCAGAGGTAACACAGCGTTTTAGAGTTTCTCAACGTTTCATGAGAATGCAGCAAGTTGTTAGTACATGTGTGTTTTCAAAGTCAGCCAAGATTTTAAGCAGGCGCTTGTAATTCAGGGGAACTCTTCCATTTGGTGTAGAAAGTCCTTTGCTGGACACTGGAAGAAAGAACTAGTAATTCAGAGAAAGTAACTATAAGTAAGCCAGAATGGCTAGAGAACCATTGAAAAGTGCTTCTCAACATCAGAATACAGTAAAGAAAGCATTTCGTACAAAGCAGGTTATCTTGGAAAGAGCCAAATGATAACACTTTACAAGGATAGAGAACATCTATACTACATCTGAAACTAGAGTTAAAGTGTGATTCAGAGGTAACACAGCGTTTTAGAGTTTCTCAACGTTTCAGGAGAATGCAGCAAGTTGTTAGTACATGTGTGTTTTCAAAGTCAGCCAAGATTTTAAGCAGGCGCTTGTAATTCAGGGAAACTTTTCCATTTGGTGTAGAAAGTCCTTTGCTGGACACTGGAAGAAACAACTAGTAATTCAGAGAAAGTAACTATAAGTAAGCCAGAATGGCTAGAGAACCATTGAAAAGTGCTTCTCAACATCAGAATACAGTAAAGAAAGCATTTCGTACAAAGCAGGTTATCTTTGAAAGAGCCAAATGATAACACTTTACAAGGATAGAGAACATCTATACTACATCTGAAACTAGAGTTAAAGTGTGATTCAGAGGTAACACAGCGTTTTAGAGTTTCTCAACGTTTCATGAGAATGCAGCAAGTTGTTAGTACATGTGTGTTTTCAAAGTCAGCCAAGATTTTAAGCAGGCGCTTGTAATTCAGGGGAACTCTTCCATTTGGTGTAGAAAGTCCTTTGCTGGACACTGGAAGAAAGAACTAGTAATTCAGAGAAAGTAACTATAAGTAAGCCAGAATGGCTAGAGAACCATTGAAAAGTGCTTCTCAACATCAGAATACAGTAAAGAAAGCATTTCGTACAAAGCAGGTTATCTTTGAAAGAGCCAAATGATAACACTTTACAAGGATAGAGAACATCTATACTACATCTGAAACTAGAGTTAAAGTGTGATTCAGAGGTAACACAGCGTTTTAGAGTTTCTCAACGTTTCATGAGAATGCAGCAAGTTGTTAGTACATGTGTGTTTTCAAAGTCAGCCAAGATTTTAAGCAGGCGCTTGTAATTCAGGGAAACTCTTCCATTTGGTGTAGAAAGTCCTTTGCTGGATACTGGAAGAAAGAACTAGTAATTCAGAGAAAGTAACTATAAGTAAGCCAGAATTGCTAGAGAACCATTGAAAAGTAGTTCTAAACATCAGAAAACAGTAAAGAAAGCATTTCGTACAAAGCAGGTTATCTTTGAAAGAGCCAAATGATAACACTTTACAAGGATAGAGAACATCTATACTACATCTGAAACTAGAGTTAAAGTGTGATTCAGAGGTAACACAGCGTTTTAGAGTTTCTCAACGTTTCATGAGAATGCAGCAAGTTGTTAGTATATGTGTGTTTTCAAAGTCAGCCAAGATTTTAAGCAGGCGCTTGTAATTCAGGGGAACTCTTCCATTTGGTGTAGAAAGTCCTTTGCTGGATACTGGAAGAAAGAACTAGTAATTCAGAGAAAGTAACTATAAGTAAGCCAGAATTGCTAGAGAACCATTGAAAAGTAGTTCTAAACATCAGAAAACAGTAAAGAAAGCATTTCGTACAAAGCAGGTTATCTTTGAAAGAGCCAAATGATAACACTTTACAAGATTAGAAAACATCTATACTACATCTGAAACTAGAGTTAAAGTGTGATTCAGAGGTAACACAGCGTTTTAGAGTTTCTCAACGTTTCATGAGAATGCAGCAAGTTGTTAGTACATGTGTGTTTTCAGAGTCAGCCAAGATTTTAAGCAGGCGCTTGTAATTCAGGGGAACTCTTCCATTTGGTGTAGAAAGTCCTTTGCTGGACACTGGAAGAAACAACTAGTAATTCAGAGCAAGTAAGTATAAGTAAGCCAGAATTGCTAGAGAACCATTGAAAAGTAGTTCTCAACATCAGAAAACAGTAAAGAAAGCATTTCGTACAAAGGAGGTTATCTTTGAAAGAGCCAAATGATAACACTTTACAAGGATAGAGAACATCTATACTACATCTGAAACTAGAGTTAAAGTGTGATTCAGAGGTAACACAGCGTTTTAGAGTTTCTCAACGTTTCATGAGAATGCAGCAAGTTGTTAGTACATGTGTGTTTTCAAAGTCAGCCAAGATTTTAAGCAGGCGCTTGTAATTCAGGGGAACTCTTCCATTTGGTGTAGAAAGTCCTTTGCTGGACACTGGAAGAAAGAACTAGTAATTCAGAGAAAGTAACTATAAGTAAGCCAGAATGGCTAGAGAACCATTGAAAAGTGCTTCTCAACATCAGAATACAGTAAAGAAAGCATTTCGTACAAAGCAGGTTATCTTTGAAAGAGCCAAATGATAACACTTTACAAGGATAGAGAACATCTATACTACATCTGAAACTAGAGTTAAAGTGTGATTCAGAGGTAACACAGCGTTTTAGAGTTTCTCAACGTTTCATGAGAATGCAGCAAGTTGTTAGTACATGTGTGTTTTCAAAGTCAGCCAAGATTTTAAGCAGGCGCTTGTAATTCAGGGAAACTCTTCCATTTGGTGTAGAAAGTCCTTTGCTGGACACTGGAAGAAACAACTAGTAATTCAGAGAAAGTAACTATAAGTAAGCCAGAATGGCTAGAGAACCATTGAAAAGTGCTTCTCAACATCAGAATACAGTAAAGAAAGCATTTCGTACAAAGCAGGTTATCTTTGAAAGAGCCAAATGATAACACTTTACAAGGATAGAAAACATCTATACTACATCTGAAACTAGAGTTAAAGTGTGATTCAGAGGTAACACAGCGTTTTAGAGTTTCTAAACATTTCATGAGAATGTAGCAAGTTGTTAGTACATGTGTGTTTTCAAAGTCAGCTAGGATTTTAAGCAGGTGCTTGTAATTCAGGGGAACTCTTCCATTTGGTGTAGAAAGTCCTTTGCTGGACACTGGAAGAAACAACTAGTAATTCAGAGCAAGTAAGTATAAGTAAGCCAGAATTGCTAGAGAACCATTGAAAAGTAGTTCTAAACATCAGAAAACAGTAAAGAAAGCATTTCGTACAAAGCAGGTTATCTTTGAAAGAGCCAAATGATAACACTTTACAAGATTAGAAAACATCTATACTACATCTGAAACTAGAGTTAAAGTGTGATTCAGAGGTAACACAGCGTTTTAGAGTTTCTCAACGTTTCATGAGAATGCAGCAAGTTGTTAGTACATGTGTGTTTTCAGAGTCAGCCAAGATTTTAAGCAGGCGCTTGTAATTCAGGGGAACTCTTCCATTTGGTGTAGAAAGTCCTTTGCTGGACACTGGAAGAAACAACTAGTAATTCAGAGCAAGTAAGTATAAGTAAGCCAGAATTGCTAGAGAACCATTGAAAAGTAGTTCTCAACATCAGAAAACAGTAAAGAAAGCATTTCGTACAAAGGAGGTTATCTTTGAAAGAGCCAAATGATAACACTTTACAAGGATAGAGAACATCTATACTACATCTGAAACTAGAGTTAAAGTGTGATTCAGAGGTAACACAGCGTTTTAGAGTTTCTCAACGTTTCATGAGAATGCAGCAAGTTGTTAGTACATGTGTGTTTTCAAAGTCAGCCAAGATTTTAAGCAGGCGCTTGTAATTCAGGGAAACTTTTCCATTTGGTGTAGAAAGTCCTTTGCTGGACACTGGAAGAAACAACTAGTAATTCAGAGAAAGTAACTATAAGTAAGCCAGAATGGCTAGAGAACCATTGAAAAGTGCTTCTCAACATCAGAATACAGTAAAGAAAGCATTTCGTACAAAGCAGGTTATCTTTGAAAGAGCCAAATGATAACACTTTACAAGGATAGAGAACATCTATACTACATCTGAAACTAGAGTTAAAGTGTGATTCAGAGGTAACACAGCGTTTTAGAGTTTCTCAACGATTCAGGAGAATGCAGCAAGTTGTTAGTACATGTGTGTTTTCAAAGTCAGCCAAGATTTTAAGCAGGCGCTTGTAATTCAGGGAAACTTTTCCATTTGGTGTAGAAAGTCCTTTGCTGGACACTGGAAGAAACAACTAGTAATTCAGAGAAAGTAACTATAAGTAAGCCAGAATGGCTAGAGAACCATTGAAAAGTGCTTCTCAACATCAGAATACAGTAAAGAAAGCATTTCGTACAAAGCAGGTTATCTTTGAAAGAGCCAAATGATAACACTTTACAAGGATAGAGAACATCTATACTACATCTGAAACTAGAGTTAAAGTGTGATTCAGAGGTAACACAGCGTTTTAGAGTTTCTCAACGTTTCATGAGAATGCAGCAAGTTGTTAGTACATGTGTGTTTTCAAAGTCAGCCAAGATTTTAAGCAGGCGCTTGTAATTCAGGGGAACTCTTCCATTTGGTGTAGAAAGTCCTTTGCTGGACACTGGAAGAAAGAACTAGTAATTCAGAGAAAGTAACTATAAGTAAGCCAGAATGGCTAGAGAACCATTGAAAAGTGCTTCTCAACATCAGAATACAGTAAAGAAAGCATTTCGTACAAAGCAGGTTATCTTTGAAAGAGCCAAATGATAACACTTTACAAGGATAGAGAACATCTATACTACATCTGAAACTAGAGTTAAAGTGTGATTCAGAGGTAACACAGCGTTTTAGAGTTTCTCAACGTTTCATGAGAATGCAGCAAGTTGTTAGTACATGTGTGTTTTCAAAGTCAGCCAAGATTTTAAGCAGGCGCTTGTAATTCAGGGAAACTCTTCCATTTGGTGTAGAAAGTCCTTTGCTGGATACTGGAAGAAAGAACTAGTAATTCAGAGAAAGTAACTATAAGTAAGCCAGAATTGCTAGAGAACCATTGAAAAGTAGTTCTAAACATCAGAAAACAGTAAAGAAAGCATTTCGTACAAAGCAGGTTATCTTTGAAAGAGCCAAATGATAACACTTTACAAGGATAGAGAACATCTATACTACATCTGAAACTAGAGTTAAAGTGTGATTCAGAGGTAACACAGCGTTTTAGAGTTTCTCAACGTTTCATGAGAATGCAGCAAGTTGTTAGTATATGTGTGTTTTCAAAGTCAGCCAAGATTTTAAGCAGGCGCTTGTAATTCAGGGGAACTCTTCCATTTGGTGTAGAAAGTCCTTTGCTGGATACTGGAAGAAAGAACTAGTAATTCAGAGAAAGTAACTATAAGTAAGCCAGAATTGCTAGAGAACCATTGAAAAGTAGTTCTAAACATCAGAAAACAGTAAAGAAAGCATTTCGTACAAAGCAGGTTATCTTTGAAAGAGCCAAATGATAACACTTTACAAGATTAGAAAACATCTATACTACATCTGAAACTAGAGTTAAAGTGTGATTCAGAGGTAACACAGCGTTTTAGAGTTTCTCAACGTTTCATGAGAATGCAGCAAGTTGTTAGTACATGTGTGTTTTCAGAGTCAGCCAAGATTTTAAGCAGGCGCTTGTAATTCAGGGGAACTCTTCCATTTGGTGTAGAAAGTCCTTTGCTGGACACTGGAAGAAACAACTAGTAATTCAGAGCAAGTAAGTATAAGTAAGCCAGAATTGCTAGAGAACCATTGAAAAGTAGTTCTCAACATCAGAAAACAGTAAAGAAAGCATTTCGTACAAAGGAGGTTATCTTTGAAAGAGCCAAATGATAACACTTTACAAGGATAGAGAACATCTATACTACATCTGAAACTAGAGTTAAAGTGTGATTCAGAGGTAACACAGCGTTTTAGAGTTTCTCAACGTTTCATGAGAATGCAGCAAGTTGTTAGTACATGTGTGTTTTCAAAGTCAGCCAAGATTTTAAGCAGGCGCTTGTAATTCATGGGAACTCTTCCATTTGGTGTAGAAAGTCCTTTGCTGGACACTGGAAGAAAGAACTAGTAATTCAGAGAAAGTAACTATAAGTAAGCCAGAATGGCTAGAGAACCATTGAAAAGTGCTTCTCAACATCAGAATACAGTAAAGAAAGCATTTCGTACAAAGCAGGTTATCTTTGAAAGAGCCAAATGATAACACTTTACAAGGATAGAGAACATCTATACTACATCTGAAACTAGAGTTAAAGTGTGATTCAGAGGTAACACAGCGTTTTAGAGTTTCTCAACGTTTCATGAGAATGCAGCAAGTTGTTAGTACATGTGTGTTTTCAAAGTCAGCCAAGATTTTAAGCAGGCGCTTGTAATTCAGGGAAACTCTTCCATTTGGTGTAGAAAGTCCTTTGCTGGACACTGGAAGAAACAACTAGTAATTCAGAGAAAGTAACTATAAGTAAGCCAGAATGGCTAGAGAACCATTGAAAAGTGCTTCTCAACATCAGAATACAGTAAAGAAAGCATTTCGTACAAAGCAGGTTATCTTTGAAAGAGCCAAATGATAACACTTTACAAGGATAGAAAACATCTATACTACATCTGAAACTAGAGTTAAAGTGTGATTCAGAGGTAACACAGCGTTTTAGAGTTTCTAAACATTTCATGAGAATGTAGCAAGTTGTTAGTACATGTGTGTTTTCAAAGTCAGCTAGGATTTTAAGCAGGTGCTTGTAATTCAGGGGAACTCTTCCATTTGGTGTAGAAAGTCCTTTGCTGGACACTGGAAGAAACAACTAGTAATTCAGAGCAAGTAAGTATAAGTAAGCCAGAATTGCTAGAGAACCATTGAAAAGTAGTTCTAAACATCAGAAAACAGTAAAGAAAGCATTTCGTACAAAGCAGGTTATCTTTGAAAGAGCCAAATGATAACACTTTACAAGATTAGAAAACATCTATACTACATCTGAAACTAGAGTTAAAGTGTGATTCAGAGGTAACACAGCGTTTTAGAGTTTCTCAACGTTTCATGAGAATGCAGCAAGTTGTTAGTACATGTGTGTTTTCAGAGTCAGCCAAGATTTTAAGCAGGCGCTTGTAATTCAGGGGAACTCTTCCATTTGGTGTAGAAAGTCCTTTGCTGGACACTGGAAGAAACAACTAGTAATTCAGAGCAAGTAAGTATAAGTAAGCCAGAATTGCTAGAGAACCATTGAAAAGTAGTTCTCAACATCAGAAAACAGTAAAGAAAGCATTTCGTACAAAGGAGGTTATCTTTGAAAGAGCCAAATGATAACACTTTACAAGGATAGAGAACATCTATACTACATCTGAAACTAGAGTTAAAGTGTGATTCAGAGGTAACACAGCGTTTTAGAGTTTCTCAACGTTTCATGAGAATGCAGCAAGTTGTTAGTACATGTGTGTTTTCAAAGTCAGCCAAGATTTTAAGCAGGCGCTTGTAATTCAGGGAAACTTTTCCATTTGGTGTAGAAAGTCCTTTGCTGGACACTGGAAGAAACAACTAGTAATTCAGAGAAAGTAACTATAAGTAAGCCAGAATGGCTAGAGAACCATTGAAAAGTGCTTCTCAACATCAGAATACAGTAAAGAAAGCATTTCGTACAAAGCAGGTTATCTTTGAAAGAGCCAAATGATAACACTTTACAAGGATAGAGAACATCTATACTACATCTGAAACTAGAGTTAAAGTGTGATTCAGAGGTAACACAGCGTTTTAGAGTTTCTCAACGTTTCATGAGAATGCAGCAAGTTGTTAGTACATGTGTGTTTTCAAAGTCAGCCAAGATTTTAAGCAGGCGCTTGTAATTCAGGGGAACTCTTCCATTTGGTGTAGAAAGTCCTTTGCTGGACACTGGAAGAAAGAACTAGTAATTCAGAGAAAGTAACTATAAGTAAGCCAGAATGGCTAGAGAACCATTGAAAAGTGCTTCTCAACATCAGAATACAGTAAAGAAAGCATTTCGTACAAAGCAGGTTATCTTTGAAAGAGCCAAATGATAACACTTTACAAGGATAGAGAACATCTATACTACATCTGAAACTAGAGTTAAAGTGTGATTCAGAGGTAACACAGCGTTTTAGAGTTTCTCAACGTTTCATGAGAATGCAGCAAGTTGTTAGTACATGTGTGTTTTCAAAGTCAGCCAAGATTTTAAGCAGGCGCTTGTAATTCAGGGAAACTCTTCCATTTGGTGTAGAAAGTCCTTTGCTGGATACTGGAAGAAAGAACTAGTAATTCAGAGAAAGTAACTATAAGTAAGCCAGAATTGCTAGAGAACCATTGAAAAGTAGTTCTAAACATCAGAAAACAGTAAAGAAAGCATTTCATACAAAGCAGGTTATCTTTGAAAGAGCCAAATGATAACACTTTACAAGGATAGAGAACATCTATACTACATCTGAAACTAGAGTTAAAGTGTGATTCAGAGGTAACACAGCGTTTTAGAGTTTCTCAACGTTTCATGAGAATGCAGCAAGTTGTTAGTATATGTGTGTTTTCAAAGTCAGCCAAGATTTTAAGCAGGCGCTTGTAATTCAGGGGAACTCTTCCATTTGGTGTAGAAAGTCCTTTGCTGGATACTGGAAGAAAGAACTAGTAATTCAGAGAAAGTAACTATAAGTAAGCCAGAATTGCTAGAGAACCATTGAAAAGTAGTTCTAAACATCAGAAAACAGTAAAGAAAGCATTTCGTACAAAGCAGGTTATCTTTGAAAGAGCCAAATGATAACACTTTACAAGATTAGAAAACATCTATACTACATCTGAAACTAGAGTTAAAGTGTGATTCAGAGGTAACACAGCGTTTTAGAGTTTCTCAACGTTTCATGAGAATGCAGCAAGTTGTTAGTACATGTGTGTTTTCAGAGTCAGCCAAGATTTTAAGCAGGCGCTTGTAATTCAGGGGAACTCTTCCATTTGGTGTAGAAAGTCCTTTGCTGGACACTGGAAGAAACAACTAGTAATTCAGAGCAAGTAAGTATAAGTAAGCCAGAATTGCTAGAGAACCATTGAAAAGTAGTTCTCAACATCAGAAAACAGTAAAGAAAGCATTTCGTACAAAGGAGGTTATCTTTGAAAGAGCCAAATGATAACACTTTACAAGGATAGAGAACATCTATACTACATCTGAAACTAGAGTTAAAGTGTGATTCAGAGGTAACACAGCGTTTTAGTGTTTCTCAACGTTTCATGAGAATGCAGCAAGTTGTTAGTACATGTGTGTTTTCAAAGTCAGCCAAGATTTTAAGCAGGCGCTTGTAATTCAGGGGAACTCTTCCATTTGGTGTAGAAAGTCCTTTGCTGGACACTGGAAGAAAGAACTAGTAATTCAGAGAAAGTAACTATAAGTAAGCCAGAATGGCTAGAGAACCATTGAAAAGTGCTTCTCAACATCAGAATACAGTAAAGAAAGCATTTCGTACAAAGCAGGTTATCTTTGAAAGAGCCAAATGATAACACTTTACAAGGATAGAGAACATCTATACTACATCTGAAACTAGAGTTAAAGTGTGATTCAGAGGTAACACAGCGTTTTAGAGTTTCTCAACGTTTCATGAGAATGCAGCAAGTTGTTAGTACATGTGTGTTTTCAAAGTCAGCCAAGATTTTAAGCAGGCGCTTGTAATTCAGGGAAACTCTTCCATTTGGTGTAGAAAGTCCTTTGCTGGACACTGGAAGAAACAACTAGTAATTCAGAGAAAGTAACTATAAGTAAGCCAGAATGGCTAGAGAACCATTGAAAAGTGCTTCTCAACATCAGAATACAGTAAAGAAAGCATTTCGTACAAAGCAGGTTATCTTTGAAAGAGCCAAATGATAACACTTTACAAGGATAGAAAACATCTATACTACATCTGAAACTAGAGTTAAAGTGTGATTCAGAGGTAACACAGCGTTTTAGAGTTTCTAAACATTTCATGAGAATGTAGCAAGTTGTTAGTACATGTGTGTTTTCAAAGTCAGCTAGGATTTTAAGCAGGTGCTTGTAATTCAGGGGAACTCTTCCATTTGGTGTAGAAAGTCCTTTGCTGGACACTGGAAGAAACAACTAGTAATTCAGAGCAAGTAAGTATAAGTAAGCCAGAATTGCTAGAGAACCATTGAAAAGTAGTTCTAAACATCAGAAAACAGTAAAGAAAGCATTTCGTACAAAGCAGGTTATCTTTGAAAGAGCCAAATGATAACACTTTACAAGATTAGAAAACATCTATACTACATCTGAAACTAGAGTTAAAGTGTGATTCAGAGGTAACACAGCGTTTTAGAGTTTCTCAACGTTTCATGAGAATGCAGCAAGTTGTTAGTACATGTGTGTTTTCAGAGTCAGCCAAGATTTTAAGCAGGCGCTTGTAATTCAGGGGAACTCTTCCATTTGGTGTAGAAAGTCCTTTGCTGGACACTGGAAGAAACAACTAGTAATTCAGAGCAAGTAAGTATAAGTAAGCCAGAATTGCTAGAGAACCATTGAAAAGTAGTTCTCAACATCAGAAAACAGTAAAGAAAGCATTTCGTACAAAGGAGGTTATCTTTGAAAGAGCCAAATGATAACACTTTACAAGGATAGAGAACATCTATACTACATCTGAAACTAGAGTTAAAGTGTGATTCAGAGGTAACACAGCGTTTTAGAGTTTCTCAACGTTTCATGAGAATGCAGCAAGTTGTTAGTACATGTGTGTTTTCAAAGTCAGCCAAGATTTTAAGCAGGCGCTTGTAATTCAGGGGAACTCTTCCATTTGGTGTAGAAAGTCCTTTGCTGGACACTGGAAGAAAGAACTAGTAATTCAGAGAAAGTAACTATAAGTAAGCCAGAATGGCTAGAGAACCATTGAAAAGTGCTTCTCAACATCAGAATACAGTAAAGAAAGCATTTCGTACAAAGCAGGTTATCTTTGAAAGAGCCAAATGATAACACTTTACAAGGATAGAGAACATCTATACTACATCTGAAACTAGAGTTAAAGTGTGATTCAGAGGTAACACAGCGTTTTAGAGTTTCTCAACGTTTCATGAGAATGCAGCAAGTTGTTAGTACATGTGTGTTTTCAAAGTCAGCCAAGATTTTAAGCAGGCGCTTGTAATTCAGGGAAACTCTTCCATTTGGTGTAGAAAGTCCTTTGCTGGACACTGGAAGAAACAACTAGTAATTCAGAGAAAGTAACTATAAGTAAGCCAGAATGGCTAGAGAACCATTGAAAAGTGCTTCTCAACATCAGAATACAGTAAAGAAAGCATTTCGTACAAAGCAGGTTATCTTTGAAAGAGCCAAATGATAACACTTTACAAGGATAGAAAACATCTATACTACATCTGAAACTAGAGTTAAAGTGTGATTCAGAGGTAACACAGCGTTTTAGAGTTTCTAAACATTTCATGAGAATGTAGCAAGTTGTTAGTACATGTGTGTTTTCAAAGTCAGCTAGGATTTTAAGCAGGTGCTTGTAATTCAGGGGAACTCTTCCATTTGGTGTAGAAAGTCCTTTGCTGGACACTGGAAGAAACAACTAGTAATTCAGAGCAAGTAAGTATAAGTAAGCCAGAATTGCTAGAGAACCATTGAAAAGTAGTTCTAAACATCAGAAAACAGTAAAGAAAGCATTTCGTACAAAGCAGGTTATCTTTGAAAGAGCCAAATGATAACACTTTACAAGATTAGAAAACATCTATACTACATCTGAAACTAGAGTTAAAGTGTGATTCAGAGGTAACACAGCGTTTTAGAGTTTCTCAACGTTTCATGAGAATGCAGCAAGTTGTTAGTACATGTGTGTTTTCAGAGTCAGCCAAGATTTTAAGCAGGCGCTTGTAATTCAGGGGAACTCTTCCATTTGGTGTAGAAAGTCCTTTGCTGGACACTGGAAGAAACAACTAGTAATTCAGAGCAAGTAAGTATAAGTAAGCCAGAATTGCTAGAGAACCATTGAAAAGTAGTTCTCAACATCAGAAAACAGTAAAGAAAGCATTTCGTACAAAGGAGGTTATCTTTGAAAGAGCCAAATGATAACACTTTACAAGGATAGAGAACATCTATACTACATCTGAAACTAGAGTTAAAGTGTGATTCAGAGGTAACACAGCGTTTTAGAGTTTCTCAACGTTTCATGAGAATGCAGCAAGTTGTTAGTACATGTGTGTTTTCAAAGTCAGCCAAGATTTTAAGCAGGCGCTTGTAATTCAGGGGAACTCTTCCATTTGGTGTAGAAAGTCCTTTGCTGGACACTGGAAGAAAGAACTAGTAATTCAGAGAAAGTAACTATAAGTAAGCCAGAATGGCTAGAGAACCATTGAAAAGTGCTTCTCAACATCAGAATACAGTAAAGAAAGCATTTCGTACAAAGCAGGTTATCTTTGAAAGAGCCAAATGATAACACTTTACAAGGATAGAGAACATCTATACTACATCTGAAACTAGAGTTAAAGTGTGATTCAGAGGTAACACAGCGTTTTAGAGTTTCTCAACGTTTCATGAGAATGCAGCAAGTTGTTAGTACATGTGTGTTTTCAAAGTCAGCCAAGATTTTAAGCAGGCGCTTGTAATTCAGGGAAACTCTTCCATTTGGTGTAGAAAGTCCTTTGCTGGACACTGGAAGAAACAACTAGTAATTCAGAGAAAGTAACTATAAGTAAGCCAGAATGGCTAGAGAACCATTGAAAAGTGCTTCTCAACATCAGAATACAGTAAAGAAAGCATTTCGTACAAAGCAGGTTATCTTTGAAAGAGCCAAATGATAACACTTTACAAGGATAGAAAACATCTATACTACATCTGAAACTAGAGTTAAAGTGTGATTCAGAGGTAACACAGCGTTTTAGAGTTTCTAAACATTTCATGAGAATGTAGCAAGTTGTTAGTACATGTGTGTTTTCAAAGTCAGCTAGGATTTTAAGCAGGTGCTTGTAATTCAGGGGAACTCTTCCATTTGGTGTAGAAAGTCCTTTGCTGGACACTGGAAGAAACAACTAGTAATTCAGAGCAAGTAAGTATAAGTAAGCCAGAATTGCTAGAGAACCATTGAAAAGTAGTTCTAAACATCAGAAAACAGTAAAGAAAGCATTTCGTACAAAGCAGGTTATCTTTGAAAGAGCCAAATGATAACACTTTACAAGATTAGAAAACATCTATACTACATCTGAAACTAGAGTTAAAGTGTGATTCAGAGGTAACACAGCGTTTTAGAGTTTCTCAACGTTTCATGAGAATGCAGCAAGTTGTTAGTACATGTGTGTTTTCAGAGTCAGCCAAGATTTTAAGCAGGCGCTTGTAATTCAGGGGAACTCTTCCATTTGGTGTAGAAAGTCCTTTGCTGGACACTGGAAGAAACAACTAGTAATTCAGAGCAAGTAAGTATAAGTAAGCCAGAATTGCTAGAGAACCATTGAAAAGTAGTTCTCAACATCAGAAAACAGTAAAGAAAGCATTTCGTACAAAGGAGGTTATCTTTGAAAGAGCCAAATGATAACACTTTACAAGGATAGAGAACATCTATACTACATCTGAAACTAGAGTTAAAGTGTGATTCAGAGGTAACACAGCGTTTTAGAGTTTCTCAACGTTTCATGAGAATGCAGCAAGTTGTTAGTACATGTGTGTTTTCAAAGTCAGCCAAGATTTTAAGCAGGCGCTTGTAATTCAGGGGAACTCTTCCATTTGGTGTAGAAAGTCCTTTGCTGGACACTGGAAGAAAGAACTAGTAATTCAGAGAAAGTAACTATAAGTAAGCCAGAATGGCTAGAGAACCATTGAAAAGTGCTTCTCAACATCAGAATACAGTAAAGAAAGCATTTCGTACAAAGCAGGTTATCTTTGAAAGAGCCAAATGATAACACTTTACAAGGATAGAGAACATCTATACTACATCTGAAACTAGAGTTAAAGTGTGATTCAGAGGTAACACAGCGTTTTAGAGTTTCTCAACGTTTCATGAGAATGCAGCAAGTTGTTAGTACATGTGTGTTTTCAAAGTCAGCCAAGATTTTAAGCAGGCGCTTGTAATTCAGGGAAACTCTTCCATTTGGTGTAGAAAGTCCTTTGCTGGACACTGGAAGAAACAACTAGTAATTCAGAGAAAGTAACTATAAGTAAGCCAGAATGGCTAGAGAACCATTGAAAAGTGCTTCTCAACATCAGAATACAGTAAAGAAAGCATTTCGTACAAAGCAGGTTATCTTTGAAAGAGCCAAATGATAACACTTTACAAGGATAGAAAACATCTATACTACATCTGAAACTAGAGTTAAAGTGTGATTCAGAGGTAACACAGCGTTTTAGAGTTTCTAAACATTTCATGAGAATGTAGCAAGTTGTTAGTACATGTGTGTTTTCAAAGTCAGCTAGGATTTTAAGCAGGTGCTTGTAATTCAGGGGAACTCTTCCATTTGGTGTAGAAAGTCCTTTGCTGGACACTGGAAGAAACAACTAGTAATTCAGAGCAAGTAAGTATAAGTAAGCCAGAATTGCTAGAGAACCATTGAAAAGTAGTTCTAAACATCAGAAAACAGTAAAGAAAGCATTTCGTACAAAGCAGGTTATCTTTGAAAGAGCCAAATGATAACACTTTACAAGATTAGAAAACATCTATACTACATCTGAAACTAGAGTTAAAGTGTGATTCAGAGGTAACACAGCGTTTTAGAGTTTCTCAACGTTTCATGAGAATGCAGCAAGTTGTTAGTACATGTGTGTTTTCAGAGTCAGCCAAGATTTTAAGCAGGCGCTTGTAATTCAGGGGAACTCTTCCATTTGGTGTAGAAAGTCCTTTGCTGGACACTGGAAGAAACAACTAGTAATTCAGAGCAAGTAAGTATAAGTAAGCCAGAATTGCTAGAGAACCATTGAAAAGTAGTTCTCAACATCAGAAAACAGTAAAGAAAGCATTTCGTACAAAGGAGGTTATCTTTGAAAGAGCCAAATGATAACACTTTACAAGGATAGAGAACATCTATACTACATCTGAAACTAGAGTTAAAGTGTGATTCAGAGGTAACACAGCGTTTTAGAGTTTCTCAACGTTTCATGAGAATGCAGCAAGTTGTTAGTACATGTGTGTTTTCAAAGTCAGCCAAGATTTTAAGCAGGCGCTTGTAATTCAGGGGAACTCTTCCATTTGGTGTAGAAAGTCCTTTGCTGGACACTGGAAGAAAGAACTAGTAATTCAGAGAAAGTAACTATAAGTAAGCCAGAATGGCTAGAGAACCATTGAAAAGTGCTTCTCAACATCAGAATACAGTAAAGAAAGCATTTCGTACAAAGCAGGTTATCTTGGAAAGAGCCAAATGATAACACTTTACAAGGATAGAGAACATCTATACTACATCTGAAACTAGAGTTAAAGTGTGATTCAGAGGTAACACAGCGTTTTAGAGTTTCTCAACGTTTCAGGAGAATGCAGCAAGTTGTTAGTACATGTGTGTTTTCAAAGTCAGCCAAGATTTTAAGCAGGCGCTTGTAATTCAGGGAAACTTTTCCATTTGGTGTAGAAAGTCCTTTGCTGGACACTGGAAGAAACAACTAGTAATTCAGAGAAAGTAACTATAAGTAAGCCAGAATGGCTAGAGAACCATTGAAAAGTGCTTCTCAACATCAGAATACAGTAAAGAAAGCATTTCGTACAAAGCAGGTTATCTTTGAAAGAGCCAAATGATAACACTTTACAAGGATAGAGAACATCTATACTACATCTGAAACTAGAGTTAAAGTGTGATTCAGAGGTAACACAGCGTTTTAGAGTTTCTCAACGTTTCATGAGAATGCAGCAAGTTGTTAGTACATGTGTGTTTTCAAAGTCAGCCAAGATTTTAAGCAGGCGCTTGTAATTCAGGGGAACTCTTCCATTTGGTGTAGAAAGTCCTTTGCTGGACACTGGAAGAAAGAACTAGTAATTCAGAGAAAGTAACTATAAGTAAGCCAGAATGGCTAGAGAACCATTGAAAAGTGCTTCACAACATCAGAATACAGTAAAGAAAGCATTTCGTACAAAGCAGGTTATCTTTGAAAGAGCCAAATGATAACACTTTACAAGGATAGAGAACATCTATACTACATCTGAAACTAGAGTTAAAGTGTGATTCAGAGGTAACACAGCGTTTTAGAGTTTCTCAACGTTTCATGAGAATGCAGCAAGTTGTTAGTACATGTGTGTTTTCAAAGTCAGCCAAGATTTTAAGCAGGCGCTTGTAATTCAGGGAAACTCTTCCATTTGGTGTAGAAAGTCCTTTGCTGGATACTGGAAGAAAGAACTAGTAATTCAGAGAAAGTAACTATAAGTAAGCCAGAATTGCTAGAGAACCATTGAAAAGTAGTTCTAAACATCAGAAAACAGTAAAGAAAGCATTTCGTACAAAGCAGGTTATCTTTGAAAGAGCCAAATGATAACACTTTACAAGGATAGAGAACATCTATACTACATCTGAAACTAGAGTTAAAGTGTGATTCAGAGGTAACACAGCGTTTTAGAGTTTCTCAACGTTTCATGAGAATGCAGCAAGTTGTTAGTACATGTGTGTTTTCAGAGTCAGCCAAGATTTTAAGCAGGCGCTTGTAATTCAGGGGAACTCTTCCATTTGGTGTAGAAAGTCCTTTGCTGGACACTGGAAGAAACAACTAGTAATTCAGAGAAAGTAACTATAAGTAAGCCAGAATGGCTAGAGAACCATTGAAAAGTGCTTCTCAACATCAGAATACAGTAAAGAAAGCATTTCGTACAAAGCAGGTTATCTTTGAAAGAGCCAAATGATAACACTTTACAAGGATAGAAAACATCTATACTACATCTGAAACTAGAGTTAAAGTGTGATTCAGAGGTAACAAAGCGTTTTAGAGTTTCTAAACATTTCATGAGAATGTAGCAAGTTGTTAGTACATGTGTGTTTTCAAAGTCAGCTAGGATTTTAAGCAGGTGCTTGTAATTCAGGGGAACTCTTCCATTTGGTGTAGAAAGTCCTTTGCTGGACACTGGAAGAAACAACTAGTAATTCAGAGCAAGTAAGTATAAGTAAGCCAGAATTGCTAGAGAACCATTGAAAAGTAGTTCTAAACATCAGAAAACAGTAAAGAAAGCATTTCGTACAAAGCAGGTTATCTTTGAAAGAGCCAAATGATAACACTTTACAAGATTAGAAAACATCTATACTACATCTGAAACTAGAGTTAAAGTGTGATTCAGAGGTAACACAGCGTTTTAGAGTTTCTCAACGTTTCATGAGAATGCAGCAAGTTGTTAGTACATGTGTGTTTTCAGAGTCAGCCAAGATTTTAAGCAGGCGCTTGTAATTCAGGGGAACTCTTCCATTTGGTGTAGAAAGTCCTTTGCTGGACACTGGAAGAAACAACTAGTAATTCAGAGCAAGTAAGTATAAGTAAGCCAGAATTGCTAGAGAACCATTGAAAAGTAGTTCTCAACATCAGAAAACAGTAAAGAAAGCATTTCGTACAAAGGAGGTTATCTTTGAAAGAGCCAAATGATAACACTTTACAAGGATAGAGAACATCTATACTACATCTGAAACTAGAGTTAAAGTGTGATTCAGAGGTAACACAGCGTTTTAGAGTTTCTCAACGTTTCATGAGAATGCAGCAAGTTGTTAGTACATGTGTGTTTTCAAAGTCAGCCAAGATTTTAAGCAGGCGCTTGTAATTCAGGGGAACTCTTCCATTTGGTGTAGAAAGTCCTTTGCTGGACACTGGAAGAAAGAACTAGTAATTCAGAGAAAGTAACTATAAGTAAGCCAGAATGGCTAGAGAACCATTGAAAAGTGCTTCTCAACATCAGAATACAGTAAAGAAAGCATTTCGTACAAAGCAGGTTATCTTGGAAAGAGCCAAATGATAACACTTTACAAGGATAGAGAACATCTATACTACATCTGAAACTAGAGTTAAAGTGTGATTCAGAGGTAACACAGCATTTTAGAGTTTCTCAACGTTTCAGGAGAATGCAGCAAGTTGTTAGTACATGTGTGTTTTCAAAGTCAGCCAAGATTTTAAGCAGGCGCTTGTAATTCAGGGAAACTTTTCCATTTGGTGTAGAAAGTCCTTTGCTGGACACTGGAAGAAACAACTAGTAATTCAGAGAAAGTAACTATAAGTAAGCCAGAATGGCTAGAGAACCATTGAAAAGTGCTTCTCAACATCAGAATACAGTAAAGAAAGCATTTCGTACAAAGCAGGTTATCTTTGAAAGAGCCAAATGATAACACTTTACAAGGATAGAGAACATCTATACTACATCTGAAACTAGAGTTAAAGTGTGATTCAGAGGTAACACAGCGTTTTAGAGTTTCTCAACGTTTCATGAGAATGCAGCAAGTTGTTGTTAGTACATGTGTGTTTTCAAAGTCAGCCAAGATTTTAAGCAGGCGCTTGTAATTCAGGGGAACTCTTCCATTTGGTGTAGAAAGTCCTTTGCTGGACACTGGAAGAAAGAACTAGTAATTCAGAGAAAGTAACTATAAGTAAGCCAGAATGGCTAGAGAACCATTGAAAAGTGCTTCTCAACATCAGAATACAGTAAAGAAAGCATTTCGTACAAAGCAGGTTATCTTTGAAAGAGCCAAATGATAACACTTTACAAGGATAGAGAACATCTATACTACATCTGAAACTAGAGTTAAAGTGTGATTCAGAGGTAACACAGCGTTTTAGAGTTTCTCAACGTTTCATGAGAATGCAGCAAGTTGTTAGTACATGTGTGTTTTCAAAGTCAGCCAAGATTTTAAGCAGGCGCTTGTAATTCAGGGAAACTCTTCCATTTGGTGTAGAAAGTCCTTTGCTGGATACTGGAAGAAAGAACTAGTAATTCAGAGAAAGTAACTATAAGTAAGCCAGAATTGCTAGAGAACCATTGAAAAGTAGTTCTAAACATCAGAAAACAGTAAAGAAAGCATTTCGTACAAAGCAGGTTATCTTTGAAAGAGCCAAATGATAACACTTTACAAGGATAGAGAACATCTATACTACATCTGAAACTAGAGTTAAAGTGTGATTCAGAGGTAACACAGCGTTTTAGAGTTTCTCAACGTTTCATGAGAATGCAGCAAGTTGTTAGTATATGTGTGTTTTCAAAGTCAGCCAAGATTTTAAGCAGGCGCTTGTAATTCAGGGGAACTCTTCCATTTGGTGTAGAAAGTCCTTTGCTGGATACTGGAAGAAAGAACTAGTAATTCAGAGAAAGTAACTATAAGTAAGCCAGAATTGCTAGAGAACCATTGAAAAGTAGTTCTAAACATCAGAAAACAGTAAAGAAAGCATTTCGTACAAAGCAGGTTATCTTTGAAAGAGCCAAATGATAACACTTTACAAGATTAGAAAACATCTATACTACATCTGAAACTAGAGTTAAAGTGTGATTCAGAGGTAACACAGCGTTTTAGAGTTTCTCAACGTTTCATGAGAATGCAGCAAGTTGTTAGTACATGTGTGTTTTCAGAGTCAGCCAAGATTTTAAGCAGGCGCTTGTAATTCAGGGGAACTCTTCCATTTGGTGTAGAAAGTCCTTTGCTGGACACTGGAAGAAACAACTAGTAATTCAGAGCAAGTAAGTATAAGTAAGCCAGAATTGCTAGAGAACCATTGAAAAGTAGTTCTCAACATCAGAAAACAGTAAAGAAAGCATTTCGTACAAAGGAGGTTATCTTTGAAAGAGCCAAATGATAACACTTTACAAGGATAGAGAACATCTATACTACATCTGAAACTAGAGTTAAAGTGTGATTCAGAGGTAACACAGCGTTTTAGAGTTTCTCAACGTTTCATGAGAATGCAGCAAGTTGTTAGTACATGTGTGTTTTCAAAGTCAGCCAAGATTTTAAGCAGGCGCTTGTAATTCAGGGGAACTCTTCCATTTGGTGTAGAAAGTCCTTTGCTGGACACTGGAAGAAAGAACTAGTAATTCAGAGAAAGTAACTATAAGTAAGCCAGAATGGCTAGAGAACCATTGAAAAGTGCTTCTCAACATCAGAATACAGTAAAGAAAGCATTTCGTACAAAGCAGGTTATCTTTGAAAGAGCCAAATGATAACACTTTACAAGGATAGAGAACATCTATACTACATCTGAAACTAGAGTTAAAGTGTGATTCAGAGGTAACACAGCGTTTTAGAGTTTCTCAACGTTTCATGAGAATGCAGCAAGTTGTTAGTACATGTGTGTTTTCAAAGTCAGCCAAGATTTTAAGCAGGCGCTTGTAATTCAGGGAAACTCTTCCATTTGGTGTAGAAAGTCCTTTGCTGGACACTGGAAGAAACAACTAGTAATTCAGAGAAAGTAACTATAAGTAAGCCAGAATGGCTAGAGAACCATTGAAAAGTGCTTCTCAACATCAGAATACAGTAAAGAAAGCATTTCGTACAAAGCAGGTTATCTTTGAAAGAGCCAAATGATAACACTTTACAAGGATAGAAAACATCTATACTACATCTGAAACTAGAGTTAAAGTGTGATTCAGAGGTAACACAGCGTTTTAGAGTTTCTAAACATTTCATGAGAATGTAGCAAGTTGTTAGTACATGTGTGTTTTCAAAGTCAGCTAGGATTTTAAGCAGGTGCTTGTAATTCAGGGGAACTCTTCCATTTGGTGTAGAAAGTCCTTTGCTGGACACTGGAAGAAACAACTAGTAATTCAGAGCAAGTAAGTATAAGTAAGCCAGAATTGCTAGAGAACCATTGAAAAGTAGTTCTAAACATCAGAAAACAGTAAAGAAAGCATTTCGTACAAAGCAGGTTATCTTTGAAAGAGCCAAATGATAACACTTTACAAGATTAGAAAACATCTATACTACATCTGAAACTAGAGTTAAAGTGTGATTCAGAGGTAACACAGCGTTTTAGAGTTTCTCAACGTTTCATGAGAATGCAGCAAGTTGTTAGTACATGTGTGTTTTCAGAGTCAGCCAAGATTTTAAGCAGGCGCTTGTAATTCAGGGGAACTCTTCCATTTGGTGTAGAAAGTCCTTTGCTGGACACTGGAAGAAACAACTAGTAATTCAGAGCAAGTAAGTATAAGTAAGCCAGAATTGCTAGAGAACCATTGAAAAGTAGTTCTCAACATCAGAAAACAGTAAAGAAAGCATTTCGTACAAAGGAGGTTATCTTTGAAAGAGCCAAATGATAACACTTTACAAGGATAGAGAACATCTATACTACATCTGAAACTAGAGTTAAAGTGTGATTCAGAGGTAACACAGCGTTTTAGAGTTTCTCAACGTTTCATGAGAATGCAGCAAGTTGTTAGTACATGTGTGTTTTCAAAGTCAGCCAAGATTTTAAGCAGGCGCTTGTAATTCAGGGGAACTCTTCCATTTGGTGTAGAAAGTCCTTTGCTGGACACTGGAAGAAAGAACTAGTAATTCAGAGAAAGTAACTATAAGTAAGCCAGAATGGCTAGAGAACCATTGAAAAGTGCTTCTCAACATCAGAATACAGTAAAGAAAGCATTTCGTACAAAGCAGGTTATCTTTGAAAGAGCCAAATGATAACACTTTACAAGGATAGAGAACATCTATACTACATCTGAAACTAGAGTTAAAGTGTGATTCAGAGGTAACACAGCGTTTTAGAGTTTCTCAACGTTTCATGAGAATGCAGCAAGTTGTTAGTACATGTGTGTTTTCAAAGTCAGCCAAGATTTTAAGCAGGCGCTTGTAATTCAGGGAAACTCTTCCATTTGGTGTAGAAAGTCCTTTGCTGGACACTGGAAGAAACAACTAGTAATTCAGAGAAAGTAACTATAAGTAAGCCAGAATGGCTAGAGAACCATTGAAAAGTGCTTCTCAACATCAGAATACAGTAAAGAAAGCATTTCGTACAAAGCAGGTTATCTTTGAAAGAGCCAAATGATAACACTTTACAAGGATAGAAAACATCTATACTACATCTGAAACTAGAGTTAAAGTGTGATTCAGAGGTAACACAGCGTTTTAGAGTTTCTAAACATTTCATGAGAATGTAGCAAGTTGTTAGTACATGTGTGTTTTCAAAGTCAGCTAGGATTTTAAGCAGGTGCTTGTAATTCAGGGGAACTCTTCCATTTGGTGTAGAAAGTCCTTTGCTGGACACTGGAAGAAACAACTAGTAATTCAGAGCAAGTAAGTATAAGTAAGCCAGAATTGCTAGAGAACCATTGAAAAGTAGTTCTAAACATCAGAAAACAGTAAAGAAAGCATTTCGTACAAAGCAGGTTATCTTTGAAAGAGCCAAATGATAACACTTTACAAGATTAGAAAACATCTATACTACATCTGAAACTAGAGTTAAAGTGTGATTCAGAGGTAACACAGCGTTTTAGAGTTTCTCAACGTTTCATGAGAATGCAGCAAGTTGTTAGTACATGTGTGTTTTCAGAGTCAGCCAAGATTTTAAGCAGGCGCTTGTAATTCAGGGGAACTCTTCCATTTGGTGTAGAAAGTCCTTTGCTGGACACTGGAAGAAACAACTAGTAATTCAGAGCAAGTAAGTATAAGTAAGCCAGAATTGCTAGAGAACCATTGAAAAGTGCTTCTCAACATCAGAATACAATAAAGAAAGCATTTCGTACAAAGGAGGTTATCTTTGAAAGAGCCAAATGATAACACTTTACAAGGATAGAGAACATCTATACTACATCTGAAACTAGAGTTAAAGTGTGATTCAGAGGTAACACAGCGTTTTAGAGTTTCTCAACGTTTCATGAGAATGCAGCAAGTTGTTAGTACATGTGTGTTTTCAAAGTCAGCCAAGATTTTAAGCAGGCGCTTGTAATTCAGGGGAACTCTTCCATTTGGTGTAGAAAGTCCTTTGCTGGACACTGGAAGAAAGAACTAGTAATTCAGAGAAAGTAACTATAAGTAAGCCAGAATGGCTAGAGAACCATTGAAAAGTGCTTCTCAACATCAGAATACAGTAAAGAAAGCATTTCGTACAAAGCAGGTTATCTTTGAAAGAGCCAAATGATAACACTTTACAAGGATAGAGAACATCTATACTACATCTGAAACTAGAGTTAAAGTGTGATTCAGAGGTAACACAGCGTTTTAGAGTTTCTCAACGTTTCATGAGAATGCAGCAAGTTGTTAGTACATGTGTGTTTTCAAAGTCAGCCAAGATTTTAAGCAGGCGCTTGTAATTCAGGGGAACTCTTCCATTTGGTGTAGAAAGTCCTTTGCTGGACACTGGAAGAAACAACTAGTAATTCAGAGAAAGTAACTATAAGTAAGCCAGAATGGCTAGAGAACCATTGAAAAGTGCTTCTCAACATCAGAATACAGTAAAGAAAGCATTTCGTACAAAGCAGGTTATCTTTGAAAGAGCCAAATGATAACACTTTACAAGGATAGAAAACATCTATACTACATCTGAAACTAGAGTTAAAGTGTGATTCAGAGGTAACACAGCGTTTTAGAGTTTCTCAACGTTTCATGAGAATGCAGCAAGTTGTTAGTACATGTGTGTTTTCAAAGTCAGCCAAGATTTTAAGCAGGCGCTTGTAATTCAGGGAAACTCTTCCATTTGGTGTAGAAAGTCCTTTGCTGGACACTGGAAGAAACAACTAGTAATTCAGAGAAAGTAACTATAAGTAAGCCAGAATGGCTAGAGAACCATTGAAAAGTGCTTCTCAACATCAGAGTACAGTAAAGAAAGCATTTCGTACAAAGCAGGTTATCTTTGAAAGAGCCAAATGATAACACTTTACAAGGATAGAAAACATCTATACTACATCTGAAACTAGAGTTAAAGTGTGATTCAGAGGTAACACAGCGTTTTAGAGTTTCTAAACATTTCATGAGAATGTAGCAAGTTGTTAGTACATGTGTGTTTTCAAAGTCAGCTAGGATTTTAAGCAGGTGCTTGTAATTCAGGGGAACTCTTCCATTTGGTGTAGAAACTCCTTTGCTGGACACTGGAAGAAACAACTAGTAATTCAGAGCAAGTAAGTATAAGTAAGCCAGAATTGCTATAGAACCATTGAAAAGTAGTTCTAAACATCAGAAAACAGTAAAGAAAGCATTTCGTACAAAGCAGGTTATCTTTGAAAGAGCCAAATGATAACACTTTACAAGATTAGAAAACATCTATACTACATCTGAAACTAGAGTTAAAGTGTGATTCAGAGGTAACACAGCGTTTTAGAGTTTCTCAACGTTTCATGAGAATGCAGCAAGTTGTTAGTACATGTGTGTTTTCAGAGTCAGCCAAGATTTTAAGCAGGCGCTTGTAATTCAGGGGAACTCTTCCATTTGGTGTAGAAAGTCCTTTGCTGGACACTGGAAGAAACAACTAGTAATTCAGAGCAAGTAAGTATAAGTAAGCCAGAATTGCTAGAGAACCATTGAAAAGTAGTTCTCAACATCAGAAAACAGTAAAGAAAGCATTTCGTACAAAGGAGGTTATCTTTGAAAGAGCCAAATGATAACACTTTACAAGGATAGAGAACATCTATACTACATCTGAAACTAGAGTTAAAGTGTGATTCAGAGGTAACACAGCGTTTTAGAGTTTCTCAACGTTTCATGAGAATGCAGCAAGTTGTTAGTACATGTGTGTTTTCAAAGTCAGCCAAGATTTTAAGCAGGCGCTTGTAATTCAGGGGAACTCTTCCATTTGGTGTAGAAAGTCCTTTGCTGGACACTGGAAGAAAGAACTAGTAATTCAGAGAAAGTAACTATAAGTAAGCCAGAATGGCTAGAGAACCATTGAAAAGTGCTTCTCAACATCAGAATACAGTAAAGAAAGCATTTCGTACAAAGCAGGTTATCTTTGAAAGAGCCAAATGATAACACTTTACAAGGATAGAGAACATCTATACTACATCTGAAACTAGAGTTAAAGTGTGATTCAGAGGTAACACAGCGTTTTAGAGTTTCTCAACGTTTCATGAGAATGCAGCAAGTTGTTAGTACATGTGTGTTTTCAGAGTCAGCCAAGATTTTAAGCAGGCGCTTGTAATTCAGGGGAACTCTTCCATTTGGTGTAGAAAGTCCTTTGCTGGACACTGGAAGAAACAACTAGTAATTCAGAGCAAGTAAGTATAAGTAAGCCAGAATTGCTAGAGAACCATTGAAAAGTAGTTCTCAACATCAGAAAACAGTAAAGAAAGCATTTCGTACAAAGGAGGTTATCTTTGAAAGAGCCAAATGATAACACTTTACAAGGATAGAGAACATCTATACTACATCTGAAACTAGAGTTAAAGTGTGATTCAGAGGTAACACAGCGTTTTAGAGTTTCTCAACGTTTCATGAGAATGCAGCAAGTTGTTAGTACATGTGTGTTTTCAAAGTCAGCCAAGATTTTAAGCAGGCGCTTGTAATTCAGGGGAACTCTTCCATTTGGTGTAGAAAGTCCTTTGCTGGACACTGGAAGAAAGAACTAGTAATTCAGAGAAAGTAACTATAAGTAAGCCAGAATGGCTAGAGAACCATTGAAAAGTGCTTCTCAACATCAGAATACAGTAAAGAAAGCATTTCGTACAAAGCAGGTTATCTTTGAAAGAGCCAAATGATAACACTTTACAAGGATAGAGAACATCTATACTACATCTGAAACTAGAGTTAAAGTGTGATTCAGAGGTAACACAGCGTTTTAGAGTTTCTCAACGTTTCATGAGAATGCAGCAAGTTGTTAGTACATGTGTGTTTTCAAAGTCAGCCAAGATTTTAAGCAGGCGCTTGTAATTCAGGGGAACTCTTCCATTTGGTGTAGAAAGTCCTTTGCTGGACACTGGAAGAAAGAACTAGTAATTCAGAGAAAGTAACTATAAGTAAGCCAGAATGGCTAGAGAACCATTGAAAAGTGCTTCTCAACATCAGAATACAGTAAAGAAAGCATTTCGTACAAAGCAGGTTATCTTTGAAAGAGCCAAATGATAACACTTTACAAGGATAGAGAACATCTATACTACATCTGAAACTAGAGTTAAAGTGTGATTCAGAGGTAACACAGCGTTTTAGAGTTTCTCAACGTTTCATGAGAATGCAGCAAGTTGTTAGTACATGTGTGTTTTCAAAGTCAGCCAAGATTTTAAGCAGGCGCTTGTAATTCAGGGAAACTCTTCCATTTGGTGTAGAAAGTCCTTTGCTGGACACTGGAAGAAACAACTAGTAATTCAGAGAAAGTAACTATAAGTAAGCCAGAATGGCTAGAGAACCATTGAAAAGTGCTTCTCAACATCAGAATACAGTAAAGAAAGCATTTCGTACAAAGCAGGTTATCTTTGAAAGAGCCAAATGATAACACTTTACAAGGATAGAAAACATCTATACTACATCTGAAACTAGAGTTAAAGTGTGATTCAGAGGTAACACAGCGTTTTAGAGTTTCTAAACATTTCATGAGAATGTAGCAAGTTGTTAGTACATGTGTGTTTTCAAAGTCAGCTAGGATTTTAAGCAGGTGCTTGTAATTCAGGGGAACTCTTCCATTTGGTGTAGAAAGTCCTTTGCTGGACACTGGAAGAAACAACTAGTAATTCAGAGCAAGTAAGTATAAGTAAGCCAGAATTGCTAGAGAACCATTGAAAAGTAGTTCTAAACATCAGAAAACAGTAAAGAAAGCATTTCGTACAAAGCAGGTTATCTTTGAAAGAGCCAAATGATAACACTTTACAAGATTAGAAAACATCTATACTACATCTGAAACTAGAGTTAAAGTGTGATTCAGAGGTAACACAGCGTTTTAGAGTTTCTCAACGTTTCATGAGAATGCAGCAAGTTGTTAGTACATGTGTGTTTTCAGAGTCAGCCAAGATTTTAAGCAGGCGCTTGTAATTCAGGGGAACTCTTCCATTTGGTGTAGAAAGTCCTTTGCTGGACACTGGAAGAAACAACTAGTAATTCAGAGCAAGTAAGTATAAGTAAGCCAGAATTGCTAGAGAACCATTGAAAAGTAGTTCTCAACATCAGAAAACAGTAAAGAAAGCATTTCGTACAAAGGAGGTTATCTTTGAAAGAGCCAAATGATAACACTTTACAAGGATAGAGAACATCTATACTACATCTGAAACTAGAGTTAAAGTGTGATTCAGAGGTAACACAGCGTTTTAGAGTTTCTCAACGTTTCATGAGAATGCAGCAAGTTGTTAGTACATGTGTGTTTTCAAAGTCAGCCAAGATTTTAAGCAGGCGCTTGTAATTCAGGGGAACTCTTCCATTTGGTGTAGAAAGTCCTTTGCTGGACACTGGAAGAAAGAACTAGTAATTCAGAGAAAGTAACTATAAGTAAGCCAGAATGGCTAGAGAACCATTGAAAAGTGCTTCTCAACATCAGAATACAGTAAAGAAAGCATTTCGTACAAAGCAGGTTATCTTTGAAAGAGCCAAATGATAACACTTTACAAGGATAGAGAACATCTATACTACATCTGAAACTAGAGTTAAAGTGTGATTCAGAGGTAACACAGCGTTTTAGAGTTTCTCAACGTTTCATGAGAATGCAGCAAGTTGTTAGTACATGTGTGTTTTCAAAGTCAGCCAAGATTTTAAACAGGCGCTTGTAATTCAGGGAAACTCTTCCATTTGGTGTAGAAAGTCCTTTGCTGGACACTGGAAGAAACAACTAGTAATTCAGAGAAAGTAACTATAAGTAAGCCAGAATGGCTAGAGAACCATTGAAAAGTGCTTCTCAACATCAGAATACAGTAAAGAAAGCATTTCGTACAAAGCAGGTTATCTTTGAAAGAGCCAAATGATAACACTTTACAAGGATAGAAAACATCTATACTACATCTGAAACTAGAGTTAAAGTGTGATTCAGAGGTAACACAGCGTTTTAGAGTTTCTCAACGTTTCATGAGAATGCAGCAAGTTGTTAGTACATGTGTGTTTTCAAAGTCAGCCAAGATTTTAAGCAGGCGCTTGTAATTCAGGGAAACTCTTCCATTTGGTGTAGAAAGTCCTTTGCTGGACACTGGAAGAAACAACTAGTAATTCAGAGAAAGTAACTATAAGTAAGCCAGAATGGCTAGAGAACCATTGAAAAGTGCTTCTCAACATCAGAGTACAGTAAAGAAAGCATTTCGTACAAAGCAGGTTATCTTTGAAAGAGCCAAATGATAACACTTTACAAGGATAGAAAACATCTATACTACATCTGAAACTAGAGTTAAAGTGTGATTCAGAGGTAACACAGCGTTTTAGAGTTTCTAAACATTTCATGAGAATGTAGCAAGTTGTTAGTACATGTGTGTTTTCAAAGTCAGCTAGGATTTTAAGCAGGTGCTTGTAATTCAGGGGAACTCTTCCATTTGGTGTAGAAACTCCTTTGCTGGACACTGGAAGAAACAACTAGTAATTCAGAGCAAGTAAGTATAAGTAAGCCAGAATTGCTATAGAACCATTGAAAAGTAGTTCTAAACATCAGAAAACAGTAAAGAAAGCATTTCGTACAAAGCAGGTTATCTTTGAAAGAGCCAAATGATAACACTTTACAAGATTAGAAAACATCTATACTACATCTGAAACTAGAGTTAAAGTGTGATTCAGAGGTAACACAGCGTTTTAGAGTTTCTCAACGTTTCATGAGAATGCAGCAAGTTGTTAGTACATGTGTGTTTTCAGAGTCAGCCAAGATTTTAAGCAGGCGCTTGTAATTCAGGGGAACTCTTCCATTTGGTGTAGAAAGTCCTTTGCTGGACACTGGAAGAAACAACTAGTAATTCAGAGCAAGTAAGTATAAGTAAGCCAGAATTGCTAGAGAACCATTGAAAAGTAGTTCTCAACATCAGAAAACAGTAAAGAAAGCATTTCGTACAAAGGAGGTTATCTTTGAAAGAGCCAAATGATAACACTTTACAAGGATAGAGAACATCTATACTACATCTGAAACTAGAGTTAAAGTGTGATTCAGAGGTAACACAGCGTTTTAGAGTTTCTCAACGTTTCATGAGAATGCAGCAAGTTGTTAGTACATGTGTGTTTTCAGAGTCAGCCAAGATTTTAAGCAGGCGCTTGTAATTCAGGGGAACTCTTCCATTTGGTGTAGAAAGTCCTTTGCTGGACACTGGAAGAAACAACTAGTAATTCAGAGCAAGTAAGTATAAGTAAGCCAGAATTGCTAGAGAACCATTGAAAAGTAGTTCTCAACATCAGAAAACAGTAAAGAAAGCATTTCGTACAAAGGAGGTTATCTTTGAAAGAGCCAAATGATAACACTTTACAAGGATAGAGAACATCTATACTACATCTGAAACTAGAGTTAAAGTGTGATTCAGAGGTAACACAGCGTTTTAGAGTTTCTCAACGTTTCATGAGAATGCAGCAAGTTGTTAGTACATGTGTGTTTTCAAAGTCAGCCAAGATTTTAAGCAGGCGCTTGTAATTCAGGGGAACTCTTCCATTTGGTGTAGAAAGTCCTTTGCTGGACACTGGAAGAAAGAACTAGTAATTCAGAGAAAGTAACTATAAGTAAGCCAGAATGGCTAGAGAACCATTGAAAAGTGCTTCTCAACATCAGAATACAGTAAAGAAAGCATTTCGTACAAAGCAGGTTATCTTTGAAAGAGCCAAATGATAACACTTTACAAGGATAGAGAACATCTATACTACATCTGAAACTAGAGTTACAGTGTGATTCAGAGGTAACACAGCGTTTTAGAGTTTCTCAACGTTTCATGAGAATGCAGCAAGTTGTTAGTACATGTGTGTTTTCAAAGTCAGCCAAGATTTTAAGCAGGCGCTTGTAATTCAGGGAAACTCTTCCATTTGGTGTAGAAAGTCCTTTGCTGGACACTGGAAGAAACAACTAGTAATTCAGAGAAAGTAACTATAAGTAAGCCAGAATTGCTAGAGAACCATTGAAAAGTAGTTCTAAACATCAGAAAACAGTAAAGAAAGCATTTCGTACAAAGCAGGTTATCTTTGAAAGAGCCAAATGATAACACTTTACAAGATTAGAAAACATCTATACTACATCTGAAACTAGAGTTAAAGTGTGATTCAGAGGTAACACAGCGTTTTAGAGTTTCTCAACGTTTCATGAGAATGCAGCAAGTTGTTAGTACATGTGTGTTTTCAGAGTCAGCCAAGATTTTAAGCAGGCGCTTGTAATTCAGGGGAACTCTTCCATTTGGTGTAGAAAGTCCTTTGCTGGACACTGGAAGAAAGAACTAGTAATTCAGAGAAAGTAACTATAAGTAAGCCAGAATGGCTAGAGAACCATTGAAAAGTGCTTCTCAACATCAGAATACAGTAAAGAAAGCATTTCGTACAAAGCAGGTTATCTTTGAAAGAGCCAAATGATAACACTTTACAAGGATAGAGAACATCTATACTACATCTGAAACTAGAGTTAAAGTGTGATTCAGAGGTAACACAGCGTTTTAGAGTTTCTCAACGTTTCATGAGAATGCAGCAAGTTGTTAGTACATGTGTGTTTTCAAAGTCAGCCAAGATTTTAAGCAGGCGCTTGTAATTCAGGGAAACTCTTCCATTTGGTGTAGAAAGTCCTTTGCTGGACACTGGAAGAAACAACTAGTAATTCAGAGAAAGTAACTATAAGTAAGCCAGAATGGCTAGAGAACCATTGAAAAGTGCTTCTCAACATCAGAATACAGTAAAGAAAGCATTTCGTACAAAGCAGGTTATCTTTGAAAGAGCCAAATGATAACACTTTACAAGGATAGAAAACATCTATACTACATCTGAAACTAGAGTTAAAGTGTGATTCAGAGGTAACACAGCGTTTTAGAGTTTCTCAACGTTTCATGAGAATGCAGCAAGTTGTTAGTACATGTGTGTTTTCAAAGTCAGCCAAGATTTTAAGCAGGCGCTTGTAATTCAGGGAAACTCTTCCATTTGGTGTAGAAAGTCCTTTGCTGGACACTGGAAGAAACAACTAGTAATTCAGAGAAAGTAACTATAAGTAAGCCAGAATGGCTAGAGAACCATTGAAAAGTGCTTCTCAACATCAGAGTACAGTAAAGAAAGCATTTCGTACAAAGCAGGTTATCTTTGAAAGAGCCAAATGATAACACTTTACAAGGATAGAAAACATCTATACTACATCTGAAACTAGAGTTAAAGTGTGATTCAGAGGTAACACAGCGTTTTAGAGTTTCTAAACATTTCATGAGAATGTAGCAAGTTGTTAGTACATGTGTGTTTTCAAAGTCAGCTAGGATTTTAAGCAGGTGCTTGTAATTCAGGGGAACTCTTCCATTTGGTGTAGAAACTCCTTTGCTGGACACTGGAAGAAACAACTAGTAATTCAGAGCAAGTAAGTATAAGTAAGCCAGAATTGCTATAGAACCATTGAAAAGTAGTTCTAAACATCAGAAAACAGTAAAGAAAGCATTTCGTACAAAGCAGGTTATCTTTGAAAGAGCCAAATGATAACACTTTACAAGATTAGAAAACATCTATACTACATCTGAAACTAGAGTTAAAGTGTGATTCAGAGGTAACACAGCGTTTTAGAGTTTCTCAACGTTTCATGAGAATGCAGCAAGTTGTTAGTACATGTGTGTTTTCAGAGTCAGCCAAGATTTTAAGCAGGCGCTTGTAATTCAGGGGAACTCTTCCATTTGGTGTAGAAAGTCCTTTGCTGGACACTGGAAGAAACAACTAGTAATTCAGAGCAAGTAAGTATAAGTAAGCCAGAATTGCTAGAGAACCATTGAAAAGTAGTTCTCAACATCAGAAAACAGTAAAGAAAGCATTTCGTACAAAGGAGGTTATCTTTGAAAGAGCCAAATGATAACACTTTACAAGGATAGAGAACATCTATACTACATCTGAAACTAGAGTTAAAGTGTGATTCAGAGGTAACACAGCGTTTTAGAGTTTCTCAACGTTTCATGAGAATGCAGCAAGTTGTTAGTACATGTGTGTTTTCAAAGTCAGCCAAGATTTTAAGCAGGCGCTTGTAATTCAGGGGAACTCTTCCATTTGGTGTAGAAAGTCCTTTGCTGGACACTGGAAGAAAGAACTAGTAATTCAGAGAAAGTAACTATAAGTAAGCCAGAATGGCTAGAGAACCATTGAAAAGTGCTTCTCAACATCAGAATACAGTAAAGAAAGCATTTCGTACAAAGCAGGTTATCTTTGAAAGAGCCAAATGATAACACTTTACAAGGATAGAGAACATCTATACTACATCTGAAACTAGAGTTAAAGTGTGATTCAGAGGTAACACAGCGTTTTAGAGTTTCTCAACGTTTCATGAGAATGCAGCAAGTTGTTAGTACATGTGTGTTTTCAGAGTCAGCCAAGATTTTAAGCAGGCGCTTGTAATTCAGGGGAACTCTTCCATTTGGTGTAGAAAGTCCTTTGCTGGACACTGGAAGAAACAACTAGTAATTCAGAGCAAGTAAGTATAAGTAAGCCAGAATTGCTAGAGAACCATTGAAAAGTAGTTCTCAACATCAGAAAACAGTAAAGAAAGCATTTCGTACAAAGGAGGTTATCTTTGAAAGAGCCAAATGATAACACTTTACAAGGATAGAGAACATCTATACTACATCTGAAACTAGAGTTAAAGTGTGATTCAGAGGTAACACAGCGTTTTAGAGTTTCTCAACGTTTCATGAGAATGCAGCAAGTTGTTAGTACATGTGTGTTTTCAAAGTCAGCCAAGATTTTAAGCAGGCGCTTGTAATTCAGGGGAACTCTTCCATTTGGTGTAGAAAGTCCTTTGCTGGACACTGGAAGAAAGAACTAGTAATTCAGAGAAAGTAACTATAAGTAAGCCAGAATGGCTAGAGAACCATTGAAAAGTGCTTCTCAACATCAGAATACAGTAAAGAAAGCATTTCGTACAAAGCAGGTTATCTTTGAAAGAGCCAAATGATAACACTTTACAAGGATAGAGAACATCTATACTACATCTGAAACTAGAGTTACAGTGTGATTCAGAGGTAACACAGCGTTTTAGAGTTTCTCAACGTTTCATGAGAATGCAGCAAGTTGTTAGTACATGTGTGTTTTCAAAGTCAGCCAAGATTTTAAGCAGGCGCTTGTAATTCAGGGAAACTCTTCCATTTGGTGTAGAAAGTCCTTTGCTGGACACTGGAAGAAACAACTAGTAATTCAGAGAAAGTAACTATAAGTAAGCCAGAATTGCTAGAGAACCATTGAAAAGTAGTTCTAAACATCAGAAAACAGTAAAGAAAGCATTTCGTACAAAGCAGGTTATCTTTGAAAGAGCCAAATGATAACACTTTACAAGATTAGAAAACATCTATACTACATCTGAAACTAGAGTTAAAGTGTGATTCAGAGGTAACACAGCGTTTTAGAGTTTCTCAACGTTTCATGAGAATGCAGCAAGTTGTTAGTACATGTGTGTTTTCAGAGTCAGCCAAGATTTTAAGCAGGCGCTTGTAATTCAGGGGAACTCTTCCATTTGGTGTAGAAAGTCCTTTGCTGGACACTGGAAGAAAGAACTAGTAATTCAGAGAAAGTAACTATAAGTAAGCCAGAATGGCTAGAGAACCATTGAAAAGTGCTTCTCAACATCAGAATACAGTAAAGAAAGCATTTCGTACAAAGCAGGTTATCTTTGAAAGAGCCAAATGATAACACTTTACAAGGATAGAGAACATCTATACTACATCTGAAACTAGAGTTAAAGTGTGATTCAGAGGTAACACAGCGTTTTAGAGTTTCTCAACGTTTCATGAGAATGCAGCAAGTTGTTAGTACATGTGTGTTTTCAAAGTCAGCCAAGATTTTAAGCAGGCGCTTGTAATTCAGGGAAACTCTTCCATTTGGTGTAGAAAGTCCTTTGCTGGACACTGGAAGAAACAACTAGTAATTCAGAGAAAGTAACTATAAGTAAGCCAGAATGGCTAGAGAACCATTGAAAAGTGCTTCTCAACATCAGAATACAGTAAAGAAAGCATTTCGTACAAAGCAGGTTATCTTTGAAAGAGCCAAATGATAACACTTTACAAGGATAGAAAACATCTATACTACATCTGAAACTAGAGTTAAAGTGTGATTCAGAGGTAACACAGCGTTTTAGAGTTTCTAAACATTTCATGAGAATGTAGCAAGTTGTTAGTACATGTGTGTTTTCAAAGTCAGCTAGGATTTTAAGCAGGTGCTTGTAATTCAGGGGAACTCTTCCATTTGGTGTAGAAAGTCCTTTGCTGGACACTGGAAGAAACAACTAGTAATTCAGAGAAAGTAACTATAAGTAAGCCAGAATTGCTAGAGAACCATTGAAAAGTAGTTCTAAACATCAGAAAACAGTAAAGAAAGCATTTCGTACAAAGCAGGTTATCTTTGAAAGAGCCAAATGATAACACTTTACAAGATTAGAAAACATCTATACTACATCTGAAACTAGAGTTAAAGTGTGATTCAGAGGTAACACAGCGTTTTAGAGTTTCTCAACGTTTCATGAGAATGCAGCAAGTTGTTAGTACATGTGTGTTTTCAGAGTCAGCCAAGATTTTAAGCAGGCGCTTGTAATTCAGGGGAACTCTTCCATTTGGTGTAGAAAGTCCTTTGCTGGACACTGGAAGAAACAACTAGTAATTCAGAGCAAGTAAGTATAAGTAAGCCAGAATTGCTAGAGAACCATTGAAAAGTAGTTCTCAACATCAGAAAACAGTAAAGAAAGCATTTCGTACAAAGGAGGTTATCTTTGAAAGAGCCAAATGATAACACTTTACAAGGATAGAGAACATCTATACTACATCTGAAACTAGAGTTAAAGTGTGATTCAGAGGTAACATAGCGTTTTAGAGTTTCTCAACGTTTCATGAGAATGCAGCAAGTTGTTAGTACATGTGTGTTTTCAAAGTCAGCCAAGATTTTAAGCAGGCGCTTGTAATTCAGGGGAACTCTTCCATTTGGTGTAGAAAGTCCTTTGCTGGACACTGGAAGAAAGAACTAGTAATTCAGAGAAAGTAACTATAAGTAAGCCAGAATGGCTAGAGAACCATTGAAAAGTGCTTCTCAACATCAGAATACAGTAAAGAAAGCATTTCGTACAAAGCAGGTTATCTTTGAAAGAGCCAAATGATAACACTTTACAAGGATAGAGAACATCTATACTACATCTGAAACTAGAGTTAAAGTGTGATTCAGAGGTAACACAGCGTTTTAGAGTTTCTCAACGTTTCATGAGAATGCAGCAAGTTGTTAGTACATGTGTGTTTTCAAAGTCAGCCAAGATTTTAAGCAGGCGCTTGTAATTCAGGGAAACTCTTCCATTTGGTGTAGAAAGTCCTTTGCTGGACACTGGAAGAAACAACTAGTAATTCAGAGAAAGTAACTATAAGTAAGCCAGAATGGCTAGAGAACCATTGAAAAGTGCTTCTCAACATCAGAATACAGTAAAGAAAGCATTTCGTACAAAGCAGGTTATCTTTGAAAGAGCCAAATGATAACACTTTACAAGGATAGAAAACATCTATACTACATCTGAAACTAGAGTTAAAGTGTGATTCAGAGGTAACACAGCGTTTTAGAGTTTCTAAACATTTCATGAGAATGTAGCAAGTTGTTAGTACATGTGTGTTTTCAAAGTCAGCTAGGATTTTAAGCAGGTGCTTGTAATTCAGGGGAACTCTTCCATTTGGTGTAGAAAGTCCTTTGCTGGACACTGGAAGAAACAACTAGTAATTCAGAGCAAGTAAGTATAAGTAAGCCAGAATTGCTAGAGAACCATTGAAAAGTAGTTCTAAACATCAGAAAACAGTAAAGAAAGCATTTCGTACAAAGCAGGTTATCTTTGAAAGAGCCAAATGATAACACTTTACAAGATTAGAAAACATCTATACTACATCTGAAACTAGAGTTAAAGTGTGATTCAGAGGTAACACAGCGTTTTAGAGTTTCTCAACGTTTCATGAGAATGCAGCAAGTTGTTAGTACATGTGTGTTTTCAGAGTCAGCCAAGATTTTAAGCAGGCGCTTGTAATTCAGGGGAACTCTTCCATTTGGTGTAGAAAGTCCTTTGCTGGACACTGGAAGAAACAACTAGTAATTCAGAGCAAGTAAGTATAAGTAAGCCAGAATTGCTAGAGAACCATTGAAAAGTAGTTCTCAACATCAGAAAACAGTAAAGAAAGCATTTCGTACAAAGGAGGTTATCTTTGAAAGAGCCAAATGATAACACTTTACAAGGATAGAGAACATCTATACTACATCTGAAACTAGAGTTAAAGTGTGATTCAGAGGTAACACAGCGTTTTAGAGTTTCTCAACGTTTCATGAGAATGCAGCAAGTTGTTAGTACATGTGTGTTTTCAAAGTCAGCCAAGATTTTAAGCAGGCGCTTGTAATTCAGGGGAACTCTTCCATTTGGTGTAGAAAGTCCTTTGCTGGACACTGGAAGAAAGAACTAGTAATTCAGAGAAAGTAACTATAAGTAAGCCAGAATGGCTAGAGAACCATTGAAAAGTGCTTCTCAACATCAGAATACAGTAAAGAAAGCATTTCGTACAAAGCAGGTTATCTTTGAAAGAGCCAAATGATAACACTTTACAAGGATAGAGAACATCTATACTACATCTGAAACTAGAGTTAAAGTGTGATTCAGAGGTAACACAGCGTTTTAGAGTTTCTCAACGTTTCATGAGAATGCAGCAAGTTGTTAGTACATGTGTGTTTTCAAAGTCAGCCAAGATTTTAAGCAGGCGCTTGTAATTCAGGGAAACTCTTCCATTTGGTGTAGAAAGTCCTTTGCTGGACACTGGAAGAAACAACTAGTAATTCAGAGAAAGTAACTATAAGTAAGCCAGAATGGCTAGAGAACCATTGAAAAGTGCTTCTCAACATCAGAATACAGTAAAGAAAGCATTTCGTACAAAGCAGGTTATCTTTGAAAGAGCCAAATGATAACACTTTACAAGGATAGAGAACATCTATACTACATCTGAAACTAGAGTTAAAGTGTGATTCAGAGGTAACACAGCGTTTTAGAGTTTCTCAACGTTTCATGAGAATGCAGCAAGTTGTTAGTACATGTGTGTTTTCAAAGTCAGCCAAGATTTTAAGCAGGCGCTTGTAATTCAGGGAAACTCTTCCATTTGGTGTAGAAAGTCCTTTGCTGGACACTGGAAGAAACAACTAGTAATTCAGAGAAAGTAACTATAAGTAAGCCAGAATGGCTAGAGAACCATTGAAAAGTGCTTCTCAACATCAGAATACAGTAAAGAAAGCATTTCGTACAAAGCAGGTTATCTTTGAAAGAGCCAAATGATAACACTTTACAAGGATAGAAAACATCTATACTACATCTGAAACTAGAGTTAAAGTGTGATTCAGAGGTAACACAGCGTTTTAGAGTTTCTAAACATTTCATGAGAATGTAGCAAGTTGTTAGTACATGTGTGTTTTCAAAGTCAGCTAGGATTTTAAGCAGGTGCTTGTAATTCAGGGGAACTCTTCCATTTGGTGTAGAAAGTCCTTTGCTGGACACTGGAAGAAACAACTAGTAATTCAGAGCAAGTAAGTATAAGTAAGCCAGAATTGCTAGAGAACCATTGAAAAGTAGTTCTAAACATCAGAAAACAGTAAAGAAAGCATTTCGTACAAAGCAGGTTATCTTTGAAAGAGCTAAATGATAACACTTTACAAGATTAGAAAACATCTATACTACATCTGAAACTAGAGTTAAAGTGTGATTCAGAGGTAACACAGCGTTTTAGAGTTTCTCAACGTTTCATGAGAATGCAGCAAGTTGTTAGTACATGTGTGTTTTCAGAGTCAGCCAAGATTTTAAGCAGGCGCTTGTAATTCAGGGGAACTCTTCCATTTGGTGTAGAAAGTCCTTTGCTGGACACTGGAAGAAAGAACTAGTAATTCAGAGAAAGTAACTATAAGTAAGCCAGAATGGCTAGAGAACCATTGAAAAGTGCTTCTCAACATCAGAATACAGTAAAGAAAGCATTTCGTACAAAGCAGGTTATCTTTGAAAGAGCCAAATGATAACACTTTACAAGGATAGAGAACATCTATACTACATCTGAAACTAGAGTTAAAGTGTGATTCAGAGGTAACACAGCGTTTTAGAGTTTCTCAACGTTTCATGAGAATGCAGCAAGTTGTTAGTACATGTGTGTTTTCAAAGTCAGCCAAGATTTTAAGCAGGCGCTTGTAATTCAGGGAAACTCTTCCATTTGGTGTAGAAAGTCCTTTGCTGGACACTGGAAGAAAGAACTAGTAATTCAGAGAAAGTAACTATAAGTAAGCCAGAATGGCTAGAGAACCATTGAAAAGTGCTTCTCAACATCAGAATACAGTAAAGAAAGCATTTCGTACAAAGCAGGTTATCTTTGAAAGAGCCAAATGATAACACTTTACAAGGATAGAGAACATCTATACTACATCTGAAACTAGAGTTAAAGTGTGATTCAGAGGTAACACAGCGTTTTAGAGTTTCTCAACGTTTCATGAGAATGCAGCAAGTTGTTAGTACATGTTTGTTTTCAAAGTCAGCCAAGATTTTAAGCAGGCGCTTGTAATTCAGGGAAACTCTTCCATTTGGTGTAGAAAGTCCTTTGCTGGACACTGGAAGAAACAACTAGTAATTCAGAGAAAGTAACTATAAGTAAGCCAGAATGGCTAGAGAACCATTGAAAAGTAGTTCTCAACATCAGAAAACAGTAAAGAAAGCATTTCGTACAAAGGAGGTTATCTTTGAAAGAGCCAAATGATAACACTTTACAAGGATAGAGAACATCTATACTACATCTGAAACTAGAGTTAAAGTGTGATTCAGAGGTAACACAGCGTTTTAGAGTTTCTCAACGTTTCATGAGAATGCAGCAAGTTGTTAGTACATGTGTGTTTTCAAAGTCAGCCAAGATTTTAAGCAGGCGCTTGTAATTCAGGGGAACTCTTCCATTTGGTGTAGAAAGTCCTTTGCTGGACACTGGAAGAAACAACTAGTAATTCAGAGCAAGTAAGTATAAGTAAGCCAGAATTGCTAGAGAACCATTGAAAAGTAGTTCTCAACATCAGAAAACAGTAAAGAAAGCATTTCGTACAAAGGAGGTTATCTTTGAAAGAGCCAAATGATAACACTTTACAAGGATAGAGAACATCTATACTACATCTGAAACTAGAGTTAAAGTGTGATTCAGAGGTAACACAGCGTTTTAGAGTTTCTCAACGTTTCATGAGAATGCAGCAAGTTGTTAGTACATGTGTGTTTTCAAAGTCAGCCAAGATTTTAAGCAGGCGCTTGTAATTCAGGGGAACTCTTCCATTTGGTGTAGAAAGTCCTTTGCTGGACACTGGAAGAAAGAACTAGTAATTCAGAGAAAGTAACTATAAGTAAGCCAGAATGGCTAGAGAACCATTGAAAAGTGCTTCTCAACATCAGAATACAGTAAAGAAAGCATTTCGTACAAAGCAGGTTATCTTTGAAAGAGCCAAATGATAACACTTTACAAGGATAGAGAACATCTATACTACATCTGAAACTAGAGTTAAAGTGTGATTCAGAGGTAACACAGCGTTTTAGAGTTTCTCAACGTTTCATGAGAATGCAGCAAGTTGTTAGTACATGTGTGTTTTCAAAGTCAGCCAAGATTTTAAGCAGGCGCTTGTAATTCAGGGAAACTCTTCCATTTGGTGTAGAAAGTCCTTTGCTGGACACTGGAAGAAACAACTAGTAATTCAGAGAAAGTAACTATAAGTAAGCCAGAATGGCTAGAGAACCATTGAAAAGTGCTTCTCAACATCAGAATACAGTAAAGAAAGCATTTCGTACAAAGCAGGTTATCTTTGAAAGAGCCAAATGATAACACTTTACAAGGATAGAAAACATCTATACTACATCTGAAACTAGAGTTAAAGTGTGATTCAGAGGTAACACAGCGTTTTAGAGTTTCTAAACATTTCATGAGAATGTAGCAAGTTGTTAGTACATGTGTGTTTTCAAAGTCAGCTAGGATTTTAAGCAGGTGCTTGTAATTCAGGGGAACTCTTCCATTTGGTGTAGAAAGTCCTTTGCTGGACACTGGAAGAAACAACTAGTAATTCAGAGCAAGTAAGTATAAGTAAGCCAGAATTGCTAGAGAACCATTGAAAAGTAGTTCTAAACATCAGAAAACAGTAAAGAAAGCATTTCGTACAAAGCAGGTTATCTTTGAAAGAGCCAAATGATAACACTTTACAAGATTAGAAAACATCTATACTACATCTGAAACTAGAGTTAAAGTGTGATTCAGAGGTAACACAGCGTTTTAGAGTTTCTCAACGTTTCATGAGAATGCAGCAAGTTGTTAGTACATGTGTGTTTTCAGAGTCAGCCAAGATTTTAAGCAGGCGCTTGTAATTCAGGGGAACTCTTCCATTTGGTGTAGAAAGTCCTTTGCTGGACACTGGAAGAAACAACTAGTAATTCAGAGCAAGTAAGTATAAGTAAGCCAGAATTGCTAGAGAACCATTGAAAAGTAGTTCTCAACATCAGAAAACAGTAAAGAAAGCATTTCGTACAAAGGAGGTTATCTTTGAAAGAGCCAAATGATAACACTTTACAAGGATAGAGAACATCTATACTACATCTGAAACTAGAGTTAAAGTGTGATTCAGAGGTAACACAGCGTTTTAGAGTTTCTCAACGTTTCATGAGAATGCAGCAAGTTGTTAGTACATGTGTGTTTTCAAAGTCAGCCAAGATTTTAAGCAGGCGCTTGTAATTCAGGGGAACTCTTCCATTTGGTGTAGAAAGTCCTTTGCTGGACACTGGAAGAAAGAACTAGTAATTCAGAGAAAGTAACTATAAGTAAGCCAGAATGGCTAGAGAACCATTGAAAAGTGCTTCTCAACATCAGAATACAGTAAAGAAAGCATTTCGTACAAAGCAGGTTATCTTTGAAAGAGCCAAATGATAACACTTTACAAGGATAGAGAACATCTATACTACATCTGAAACTAGAGTTAAAGTGTGATTCAGAGGTAACACAGCGTTTTAGAGTTTCTCAACGTTTCATGAGAATGCAGCAAGTTGTTAGTACATGTGTGTTTTCAAAGTCAGCCAAGATTTTAAGCAGGCGCTTGTAATTCAGGGGAACTCTTCCATTTGGTGTAGAAAGTCCTTTGCTGGACACTGGAAGAAAGAACTAGTAATTCAGAGAAAGTAACTATAAGTAAGCCAGAATGGCTAGAGAACCATTGAAAAGTGCTTCTCAACATCAGAATACAGTAAAGAAAGCATTTCGTACAAAGCAGGTTATCTTTGAAAGAGCCAAATGATAACACTTTACAAGATTAGAAAACATCTATACTACATCTGAAACTAGAGTTAAAGTGTGATTCAGAGGTAACACAGCGTTTTAGAGTTTCTCAACTTTTCATGAGAATGCAGCAAGTTGTTAGTACATGTGTGTTTTCAGAGTCAGCCAAGATTTTAAGCAGGCGCTTGTAATTCAGGGGAACTCTTCCATTTGGTGTAGAAAGTCCTTTGCTGGACACTGGAAGAAACAACTAGTAATTCAGAGCAAGTAAGTATAAGTAAGCCAGAATTGCTAGAGAACCATTGAAAAGTAGTTCTCAACATCAGAAAACAGTAAAGAAAGCATTTCGTACAAAGGAGGTTATCTTTGAAAGAGCCAAATGATAACACTTTACAAGGATAGAGAACATCTATACTACATCTGAAACTAGAGTTAAAGTGTGATTCAGAGGTAACACAGCGTTTTAGAGTTTCTCAACGTTTCATGAGAATGCAGCAAGTTGTTAGTACATGTGTGTTTTCAAAGTCAGCCAAGATTTTAAGCAGGCGCTTGTAATTCAGGGGAACTCTTCCATTTGGTGTAGAAAGTCCTTTGCTGGACACTGGAAGAAAGAACTAGTAATTCAGAGAAAGTAACTATAAGTAAGCCAGAATGGCTAGAGAACCATTGAAAAGTGCTTCTCAACATCAGAATACAGTAAAGAAAGCATTTCGTACAAAGCAGGTTATCTTTGAAAGAGCCAAATGATAACACTTTACAAGGATAGAGAACATCTATACTACATCTGAAACTAGAGTTAAAGTGTGATTCAGAGGTAACACAGCGTTTTAGAGTTTCTCAACGTTTCATGAGAATGCAGCAAGTTGTTAGTACATGTGTGTTTTCAAAGTCAGCCAAGATTTTAAGCAGGCGCTTGTAATTCAGGGAAACTCTTCCATTTGGTGTAGAAAGTCCTTTGCTGGACACTGGAAGAAAGAACTAGTAATTCAGAGAAAGTAACTATAAGTAAGCCAGAATGGCTAGAGAACCATTGAAAAGTGCTTCTCAACATCAGAATACAGTAAAGAAAGCATTTCGTACAAAGCAGGTTATCTTTGAAAGAGCCAAATGATAACACTTTACAAGGATAGAGAACATCTATACTACATCTGAAACTAGAGTTAAAGTGTGATTCAGAGGTAACACAGCGTTTTAGAGTTTCTCAACGTTTCATGAGAATGCAGCAAGTTGTTAGTACATGTTTGTTTTCAAAGTCAGCCAAGATTTTAAGCAGGCGCTTGTAATTCAGGGAAACTCTTCCATTTGGTGTAGAAAGTCCTTTGCTGGACACTGGAAGAAACAACTAGTAATTCAGAGAAAGTAACTATAAGTAAGCCAGAATGGCTAGAGAACCATTGAAAAGTGCTTCTCAACATCAGAATACAGTAAAGAAAGCATTTCGTACAAAGCAGGTTATCTTTGAAAGAGCCAAATGATAACACTTTACAAGATTAGAAAACATCTATACTACATCTGAAACTAGAGTTAAAGTGTGATTCAGAGGTAACACAGCGTTTTAGAGTTTCTCAACGTTTCATGAGAATGCAGCAAGTTGTTAGTACATGTGTGTTTTCAGAGTCAGCCAAGATTTTAAGCAGGCGCTTGTAATTCAGGGGAACTCTTCCATTTGGTGTAGAAAGTCCTTTGCTGGACACTGGAAGAAACAACTAGTAATTCAGAGCAAGTAAGTATAAGTAAGCCAGAATTGCTAGAGAACCATTGAAAAGTAGTTCTCAACATCAGAAAACAGTAAAGAAAGCATTTCGTACAAAGGAGGTTATCTTTGAAAGAGCCAAATGATAACACTTTACAAGGATAGAGAACATCTATACTACATCTGAAACTAGAGTTAAAGTGTGATTCAGAGGTAACACAGCGTTTTAGAGTTTCTCAACGTTTCATGAGAATGCAGCAAGTTGTTAGTACATGTGTGTTTTCAAAGTCAGCCAAGATTTTAAGCAGGCGCTTGTAATTCAGGGGAACTCTTCCATTTGGTGTAGAAAGTCCTTTGCTGGACACTGGAAGAAACAACTAGTAATTCAGAGAAAGTAACTATAAGTAAGCCAGAATGGCTAGAGAACCATTGAAAAGTGCTTCTCAACATCAGAATACAGTAAAGAAAGCATTTCGTACAAAGCAGGTTATCTTTGAAAGAGCCAAATGATAACACTTTACAAGGATAGAGAACATCTATACTACATCTGAAACTAGAGTTAAAGTGTGATTCAGAGGTAACACAGCGTTTTAGAGTTTCTCAACGTTTCATGAGAATGCAGCAAGTTGTTAGTACATGTGTGTTTTCAAAGTCAGCCAAGATTTTAAGCAGGCGCTTGTAATTCAGGGAAACTCTTCCATTTGGTGTAGAAAGTCCTTTGCTGGACACTGGAAGAAACAACTAGTAATTCAGAGAAAGTAACTATAAGTAAGCCAGAATGGCTAGAGAACCATTGAAAAGTGCTTCTCAACATCAGAATACAGTAAAGAAAGCATTTCGTACAAAGCAGGTTATCTTTGAAAGAGCCAAATGATAACACTTTACAAGGATAGAAAACATCTATACTACATCTGAAACTAGAGTTAAAGTGTGATTCAGAGGTAACACAGCGTTTTAGAGTTTCTAAACATTTCATGAGAATGTAGCAAGTTGTTAGTACATGTGTGTTTTCAAAGTCAGCTAGGATTTTAAGCAGGTGCTTGTAATTCAGGGGAACTCTTCCATTTGGTGTAGAAAGTCCTTTGCTGGACACTGGAAGAAACAACTAGTAATTCAGAGCAAGTAAGTATAAGTAAGCCAGAATTGCTAGAGAACCATTGAAAAGTAGTTCTAAACATCAGAAAACAGTAAAGAAAGCATTTCGTACAAAGCAGGTTATCTTTGAAAGAGCCAAATGATAACACTTTACAAGATTAGAAAACATCTATACTACATCTGAAACTAGAGTTAAAGTGTGATTCAGAGGTAACACAGCGTTTTAGAGTTTCTCAACGTTTCATGAGAATGCAGCAAGTTGTTAGTACATGTGTGTTTTCAGAGTCAGCCAAGATTTTAAGCAGGCGCTTGTAATTCAGGGGAACTCTTCCATTTGGTGTAGAAAGTCCTTTGCTGGACACTGGAAGAAACAACTAGTAATTCAGAGCAAGTAAGTATAAGTAAGCCAGAATTGCTAGAGAACCATTGAAAAGTAGTTCTCAACATCAGAAAACAGTAAAGAAAGCATTTCGTACAAAGGAGGTTATCTTTGAAAGAGCCAAATGATAACACTTTACAAGGATAGAGAACATCTATACTACATCTGAAACTAGAGTTAAAGTGTGATTCAGAGGTAACACAGCGTTTTAGAGTTTCTCAACGTTTCATGAGAATGCAGCAAGTTGTTAGTACATGTGTGTTTTCAAAGTCAGCCAAGATTTTAAGCAGGCGCTTGTAATTCAGGGGAACTCTTCCATTTGGTGTAGAAAGTCCTTTGCTGGACACTGGAAGAAAGAACTAGTAATTCAGAGAAAGTAACTATAAGTAAGCCAGAATGGCTAGAGAACCATTGAAAAGTGCTTCTCAACATCAGAATACAGTAAAGAAAGCATTTCGTACAAAGCAGGTTATCTTTGAAAGAGCCAAATGATAACACTTTACAAGGATAGAGAACATCTATACTACATCTGAAACTAGAGTTAAAGTGTGATTCAGAGGTAACACAGCGTTTTAGAGTTTCTCAACGTTTCATGAGAATGCAGCAAGTTGTTAGTACATGTGTGTTTTCAAAGTCAGCCAAGATTTTAAGCAGGCGCTTGTAATTCAGGGAAACTCTTCCATTTGGTGTAGAAAGTCCTTTGCTGGACACTGGAAGAAACAACTAGTAATTCAGAGAAAGTAACTATAAGTAAGCCAGAATGGCTAGAGAACCATTGAAAAGTGCTTCTCAACATCAGAATACAGTAAAGAAAGCATTTCGTACAAAGCAGGTTATCTTTGAAAGAGCCAAATGATAACACTTTACAAGGATAGAGAACATCTATACTACATCTGAAACTAGAGTTAAAGTGTGATTCAGAGGTAACACAGCGTTTTAGAGTTTCTAAACATTTCATGAGAATGTAGCAAGTTGTTAGTACATGTGTGTTTTCAAAGTCAGCTAGGATTTTAAGCAGGTGCTTGTAATTCAGGGGAACTCTTCCATTTGGTGTAGAAAGTCCTTTGCTGGACACTGGAAGAAACAACTAGTAATTCAGAGCAAGTAAGTATAAGTAAGCCAGAATTGCTAGAGAACCATTGAAAAGTAGTTCTAAACATCAGAAAACAGTAAAGAAAGCATTTCGTACAAAGCAGGTTATCTTTGAAAGAGCCAAATGATAACACTTTACAAGGATAGAGAACATCTATACTACATCTGAAACTAGAGTTAAAGTGTGATTCAGAGGTAACACAGCGTTTTAGAGTTTCTCAACGTTTCATGAGAATGCAGCAAGTTGTTAGTACATGTGTGTTTTCAAAGTCAGCCAAGATTTTAAGCAGGCGCTTGTAATTCAGGGGAACTCTTCCATTTGGTGTAGAAAGTCCTTTGCTGGACACTGGAAGAAAGAACTAGTAATTCAGAGAAAGTAACTATAAGTAAGCCAGAATGGCTAGAGAACCATTGAAAAGTGCTTCTCAACATCAGAATACAGTAAAGAAAGCATTTCGTACAAAGCAGGTTATCTTTGAAAGAGCCAAATGATAACACTTTACAAGGATAGAGAACATCTATACTACATCTGAAACTAGAGTTAAAGTGTGATTCAGAGGTAACACAGCGTTTTAGAGTTTCTCAACGTTTCATGAGAATGCAGCAAGTTGTTAGTACATGTGTGTTTTCAAAGTCAGCCAAGATTTTAAGCAGGCGCTTGTAATTCAGGGAAACTCTTCCATTTGGTGTAGAAAGTCCTTTGCTGGACACTGGAAGAAACAACTAGTAATTCAGAGAAAGTAACTATAAGTAAGCCAGAATGGCTAGAGAACCATTGAAAAGTGCTTCTCAACATCAGAATACAGTAAAGAAAGCATTTCGTACAAAGCAGGTTATCTTTGAAAGAGCCAAATGATAACACTTTACAAGGATAGAGAACATCTATACTACATCTGAAACTAGAGTTAAAGTGTGATTCAGAGGTAACACAGCGTTTTAGAGTTTCTAAACATTTCATGAGAATGTAGCAAGTTGTTAGTACATGTGTGTTTTCAAAGTCAGCTAGGATTTTAAGCAGGTGCTTGTAATTCAGGGGAACTCTTCCATTTGGTGTAGAAAGTCCTTTGCTGGACACTGGAAGAAACAACTAGTAATTCAGAGCAAGTAAGTATAAGTAAGCCAGAATTGCTAGAGAACCATTGAAAAGTAGTTCTAAACATCAGAAAACAGTAAAGAAAGCATTTCGTACAAAGCAGGTTATCTTTGAAAGAGCCAAATGATAACACTTTACAAGGATAGAGAACATCTATACTACATCTGAAACTAGAGTTAAAGTGTGATTCAGAGGTAACACAGCGTTTTAGAGTTTCTCAACGTTTCATGAGAATGCAGCAAGTTGTTAGTACATGTGTGTTTTCAAAGTCAGCCAAGATTTTAAGCAGGCGCTTGTAATTCAGGGGAACTCTTCCATTTGGTGTAGAAAGTCCTTTGCTGGACACTGGAAGAAAGAACTAGTAATTCAGAGAAAGTAACTATAAGTAAGCCAGAATGGCTAGAGAACCATTGAAAAGTGCTTCTCAACATCAGAATACAGTAAAGAAAGCATTTCGTACAAAGCAGGTTATCTTTGAAAGAGCCAAATGATAACACTTTACAAGGATAGAGAACATCTATACTACATCTGAAACTAGAGTTAAAGTGTGATTCAGAGGTAACACAGCGTTTTAGAGTTTCTCAACGTTTCATGAGAATGCAGCAAGTTGTTAGTACATGTGTGTTTTCAAAGTCAGCCAAGATTTTAAGCAGGCGCTTGTAATTCAGGGAAACTCTTCCATTTGGTGTAGAAAGTCCTTTGCTGGACACTGGAAGAAACAACTAGTAATTCAGAGAAAGTAACTATAAGTAAGCCAGAATGGCTAGAGAACCATTGAAAAGTGCTTCTCAACATCAGAATACAGTAAAGAAAGCATTTCGTACAAAGCAGGTTATCTTTGAAAGAGCCAAATGATAACACTTTACAAGGATAGAGAACATCTATACTACATCTGAAACTAGAGTTAAAGTGTGATTCAGAGGTAACACAGCGTTTTAGAGTTTCTAAACATTTCATGAGAATGTAGCAAGTTGTTAGTACATGTGTGTTTTCAAAGTCAGCTAGGATTTTAAGCAGGTGCTTGTAATTCAGGGGAACTCTTCCATTTGGTGTAGAAAGTCCTTTGCTGGACACTGGAAGAAACAACTAGTAATTCAGAGCAAGTAAGTATAAGTAAGCCAGAATTGCTAGAGAACCATTGAAAAGTAGTTCTAAACATCAGAAAACAGTAAAGAAAGCATTTCGTACAAAGCAGGTTATCTTTGAAAGAGCCAAATGATAACACTTTACAAGGATAGAGAACATCTATACTACATCTGAAACTAGAGTTAAAGTGTGATTCAGAGGTAACACAGCGTTTTAGAGTTTCTCAACGTTTCATGAGAATGCAGCAAGTTGTTAGTACATGTGTGTTTTCAGAGTCAGCCAAGATTTTAAGCAGGCGCTTGTAATTCAGGGGAACTCTTCCATTTGGTGTAGAAAGTCCTTTGCTGGACACTGGAAGAAACAACTAGTAATTCAGAGCAAGTAAGTATAAGTAAGCCAGAATTGCTAGAGAACCATTGAAAAGTAGTTCTCAACATCAGAAAACAGTAAAGAAAGCATTTCGTACAAAGGAGGTTATCTTTGAAAGAGCCAAATGATAACACTTTACAAGGATAGAGAACATCTATACTACATCTGAAACTAGAGTTAAAGTGTGATTCAGAGGTAACACAGCGTTTTAGAGTTTCTCAACGTTTCATGAGAATGCAGCAAGTTGTTAGTACATGTGTGTTTTCAAAGTCAGCCAAGATTTTAAGCAGGCGCTTGTAATTCAGGGGAACTCTTCCATTTGGTGTAGAAAGTCCTTTGCTGGACACTGGAAGAAAGAACTAGTAATTCAGAGAAAGTAACTATAAGTAAGCCAGAATGGCTAGAGAACCATTGAAAAGTGCTTCTCAACATCAGAATACAGTAAAGAAAGCATTTCGTACAAAGCAGGTTATCTTTGAAAGAGCCAAATGATAACACTTTACAAGGATAGAGAACATCTATACTACATCTGAAACTAGAGTTAAAGTGTGATTCAGAGGTAACACAGCGTTTTAGAGTTTCTCAACGTTTCATGAGAATGCAGCAAGTTGTTAGTACATGTGTGTTTTCAAAGTCAGCCAAGATTTTAAGCAGGCGCTTGTAATTCAGGGAAACTCTTCCATTTGGTGTAGAAAGTCCTTTGCTGGACACTGGAAGAAACAACTAGTAATTCAGAGAAAGTAACTATAAGTAAGCCAGAATGGCTAGAGAACCATTGAAAAGTGCTTCTCAACATCAGAATACAGTAAAGAAAGCATTTCGTACAAAGCAGGTTATCTTTGAAAGAGCCAAATGATAACACTTTACAAGGATAGAAAACATCTATACTACATCTGAAACTAGAGTTAAAGTGTGATTCAGAGGTAACACAGCGTTTTAGAGTTTCTAAACATTTCATGAGAATGTAGCAAGTTGTTAGTACATGTGTGTTTTCAAAGTCAGCTAGGATTTTAAGCAGGTGCTTGTAATTCAGGGGAACTCTTCCATTTGGTGTAGAAAGTCCTTTGCTGGACACTGGAAGAAACAACTAGTAATTCAGAGCAAGTAAGTATAAGTAAGCCAGAATTGCTAGAGAACCATTGAAAAGTAGTTCTAAACATCAGAAAACAGTAAAGAAAGCATTTCGTACAAAGCAGGTTATCTTTGAAAGAGCCAAATGATAACACTTTACAAGATTAGAAAACATCTATACTACATCTGAAACTAGAGTTAAAGTGTGATTCAGAGGTAACACAGCGTTTTAGAGTTTCTCAACGTTTCATGAGAATGCAGCAAGTTGTTAGTACATGTGTGTTTTCAGAGTCAGCCAAGATTTTAAGCAGGCGCTTGTAATTCAGGGGAACTCTTCCATTTGGTGTAGAAAGTCCTTTGCTGGACACTGGAAGAAACAACTAGTAATTCAGAGCAAGTAAGTATAAGTAAGCCAGAATTGCTAGAGAACCATTGAAAAGTAGTTCTCAACATCAGAAAACAGTAAAGAAAGCATTTCGTACAAAGGAGGTTATCTTTGAAAGAGCCAAATGATAACACTTTACAAGGATAGAGAACATCTATACTACATCTGAAACTAGAGTTAAAGTGTGATTCAGAGGTAACACAGCGTTTTAGAGTTTCTCAACGTTTCATGAGAATGCAGCAAGTTGTTAGTACATGTGTGTTTTCAAAGTCAGCCAAGATTTTAAGCAGGCGCTTGTAATTCAGGGGAACTCTTCCATTTGGTGTAGAAAGTCCTTTGCTGGACACTGGAAGAAAGAACTAGTAATTCAGAGAAAGTAACTATAAGTAAGCCAGAATGGCTAGAGAACCATTGAAAAGTGCTTCTCAACATCAGAATACAGTAAAGAAAGCATTTCGTACAAAGCAGGTTATCTTTGAAAGAGCCAAATGATAACACTTTACAAGGATAGAGAACATCTATACTACATCTGAAACTAGAGTTAAAGTGTGATTCAGAGGTAACACAGCGTTTTAGAGTTTCTCAACGTTTCATGAGAATGCAGCAAGTTGTTAGTACATGTGTGTTTTCAAAGTCAGCCAAGATTTTAAGCAGGCGCTTGTAATTCAGGGAAACTCTTCCATTTGGTGTAGAAAGTCCTTTGCTGGACACTGGAAGAAACAACTAGTAATTCAGAGAAAGTAACTATAAGTAAGCCAGAATGGCTAGAGAACCATTGAAAAGTGCTTCTCAACATCAGAATACAGTAAAGAAAGCATTTCGTACAAAGCAGGTTATCTTTGAAAGAGCCAAATGATAACACTTTACAAGGATAGAAAACATCTATACTACATCTGAAACTAGAGTTAAAGTGTGATTCAGAGGTAACACAGCGTTTTAGAGTTTCTAAACATTTCATGAGAATGTAGCAAGTTGTTAGTACATGTGTGTTTTCAAAGTCAGCTAGGATTTTAAGCAGGTGCTTGTAATTCAGGGGAACTCTTCCATTTGGTGTAGAAAGTCCTTTGCTGGACACTGGAAGAAACAACTAGTAATTCAGAGCAAGTAAGTATAAGTAAGCCAGAATTGCTAGAGAACCATTGAAAAGTAGTTCTAAACATCAGAAAACAGTAAAGAAAGCATTTCGTACAAAGCAGGTTATCTTTGAAAGAGCCAAATGATAACACTTTACAAGATTAGAAAACATCTATACTACATCTGAAACTAGAGTTAAAGTGTGATTCAGAGGTAACACAGCGTTTTAGAGTTTCTCAACGTTTCATGAGAATGCAGCAAGTTGTTAGTACATGTGTGTTTTCAGAGTCAGCCAAGATTTTAAGCAGGCGCTTGTAATTCAGGGGAACTCTTCCATTTGGTGTAGAAAGTCCTTTGCTGGACACTGGAAGAAACAACTAGTAATTCAGAGCAAGTAAGTATAAGTAAGCCAGAATTGCTAGAGAACCATTGAAAAGTAGTTCTCAACATCAGAAAACAGTAAAGAAAGCATTTCGTACAAAGGAGGTTATCTTTGAAAGAGCCAAATGATAACACTTTACAAGGATAGAGAACATCTATACTACATCTGAAACTAGAGTTAAAGTGTGATTCAGAGGTAACACAGCGTTTTAGAGTTTCTCAACGTTTCATGAGAATGCAGCAAGTTGTTAGTACATGTGTGTTTTCAAAGTCAGCCAAGATTTTAAGCAGGCGCTTGTAATTCAGGGGAACTCTTCCATTTGGTGTAGAAAGTCCTTTGCTGGACACTGGAAGAAAGAACTAGTAATTCAGAGAAAGTAACTATAAGTAAGCCAGAATGGCTAGAGAACCATTGAAAAGTGCTTCTCAACATCAGAATACAGTAAAGAAAGCATTTCGTACAAAGCAGGTTATCTTGGAAAGAGCCAAATGATAACACTTTACAAGGATAGAGAACATCTATACTACATCTGAAACTAGAGTTAAAGTGTGATTCAGAGGTAACACAGCGTTTTAGAGTTTCTCAACGTTTCAGGAGAATGCAGCAAGTTGTTAGTACATGTGTGTTTTCAAAGTCAGCCAAGATTTTAAGCAGGCGCTTGTAATTCAGGGAAACTTTTCCATTTGGTGTAGAAAGTCCTTTGCTGGACACTGGAAGAAACAACTAGTAATTCAGAGAAAGTAACTATAAGTAAGCCAGAATGGCTAGAGAACCATTGAAAAGTGCTTCTCAACATCAGAATACAGTAAAGAAAGCATTTCGTACAAAGCAGGTTATCTTTGAAAGAGCCAAATGATAACACTTTACAAGGATAGAAAACATCTATACTACATCTGAAACTAGAGTTAAAGTGTGATTCAGAGGTAACACAGCGTTTTAGAGTTTCTAAACATTTCATGAGAATGTAGCAAGTTGTTAGTACATGTGTGTTTTCAAAGTCAGCTAGGATTTTAAGCAGGTGCTTGTAATTCAGGGGAACTCTTCCATTTGGTGTAGAAAGTCCTTTGCTGGACACTGGAAGAAACAACTAGTAATTCAGAGAAAGTAACTATAAGTAAGCCAGAATTGCTAGAGAACCATTGAAAAGTAGTTCTAAACATCAGAAAACAGTAAAGAAAGCATTTCGTACAAAGCAGGTTATCTTTGAAAGAGCCAAATGATAACACTTTACAAGATTAGAAAACATCTATACTACATCTGAAACTAGAGTTAAAGTGTGATTCAGAGGTAACACAGCGTTTTAGAGTTTCTCAACGTTTCATGAGAATGCAGCAAGTTGTTAGTACATGTGTGTTTTCAGAGTCAGCCAAGATTTTAAGCAGGCGCTTGTAATTCAGGGGAACTCTTCCATTTGGTGTAGAAAGTCCTTTGCTGGACACTGGAAGAAACAACTAGTAATTCAGAGCAAGTAAGTATAAGTAAGCCAGAATTGCTAGAGAACCATTGAAAAGTAGTTCTCAACATCAGAAAACAGTAAAGAAAGCATTTCGTACAAAGGAGGTTATCTTTGAAAGAGCCAAATGATAACACTTTACAAGGATAGAGAACATCTATACTACATCTGAAACTAGAGTTAAAGTGTGATTCAGAGGTAACACAGCGTTTTAGAGTTTCTCAACGTTTCATGAGAATGCAGCAAGTTGTTAGTACATGTGTGTTTTCAAAGTCAGCCAAGATTTTAAGCAGGCGCTTGTAATTCAGGGGAACTCTTCCATTTGGTGTAGAAAGTCCTTTGCTGGACACTGGAAGAAAGAACTAGTAATTCAGAGAAAGTAACTATAAGTAAGCCAGAATGGCTAGAGAACCATTGAAAAGTGCTTCTCAACATCAGAATACAGTAAAGAAAGCATTTCGTACAAAGCAGGTTATCTTTGAAAGAGCCAAATGATAACACTTTACAAGGATAGAGAACATCTATACTACATCTGAAACTAGAGTTAAAGTGTGATTCAGAGGTAACACAGCGTTTTAGAGTTTCTCAACGTTTCATGAGAATGCAGCAAGTTGTTAGTACATGTGTGTTTTCAAAGTCAGCCAAGATTTTAAGCAGGCGCTTGTAATTCAGGGAAACTCTTCCATTTGGTGTAGAAAGTCCTTTGCTGGACACTGGAAGAAACAACTAGTAATTCAGAGAAAGTAACTATAAGTAAGCCAGAATGGCTAGAGAACCATTGAAAAGTGCTTCTCAACATCAGAATACAGTAAAGAAAGCATTTCGTACAAAGCAGGTTATCTTTGAAAGAGCCAAATGATAACACTTTACAAGGATAGAAAACATCTATACTACATCTGAAACTAGAGTTAAAGTGTGATTCAGAGGTAACACAGCGTTTTAGAGTTTCTAAACATTTCATGAGAATGTAGCAAGTTGTTAGTACATGTGTGTTTTCAAAGTCAGCTAGGATTTTAAGCAGGTGCTTGTAATTCAGGGGAACTCTTCCATTTGGTGTAGAAAGTCCTTTGCTGGACACTGGAAGAAACAACTAGTAATTCAGAGCAAGTAAGTATAAGTAAGCCAGAATTGCTAGAGAACCATTGAAAAGTAGTTCTAAACATCAGAAAACAGTAAAGAAAGCATTTCGTACAAAGCAGGTTATCTTTGAAAGAGCCAAATGATAACACTTTACAAGATTAGAAAACATCTATACTACATCTGAAACTAGAGTTAAAGTGTGATTCAGAGGTAACACAGCGTTTTAGAGTTTCTCAACGTTTCATGAGAATGCAGCAAGTTGTTAGTACATGTGTGTTTTCAGAGTCAGCCAAGATTTTAAGCAGGCGCTTGTAATTCAGGGGAACTCTTCCATTTGGTGTAGAAAGTCCTTTGCTGGACACTGGAAGAAACAACTAGTAATTCAGAGCAAGTAAGTATAAGTAAGCCAGAATTGCTAGAGAACCATTGAAAAGTAGTTCTCAACATCAGAAAACAGTAAAGAAAGCATTTCGTACAAAGCAGGTTATCTTTGAAAGAGCCAAATGATAACACTTTACAAGGATAGAGAACATCTATACTACATCTGAAACTAGAGTTAAAGTGTGATTCAGAGGTAACACAGCGTTTTAGAGTTTCTCAACGTTTCATGAGAATGCAGCAAGTTGTTAGTACATGTGTGTTTTCAAAGTCAGCCAAGATTTTAAGCAGGCGCTTGTAATTCAGGGGAACTCTTCCATTTGGTGTAGAAAGTCCTTTGCTGGACACTGGAAGAAAGAACTAGTAATTCAGAGAAAGTAACTATAAGTAAGCCAGAATGGCTAGAGAACCATTGAAAAGTGCTTCTCAACATCAGAATACAGTAAAGAAAGCATTTCGTACAAAGCAGGTTATCTTTGAAAGAGCCAAATGATAACACTTTACAAGGATAGAGAACATCTATACTACATCTGAAACTAGAGTTAAAGTGTGATTCAGAGGTAACACAGCGTTTTAGAGTTTCTCAACGTTTCATGAGAATGCAGCAAGTTGTTAGTACATGTGTGTTTTCAAAGTCAGCCAAGATTTTAAGCAGGCGCTTGTAATTCAGGGAAACTCTTCCATTTGGTGTAGAAAGTCCTTTGCTGGACACTGGAAGAAACAACTAGTAATTCAGAGAAAGTAACTATAAGTAAGCCAGAATGGCTAGAGAACCATTGAAAAGTAGTTCTAAACATCAGAAAACAGTAAAGAAAGCATTTCGTACAAAGCAGGTTATCTTTGAAAGAGCCAAATGATAACACTTTACAAGGATAGAGAACATCTATACTACATCTGAAACTAGAGTTAAAGTGTGATTCAGAGGTAACACAGCGTTTTAGAGTTTCTCAACGTTTCATGAGAATGCAGCAAGTTGTTAGTACATGTGTGTTTTCAAAGTCAGCCAAGATTTTAAGCAGGCGCTTGTAATTCAGGGAAACTCTTCCATTTGGTGTAGAAAGTCCTTTGCTGGATACTGGAAGAAAGAACTAGTAATTCAGAGCAAGTAAGTATAAGTAAGCCAGAATTGCTAGAGAACCATTGAAAAGTAGTTCTAAACATCAGAAAACAGTAAAGAAAGCATTTCGTACAAAGCAGGTTATCTTTGAAAGAGCCAAATGATAACACTTTACAAGGATAGAGAACATCTATACTACATCTGAAACTAGAGTTAAAGTGTGATTCAGAGGTAACACAGCGTTTTAGAGTTTCTCAACGTTTCATGAGAATGCAGCAAGTTGTTAGTATATGTGTGTTTTCAAAGTCAGCCAAGATTTTAAGCAGGCGCTTGTAATTCAGGGGAACTCTTCCTTTTGGTGTAGAAAGTCCTTTGCTGGATACTGGAAGAAAGAACTAGTAATTCAGAGAAAGTAACTATAAGTAAGCCAGAATTGCTAGAGAACCATTGAAAAGTAGTTCTAAACATCAGAAAACAGTAAAGAAAGCATTTCGTACAAAGCAGGTTATCTTTGAAAGAGCCAAATGATAACACTTTACAAGATTAGAAAACATCTATACTACATCTGAAACTAGAGTTAAAGTGTGATTCAGAGGTAACACAGCGTTTTAGAGTTTCTCAACGTTTCATGAGAATGCAGCAAGTTGTTAGTACATGTGTGTTTTCAGAGTCAGCCAAGATTTTAAGCAGGCGCTTGTAATTCAGGGGAACTCTTCCATTTGGTGTAGAAAGTCCTTTGCTGGACACTGGAAGAAACAACTAGTAATTCAGAGCAAGTAAGTATAAGTAAGCCAGAATTGCTAGAGAACCATTGAAAAGTAGTTCTCAACATCAGAAAACAGTAAAGAAAGCATTTCGTACAAAGGAGGTTATCTTTGAAAGAGCCAAATGATAACACTTTACAAGGATAGAGAACATCTATACTACATCTGAAACTAGAGTTAAAGTGTGATTCAGAGGTAACACAGCGTTTTAGAGTTTCTCAACGTTTCATGAGAATGCAGCAAGTTGTTAGTACATGTGTGTTTTCAAAGTCAGCCAAGATTTTAAGCAGGCGCTTGTAATTCAGGGGAACTCTTCCATTTGGTGTAGAAAGTCCTTTGCTGGACACTGGAAGAAAGAACTAGTAATTCAGAGAAAGTAACTATAAGTAAGCCAGAATGGCTAGAGAACCATTGAAAAGTGCTTCTCAACATCAGAATACAGTAAAGAAAGCATTTCGTACAAAGCAGGTTATCTTTGAAAGAGCCAAATGATAACACTTTACAAGGATAGAGAACATCTATACTACATCTGAAACTAGAGTTAAAGTGTGATTCAGAGGTAACACAGCGTTTTAGAGTTTCTCAACGTTTCATGAGAATGCAGCAAGTTGTTAGTACATGTGAGTTTTCAAAGTCAGCCAAGATTTTAAGCAGGCGCTTGTAATTCAGGGAAACTCTTCCATTTGGTGTAGAAAGTCCTTTGCTGGACACTGGAAGAAACAACTAGTAATTCAGAGAAAGTAACTATAAGTAAGCCAGAATGGCTAGAGAACCATTGAAAAGTAGTTCTAAACATCAGAAAACAGTAAAGAAAGCATTTCGTACAAAGCAGGTTATCTTTGAAAGAGCCAAATGATAACACTTTACAAGGATAGAGAACATCTATACTACATCTGAAACTAGAGTTAAAGTGTGATTCAGAGGTAACACAGCGTTTTAGAGTTTCTCAACGTTTCATGAGAATGCAGCAAGTTGTTAGTACATGTGTGTTTTCAAAGTCAGCCAAGATTTTAAGCAGGCGCTTGTAATTCAGGGAAACTCTTCCATTTGGTGTAGAAAGTCCTTTGCTGGATACTGGAAGAAAGAACTAGTAATTCAGAGAAAGTAACTATAAGTAAGCCAGAATTGCTAGAGAACCATTGAAAAGTAGTTCTAAACATCAGAAAACAGTAAAGAAAGCATTTCGTACAAAGCAGGTTATCTTTGAAAGAGCCAAATGATAACACTTTACAAGGATAGAGAACATCTATACTACATCTGAAACTAGAGTTAAAGTGTGATTCAGAGGTAACACAGCGTTTTAGAGTTTCTCAACGTTTCATGAGAATGCAGCAAGTTGTTAGTATATGTGTGTTTTCAAAGTCAGCCAAGATTTTAAGCAGGCGCTTGTAATTCAGGGGAACTCTTCCATTTGGTGTAGAAAGTCCTTTGCTGGATACTGGAAGAAAGAACTAGTAATTCAGAGAAAGTAACTATAAGTAAGCCAGAATTGCTAGAGAACCATTGAAAAGTAGTTCTAAACATCAGAAAACAGTAAAGAAAGCATTTCGTACAAAGCAGGTTATCTTTGAAAGAGCCAAATGATAACACTTTACAAGATTAGAAAACATCTATACTACATCTGAAACTAGAGTTAAAGTGTGATTCAGAGGTAACACAGCGTTTTAGAGTTTCTCAACGTTTCATGAGAATGCAGCAAGTTGTTAGTACATGTGTGTTTTCAGAGTCAGCCAAGATTTTAAGCAGGCGCTTGTAATTCAGGGGAACTCTTCCATTTGGTGTAGAAAGTCCTTTGCTGGACACTGGAAGAAACAACTAGTAATTCAGAGCAAGTAAGTATAAGTAAGCCAGAATTGCTAGAGAACCATTGAAAAGTAGTTCTCAACATCAGAAAACAGTAAAGAAAGCATTTCGTACAAAGGAGGTTATCTTTGAAAGAGCCAAATGATAACACTTTACAAGGATAGAGAACATCTATACTATATCTGAAACTAGAGTTAAAGTGTGATTCAGAGGTAACACAGCGTTTTAGAGTTTCTCAACGTTTCATGAGAATGCAGCAAGTTGTTAGTACATGTGTGTTTTCAAAGTCAGCCAAGATTTTAAGCAGGCGCTTGTAATTCAGGGGAACTCTTCCATTTGGTGTAGAAAGTCCTTTGCTGGACACTGGAAGAAAGAACTAGTAATTCAGAGAAAGTAACTATAAGTAAGCCAGAATGGCTAGAGAACCATTGAAAAGTGCTTCTCAACATCAGAATACAGTAAAGAAAGCATTTCGTACAAAGCAGGTTATCTTTGAAAGAGCCAAATGATAACACTTTACAAGGATAGAGAACATCTATACTACATCTGAAACTAGAGTTAAAGTGTGATTCAGAGGTAACACAGCGTTTTAGAGTTTCTCAACGTTTCATGAGAATGCAGCAAGTTGTTAGTACATGTGTGTTTTCAAAGTCAGCCAAGATTTTAAGCAGGCGCTTGTAATTCAGGGAAACTCTTCCATTTGGTGTAGAAAGTCCTTTGTTGGACACTGGAAGAAACAACTAGTAATTCAGAGAAAGTAACTATAAGTAAGCCAGAATGGCTAGAGAACCATTGAAAAGTGCTTCTCAACATCAGAATACAGTAAAGAAAGCATTTCGTACAAAGCAGGTTATCTTTGAAAGAGCCAAATGATAACACTTTACAAGGATAGAAAACATCTATACTACATCTGAAACTAGAGTTAAAGTGTGATTCAGAGGTAACACAGCGTTTTAGAGTTTCTAAACATTTCATGAGAATGTAGCAAGTTGTTAGTACATGTGTGTTTTCAAAGTCAGCTAGGATTTTAAGCAGGTGCTTGTAATTCAGGGGAACTCTTCCATTTGGTGTAGAAAGTCCTTTGCTGGACACTGGAAGAAACAACTAGTAATTCAGAGCAAGTAAGTATAAGTAAGCCAGAATTGCTAGAGAACCATTGAAAAGTAGTTCTAAACATCAGAAAACAGTAAAGAAAGCATTTCGTACAAAGCAGGTTATCTTTGAAAGAGCCAAATGATAACACTTTACAAGATTAGAAAACATCTATACTACATCTGAAACTAGAGTTAAAGTGTGATTCAGAGGTAACACAGCGTTTTAGAGTTTCTCAACGTTTCATGAGAATGCAGCAAGTTGTTAGTACATGTGTGTTTTCAGAGTCAGCCAAGATTTTAAGCAGGCGCTTGTAATTCAGGGGAACTCTTCCATTTGGTGTAGAAAGTCCTTTGCTGGACACTGGAAGAAAGAACTAGTAATTCAGAGAAAGTAACTATAAGTAAGCCAGAATGGCTAGAGAACCATTGAAAAGTGCTTCTCAACATCAGAATACAGTAAAGAAAGCATTTCGTACAAAGCAGGTTATCTTTGAAAGAGCCAAATGATAACACTTTACAAGGATAGAGAACATCTATACTACATCTGAAACTAGAGTTAAAGTGTGATTCAGAGGTAACACAGCGTTTTAGAGTTTCTCAACGTTTCATGAGAATGCAGCAAGTTGTTAGTACATGTGTGTTTTCAAAGTCAGCCAAGATTTTAAGCAGGCGCTTGTAATTCAGGGAAACTCTTCCATTTGGTGTAGAAAGTCCTTTGCTGGACACTGGAAGAAAGAACTAGTAATTCAGAGAAAGTAACTATAAGTAAGCCAGAATGGCTAGAGAACCATTGAAAAGTGCTTCTCAACATCAGAATACAGTAAAGAAAGCATTTCGTACAAAGCAGGTTATCTTTGAAAGAGCCAAATGATAACACTTTACAAGGATAGAGAACATCTATACTACATCTGAAACTAGAGTTAAAGTGTGATTCAGAGGTAACACAGCGTTTTAGAGTTTCTCAACGTTTCATGAGAATGCAGCAAGTTGTTAGTACATGTTTGTTTTCAAAGTCAGCCAAGATTTTAAGCAGGCGCTTGTAATTCAGGGAAACTCTTCCATTTGGTGTAGAAAGTCCTTTGCTGGACACTGGAAGAAACAACTAGTAATTCAGAGAAAGTAACTATAAGTAAGCCAGAATGGCTAGAGAACCATTGAAAAGTGCTTCTCAACATCAGAATACAGTAAAGAAAGCATTTCGTACAAAGCAGGTTATCTTTGAAAGAGCCAAATGATAACACTTTACAAGGATAGAAAACATCTATACTACATCTGAAACTAGAGTTAAAGTGTGATTCAGAGGTAACACAGCGTTTTAGAGTTTCTAAACATTTCATGAGAATGTAGCAAGTTGTTAGTACATGTGTGTTTTCAAAGTCAGCTAGGAATTTAAGCAGGTGCTTGTAATTCAGGGGAACTCTTCCATTTGGTGTAGAAAGTCCTTTGCTGGACACTGGAAGAAACAACTAGTAATTCAGAGCAAGTAAGTATAAGTAAGCCAGAATTGCTAGAGAACCATTGAAAAGTAGTTCTAAACATCAGAAAACAGTAAAGAAAGCATTTCGTACAAAGCAGGTTATCTTTGAAAGAGCCAAATGATAACACTTTACAAGATTAGAAAACATCTATACTACATCTGAAACTAGAGTTAAAGTGTGATTCAGAGGTAACACAGCGTTTTAGAGTTTCTCAACGTTTCATGAGAATGCAGCAAGTTGTTAGTACATGTGTGTTTTCAGAGTCAGCCAAGATTTTAAGCAGGCGCTTGTAATTCAGGGGAACTCTTCCATTTGGTGTAGAAAGTCCTTTGCTGGACACTGGAAGAAACAACTAGTAATTCAGAGCAAGTAAGTATAAGTAAGCCAGAATTGCTAGAGAACCATTGAAAAGTAGTTCTCAACATCAGAAAACAGTAAAGAAAGCATTTCGTACAAAGGAGGTTATCTTTGAAAGAGCCAAATGATAACACTTTACAAGGATAGAGAACATCTATACTACATCTGAAACTAGAGTTAAAGTGTGATTCAGAGGTAACACAGCGTTTTAGAGTTTCTCAACGTTTCATGAGAATGCAGCAAGTTGTTAGTACATGTGTGTTTTCAAAGTCAGCCAAGATTTTAAGCAGGCGCTTGTAATTCAGGGGAACTCTTCCATTTGGTGTAGAAAGTCCTTTGCTGGACACTGGAAGAAACAACTAGTAATTCAGAGCAAGTAAGTATAAGTAAGCCAGAATTGCTAGAGAACCATTGAAAAGTAGTTCTAAACATCAGAAAACAGTAAAGAAAGCATTTCGTACAAAGCAGGTTATCTTTGAAAGAGCCAAATGATAACACTTTACAAGATTAGAAAACATCTATACTACATCTGAAACTAGAGTTAAAGTGTGATTCAGAGGTAACACAGCGTTTTAGAGTTTCTCAACGTTTCATGAGAATGCAGCAAGTTGTTAGTACATGTGTGTTTTCAGAGTCAGCCAAGATTTTAAGCAGGCGCTTGTAATTCAGGGGAACTCTTCCATTTGGTGTAGAAAGTCCTTTGCTGGACACTGGAAGAAACAACTAGTAATTCAGAGCAAGTAAGTATAAGTAAGCCAGAATTGCTAGAGAACCATTGAAAAGTAGTTCTCAACATCAGAAAACAGTAAAGAAAGCATTTCGTACAAAGGAGGTTATCTTTGAAAGAGCCAAATGATAACACTTTACAAGGATAGAGAACATCTATACTACATCTGAAACTAGAGTTAAAGTGTGATTCAGAGGTAACACAGCGTTTTAGAGTTTCTCAACGTTTCATGAGAATGCAGCAAGTTGTTAGTACATGTGTGTTTTCAAAGTCAGCCAAGATTTTAAGCAGGCGCTTGTAATTCAGGGGAACTCTTCCATTTGGTGTAGAAAGTCCTTTGCTGGACACTGGAAGAAAGAACTAGTAATTCAGAGAAAGTAACTATAAGTAAGCCAGAATGGCTAGAGAACCATTGAAAAGTGCTTCTCAACATCAGAATACAGTAAAGAAAGCATTTCGTACAAAGCAGGTTATCTTTGAAAGAGCCAAATGATAACACTTTACAAGGATAGAGAACATCTATACTACATCTGAAACTAGAGTTAAAGTGTGATTCAGAGGTAACACAGCGTTTTAGAGTTTCTCAACGTTTCATGAGAATGCAGCAAGTTGTTAGTACATGTGTGTTTTCAAAGTCAGCCAAGATTTTAAGCAGGCGCTTGTAATTCAGGGAAACTCTTCCATTTGGTGTAGAAAGTCCTTTGCTGGACACTGGAAGAAACAACTAGTAATTCAGAGAAAGTAACTATAAGTAAGCCAGAATGGCTAGAGAACCATTGAAAAGTAGTTCTAAACATCAGAAAACAGTAAAGAAAGCATTTCGTACAAAGCAGGTTATCTTTGAAAGAGCCAAATGATAACACTTTACAAGGATAGAGAACATCTATACTACATCTGAAACTAGAGTTAAAGTGTGATTCAGAGGTAACACAGCGTTTTAGAGTTTCTCAACGTTTCATGAGAATGCAGCAAGTTGTTAGTACATGTGTGTTTTCAAAGTCAGCCAAGATTTTAAGCAGGCGCTTGTAATTCAGGGAAACTCTTCCATTTGGTGTAGAAAGTCCTTTGCTGGATACTGGAAGAAAGAACTAGTAATTCAGAGAAAGTAACTATAAGTAAGCCAGAATTGCTAGAGAACCATTGAAAAGTAGTTCTAAACATCAGAAAACAGTAAAGAAAGCATTTCGTACAAAGCAGGTTATCTTTGAAAGAGCCAAATGATAACACTTTACAAGGATAGAGAACATCTATACTACATCTGAAACTAGAGTTAAAGTGTGATTCAGAGGTAACACAGCGTTTTAGAGTTTCTCAACGTTTCATGAGAATGCAGCAAGTTGTTAGTATATGTGTGTTTTCAAAGTCAGCCAAGATTTTAAGCAGGCGCTTGTAATTCAGGGGAACTCTTCCATTTGGTGTAGAAAGTCCTTTGCTGGATACTGGAAGAAAGAACTAGTAATTCAGAGAAAGTAACTATAAGTAAGCCAGAATTGCTAGAGAACCATTGAAAAGTAGTTCTAAACATCAGAAAACAGTAAAGAAAGCATTTCGTACAAAGCAGGTTATCTTTGAAAGAGCCAAATGATAACACTTTACAAGATTAGAAAACATCTATACTACATCTGAAACTAGAGTTAAAGTGTGATTCAGAGGTAACACAGCGTTTTAGAGTTTCTCAACGTTTCATGAGAATGCAGCAAGTTGTTAGTACATGTGTGTTTTCAGAGTCAGCCAAGATTTTAAGCAGGCGCTTGTAATTCAGGGGAACTCTTCCATTTGGTGTAGAAAGTCCTTTGCTGGACACTGGAAGAAACAACTAGTAATTCAGAGCAAGTAAGTATAAGTAAGCCAGAATTGCTAGAGAACCATTGAAAAGTAGTTCTCAACATCAGAAAACAGTAAAGAAAGCATTTCGTACAAAGGAGGTTATCTTTGAAAGAGCCAAATGATAACACTTTACAAGGATAGAGAACATCTATACTACATCTGAAACTAGAGTTAAAGTGTGATTCAGAGGTAACACAGCGTTTTAGAGTTTCTCAACGTT